>OX438765.1:14724796-15461159 GCA_949316455.1 Acleris holmiana | reverse complement strand
ACATGCATGTGATTAAATAAGTAATAATAGTGTTTTAGACAATCCTGTGTTGTAGCCTCCCGAATTCAGTATACAATTTTCAAAAATGGTGAAAGTTAAAATATGATGTTGACTGGAACAATATGCTTCGTAACATTAGATTGGCAGTCAGTAATTAAATCCGTAGTCACAATCTATTTTATTTACTGCAATATATTTTAAATGTAATTTTACATTTTCTTGATTAACGAAAAAGTTCCAGTTGCTTACAAGATATTAGATGGCCCCTGTAAAAGAATGACACTTTAACAGTGACAAGTGACATTGTTACGTTCAATCCATTCGTGCCAGCTCTTGTGAATCGACCTATTACTACCTAGTAGTCGAAGCATTCTGTACTCAATTGGTAACCAAATTAAATTTAAAATGCTTATACTATTACAATGCAGTTGGGTCAGTAAAGTTGTCTCTCCTGTGGTCAATAGATAAAAGCTTGTGTACATATAAGTTATGTTTTTATATGATAGGTCTAAAGCAGTCCTGACGGCGTTTTTGCGGGAATAGGCTTAGCTAGAAAATTAGGCCTTAAAAACGTTAACTTTCGGTGTGCCCACAGGAAACACGGTCACCTAAAGTGTCATTCTATGGAACTTGCTAACTATGTAAACAAGCCGCCATACTAAAATTGACATTAGATGTCAATTTCAATATATTATTTGTTTACATAGTTAGCAAGTTCCATAGAATTACAGTATAAATCTGTATATGACCCAGTTAGCCTTCTTTGGTATCACGACAGTTTGCCAAATCATGAAGATCGGATTAAGAATACTCAATATTTTTTTATATTAAGAGGGCTTACGAACGCGCAGGCCACCTTTCCCCTACAGGTGACATTTCAGTGTACGCGGCGCAGTTTATATGAAACCCAGTGATGTATCATCGTGTTAACTTTGCATTGTATATCGAATGGTCACCTGTCACTTGTCATTGTCAAGATGGTGAAATAGGAGGCTGATGGTAAGGGTGCCTTTCCTCAAGGGTGGTATGCTACTTTGCTATGGATGTATTTGATATCCACCAATCATATTGTTACGAGAAGGTATCGTTAGATAGGTAGATTAGATTGAGACGCCGAGCCAAGGACGTCCCTATTGTTAAAGGGTTCAATCGAGTTCAAGGTCAAGTCTGTCGCTATTGTAATACAAGGCCGGAATATGTAGAACCTTGCAGTATCGAACTATCTAGAACGTCATAAATAAAATCCAACATTGCTCTTTTTTGCCATAAAAATCAAACAAATGCTATCTCACTTGATTGACCCTCGGTCCTTGCTTGATAAGTGTTATTATAAAAAAGCGGCCAAGTACGAATCGGACTCGCCCATGAAGGGTTCCGTAGCAGCAAGACGATTTATGACGTATTAAAAAAAAACTACGTACTAGATCCCGTTCAAACCAGTTTTCGGTGAAAGTTTTCATGATAATGTATATGATATTTATTTTTTAGTTTTATCATTCTCTTATTTTAGAAGTTACAGGCGGGACACACATTTCACCACTTTGGAAGTGTCTCTCGCGCAAACTATTCAGTTAAGAAAAATATATATTTGAAACCTCAATTTCATTATTGAAGACCTATCCATAGATACCCCACACGTATGGGTTTAATGAAAAAAATCTGTTGAATTTCAGTTCTAAGTATGGGGAACCCCAAATTTTATTGTTTTTTTTTTCAATTTTTGTGTGAAAATCTTAATGCGGTTCACAGAATACATCTACTTAAGTTCTTATAGTTTCGGAAAAAAGTGGCTGTAACATACAGACAGACAGACAAAGGTTCCGTTTTTTGCCATTTGGCTACGGAACCCGAAAAACGTAGTCACCTTGAGTAAGTCAGCGACGACGCGTGCCACAGTAGCGACGCATACAAGCCGCGGGTCCATAAGGTCGGCGCATTCAAGCCGCATGCCGCACACGAACCCGTGCGACACGAGGTGCCCGCGCGCTGCGAACAGCGACCGCCCCGCCGCGCGCGCGCCGCACGACTGCAGGTACTCCTCCCACGTGAACTCATCTTGGGAGTAACTGCAATGTGATGGGAATTTTAAGTTTTCACCCAACAGTACGATGAGGGTAATGTTTTTTCTCCTACATGCTCGGAAATGCTAACATTACTGTTGTAAAAACAGCCCGCGAAGGTCCGAGTTCCAGGCCTCGGCCAAATTAAAAAAAAAAGGTTATTATTTACCAATCGCAGCGCTGCGGCCTCGAAACAGGTCATTACGGTCCGCGTTTTTAACTTTTTAAAACCATGTTTGCACGAAGATAACTAAGTCCAAACAGCCAAACACTCGTACAATTAAAGTTCTTCCATATTTATTTACTTTTTATAATGTCATAGACTAAAAAGGTTAACCTTTACGAACGTCGTTTACAGCGCATTTAAAATTGTATTAAATAGTTTTACTATTTTTAAACATATTGCGTTCATAAATAAAATAAATGGCTGAATTAACTTAAGCGCATTTAACTAAGTCATAAAACCATTTACATGCGAAACAGGTACAATTTAGCATGAAGCTGAAAATATGCCATGAAACAGAATCACAAATCTTAACGTTTCTTTTTAGTTTGTATATATTGGGTTTTAAAATTATAAAATTAATCTTTTTTTTTATACACACAATATTTTAATAAATGCTTAATTATTTGATACACTTTTAAATACGCTGTACACAATGTTCATAAAGATTAAGCTTTTTAGTATATAAAATTTTAAAAAGTAAAAAAAACATGGAAAAGCTTTGGTTATACGAGTGTTTGGCGAGAAAATATAACACGATTGTTAACTATAATAAACCAGTCCCAAAATAGCCTTAAAAAAGAGCATTGTCGGCATCATCATCGACATAACTAAGTCATAAAACCATTTACATGCGAAACAGGTACAACTTAGCATGAAGCTGAAAATATGCCATGAAACAGAATCACAAATCTTAACGTTTCTTTTTAGTTTGTATATATTGAGTTTTAAAATTATAAAATTTATCTTTTTTTTATACACACACAATATTTTAATAAATGCTTAATTATTTGATACACTTTTAAATACGCTGTACACAATGTTCATAAAGATTAAGCTTTTTAGTCTATAAAATTTTAAAAAGTAAAAAAAACATGGAATAGCTTTGATTGTACGAGTGTTTGGCTGTTTGGAGTTCGTTATCCTAGTCCAAACATGGTTTAAAAAGTAAAAAACGCGGTACGTAATAAAATTCCATACATTTTGCGCGGGCGCTACCATTGGTAAATTATTATTTATAGTATGTATGTATGCGTGTAGTATATACTCATTATAATACTTACCCAGAAGGCGGCACTAGTGATATATTATTAGCCAAAGCGAACCCAACAGGAAATATACAGGGTGATCTCTGATGGTAGCAGAACCAGTCCCCACCCGACGCGTCGGCTGGATAGCAGTCTATTCGGATCATCATGTACCTAAAAAAAGAAGCTATTTGTAACTAACGCTAGAGATAAAAAAAGAGATAGTAAATTTAAAGACGGATGGCGTCAGATAAGTAGACTCTGTTATCGGAGGTGCAATTTGGTAGGTGCCCGTTCTTAGGCATAAGTAAACATAATTTTGAAAAATAGCTAAAAATAGATATGTCGATACTCTTTCTCTACCATAGTAATTGTCTTAGGCAAAAATTAATCGTGTTTATTTCATGCAAGTCCATGAAGTTAAAAATGTAACTTTGAACAATTGTGAATTGGCAACAATAGAGTTTTTGTTCTACTGATAGCTGACTCTGCTTCTGATGACATTGATTATCATGGGATACCAAATAAAACACATTAAATATTTTTACCCATGCCTAAGAACGTGCAGCAACCAAATTCCACGTCCGATAACGGGGTCTAAAGATAAGTAAAGACCGCAGCCAATGGCGTATCTAGACAGCTATATCCAAAATAAGCCTGATCTGTATGCTAGCTGATGTTAGTTAGTAAGAAAATACGAGTCCAATTACGATCAGAAAAATAAATAAAATGTATATTTTCATTTAATGTAAGCTTAGTTTCATTTTCTGAGTTACTAAAACGATTGCTAGTCAGGTTTGAGGTTATTGTAGTTAATTAGTTAGTGGAGTTAGGCTGAACAAGTCTCCAAGACGTGACGCAGCTGTCATTGTGGCGTAGGTATCCCAAAAAATGTTCGTAAGGGTTTTAATTTAGTTATATTATTTTAAACTAAAACCCTACTTTTACCAAATATTAGTACAATATGAATATTCACAGAAAAACTAACTTTCACATAAAAACACAAAATACTCACCCCTCATTCAAAATCTGCATGACCGTAGCCGCACAAACCGCAGACAAATTCAAAGGATCTATCGCTTCCAACTTCATCCCTTCTAAAAACAAGGGTGGTTCATTGGTGGGGTACTTATAGAACATATCAGGGACAGTATCGTTGGTTAGTAACCGCCCTGTAGCTACCCTTTGGCAGTAGCTTTGAGGCGCATCTAAGGGATGACCGACGCGGAACGCCCAACCTACAGGGTGTATGAGAGGGGAGTCCTCATGGCACCAAAAACCATTGTCTTCTGGTGAACTATCATAGTATTTGACGTGTAAACGTTTACCTATTATTTCACATACGCTAGCGACCTGAAAGTTAAGCAGTTTTGGTGAATATTATTTATTAAGGAGGTTAAATGACAGGTAATAAAGTGACACGATACGAATAGACGAGAGATTCGTCGGCGTTTTGGCAGCCGTCGTCATTGTCGTTTATTGATAAAATTTAACGAGATTTGAATATGATTAATGATGTAGTTTTAACATACAAAATTGCTATTGTTTTAGAAATTCATATGAATTTGAAAAATTAAAATTTGTCTTTTATTTATTATTCAAATTAATTCGAGTAAGTCACTTTAAACGCCGTCAACATCATTATAAGCAATAAAATAAAAATGTGTAAAATTTTCAAAATGTCATCTCACCTTAACTTGTGATATTCTATTTTTATCCACAACCTCCATTATGGAACCAATGTTGAACCTTGACTTCAAACTGTCATTTAGTTTAGTGTAGAAATTGGCTGGTAACGTACGAGCTCCTGTTAGCTGCTTCACTAAAAATCTAAAAAACAGAATGAAATTTTTAGTCAAAAAATGATCAGATAAAAACCGGTCCTGAATAAAAATCACCCTCTAAGTAAATTAACTAATTACACTATATTTACTAATATTGCGTATATTTTTGCAGAAGCTAAAATAAAAGATTTACATACTGGTCAGGGACAGGTATTTTATCCACATCGATAAAACGACCATAATAGGCAATATCAAGGTCGTGTTTATCTATGTAGCTTATTGAGAAATTATTTATCGCTTTTCTTCGGGAAATATTGGATTTTTCGGCATGAAAAATATTTTCAGTGTCCATTTACTGTTATTGTGTTGTCAATAAAAAACACTCTTCGATTCCAAGACAATAATTTAGTTTATTAGAAAACACAAAAAAGGTTGGCGCAGATGTAACCGCTCGGCTCGAGCCGTTCAGTATTTTTTGTATGAAACTCTCAACTGCAACGTACTCAAATCAGCACCGTTACGGCATCGCCTCACCTTGTATAAATGAGGCGAGGCAGTGCCGGTCCGTTGCCGAGCGTTTATGTCTGTGCCGACCTTAACAGTGATGAAGGCGCCACTAGATGCTCGGTGCAGACCTAAATTAACCTACTGTAGACACAGTTAGGCGGGCTTGCACCAAAATTTTAACCTACAGTTAATACTAAACCTAGAGATAATCTGACATTGACCTAGTCGCTAACTAAGCTAATGTCAGATTATCTCTAGGTTAAATACATAAACACATGGAAACATCCAAGACTCAGCAACAAACAAATACTAGCAGTCATCACACGAATATTTGCCCATACGAGAAATCGACCCAGGGCACCGTTAGCTTTAGACGCCAGGCACTACCAACAAAGCCAACACGTTAGTAACAATGTTTTGCTTACTTTTTCCAATCCGTGTATTTGTCCTCTATACTCCTTGGCGGGATGAGGGGCTTGCCTCTCGTCGCACACCAGCCAACTGGGTGTACCTCTGAACAGCACAGATTCACCCAGAAGTCCTTGGAGTCATCGCTGCCGAACCCTTCGTACCGCAGCAGACCCATGTAGCCTTTGACCTGAACATGATTATCAAGTCAAGTAAAACAGTTAAGTATTCAATCTATCTCTTCTTATAGCCTATTTTAGCTGGTGTCTTTGATAGCTAAGTTGTGGTAAGCTGGCTCCAAATGACAGTGCACCATACCAACATAGAGAAAAGAACCCCAAATATTGAAGTTTCGTTACTTTTATGAAAATTAAATTTAACAGAGGGTAACTTTGTGAGGTTGGGGGGGGGAGGTAATCTACAAAACCGATTTAGATAAAATTTGGTATGACGGTAGTTTGCGTCCCAAGGAAGGACATAGAGTACTTTTTATCCGAAAATTTTAACGTTTCCTGAGGAAATAGCGTTAAACGACTTCTACGCGGACGGAGTCGCTTTTTAATAAAACTGCTTAAGCCGGGTATCCACTAAAGAACAAAATAAACTTCATACTTGAACCTATGGTTCTAGGTTTATAATAAGCAGAGGGCGGAATTTCTCATGGCAAAATTTAAATGTCATAGGGATAGAGCATTTTGCTTTATCGACTTTTCCAGTTATCGATATTGCGTAATCACGAATCTCTTTGTTATATTACCTTTGCTTTTAAATTAAAAATGTAAATCTCATTCTTTATTCGCTTTTAGTTATTGTTTTCAACAATACAACTTTAACAGCTTTAAGAATTAATTTGTAAATGTTATGCTATTTTTGTCTAAAACACATGTCTTTAGGTATTAACGGTTAATAACGAATTAAAAAAGAAATAAATGTAGACATAGCACTATACAATAATAATGAAACTACACCTACATTTACCAAAACCTATATTAATCTAAAAGACCGCTATCAGAGGGCATTGTTAATATTAGTAAATTATTTTGCTATGTGTAATGCATCGATAGGAGGTATAATTCTATTTGGTAAAAGACCTTGTGCTACTTGAACCAGAACTACTAGTCGATAGTCGATAAAAAATTTGCCATGAGAAATTCCGCCCTCTGATAATAAGTATTGGTGTAAATACTAGACAACAATTAACATGCATACATAGAGAAATACTTAAATACATAGAATCAAGAACCAATAGGTACTCGCGCTTATTACATAAATAATTGCCCTCATCGGGATACGAACCCGGGAACACTAACTTAATTAACATTTTGTACAAAAACCTGTCTTAACACTTACCTTAAGCACAGTAGCCACCCAAAAATAATCTCCCAATTTTTCCGAATAGTTTTCGCAGTCAGTATTCTTGACTTCCACCTTCATACCTTCAAAGGTGTTGTCCCACATCTCGTGCAATGGAGCGTGCTTGAACAGACTGACTGGGGCAGCCAGGAAGTCGCAGCCGAATAGTTCATCCTTCCATTCATAGCTATTAGCAACTAGTGCAGCTGGCTGCTTAATAGGACCAGCCTTAAAAAAAAATGATTTTCTATAATCCTTGCATTATATTAATTAAAGCGACCCGCCCTCGCTTCGCTTCGTTAATGTGTGTTTTCTGTTCCATACAAAAACCAGAATCTAAATATATAATTATAAATATATAAATGGCCGCCGGGATGACAAGGAAGGGATTGAAACACATAACAAAATCTGTAATATCCTTGGAATGGAAAGTCCGATTTTATTAATTCAAAGAGTAATCTACAGGTATTGAAACAGTCTTGAATACGAAATGATGTATTTGGATAAAGATTAATATCAAGGTACGAATAATATGGCCTAGTTTGTACCGGCGTTACTATTGCATATTTTAACATGAAAAAGTAGTTATTGTGACGTAACTGTAATAGTTAGACATATGGTATCGCGGTCTTTTTGTAGATATTGATGTCTTCTATAAAACTGTAGTACATCACTTTGCTCTATTGTCAATAGTTTCAGCAGCGTTCGCGGTATAAGGATTAATTTTGGTATCTTTTTTCACCTTGAGTTACATTATCAAAGTTTTCATTAGGACCCCTAACTTTTTCAAAATATTCTATAGCCTATGTTAATCTGAAATAATGTAGCATTCAAATGGTGAAAGATTTTTTTAAATCGGACCAGTTGTTTTTGATTTTATTTGTTACATACACACATACATAAAATCTTTCCTTTTTATAATATTATTAGTATAGATAAATGCAAAAGTAACTCTATCTGGTATGCTTCCACGGCTAAACCGCTAAAACGATTTCGATTAAATTTGGTACGGAGATAGTTTTTTTATTTTATTATAATAGCCTTTTATTTCGACCAAAAATTTAAAAATACATTTCTGATCTAATGCATAACTTAATCTTCTTCGACATTGCCTTGCGGCATAGGACTCCCCAAGATTCTTCCATTTGACTCTCTCAGGCCTTCTCCTTGTAGGCCCATCATTGTTTTTAAATTCATCTTCCCATCTCATATGAGGTCTACCTCTGTTCCATCATGGAGATAGCTTAATCCCCAAGAAAGAACATAGGGTACTTTTTACCTGCAATTGACGGCGGACGGCGTCGCGGGCAAAAACTAGTCTTTACTATAAATGCGAAAATGGGATTATTTCTTCCATCTTCACACTTCATCTATAACAGCATTTCCCAGGGTCGCGAGTGAATATTGGCTGGGCTCCGAAAAACTGTAATGACGTATCAACCCACTCGACAAACATATAGTTATGCCTGTGTTTTATTCATGACCACCAAGAAGCGAGTCCCGAATTAGAAAAGTTTAGTTAGGTGGGTCGCAGTCCAATCGACTTTACTACTGGCCTATAGGCCTTAGATTAGAACTCGTAGCCTACTTACCATAAGGTGGCCTGTATGCTAGATTGCCATCTCTATGCCATCCATAAAAAATATAGATCCATTGACTCCATAATTTAAAGTGGTAAAATTGTCTGTTTATTTGTATGTTAGGGGTAAACTCTGGAAATACTGACCAGATTTTAAAATTTCTTTCACTCCTATTAAGCTAAATTATTCCAGACCAATATAAGCTATGTTTTATATTGTTTCATAATAAAGTAACAAACCTGTATATCATTTAGCGTAGCATGCCATTGCTGTAACTGCGGCAGAGGCTCCAATGGGATGAGCCCCGCCATGTGTTCTGCTCCCTCCATGAGCTTGAATCTCCAGCTACAGTGCCTGCGCCTCTGCCGGCTCGCGTGGCATCTCAGGGAACAGAATTTGTTGTTCCGTGGGTAGAACTGTCCTCGTCGCCCGACACGGCCACACAATTCACATAATGCTGTAACAAATTACTTACTAAATAAAACAGGGTCTAGACACCCAGAATTTATACCCTAAGTATTTAGTTGTGGATGCAGGATTCGGTTCAGGGGGTCACAAGCTCCGAAAGGATTTTATAAAACTTGTAGTAAGGCTCAAGGGGAGTTATGACCCCCTCCCTATTCTGTCACTTATTAACCCCTAACAGTTTCTAAGACAGCTCAATATGGGAATGTGAAATGGGCGAAGGCACTTTATTATTATTATTATTATTTTATTTTGGGCAGGCAGTTGACATTTTTTTGGTCAACACCCACACAACACACACACACACACAACACTTCGGAGCACATATTTTTGGAATGTCCGAAAATATCCGTTCCTTTATATGATTTAACTGAAAGAGATCCCTTAAAGAGATAAGTTCGCCTTTGTACATAATAATAATAATAATAATAATAATAATAATAATAAATATGACAGGACAATGTCACACAAATTGACCTAGTCCCAAACTAAGCTCTAGGCTTGTACTGTGGGTACTAGACAACGATAAACATACTTAAATAGAGAAATAAATACATAGAACACATCCAAGACTCAGGAATAAATACTCGTGCTCATCACACAAATATCCGCCCATACCGAGATTTGAAACCAGGACCCCTAGCTTCGAAGGCAGGGTCACTATCAACTAGGCCAGCGCGTCATCATACCTTTTATGTTTCTGTTTCGTTTTTTACTTTGTTATCTTTTGTTTGTGCAATAAAGAGTTTCCATACATACATACATACATACATTTATTGGTCCGTAGTATCAGCCGCCCAATTAACATCTGTTGATCATTGGTGCATGTCAGCTACAAGTGTCGAACACTGGTGTTGTTTGTTACCTTACGTTAATTTTTGTAAGAAAATTCACTGATTTACTATCGAAATTTGAGCACTGTCTCTGGTGGTCTGTGAGAGCATAGTTGGGTGTTTTCAAAATAATTGTACCTAGTTTAGGACTAACATTAAGAAACTAACTTTTATGTGTGAATAATGAAAATTAGTTGTCCATTTATGACTTTGTATTTAATTTTTGGGACTCACTGTAAAAGTTACCATTTCTTAATTGTAGTCCTCAGTTAGGTACATTTTTTTTTTTATTATTCCATATGTGGCTTAATGAAGGGTAAAATAAAACCAAAATAAAAAAGCTCCAAAAAATTGTGGTAAAACAATTGAGATCTCAAAATTTTATAATGTATATATTAATTAATATAATTTTGTAATATATGTAGGACCATTACCTGTTATCAGATTATTATAAAAAATCAGTATATTTTTTGAATAGATATTTTTAATTAAATGTCACATTCTAGATTGGTAGGTTGTATCTAATTGTATAAGCAATAATAATAAGCAATTTGCGAAAACGACGAAGTTTGTAGGCTGACAGCTGATGTCAACTAGACTATTGGATGGAGTACATTGAAAATGCTATTAAGTTTGTTCGAACAAATCCCATATATTAAATTACATATTTTTTTTATGTTGTAGAACAAATGTTGCTACGTTTATAGAGTAGAAACAATCCCTCAATTTATTGCTCCTATTACAGGCCACACCCGGTATAAAATTTTGTCTGACATATTTCTGTTTATTTTAACGCTTATCAAAATCAAGATCAATTTTAACTGTATATAAACATGACAGTGTAAGTCTTTAAAAAAATGGAATGATCAACATATAAGTCTTTTTTGGACCCTTTGCCCATAAGCTAGTAGTCTGTGACGTAATCTGACAAAAGTGCTGTGACAAGAGTGCTGCCAGGCAAAAAACAATCAATAATGTTTTAAAGAAACTCTCAAACATAGTAATATACTCTCAAATTTTGTAGACGTCATAATGCAAATTTCTTTAAAATATTCATTATACTCATTTAAATGCAAAAACCACGAAATTCTTCAATTAGTCCATTTTATCGAAAAGATATATAAAAACTAGGAGTTCTTTTGGAATATCCCAATCAGCTATGAATGGGATATGTGATAGCTGTTATTCTTTAATTAAAATAAACTACTTTTATCTTCATTTATTGCAAATGTTTTTGTTTTAAAACTACTTCACAACTTACTTTTGCTTCTGTTTAATTGTTTTCTGCTTAACTGGTAATAAAAAAAACATGATTTATTTATTAAGTACATTAAAAGCTATAATTAAAGAGTTGATTTATGATTTATGTGGTAGCTAGCTACTACAAACAATCAAAATTGTCCTTGGTCGAAAGAAGGTTGCAAACCACTGTTAGACCATAAATTTATGAGCAAGTTTCCCTTCAGGTTAAAATTTACCATAAATTCAGTCGGCAGCTAAAGAGGTATACAGTACAGTTGAAGAGGTTAAAACTACCTACACATTTTCTTATTCTCTTCACAACAGAACTGTGTATAGCCCTTTCAGACCTGGGCAATACAATTGTGCGGGTTGTCTACATTTGAAAATGGATTTTAATCATTGATCAAACACAAATGAAAGTAAACTAAAAGCGATGAATATTATATCCTATAATCAGTTAATTAAGAAAATGTATTATCAACTGTCACTTGATACTAAGCTGGGTGCAAAAAGGATACATAATTTTCCACCTACTTCCACAGCTGACTGTACCATAAGTATCTTACATTCTCAGTAAGTTTAATGACGGGTCCTGTAACTAACTAAGAAAGTAACATGAATATTTCACACAATAATTACATTTAACATTTATCCAAAACATCTGGAGTCAGTAAGTTTTTAGCAGCTGCATATTATAATAATGCATGTATCAAAATATAATCAAGCCAAATATGGTGAAACTAATTATAACTCATTTAAACATTTATTTTTTCATTATTTATAAGGGTCCAACAGTCATAATACACAATCCAAAGTAAACAATAAATACAATCATATTATCTAGTTGAGTTAAAAAAATACTTTTAATATTGTTATATTATAATTTATAATATCTACTAAGTTAAATGTCGACCAACGTTTATCCTATAAAAGTTTTTGTAAATGCATGTAAGTTCTGTACCTAGGTTTGTTAAAAAAATATGTCCCATACTTACCAAAACTGTCTTTTGCTAAAGGAACTATAGACAGATCGTCAACAATTTCTCCCTCTTCCGTCAGGTCTGCTGTGCAATTTGCGTTTACTTGGCTTCCGGCATTGTAGTAAGCCATATTAATGCGACTGCCGTGCGAAAAACTAAAACTCCATTTGTAAACACTGCAATAGTCATGACTTAAAATTACCGGATCAAATCTGAGAATACTGTCGTAGGTCGCCAAAATACTAGTAATATACTAAAAGAGTTAACGTATGTATTTTTTCAATGCCATTTAACGGCTAAGAATCTCTATATTTCACGAATAATAAAGAGCAAATTTGATAAACAGAAGTTACAGAAGGCAACCATCCATCTTTCATTCATTTGATTGAAGACTACAGTGTTACCAGTTTTGTTAAACCGTCCAATTATTACTAAAAAACACCGGTCATGTGGGAGTCGGACTCTTGTGAATAAAGAATATTGTATTGTACCTACGTACTAGAAAAAATATATGGATAAAACTAGGTTAAAATACCGGAATAAAAAAAAATTACCGACATCGGTTCTAGCTATACAAATAAATGGTTCACAGTGTAAATAGCTAATAATATTCCTGAATCAATAAAACAGGTTTGGGCGTTGTGCCAGGCGGTAATGCAATGCCCGTTTATACAGGATGTTAGGCAGATCGTGAGCCAAAAGAATACGGCGGGTAGGTAGGGTCACTTGCAACACACTTTAGGCTAATTAACACTCATCATGCCCGGTTTTTTTTTTTTAATTTTTTTAATATTATTTTAATTTTTCCCAAAAGTTTACAGTTTTCTTTACATAATTATCTTTTTTTTTAAGTATCGTAGCAACAAGGTATTTGTATTTTTTTAAATCTCTAATATTTGCTTTAGTGATATAACGAATATTCGCATTTGCATTCGCATATATTCGCATATTTTGCATATTCGTATTCGCAAAATTACTGCGAATGTTTTGCGAATAATACATTTTTTTTGAGGTTAATAGTTGGTTAATAAAAGAAAATCCATTCATTTCTTATGTTTCTTATGCAAGAAAAAGTGACATAACCTCGTAATTACATTATCAGTCTTATCTTTATCATTTGGTATCATTTATTTATTTAACTTTGGGCAATGAAGCTAAACAAGTAAACGGAACGCATTTCGTTCGAACGGGACTGCCACCAAGGTCACCAAGCCATATACAAAATTAAATGACGCCAAATTTTAACAAAAACTGAATATGAATATTCAGTCATCATTCAATTCGCATTCGCATCCGCATCCAAAACATGACTTTCGTTACATCGCTAATTTGCTTATTCTATTAACATCTTATTTGCATTCCCATAGTAAACAAAAAAAAGATGTGAGCAGACAAAGTGTGAAAATTAGAAAATGAAAGTCGTCAAGCTCAACATGACGGCACAATTTTAAAAAATTAGGAGCTTCTCGGATCTTCCAATTTTACAAAAACTTCTTCAATTAATGACCACTCTAACGGTATACCACATGTCTAGAATCACTATGAATTTTCTGGCAAAAAATGGTTTCACTCTAAAATGGTGGTTTACATCACCTATTACTTCTTGGAAGTTAAGTGAACTTACTTTATGAAATAAATAAATAAATAATTAATGTACTCAATAAAACAAGTTAAATTGACAAACAATTATAAAAAAAAAACATTAAGTTATCTACAATAATAAAAAACGGTCATAAAAGTAAATATTTATTTTTACCGCTAATTATTTTTTAACGATATTCAATAGGTACGCAACTTACGACAAAAAATAACCAATTTATTTTTTCCCGACTTAATTGCATAATAAATTACCTAACTGAACAGCTATTCATTAAAAATGTTAGCTGCGTCGGAAAACATTAGTTGTTGTTATTTAATTAGTTAACTATTCAAATAAATACTTTTTTACCAACTTGCATTTGTTTTAAAATGCATTTAGCCCATTTAAACAGGCTGGATGTACTGACCGTATAAAACCACTAATTAAGAATGAACATATTTTTTTCATAGTGATTGTAGACATGTGGTATACCGTTAGAGTGGTTGTACAAAAAATGATTTCCCACGCAGCTAACTTGTTTGTTCTTCACTCGAACTCAAAACTTTCAAAAGTAAAAACATGACACCCTCCCCCGCCGCCAGCCGCGTCCACTGCGCCGTGTTCTCGATGTTTTTAAACATCTAACATGTTATTCGAACAGAAAAGGGGTATGGCCAAAATGTTTTTTGTTTATAAACACAGAAATATGTTTTCCGTCACGGATGGAAAACATTCCCCGCGTTCGTCTGCGGGGGAGGGAGTCATGTTTTCACTTTTGAAATTTTGGAGTTCGAGTGAAGAATTCTGTCAAATAAGGCATTCATTATTAATTATGGGAACTCATTTTGATACCTTTGAATATAAATGAATATCCTACAATCCTACAAAAGATGACAAATTGTAATTTTAAGCTGTCAAAAGAAAAGTGAAATGTTATGACAAACAATCAATGATAAAGGAAGAGAATGACACGTTGACATATACAAATAATCAGTTATATAAATACTAAGCATTCCGACATCGAAGGCATAAAAATAATGTTATCTCTTTTTAACTTAGTTCTATGTTCCTAAGTAAAAAGAGATGACAGTACGTCAGCCAGTGCAATAATGGCAACATTTATAATTTGACGTTCATACAAATACCTAACGTGCCTAGTCAGCCATGTTTAGTTAGCTTGTCATAAGTATCTAATGTGTCAACCGTGCCGAAATCACTAAAAAAATGATAATTATCGTGCTTTCCGTATTATGTATTGCCAAAAGTTACACATGGATTGAAAGAAAAACTTAATCGTAATGTCTCTTAAGTGTAGTTTGTTAGGATGTGGTGCAAGAAACAGCAAAAACCACAAAATATTTAACATTTTACCGGTAAGTTTAAGTTTTTGTTAAAATATTGGTCAGTTCTGTCATTATTGGGGGACTTAAATATGTAGTACATTATTATTACGAGTAATCCATAGATCAAGATTAGTTCAAGATTATAATACGATTTGCCTTTTATTTACAATATTTTGAAAGTAAACAAACCTGGGCTGGAATTCTACAAGGTAATAACGATATCGTTTTTGACCTGTTTCCGTATTGTCAACGTTTTGATAACTCTTATGTCATTTACAATAATGGCGACTGTGACATAAACGATTCTAAAACATGTGAAACGCGATATCATTTTAACGCACCTGAATAGAGGCCCAGTGAATTTGACAGCTAGGGTTGTTCTTAAAATATCGAAAATAACTTGGAAATTTCTCATCATGACAATGAATGTTAAAATAACATGTTTTTTTGTAGTTGTATCATATAGAACGTATAGATAAATTATCGAGAGCGCAGAATTGCATATGTAGTGGTAGGGTGTGTTTACAGCCATTCTATATTTAAATGTCTCTCTTTTCTAACACTAAAAAAAAAGTTAAAAAGTTTTGTTATATAATTTACTAAAAACTACTTATTTTAATTATATTTATTAAAGAAGTAAATACAAAAATAATGTTATTGTCAAAGTCTTAATACTTTTTTACATTATTTCATTTTTCGTCGTATTCCTGACTCGACATAATCTTCTTTGGACATATTTTTGTTTCGGCGTTTTCTGTATTGGACATATTCTTATTTGGTCACAATCTTGTTCTGACAAAAAATATTATAATTATAAAATAAAGTCACTCTGTGACTAATATATTATTATATTTGCATCAGTTAAGTGGTTAGTTGTAGTATTAAAAATAAAACTATATTTCCCTAACGTAAATAGCATAAGAACTTTTGGATTGCATACTGCTGAACGTAGTATTTTGACAGCTAATAAGGCTTTTATTTTTATTATGCTATCGAAGTCAAAGGCAATGTATTAGTATAACTTGGTAGTTCAAGTGTGTCCAAACAAGAATGTGAATGTGATGTGAAAAAGGAAACAATCTTATTTTATTGCCTTCTCGCAATTTTCAGAATAACTTTGACTGGGCCCGTACGACTGTAAGTTACAAGATTTTCAAAAAAATGTTATTTATGAATTTAAGTAACTGTAACCCTGATCCGATTGAGAGCCCATGTAATAAAATATTTTTTTTACTTTTAAGGACAGGTACCTGTTAAGGGAGTAGGAATTACTATTCCTGATATTGAAAAAAAAAAACTTTAAATCTTTTCCTTTTTATGAGAACGGTACAACCACTACAAATGCAATTCCACGCTCTCGATAATTTATCTATATATGGAATGTGCCAAAGAAAGAAAAGAATAATTTTTCATCTTGGATTACTATTTTTAAGGATTTTGGGAAAAAGTTTACTAATAAAGTTTAATTCCGAAATTATTTAAATAAAATAATATTATTCCGGAATGAGTAATGACTAAGGGTTTATACCTACTAAAAATCATCTAAGACAGCACCAAATATTTATATGAACTCCCGTAAGTTTAGAGTCAAGAAATACTCCAAGGAATTTAACATTATCTAGAATGGTAATTTGTTGACCATCAACTGAAAGGTTTATTGCAGGAATATTTATTTTTCGTGAAAAAACCACTGCATTACATTTAGGAATCGATAATGTGAGTCCATGATTCTCCAGCCAATCCTTCAAACAAAATAGGGCGGAATTTAATCTGGTAACAAAGTTTGCAAATGAAGCAGAGATACTGTACAGTACTATATCATCCAAAAACAAGCAAGATATTACAAAAACAATCAACCGATGATTCTAGATCAAATGTATACAAACTATATAGAATTGGGCTTAGGACTGACCCTTGAGGTAAGCCCTTCCACACAGATCTAGGGGGAAGCAAAGAGCCATTGATTCGAACACGAATGAATCTCGCCATAAACAAGCTGCAAATGATATTGATCAGCCTCGACGGAATACTCAGCTGGAGCATTTTCTGCCTGAGTATTGTGAGGCTGACGCTATCATAAGCAGAAGCAATGTTTAAAAAAACACCAACCACATTTTCATTATTGCTAAATGCAATACGAATATCGGAAGTTAAAATACTAAGACTATCTATCGTACCCATTCCTCTGCGAAACCCAAATTGCGTCTTAGCTAAAATATTTCGATTTTCGACAATCCACTCAAGTCGATTTTTAATCAGGTGTTCCATAATCTTCGCTAGAACCGAGGATAAAGCGATCGGACGATACGATGAAGGATCATTCGGATCCTTTCCAGGTTTTAAAATTGGGATAACAATTTGGGTTTTCCAAGAAGTAGGCACTACGCCATTTACAAAAATATGATTAATAATATCTAAAAAGTAAACTTTAGTGGAACGAGAAGATCTAACCACAAACGAGTATAGAATCCCGTCAATTCCAGGGGCAGAGTCCTTCAGGTTATCTAATGCACACAAAAGCTCGGGAAATGAAAATAAGTCATTCATTCTATCCATAGAAGGAAGGAATGATGAATTTGGAGGAGGGAAAAAATCTTCAGATGGAACGGAAGGGGGAGATAATCTGTCCATGAACTCTTCTAGCCAAGTATCTGTATCATTCGATAATGTATCAGAGTTGGTTAGGCTACGGCAAAAAGCCTTAATTTTTTTCCAGACCATCGTAGAAGGGGAACATGGCGACAAAGATTTACAGAAATTTAACCATCCTTGAACCTTTTTTTTTGATAGCAATCTCTTTGATTTTGCAGAAGTTTTCTGGTATAAAATATAATTTTCCATATTTAAATTATTACAGTATCTTTTCTCTGCTAGATTCCGTTCTCGAATAATATTTGTACGTTCTGAATCCCACCACGGAGGGGAAGGGATCTTACTACGCGCCGTATTCTTTAACGGAATTGCAGCGTCAGCTGCTATTCCGAGGGCTTCAATAAATTTAGAATACAATTCAAGGAAATTGTCATTGTTAGTTTTACATAAGGAATTGACTTTAACCTCTAATTGAAAGGAGAATTCCGGCCAGTCAGCCTGAGCCACTTTATATTTTAAAAGGGGAGGAGAGATTGAAGGGGTAGGAAAATATTTCAAAATAGTGAAAAGAATCGGAAAATGATCACTGCCGAAAGAAGCACCTAGAACTTTCCAAGAGAAAGAAGTAACCAAGCTCGCAGAAACCAAAGTGATGTCTAACGCGCTAGTATTTTGCAGAGGCGAGACCCTTCTTGTAGCAGAACCATCGTTTAGTACACATATATGAAAATCATCCAAGATATCTAATAAAGCAAGAGAATTTGAGTCAGATACGTGACAACCCCATAAAGTATTTTTACAATTAAAATCTCCTAAAATTACAAAGGGAAAAGGAATAGATGATAAAATTAAGTTAAATTCAGCCAATAAATCTATTGGATCTTGTTGGATGAGGAATGTACACAGATACAAAAGAGATATTTAATATTTTAGCAGCAATAATATTTATACCAGAACTATGAACAGGGAGGGGTATTAAAGAGTACACAAAGCATCTGTTAACAAGAAGGGCACATCCAGCGTATCCATCGCTTCTATCATCCCGGAAGCATGCGTATCTATAATAATAATTATTTATTTATTTATTCAGACATTTTCATCCATTATGTTAGTATGTATGACATAACTTACGCACTAAAAGTTAAAATTGATAAAATAATAATTAAATATTAAATATTAAATAAAATTAAAATTAGATAAGAAAGAAGAAGTATCCCGGGACCCGAAAATTGGAGCCCGGTTTCAGCCATGTCACCGAGATGGCAAAAACAACTGGTTTATATAGATTTAAAAGATATATAAGATCAGATTTTTTATTGTTCAAACTCTGCGCATTCCATTGAAGGAGATGCTGGTCCATTGTTTGGGATGAGGGGGGGCAATACTTTGCAGTTGAGAAATGACATTGTTCGGTAAGCTATCACTAAATTTATGAATAAGGTTCACTAATAAACCTGTTAGGTGTTCCAGGAAATTATCATTCGGCGTTGACTGGGTATAATTATTACCTAAGGCACTGCCATTAGGAAGGGTAGGCTGTGGATTTTCGATTATTCGTTTATGAGCCTGAGTGTCATACGACTTACGTAAAGGACAATGAGACTTCCGTTCATATGTGACCGTTTTTCTGTATGATTTTTGCGAAGAGGATTCTTGAACGTAGTTCGGAATGGGAGGTGAACCTAGAGGGGCAGCCATACGAGGAGGGGGAGGCGAAAATAATTTTTGCGATACTTCTGCATAGCTCGTTTTAACGGGGCGAAAACGTTGGGAAGCCTCTAGGTACCCAATATTTTCGTCCGCCATCACGATTTTAATCGATTTTTGCCTGGCGTGTTCAGGACATTTCACGTCTGTGGCCTTATGCAGACCTAAACAGAGAACGCAACTAATTTTGTCATCCGTAATATTACACGAGTCGCCTGTATGGGGTTGAGCACAGAGGTAGCAACAGGGACGAGATCTGCATTTGGCAGCAATATGGCCAAATCTGCAGCATTTCCTGCATTGAATTGTGGGGAGGTCGTACGTCGAAACCGGAATTGATGAATTGTAGACATATATTTTTTGTGGTAGATTCTGTGAATGAAATGTAAGGACTACCGTAAACGAAGGAACCCGTTCGGGCTCTTCGCCTTCCCTACGAACCTTCCGAAAAAGGCGACGGGCTTTTATTACTTTACATCCATTGTATCCAAGACCAGCAGGAATCTGGATCCCGGCAACCAACTCCTCCAAAGACCAATCTGACGGGATATTTTTGATAACTCCCATCCTAGACACTTGGTACCTAGGAATGGAGGCTACCAAATTGTTTTTATTTTAAAACTCCAGTTTATGAAAATTATTAGCCTCCTCAGCTGATTTAAAGCTCAAGGCGATTTTGTTACGTCCGAGCGACTTTATAGAGCTCTCAACTATATTATTCACGTTATTTTTGTGTAACAATTGCGCGAGTCTTAATACTTGTAACGTAAGTCCGGCCGTAGGCTGCATTTCTATTTTACTGACATGAACCACAAAGGGACCATTGTCCAAAGCTGCGTAGAATAATGGTGGATCGTCAGCGCCATAGCCAGGGCAAACATACATATTTTGAATTGACTCGCCTGGAGACCTAATCTTTTTAATATTTGGCAAGTCTGGAGTACTCTCAGGCACTAATAAGCGCTTTCTTTTATTAGACTCAATTATATCGGAATCCATCTGAGAATCTACAAAAACGGTATAGTCATTCGCTATATTACAACTACCCTCAGGAAAAATGGCCGACTCGGGTCCCCCCTTGTCGGGGGGATCTTTGTCGCTCATTTTACCAACGAAATGTTATTATTTTATAAAACTACGTTTTAAAGTTAATATGATAGACCTTCACCTAAATAAATATTACTATTATAAATAGGTACGCAACTGAAACCAGAATTTTTAAACCTGATAACTCCGGGCACGTGCACACACCAACACAACGACGAACCGAATCCTACTATCGAATCGGGGCAGCACTTAAACATGTGACAGTCCGCCATTTTATGTTTGCTATGGTAGTTTAGGTAGGCACGTTTATTCTGTAGGTATGTCATATTCTTCCTTTATCATTGCAAACAATACATTGTTCATTCTTAAGTCGCTATGGACGTGCAGTTGTACCTAAACATATTTTGTTAGTTTTTTAGCGCAGCGGACACGCTTAAGTCTCTTCCGGCTTTTTCACTTTATTACCACAAATACAGCCCTCTGGAAACACGTCATCACAATTTTAGAAGTAAGCAATCTTGGGCCCTCTTTATAAAAACCCCCCCTTTCTAGTAAAAGGAGTTAGAACGAAACTTCCACTTGTAATTTTTATTTGTAGCTTTATAAAACAAGGCCCAGATGTACCATACTTCAGAGCTCTAAGCATAAAGTTGTATTGTGCGGCTCTGCCTTAAGAGGGCGCCGAGCGTCCAGTGGCGCCCTCATTACTTTTATTGTGTTTTCTACTGAACTTAAGTATTCTCTTTAAATTGTGTATTCATTAATAATTATTTGTACAACACTAAAGCGCTCTTTGATTTTAAGATAATGCTTTAGTTTATTAGAACACAATAAAAGTAACGAGGGCGCCACTGGACGCTCGGCGTCCTCTTAAGAAAATATGTCTATGGATGGGGCTAAACATATATATTCACAGTATATTTTTTGCGTTTGACAAATCAAATTACCTGTGTTGTCTGTGAATTCTGTGATCAAGTCAATCTATCTGAAATTCGTTGAATTGTGTTGTGTACTACATTTTATATCAGTGCAATAATATTATTGTTATTTCTGCCCATCTTTCGTGAAAACAGTGTAACTTGAAGCTTCTTTGAAATATTCGTAAGAGGTAAAGTAATATCGAACTATTGCATCCTTTCCGGTAGTTATTTGTTATCATTTAACAGCAATATGGGATCTAGAATCATCCGGACTGCCTTTTTATCCCACTATTATTTATTTATTTTCCGAAATAAAGTGCTGATTATGCGAATAAGCTTACTTAAAGCTTTAAATTATATGTGTGAAATGACTAAATCACCTTTAAGCACTATTCTATAGTTACGATTGAGTTATAAGATTGATTTCTCAAGTTGCATCACAATTGTTAATTTTTTGGTATCGAGAAAATGTCAAGTGTGGAACTGTCACGTTGCTGATAAAAAGCTGAATTGATAAGTTATTTTGTAAAAATCAAGAAATATTTTTGTAGTCTACAGCTGGCTTTAAATACTTAAGCTCGAATGCCTATTTACTAATTTGATAGACAGGGAACAAGCGACAATTTGGTATTCATTACAAACTCTTCAAGTGTAATAAATACCAGACTGTAACCTGTTTTAATCACATTTGTGAAATAGACAAGGTTGATTTCTGAATCTAAACCAGTATCTAAAGCTTATTGAAATGGCAGTTTTTTTCTGATGCATGAATGTTAGCACTATCTAATCTATCTTCTAAAATGCCATCATGCCTATGATATTAAATATGAGTACTAAAGAAGTACACTATGACTATCTTACATTATTTATTTATAATTTTAAACTTAAAGAAAAAAGTGTATTTTTAGTCTCTGCGAAGGGCTCTATAAAAAATATCACTTGTAGTTATTTAAATTTAATTGGTAAAATTAAAGAAATGACATGATTTTGATTTGAATGCTGTTATAATTCGTTTTTTTTCATAATTCTTATGTAAACATTTACAAAATGAACCTGTAAGACTAAATCAAAACTTATTAACTTTATTACATGACTTAAGAGATGTTTTCAAATTGTACTTGTAAGTACTTGGTTAATTGTAATTGATGTTTTTAAGACACTGGACTATATGTTTAAAACAGAACTATAACAACTGTTTTACACATTTGTGTTAGTATTGTACTTTAAATTTTCATATTTTAATTAAATTATTAAATTATTTTTACAAAAGCTGTCGCCTGCAGTTCTGCCTGTTAAAATTAAACAATAGGTTATGACTCAGCGATAGTAATAATTATAGTACTCTTTGTGTTTTTCGATTGAAATTAAAACAGCGCCAGGGCCGTTTTTGGTTTTGTTTACCATACTAACTACCTAATATTTACAACATTTTGGTGTTAGGTTTGTGGCATTTTACCCGCGACTATAAAACTTCATACTGATAAATGATTGGCCCCTTAACTGTTCCCGTCACCTAGGAAAAGCACGTAAATTCAGTTAAACTCACATGAGAGCGTATGAGGGAGAGTAAGAGGGTGATGTCTACAGAGCTATTGCACTGTAGCAATATTTGTTAGTATGTCACATGGGGTTCCCACTACAGGTAGGGTTGCCCAATCTGGAAACCAGGACAAGAAGCGCGATAGCCTCAGGTTTTGGAGCTTAAACCCCAGACATGTTAACAGTCTTTTTTTTTATTGAGGCGGCAAATCAGTTACTTTTCTCCGGATGCCCTCTAACCTAGGAAGGACAAATCCAGGAAAACCCTGACAGATGGCAACCCTAACCACAGGTGACAGGAAAAGATAAAACTGTAGTTACTTTGTTTAACTTTTAACCGAGTCCTATTTGACTTCACACTACAGTGCAACTTTTCTAAATTAAATTCACACTAATCTGGTCATGTTTTTACTATATATGTTTGTTGTATTGCAGTGTGTTTTTGTGAAATAAATGTTATGAATTTGAATTTGAATTTAATACAATTTAAAGCCAAAGGCACATAAACAACTATTGAATTTGTTTATTTATTTATTGAAACAAAATCCACAGCTCAATATATAACAATTTAAAAAAAAGTATTATGTATACAAATCACCGGCCAGTAACGGATTTACATTTTATAATTTTTAACTGCTAAATAACACACCAAACATTACATTAACTAAGTAAGAATTTAGAAAATAGGAACATGATTTGTTTATTTTTTTTTTGTCATAACTAAAGTTTTGTTGTATTATAATATAATGTATTGCGCTGTCAAATTTAAAATATCAGGTTTAACTTGAGCTTATGGCTTAGCATCCACTGCGGTTACTGGCATCCCAGGGTTGATAAAAATTATGACATAAAAAAAGAAAAAAACATCAAATCAAAGTGTAATAATAAATAATACACTTTGTTGTTTTTAATAATAGTTCATTCGATTTTTATCAGGTACGTATGAGATCTATACCAAAAAAAAACTACAACAATAGAAAAAACGGGTACATCTTGCGCTTGTGTGCGCCGTATTTTGTGTCGGGGGAAGCCCCTAGATGTTTTTATCAGGTTTAGGTGTTGTTGCAATGAAAAAGTTATTATTGATTTTTGTGTGTCTTTGTTCTGAGCCTAATTCAGATTTAAAGTTTTGGTATAAGCTGGCCGAAAATATATATTTTTTAACTTTCAGGTGAAAGAAACAACTAAAACATGGGAAAAGGTAAGTTTTAATTGAATACAATTAAAGCCAAGCGTTCTAAGGTTCCTGGGTTAAAGGTTATGATATGATGCTGGTTGCGATCCAGACGGACGCCGCACAAGTTCCTACCTAACACCCAGAGGCGGCGTAAGGCGTGAGCGGTGTGGACCACCGCGCACGGCGTCGCGGTGCTAAGAGCCTCGCGCCTCACAGCAAGGTCTCCTAAGAGCATTTTCGCGTGGCAGCAAGAGATCCAGTAGCTACCCTTACTGCCCCATCTTAACATTCCACCCTGTATTTGCCTTGCTTGCGAGTGTAAAGGTGTTAGAAATTACGAAATACGGCGAAATAAGTTATCACCCTACATTACAGAATTATTAAATTCTAGAACCATACACACGTGTTTTTTAGAGTTCTGTACCCAAAGGGTACCAACGGGACCCTTTTACTAAGCCTCCGCTGGCCGTCCGCCTGTCTGCCGGCGGGCAATAGGTACCTAGGCAGTTAAAATTAAAGGGGGGGTGGGCGATACGAGACTGCAATGGTAAGGATCAGTTTGTGCGCGAGTCCGAATCGCACTTGGCCCGTTTTTTTCTTGTAATGAGTAAAAAATGGTGATGATTAGCTTGTCTCGCAAAAAAACCTTTTAAACTTTACACTGATCAGAAATCATGCAAGAATATATACCTCTAGGGAAATTCCCCAGTCATAAAGAGTTACGTTATGCCTCTGTTTAAGATCATTTAACCTTTACCAGTTTACACTATGTTTTTTTTATTTCTTTAACTAATGTTGATGATATCTATTACAAAGGTTGGGGTCAACTCGGTAAGTATAAAATAATTTTGTCCGGTTCCGCTTTAACTTAAATTTTTTTCAAGGATTCTGTAGCCAAATTGGCTTAATTTTATTAGGTATATTTTATAAACCGCTCAACGCTGCCGTAATATCAAAGAAGGCGGTTAACTGCGTACTAATTATATTAGCATTTTAAATTTAACTAGGTTACCAATAGAGTATAAAGAATAGAATGCTTGGACTACTACATAAAATTTGATAAATTGTTTTCTTTCATTCTTTCATTCTTACATTGCATTTAGCCACCTTCTTTGGTATTACGGCAGAACGATGGTTAAATGATAACATACGAAAATAGGTTAAGGGTTTGTCTTGGTTTGTAATTCGGAATGTCGTTTAAATTGTCCTCCCGCTCTAATTTTCTATCGGTACGTTTGAATAATCTGCATAATATCAATCTTTGGATGAGGTGTGTTGATGTTTGATTTCATACAGTCTACAAGTCGCGGGCCAAAGTTTGGAGGTAGTTTTTAAAATAATTATTTTTACGTTGTATTTGGCACGGAATCCAGAATTAATACTTACTCCCAAATTAAGCAGTAGCTACTTTAAAATGTTATATCGCACCTTCAAAACAATAGTGACCCAATTTAAAAGTTCAGCTTTCAAACTATAGAGGCCTAACTCGAAATTTAAAATTTCTGAATTAGCTCACTATTACTAAAGGTATACAAAGAAAGTTTAACCCATGGAGCGTCATGGCATATATATGTGCATTACAATATCAATCTTAATTCGAATCACTCTGATTTCCAAATTCAAATATCGTTACGAACACATGGTGTTCATAGGGCGCTCCACGGGTTAACTTCATAAACTTCTTAAATTCCATGCAAACTTTAATCTGCCACATAAAAATTTGCATCTGCTTAGTAAATATCCAGAATTGCTTAAAGTAGTTTCTAAATATCATTAATCATTATAAGTGTTCCGTCATTGATTTCCTGTGGTATTCTTCTGTTTCTTTCTCAAATTGGTATATTTGGTCCTGTTTTGTAGACTATTTTATGGATAGCTCATATGTCAATGTTAATTTTCCACAGGCAAAAAAAAGGGAGGTAAAGGGAAAGAAGAAGAGCCGGAGGTCCCATCCGTGAGTACTCTATCTATCAGTGACAGTGCGCCTTCAACAAGCCAGGTTGAAACTGAAGAGGTGAGTGGGTTGACAAGTGCTGCGGCGAAGCGTAAAGCAAAGAAGGCAGCTAAAGCGGCTCCCCTAGAGATTGGGTCGCAGCCGATCAGGCCAAGTGCCATTGGAGCCTCTGCCGCCGTTCCTATTCCGGAACCTACCCCTGTTGAGAAAGCTCCCGAGCCGAAAAGCGAAGAGAAACCCGATGACGATGAGGGTTCCGGTCTCGGATTATCTGGTGGCAAGAAACGGCCGCGGAAGAAGAAAAGTGCTGCTGCAGTTGCTGCGCAGGCAGATACAACCGCGGCTGCGGCCGCTGTACCTGCGGCTCCGGCCGCTACGCCACCTGCTGTACCCGCGGCTACGGCCATTACACCAGCTGCAGCTGCTACGCCAGGTCCTGGACCTTGTGGACCGCCTCCACAATTGGGCACTAGGTGAGAATTATAATGTAGATGGATCAACTTTTTGCTGTTGTTATTCTGTCCCGCAACTCAGGAGACACTATTCTTAGAGTTTCTTAGAAAAATAGTTAATATACACTACTAAGCCCCGATTCGACCAAACTTTTTACACGGGGGTAAAGCTTACTCTGAGATTAGTTATGTCAAAATGCCATAGAAAACTGTCGTTTTTTGACATTACTAATCTTAGAGTAAGCGTTTACCCTGGTATAAAAGTTTGGTCGAATCGGGCCTAAATATGCTTGAAAGAAACCCATAAAAAATGGGCTTGTGTATTGCAACAAAAACTGATGTTTGGTGGATTTATATACTTTAGAATCATGTCTTTAAAACTTAAGAGACGTGACCATGGCAACGAGAAGTTGATTGACCCATGTTCTTGTTTTATAAGCTAAGAAGAAAAATCATTGCGAAAATGTAGATCTTGAAAACATACGTAGCAGATGATATAATTGCAATGTCTGTGAAATGTTGAAGATTGGCGTGCTTGTCTACATCGTTTGCAGTTTTGATGTGACTGAATGGGTTGGTGCGCAGTTGTGCCGTCTTGCACTCTTGCCAGTTTGCCGAACCTGGCTCCATCATCTCCAACGTCTGGCATACCTTGATTCGGGTCCGCCATTGATTCCTATCATCTGCTGGCTTCTCCCATTTACCACACATGATTTAAAAGGCGTTGCAAGTCTCGCTCTAAATAAACAAATCGATGTGCACATGATGAGGCTTTTCTACAAGCCATAAGGTGGACGACTTCCTATACTTACGTAGAAAAGTAGATTGTGTCACAAGGGAGCAAAATGAAATATTTACGGCGAGGCCGTACATTTAATTCTAAACGAAGCTGGCGACGCCTAAGGTGTAAAAAGTTTTGCTACCGTGTGACACATACTGTTTTTCACATCACCTATGACAAAAATAAGAGTTCTTAGCGATGAAACAAATTTAATTATTTACACTCTAAAATTGCTGAAATTATAAAAGTTAACAAGAAAATTTGTGGTATATTTTATACTGGCAACAAAATGTTCTTGAACAGAAAAGTGCCACTTTCATCCCTCCTAGCAGGGAAGAAAAATCCCCTTTCCGAATAGGTGATGTGAAAAATGATTTCATTGCGCCTTACTTAAATAATCTACTGTAACAATGCTATTTTAAGGGATGATGCCTCAGGCACGCGATGCCAACAATGATATTATAATATAACACAATAATATAACCGCCACATTGAACACGAAGTAAAAGGGAAATCTAGAAACCTTTGTAATTTTTAGCGCTGGTCGCGGGCGAGGTTGGCCAGCTTCGGCTGCACGACCGGGGCCATCTCAGTTCACCCAACAGCCAGGGCCACCTCCGTTCACCCAACAGCCAGGGCCACCTCCGTTCACCCAACAGCCAGGGCGACCTCCATTCCCCCAAAAGCCAGGCCCGCCTCCGTTCTCCCAACAGCCAGGCCCGCCAGCTACTTATTCGGGACCACAGCAAGGGCCCTCGCGACCTCAGCCGCAACAAACTCTTTCGCAACCAGAACCGTCGCAGGCTATGTCAGGACAAGGCGACAGGAGACCCATATCAGGAGGAAAGCAAACTTGCTTTTATACAATACCACGAAGGATTGAAGGCCGTTCCGTGCCTGCCAGGCAGATCCAAGTGTTGACCAACTATTTGCAAATGAAGATAGCGCCTTTGAAAATTGTAAGTCTCTTTTCGTTTATCTATAGTTTGACAGACGTTGGCGGCTACGTCGGGATGCATACTAGCAGTCACCTCGCTTCCCCCAACGTCTGTCAACCCCTCAGGACGGTCGCGCACAAACTAGTCAACCTATTTTTAACCGACTTCAAAAATAGGAGGAGGTTCTCAATTCATCGGGATATTATTTTATATACATTTTTTATGTACGACCCCCAATAAACCGGTTCGGTCCGTCCTATTGAGTTTGCTTGTGGTGGTGACGGCGCGCACGTTCGAGGCACGCACCTATTTGAACATGAACTAATATTTATACTATTACCAAAGTTGGCATTTAAGCATTTATTCTCTTATTTTTTAGCATCGGTATGACGTTTCCTTTAATCCGGATAAACCGAAAAAAATGCTGTCCCCAGTGTTTATCATGATGAAGGATAAACATTTTCCTAAGGACTTGATCGCATTTGATCAAATAAAGAACTGCTACTCGCTTCATCAATTGCCGAAAGTTCCAAAGACAGACGATCGATTCGCTACACAGGTAATCTTTACTATACTAGTGATACAACGAATATGTGTATACTTTTACGAATACGAAATATGCAGAAGGGCAAGGGCCAAAGAGTTGAGCACGCTTACTCAAGCCATTCGATTTTCTATGAAACTTTTCCGTTGGGTGACGAAAAGAAGCCATGCAATTTGTAAGGATTCTTTTCGTCACACAACAACTATTTTCGCCTTCGTTGTTCATATAGGTTTACTACGCTTAACTATGGTCCAAGTTTTTGGTTCTCGCCCAGAAATAATTTCACGTCCTGCTTGCAAAAGGCGAGAAAATTTATTAACAAGTTCATCAGAAAAAAAAACATTTAAATAATCAAACGTAAGTAAAAAAAAAAAACCCGCCCAAAACTATGCCACTTCTTTTTTTATTTTGATCTGTCTATAAAAATTGTACCTTCTTAGTAGATCTTCAAATATACGATTAAATTTCCAAAAAAATCGCTCATTTTAAATGTGTGTTAAAGGTTATTTAAATATATATTTCGTATACGTTAGGTTTCGTATTTTCCTAGGAACAAAACGTCCCAGTAGTTAATCTGTAGTGAATCCTAGTAGTGATCGTCCTATTTTTTCCACAGGTTGAGTATACTGATACAAACGGAAGGAAGCTCAATTTTGAAGTGTCATTAAAATTCACTGGCATTGTGGACCTGGGGACCATACTGACGTTTGTATACTTTGTCATTAAATCTTATTTAATTTGTGTGTTGTGAGTACTTAACCAATAGGGGCGTCATTTTAGTGATTTGTTAATAATAAACATATATCGCACCAAAACAGTACAGCGCAAGCAATTGACCCGTGCATGAATCCATTTATTGCGTTTTAACAGAGTATGATTGTACTGAATTATGACACATTTCGTCGTCTTACTTACTCAAACTCGTATCGGCATATTTTTTTTGCTGTTGGTAAACTTATTGCCAAAGAGCGGAATTCTTCATAGCAAAAATCAAACTGTCAGAGGGATTGACCTAACTGTTTTATCGACTTATCGATAAATATTTGTCACTTAACGAAACAAAGTTAAAGTAATGAAATCAGGCTTTTGGATATACATACAAACAAATTAACGGTGTCCCTAATTAGCTGACCGCCACTGTATTTTAGTATAATAGTAAAGAATAAAACAGAAAATAAAAATTAAAAACAAATATTGCTAAGAGTAGGTAACTAATCTTCATTCAAAATAACAAAGTCGAAATGTAAATCTGTACTAAATATGTTTTCTTCATCTTCCCTGTAGTAAAAGAAAATAGTCATTATTTTTTCAACATTATCACCTTTCAAATTACTCATTTTTTCATTGTAGATCCATTTATAAGATGAAAACGAGCGTTCTACCTCAGTTGAAGTAACAGGAGCATATTTGTAGTACTCGATAACGGTGTTTTGGCTGTAATCACCTTTTTCTATAAAATCAGCATATTTGCGTATCATGTCGTAGTCCGGAATTCTATCTAGTACTTTTTCAAGTTTTATTTGCACTGTCTGAGATCCACACCAATTTAGAATACTTCTCACCTGGTCAAGTATTAGAAGAGAGTCTAATAAGGATAAACAGGATGTTTGTAATTTGATTATTGCGTCACGTAAAATGCCATAACTTTCTTTTATGTACAACAGATCAATTTCTCAAATTATTGTGCTTATGTACTCTTTTAGCTTCTCTTAATGCAGCCGACTCTTTTGAATTTAATTTTGAAATTACTTCAGTAATACATTCCAAATATTCTGCATAATATATAGCTGCATTAAGCCATGTGCCCCACCTGGTTATAATAGGTTTTGGAGGCAATGGTACGGATGGATTTACGTTGTATATTAAGGCATCAACACTTTTATATTGAGATCGTATGTGCTCGCAGACTCTATGTAATCCATGTGCCAGACATGTAACATGTAGTAGATTTGGAAATGTAGCTTTTAAGATTTTAGCAGCCTTTAGCATGTACGCGGCACTATCAGTGCTCAAAACAAGGACATTTCTAACATACTTCCGATTAAGTAAGATTTGCAACAAGAATTTTTCTTTAGTTCTCTTACAATCAAATTAGTGACACTTTTGCCCATCCTATTTAATGTTTCGTCGACTGTTATCCATATATATTTTCCTATCAGGTTCTTGCGTATGTCTTAAACTGTTTATTGGTAAACTATATCTAAGTATACTTTTCTCAGCAATGATTCATCCGGAAGTGATTTTGATGTACAGGAACAACAAATTTTTTTTTTTTTTATAAACTGGTTTGTTAATCTTTTTCTATGGAATATTGCACGAAACTAAAAATATTATTAAATCTACATAGAATGTGTCTGAACTCGTACTTTTTGAGCATTGTGACGAATGAGTTTTACTCACTAAATGACTTTCAACACAATGTTTCTTTAGCTGATGTAAATGAACGTCACATTTAGAGCAATATATTGTGGAAGAATCTTCTTTGAAACTAAGAGAAGAATCTTTCTGTATCCATTTTTTTATTGTTTTTCATTTAGGATTAACCATTTTAGTAGCACGGCACGGAAATCACTCATGAAACTCAAGTGAGATGACATATGTGACGCTGACATGATTTACTTTAATATGGAGATGCAAGTTGCTTATCAAAGAGGTCAAATGTTACAGAATAATCTTTTAAGTTGATTATGGATACCTAATGCGATATTATTCCGTAACATCGATAAGTCGATAAAACAGTTAGGTTAATCCCTCTGACAGTTTGATTTTTGCTATGAAGAATTCCGCTCTTTGCTTATTGCCTCTAAGTATTACTGAATGAAAATTAAATTACCCACGACCAACCAAATTAAGAATTATTATAAATGAAATGAAACTTTTTCATGTAATGATATTAAACTAAATAATAACTATCGATACTTATAATAATAGTCGCGTTCTCAACCCTTGGTCTCACCTTAGGTCGAGTAGAGATTAGGTCGGCCAACCAGAGTGAATGGGCGAGCACAGTGATTGATCGGAATTGTTCTTAACCTCTTGACCGCCGCACTCATCTAGCCGTGACAGCCAATCTGCCCTGCTAACAGAAATGGGAGTATCTCAGACAAAAGCCAAGTAGCAAATGCAACCTTATCACTAATAACGCGATAGGATTGAATCTGCTTTGGCTATTGATTGAATTTGAGATACTGGCTTATGAGGGCAGAATTGACAAGGCTCAGACGCTAACGTCATCTATACATGACCAACATTCAACTCGAAATGAAACCTACGATGGAATTTAAAGTATTTACTAGACGATTTATTCCGTGGTGTACAGAGAACGAAGCTTCATTTTCCCTCTATTGGTTTTATGCTCGATGATGGTTGTAAGTTATGTTATATTGGTGTGTATGCATGTACAAACGAAATAACAAAGTAAAAATTAAACATAAACAACAGGTATGTACGATCGGCTTTATAAGTACATGTAATTTAGTGCTTTGTAATTTTTACGTCATGTTTGAACTACTGCACTAATTTGTAATAGGTGTTAAAGCGACAAGGTACAAAAGTGTGAAACTGCATAAGGCCGATTCTACAAAGGCCAGGTGTGGTGTATGAAAGTATTACGTCACTGTCAAAGTGACATTTCAGGGGATCTTAAAGTATAGGCCAGTAAGGAATATAATCTAAAGTATTATATAATCTAAATTCCGCTCAAACCTTCTGTTATAAATAGCACAAATTTGTGAGTTAAAACAGGGGTTGTGTATTTTTTAACACTACGGGAGTACGAGTGACGTCTCACGTCACGCCGCTCGCAACTTAATCACTCGGGTGTATGGAGACGGTGATACCAGTGCAATAAATGAATTACGCAAACGAAAACAGTATTCTCTTTATTAAATTATTGAACAAAGCGTTTATTTAAAAAAAAAGTTCGCTTTCAACTAATTGACATTATCCTCATTAAAATATTCAACTTTGATTTCTTTCGAATGCTGCAAATGTTTTTCGCCAGCGGCAACATTTTTGTTTATCTTTTTAAATTTTATTTAACTTGTGCGAAGTTTTACTGGGGCTCTATTCTACTCGCTAAAACCATATTGCTTTTGACATACTGGATTGCCAACGCTACCATAGCTCTTATTTACTTGACAGTAATGGTGGCCGTTTTAAAACGACCGAATCTCGCTAGTGCATGTAAAAAACTGAATCTTATACACAACCCCATAAAAAAACCATTATTAAAAAGTCTTTGAATGCAGTTCGTATTGTTATTAAAATAAAAATGAAGTCTTCTTTCAGTAAAATTATCTATCTACAGTTTTTGAGGTACAGTCAAGTTCAAAAGTATGTATACACTTTAGTACCTTGTCTATTGAACGTCATGTTTAAACTGCCATATGAAATTATCCAAGCGATTAAAGTGACAAGGTACTAAAGTGTATACATACTTTTGAACTTGACTGTACTTACCCTCCATGTGGCAAAGTGGTGGGAAACCCTGTATTTATCTTCCTAAGGCCCAACGAAAAATTCAGCATGTAGTGACTACGGCCCGTAGTCCTACCAGTAGTACTATTGTTTTATGCTCATTCAGACCCAAGTACTTAAAAAAACTCTTTTTTCAAGTTATTGTGCTTGTGTAATCATAGCGTACCACGGTCTTACCAGTAGGATGTCTAGTAAGTCCTACTGGTAGGACCGTGGTTCGCTATGACTACACAACTGTCGAAGGAACTGGGTCTGAATGACAAAGTTAGTAAGTACTATGGGTAGGACCTTGGGCCTTAGGAGGATATAAATATATTGTTCTTTGGTTAATTTATACTTTCTTTTTAGATACATGAAATCGGGCGGGTCTTCTCTTAATCCCCCTACCGAGGCAATACAATGTATCGATGTCATCTTACGACAGCGCACTTTGGGCTCTTATATCAAGGTAAATCCAATTTTAGAAAAATAAATAAAAAAATATTTATTGTCACATGAAAAAAAAATGCACGGCATTACCACACAGTATAGGTATATATAGGTATACATCATTCTGCGACAACAGGCTCATGTCTCAACATATACTGCGAGCTGGGTCAGCTGCACAGCGCTGATTTTCAGACTGCGACTAGCTCTCGGTTACATTTTAGCGAGTTACAAGGGAAACATTACTACATTACTCTACGCGGTATTTTTATTTACTTAAAGTTACAAAGGAAACTATTTAAAACAGCATTTCCCCGCGACTCCGTCCGCGCAGGAGTTGTTTAACGCCATCGCTCGGGAACTGTCTACGTTTCCGAGGCCAAAGTACCGAACACTAGAATGCACCGTGCGGCCAGTGGCGCCTTCATATATAGAATACTCAATTTATAGTGATATGACTAGGGTTTAACTTTTGGTGGCAAGTCATGGTTAAAAAAATCATGGAGTCGCTATTTCCAAATTATTATGTACAGACCAATTTGAATTTGACTTTCAGTAGTCATATAAAAAAAAAAAAATTAAGTAGCTGAAGCAATTTAAATGATTTTTGGTATGTAGAATATCTTTCGATGTGAATGTATTAGTATCATCTTATCTTACAGATCGGCCCTTTCGGATACACTTCGACCCCTTTAGGATCTTTTGTGCGATTACCCTCTTACACATTCAGCTGGGGCATATTCAATGCAGGTTCCCTCACCTTTCTCCTTCATCGTAAGAGCATCGGGTAATGTAGTTCAGTTACAAAAACTCATTGGTACATTGTGACCGCGGTTGTTCAAACCAGGGACCGGAACCGGTTTCCGTTAAATACGCTTTTGATCGGGTTATTCGATAGGGTTGATTTTAAAAACCTCATCAGTGCGGCAAGTGCATCGCTGACAGTCTTACCAGTATCAAAAACCCTTAATACGCTTGCCGCTTTTAAAGGGGTTTTGATAGATGTCAAGATATTTCAATCTCTGCACCTAATTCCTACTACTTATTATTGCACAACCTAACAATAGAACGGTACGCGGTCGGTAGGCGCACGTGGCGACATTTAGATGCAAGCGGGCCTAAGAGACAGCAATCAATAGGATTAACCCAACCCTATTGATACGCTGTTTCTTCCAGCTGCAAACACCCTATCGGACAACAAGCGCAATGGAAACGGTAACCTTATTCGAAAAGGTAGCCATATCGATACGGCAACACAATCGATAGGGCTATCCGTTGTACGGGTAGCCCAGTGATAGGCTTTTGAATCGAAAGAAATCGACTTTACTACTTAAGTAGTTTATTTCCTATTGATAATAAGATATTACTGAATGTATAATCAAATAATTTGGAAATAGCGACTTCATGGATTCTATAACCGCGGTATGCAACCAAAAGACCTAATCATAGATATACATAAAGTGGTCACCTATTTCCGTTATATCACGCTCTACATACACTACTTCGATTTCAATATAATAGTCAGTTCTTATAATTAGTATGGTTATTTGTTCCCTCTTAGAGACTAAACGGATGGCCCTATTTCGATAAACGAGGTGTCGTTATATTCTACTTAGCAGTGCGAGTATCATGATACATTTGAAAAAAGAAACGATATGTCATAACATGGGTGTTTTACAAACATAGACGACTATATCAATTAGTTGTTTTTTTTATTGACAGAACACGTTAATGTAATTATTATGGTTTTCAGGCGGGCAGGCAATTCTTCAAGCGGCCTAAAAATCCGATCGACCTAGGCGACGGCCTTGAAATGTGGACTGGCATGTTCCAGTCTGCTATTTTCACGACCCAGCCGTTTATAAATGTTGACGGTAGGTTTATCCCCGTGAGGTCGACCATACTACAAACGGAGATTTTTGCAAGTGGGATTTTGAATGTAACAGCAAGGGAATAAAGTTCAATTACCTTTGCCTTTTTAGAAAGAAAATAAATTGCCTTGATTTTGTACCCCCTATAGCATTAAGGGTCTCACGAAAGGATATGCGACTTCCAACTTGTTGTTGATTTACTTTACCCAGAATAAAGAAGGATTTTACGAGCATGAGAAGTGAAAATATGATTTTCACTTCTTATGCTCTAAAATGACCCATAATAGCCATGTATAGGCGGACTATATATAAGCATTAAGCTTAATTCTAGGGACTAAAGTGACATAAACTCCCTAGGGACTAGAGTACTTCTTTTTTAATTTCCTTATAAATAAAAGCTTTGAAAAATCACAAACAGCCAAGTACATGTTGCCATTTTGATGATGTTGCCCTGAGCTGCCCTCCTAAGCAAAAAAGCAGTATCTCGGATTTAATGGCCAAAGCAGATTCAACCCTAAATCGTTAGTAATAAGGTTCAATTTGCTACAGAAGTTTTGTCTCAGATACAGCATTTTATGTTAGTAGGGCAGCGAGAATGCGCGGTGGTGCCGGTGGAGGGCAGGCTGGGGCTGGCTTTTGCCATACAACCTCCACCGCCGAGGTCTTCGTTTTGGAAAAGTTGTCTATGGACTATTTGATACGTTCTAACCCCAAAAACAACCTTTTTGTTGTCTCATTCTGTATTATTGAGTAACAATGATAGCGCTATTTAGTTGTATTTTTTTTCGTGCCTATAATAATTTAACATTTTTATCTATTGGCAATTGAAGGGAAAAGTAAAGTGTTTAACTCGAGACTAAAACGACATAATGACACTTGATCTTCACCCACCCGAGCAAAGCGAGGGGATGGTTAAATATCTCGTGCAATAATGGCCTACTTTAGTCCTTTGTGGAACAATCTACTATATTTTTCTCAGTCAATAATAATAACACATACATACATACATAACATCACGCCTTCATTTCCAAAGTGGGGTAGGCAGAGCTACATAAATACCAACAACTCTAAAAAGATGAAATAATTCTGTAACAACATTTTGCACAGTCAGGCCAAAAAGTTTACCAGTGTATTAGTGACAGGTTGCAAGCCCATCGCCTAACAATACTAGAAGCCCTTATTCCCTTAGTCGCCTCTTACGACATCCACACGGGACATAATAATAATAAAAAAGAAAAAAAAAACGTATGATTTTGAAACAAATCTCTATGGGCATGATTTTTTCAGAACACCTTTTTAAATGATTCCTGTTGTTAACTGTGAATCTTGAGTCGTTTAACCAGTTCCCCTAAATATATTTTTTTTCACTTCTCATGCTCGTAAAGTCCTTCTTTATGCTGAATATAGGCTGCATTAAATCGCATTTTATGCACTAGTGCATTAAGTGTTGTCGTCATCTAGACTAAGATAATTGAGCCCTACAAGGCCAGACAAACGAGGTGATTGCATTAAATAAATTTGTTATTTGAATACATTTACTTTCATTTAATTGCCGTCAAAGTTGATAACATTAATGAAATTTTAATTTATTAAAATCAAGCATTATTAACAAAAAAGTACAAAATCAAAGTGTGACTTGGCAGTATTGCGTTCGACATAAGTTAAAAGTTTCATGCAGAAATTTAAAAAAAAGTTCAAAAAGAAATACAGTCGAGGGAAAGGGGTTTCATTTTGGACTATTAATTTAGTTGTTTACTTCGCAAAACTGGCAGTGTTGCGTTCGAGTTACATTAAAAAATTAAAAAAAAGAAAAAAGCAATGGCGGGAAAGAGTTTTTTGTCTTGTTTTGGACTATTTAATTAGTTGTTTTCTTTGCAAAAGTTGTTGTACGTTACGGAATTTTGTTAAAATATCGTCAAGTGAAGAGGAAATAATGCTCACACCTAACAAACTAATGGTTAAAAATGTATAAGAACTTATTGCACAGATATTGCCGCCTAAATCCAAGAAAAAGGTTTTTATAATATTATATTGTTTTTTTCCTCGCATTCGAAGTGAAAAGCAGAGTGTATAACGTCTTAAAACCCATTTTATCCTCGACTTAATTGTCCACCCTCGCCTACCGGCTCGAATGGATACCATAAGTCTCGGATAAAATGGTTTGTTTTATGCCCTTGTTGTACAATCTACTATTAGGCCAATGTATCTTACGTTCTCCAATGATTAATTTCGAGTTTTTTTATGTTTCGCAGTTGCTCACAAGGGTTTCCCGAGGCAGCAATTGTTAGTGCAAGCCCTCGTCAACGACTTCAAGCTGAACACGACTATGCCCGTTGAAAGGCAGCGCGGCCGTGGGTCCGAGAGCTTCATAGCGTTCGTCAAAGGGCTCAGGGTACGAACTTTAAATAGGTATACGCACATATCATTAGTGCTCTAAAACGCGTTCAGAAACGGTAGGAAATGACCAGTATTATTACAGCCAATTTCACCATGAGAACTTTCTTGTCTGTGGTAGTAGGTAAAATCTGTACTATAATGTTATTATAGTATCGATTTTTGCAAGGTTATGAGTTTAAATTTGGAGCAGCTGCCAAAACTCAAGAGGATCTCTATTCTAGTGCCCATAGACATTATAACAGTTATCGATACGAAACGTCAATTCAGTATGTTTTTTTAATATAAACCGCACGACATTTCGCACCTTCGGTAGAACAAGGACATAATGTACAATGTGACTACAGAGGAAATTGTGCCCTTGTCCGGTAGAACAAAGGCACAATGTACAATGTTACAAAAGGGAATTTGTACCCTTTTTCTACCGAGGGTGCGATTTGATCTCGAGTGACATGAGAATAGGGACTTCGGGGTTCGTTTGTCTATGATTTAAAAGAAACATTCGTCTTGGCGGAGGATTGAATTGCCGCCATTATTGTTGTCATATGTTTGTTGGTTTTTGATGTTACGAAAGTAGGATGGTGAAAACTGGTTTGTTTGTCTTGTATACAACGTGTTACAAAATAATCCATAAAAAAGCGGCCAAGTGCGAGTCGGACTCGCCCATGAAGGGTTTCGTAGCAGCAAGTAACATAATATAAAAGTTCGTTGTAGCTTTGATCAATGTTTTTATGACGTATTAAAAAAAAACTACTTACTAGATCTCGTTCAAACCAATTTTCTGTGGAAGTTTGCATGGTAATGTACATCATATATTTTTTTTAGTTCTATCATTCTCTTATTTTAGAAGTTACAGGGGGGGGGACACACATTTCAACACTTTGGAAGTGTCTCTCGCGCAAACTGTTCAGTTTAGAAAAAAATGATGTTAGTAACCTTAATATCATTTTTGAAGACCTAGCCATATAGATACCCACACGTATGGGATTGATGAAAAAAAAAATTTGAGTTTCAGTTCTAAGTATGGGGAATCCCCAAAATTTATGTTTTTTTTTTCTATTTTTGTGTGAAAATCTTAATGCGGTTCACAGAATACATCTACTTACCAAGTTTCAACAGTGTAGTTCTTATAGTTTCGGAAAAAAGTGACTGTGACATACGGACGGACAGACAGACAGACATGACGAATCTATAAGGGTTCCGTTTTTTGCCATTTGGCTACGGAACCCTAAAAAGAAATTACGAAAGTAGTGTCAACCCTAGTATACTGTATACCTAAGATACTGAACTGACGTTATTTAATAAGGGTTGCTACTACTTTTGTAATTTCTTTTTTACGGATTATTTTGTAACACGTTGTATGTGTAGATAAAGTAGGGTATGCTATTGTACATACGCTCCTATTAAGGCCTCATTATGAATCAGTTGCATAAACTACTATTACCGATCCAAAATTACGATTAACCACCGATAAAAACCCTTAATTTGAGTAATTTTCTCATGTTTTGTGTCATTGTTATACTTGGGTAGGGAACAAAAAGTTGGCCACGCTAACTCACTCAATTAAATTTTCTATAAAAAAAATCCATCGTGCGACGAAAATTGTAAGGATTATTTTCGTTGCACAACGGAACTTTTGCCGTGTTCATTGGTTGTGTGGTTAACTGCGGTTTAACTTTTTGAGCCTCACCCACTTGCGGTAAAAGGCAGCATATTGTAATGAAATCTTGTACCAACCAGGTGGTGGCATCAATTGGCGGAGATACGTCCAAGAAAGGTATTAAGCGGGAATTCATCGTCAACGGTCTCTCGGCCCCTCCAAGTCAACTCAAGTTTAACATAGATTTAGAAGGGGGGCAGACCAAGACGATGACGGTCGCGGATTACTTCGCTAAGGAGAAGAATTACAGGTGAGTTTTTTTCTAATTCCATGTGTGTATGTCAAATACAAAAGACGTCACTTACACGCCGATGACTGCTTAGTCAGAGAAAATGTCAACCTTACCTCGTAGACCCTCAGGTCTATTTTTCGCTGGCAACCGTGACGGAAATATCTGTCAATGGCGTTAAACCAGTGGTTATATCGTCACTACTTTAAAAAAACCTCTTATCTTATATTTCGTGATTTACGATTTTAAACTTATTCGTTTTTGTTTAAAGTATAAAATCGTACATGGTAAAAAATGTGATACTAGGTTTTTTTTTAGTGACGATATTAAGTTTAACGCGTGTATCTGTGGCATCGTAGCTCTTAAACGGATGGACTGATTAAAAGGTTTTTTTTTAATGGGACGCTATTTGAATCGGCGTGGTTTGTAGCTAGTTTGATTTTTATTCCTAAAGAAACAAAAGTTTCATCTTAATGTATGGTCTAGTAAGGAATTCTACTAATAATAGGGAACGTGCAAAAACAGAATTAACTTTAATTGATACGATTGAGAAGAAAATGTAAAAAAACATATAAAACGCATTAAAGTAAGTTTTGACACGTTTATTAAGATTTTAAGAGGCCCCGTGTGGTTGCCGGGTTAGAATAGTGCCACTCCATGTCTTCCCATGGATGTCGTAAGAGGCGACTAAGGGAATAGGGGCTTGTAGTACTGTTAGGCGATGGGCTTGCAACCTGTCACTAATACACTGGTAAACATCTTAGCCTGATTGTGCAAAATGTGGTTACAGAATTATCAACAAGTCTTTTAGAGTTGTTGGTGATTCTGTACCTCTGCCTACCCCATTCTGGGAATGAAGGCGTGACTTTACGTATGTATATATTAAGATTTTACATAGAATCAAAACTTGTTAAAAATGTTAACTTTTTGTTTAAATTGTATTTTTAGGCATCCTCATTTTATTTACGTAATATTTTAATTCAATGATATTGGCTTAAACATAGTTATTTCTGAAATATTATGCAAATTTCTTCATGAAGTCCTTATATTTTAAACATGGAACAACAGCTGTGACGTCATTCCTGTCGTCGATTTTACAAAGAGTGTTTTTGCAGGGAGTCTGTACTATGACTTTTTAAAGCCATTGTAAATGTAAAAGTTTAGATGGATGGATGTTTGTTACTCAATCACGCCAAAACAGCTGAATGGATCTGGATGAAATTTGGCACACAGATAGATTATAGTCTGTAATAGGACATTGGATAATTTTCATCTCGAAAAATTTTACAGTTCCCGAGGGAATACCGATAAACGATTTTTACGCGGACGGAGTCGCGGGTTAAAACTAGTAAATATACATTTATCGTATCGCTCGAGCTGGGATATTCATTATAAATGAAATCATAAGGTATCATGCATTTTTTAGAAGAAGAAGAAAATCGTTTTTATGTTAAGGAGAAGGCACTCGAGCACTCAGGCCACCTGATGGTAAGTGGAATCTGAGACCCATAGATATTTGAATTCTCAAGACTATAATCCTAACACCTCAAATGCGTTGCCAACCCTGAAGACAACGATGGAATGCCTCTATGTCAGTAATTACTAAACTACTAATAAAATTAAATACGCTTGGAGATTAATCAAGAATACTAAACTTAAAACTATTTTATTATGCACCGAATTGGGTGCCACTCAGCATAGTGTCAGACACTTGGGTGTCGTGACGCTGATTATCAGGGCAACCATATGGGAAGAAAGCGCTGCTAGTCCTTTCCTAAGTACCGTAAGAGCGTTTATGTGGAGTAATGGGAACTGTAAACGAAATTATATACATACTTCTATGGAAATAGAGGATAAAAAAGGGAGGTACTTAATAGTAGTTTATGCAACAGTTGTATAAGAGAGGTCAAAAAAGACGAGTGGTGTGGTTACGATGTGAGCCGCAGGCGAACATCGTAAAGCAAGACGCCACGAGTATTTTTTGACTTAGTTATACACCGTTGCATACAATACTTTTTCTACGACTAGGTTTCAAATAAAATGCAAAATTAAATTAACAAAATTGTATTAATATACCTAGGTTAGAATACGAACGAACGAAGCACAGAACAACAAACGAGCGGGAAACATTCGAAAACGACAAAATATGTGTCTATGGTTAACTTTGTTTTTAAATTGATGTGCACTTGCCAGGTTTTATATTTTAAAAAAAAGTTGCACAATCGATTTAACTTGTGAAATAGGGACTAAAAAACACCTAATGATTTGAGAAATGAGTTCTTTTACCTGATTGGTTGATTTTAATATAGGTGCATTCTGGTTGGTTGATACCATGTTTTTAAAGAGTTAAATTAGTAAAAGAGTTTACATACCAAAAAGAACCTAACGTTCCGATTGACAGTCAATGTGTATTGTGATTGGTGGATTAATTTTGGTGAAGTATTTTGATTGGTCAAATTAACCTAGGTGTAAGCTTTGGCAGCTAGGCATGTCGTTTTGGTTCAAAAAAGCACAAGTGCTGTTAAGGGGAATAGACTAGATAGACTTTTCTACGGAATGTTCCGCGGACATATTATCTATATTCTTATATTAGTGTTCGTGACTATATAAATGACAGATAAAAGTACAGGAGTAGGAAAATAGATAAATAAAATAGGGTGAAAGCGACAGTGCAATTTAGATACCGTACAGCCGCTACGGGAGTTCGGGGTTTTACAATACGGGAGTTTTTACTCTCGAATGTTAGTGAGGCGAGTGACGTCTCACTTTAAGCGGCCCTCTACTTAGCTCGGGTCTATCGATACAGCGATACAACTGTTAAATAAAATAATCACTGCAATAAGTTTTGTTTTGATAAACGGAGATATACGGAGACGCGGGCGGGAATAGATTATAATAATAATAATTAAAATTTGTTACGCAGAGTACAATATCCCAATTTGAACTGCGTGTGGGTCGGGCCTCGAGATAAGAACATCCACTACCCCATGGAGCTACTCGAAGTAGCCTACGGACACGTAAGTCTTACTAAAATATTTACTGCCGAGATACTAAAGATGGCCGGTTACTGAATTGTTATAGTGTTTATTTAGCTAGTAGGCCGCACGGGCACTTTTACACGTCAAATTTCTAATAGCACTTCAAGGAGACCACTGCTGAGAAGAAGCGCCACGTGAAACTCAACAGTCGGTATTTCTTAAAAACTATTGCCTATGACAATGATATAAATTAACCTAGCATTATATAAAACAATTAATGATAATTAAAAATATATACAGCGTTATTTGTAAAATACAACCTCTCAGGGTTAAATTATTTACATCATAAACAACAACTTTTGTTCGGAGACTTTACAAAACGTACTAACATACTTAGGTTGAAAAGGGGTTATAGTTTTTTGAACCTAGACTAGTCGTGTACATTGACGGTTTTGCTGGATGATCATTTGGTTTGGCAGGCGCGCAACCGGCAGCTGAACGAGATGCAGCTATCGACGATGGTGAGGCAGGCGGCCACGCCGCCTGATGAGCGCAAACGCAAAATCGAAGAGGTCATCAAAGACGTAAGTTTTTAACCCATTCATTAGTTCATTACCGATGACGCCGATCAGTGTCATTCTTTACCCTAACACAAATGCCGCGGAGGCTGATCGGCGGAATATTTTCACTAACAATTATATGAAAATATGTTTCGTAAATAAATATTGGGTATTGAAATATGCAAGTTTATTTATTTCAGAATCAGAATCAGAATAATCTTTATTCAAGTAGGTTTACAAATAATAAACTCTTTTGAAACGTCATAGTAGCGACTTAGCCTAAATTGACTGCAGGTTCAAATCGCGACCGATCAGAGTAGAACCTGTAAGAAACTCTGTCGGATGTCTTTTTCTTTTTCGACGTTCGCAACCTTTTGTCGTGAGGACTAAACATTTTATTACAAGCAATTCAGTCCCAAGCATTGTTATCATTAATATAGTCTTTAATACTATAATATGCTTTAGAAATTAGTTTACGCTTAACGTAACTCTTAAATTTATTTACTGATACTTCAGTAACATTACTTGGGAGCTTATTATAGAATCTAATACAATTACCCATAAAAGAGTTTTTTATTTTATGGAGCCGCGTGAAGGGCACTGCGAGCTTATATTTATTTCTGGTATTAACATTATGTATGTCACAGTTCTTTCTAAATTTAGCGATGTTTTTATGAACATACATAATGTTTTCATAAATGTATTGACTGTGCATGGTCAATATATTAATTTCTTTAAACTTATCTCTAAGCGAGTCTCTCTGGCCCATCTTGTAGACAGCACGAATAGCCCTCTTCTGCAGAACAAAGATGCTATTTACATCAGCAGCACTACCCCACAGTAAAATACTATGGAAGTAACTAAAATAAACTAATCGAGCGGTATCTAAGTCTATTAATTGCCGAATCTTATTAACTGCAAAAACTGCAGAACTGAGTCTACCCGCCAATCCAGCAAGATGAGGACCCCATTGGAGCTTGGAGTCTAACGTTATACCAAGAAACACTGTATCATTAACTAGGTCTAGTTTGTCATTTTTAATAGTTACAGTAGTTTGATTATTTTTCACATTAGTAGTCATGAACTTTATACATTTCGTCTTTTTCTCATTCAGTAATAAATTATTAACACTAAACCAATCGACTACTTTTGATATAGCATTGTTTACATCGACATTAAACTGCTGTTGTCGTTAGACTTTGAACACAAGTGACGTATCATCAGCAAACAATACTATATCATGGTTGTCCTTTATAAGCTAAGGTAAGTCATTTATGCAGATGAGGAATAAAAATGGACCCAATATTGAGCCCTGTGGTACGCCCATTGAGACCAATGACCCAGGTGATCGTACTCCAGTACTTTCGATCGTACTTTAGTTTACTAAAAAACTGGTTGTAGAAGGTTTTACAAAAAAACTTGTTTGGCGATCGGCGTTCAATTTAACTTAAGATGCTTTTTGCTTATGCTTCAAACGCTGATCATCACATTTGGCTTAGTGGTGGTAGGGCCCTGTGCAGGGTCCGTCCGGATCGCTACCACCATCTTACCCATTAACCACCCGCCAAGCAACAGTGTTCGCATTGTTGTGTTCCGGTGTGGGGATAAGACAACCGGTGAAATTACTAGCATAGAGGCATTCCATCTTCGTCCTCAGGGTTGGCAACGCATTTGAGGTCTTAGGATTATAGTCTTGACAATTCAAATGTCTATGGGTCTCAGATTCCACTTACCATCAGGTGGCCTGAGTGCTCGTGTGCCTTCTACTTAACAAAAAAAAAAAAAATAGCTGTTGACGCCGATCAGCATTACGATTTAAATGAACCTTATGGGATACCGCGAATGTCGGTCGACGTTATATTTAGCTTACGCTGGAGGACGTATTGACGTATATAGGGTCTTAGGATTGCAATCTTACGATTATAGTATTGAGAATTCTAATTTCTATGGGTCTCAGATTCCACTTACCATCAGGTGGCCTGAGTGCTCGTGTGCCTTCTCATTATCATAAAAAAAGAAAAAAAAATGCCGCAGACGCTGATCGGCGTCATGCTTGAGGAAGCTTTATAATCTACAAGTTGGTAATATTCTTTTCAGATGGATTATTCTCGCAACAAGGAACTTAAACAGTTTGGTTTGGAAATTTCTGATAGATTCTTCCCGGTCAACGCAAAAGTGCTGGCTCCGCCCCAGTTAGAAACAGGAAATGGTACCGTCGAGCCTAAGTAAGTTTGAATTAAAGAAAACCGGCCAAGAGCGTGTCAGGCCACGCGCAGTATAAGATTCCATAGATAACTTGGTAGACAATTACTCGCTAACTTGCAAAATCTACTTAGTCGTGATAGTTTTACTTTTAACTTTCTTATTATAAACTAACACAGTGTTTATTTTAAATATCCAAAAACAACGGTTTAGCGGGTAGGAAGAAGGACCCTTGAATAACAAAAAATACCACTTTAAAGCTTAATATTTTGCAAACGGATTCCTGAATCGACTATTTTTGAAAAAGCTATCCATTCACTCCCCCACACAAAGAGAGAAAACCAGGTACAAAGATTCATAGACAGTCATGGTGAAACTTAGGGTTCCTTGTTGCCTACGGAACCCTAGAAACCGCATTGGAATAGGTTCCATAGTTCAGGTTACCTTGTACAAATGAGCGCTTTCTGATACACTTCGACCCTACAGGATCTTTTGTGCAATGTGAAGTTACCTCCTGATGTTTTCCCTCACCATAATTATGAGTGTCGGTGGTGTACTTAAGTGAGAAAAGCTCATAGGTACCTGGCGACCTCTGGGGTTCGAACTATGTACCATAAGAAAACCTACTTGCCACAAACAATTATGTTTGGTGGAGTTATATACTTAAAATTATGTTTTCAAACCGACCCAAGAGACGTCGCCATAGCTACGAGGTACAAAAAAAAGTTGACTGACGCAAATCGATGAAATTATGCGCGTTATTGAACTTTTCTATTAGCAAATAATGTCCCCTTTTCTATTCCTTCGGAGCAAAATGCACAAAACGCAAAATGCACATTACACGCAAAAAGTAACCAATGGTAAAATGCACAATACGCAAAATGTACAGGACGCAAAATGTGAAATACGCAGGGCGTACAAAACGCAAAACGTACATACGCAAAATGAACAAAAAAACGAAAAGTAGGATGTAGTGTCACATTTTGCGTATGTACGTTTTGCGTTTTGTACGTTCTGCGTATTTCACATTATACGTTGCGTACATTTTGCGTATTGTGCATTTTGCCATCGGTTACTTTTTGCGTGTAGTGTACATTTTGCGTTTTGTGCATTTTGCTCCGAAGGGTTTTCTATGAGACGGGCGTTCGAGATCGATTGCTTTGCACTGTTTTTTCCTTTTTAATGGACCCTTTGTTTTTTGACATGTCATATTATATTGTTCACAGGAACGGATGTTGGCAAGCTAACAGGCTGCTGAAAGCGGAGACTCTTATAAGATGGGGCTTCATTGTCATCGAGCCTGACATGCGCAGCAATATTGACTACGCCGGCATCATCCGTATGGTAAGAATGCAGTTGCGTATATGTTGTATTTAAGTAATATCGGGGATATTGCGGATGCAGATTTTTTGAGACGGCAGATGGACGACTCCAAAAAGGCAGAACAATTAAATTATGCGAATTTTTTGGAACGATTTCATGGAGTTTTAGCGGAAAACACCGATTATCAAAAAAAAAACCTAGGTTTTGTTTGGGTGCTCACATGTGCAGTTGCTGTGGCTAAGGTTTACGAGTTGCGTGATGAAATGATTCCGCGTCCATCATATTCCCCAGATTTGGCCCACTGCGATTAATGATACTGAATTTGAAAGCTTGCTTGGGTGGAGATATATTTCGTTGTAATGAAGTGTAATCGAAGCAACGAACGCGTATTTTAAAGATCCGATAATCTTATTTTCTTAAAGAAAGCTTCAAGGTTCTAAAATAGGTTTCTTCTAAATCGGTTAAGCTTCTTAAGAGATATCAGCTATTAGAAGGGGTCGCTATTATATCGAGCGATAAAAAAATAAACCGCGGGACAATCTCACCAATTAACCTAGTCCCAAACTTAGACTTTCTAGGCTTGTGCTATGGGTACTAGACATCGTTGATAATACTTATAGGGCAAAATAAATTTCAGTATATTTGCCCATACCGGAAATCGAACCTGGCACCTCTAGCTTCATAATTATGCAGTGTCACTACCGACTAGGCTAACAAGTAATTTTATCTATTTAATAGTTATTTGCCTTCAACTTAATATTATTGTTCAACAGGTATTGAGCTGTGGTCGAGGAATGGGCATGACAGTGGAAGAGCCAGTGATGAAACAGTTCAACGTGACCCTGCATGACCTAAAGAAACTGCTGTTCCAATGTCTGACAGACTCGGTGAAGTTCCTGTTCATCATTGTACCCACTAGAGGGCGGGACTATTACCACAAGGTCAGTCGGAAAAACATTGAAAAAAAAGTTGTGATTATAGTGCCCGGCCGATAAGAACTCAACCCTGACACTTGTCATTGTAATTTCAGTACAAACTTTTAACCCAAGAATACGTTATAAAATGATAAAAAAATTATAAAATGATAAAAATGTTTAATAATTTTCTTTCTTACATAACTACTAACAAGGTTAAGGTCTCCTTTTAAGTATGAGAGTACCTGTGTCGGGAGACTTCGCTCACCCATGGCAAGCATACGTACATTTTAGAAACTTACATAAAAAAAAGGTTATAAACATAAAGCTTATTTTGGTGCCGCTGACGTAGTTTAAACGCAATTTTAGATATAGGATGCTTAGATACTAACATTGCGACACCCCCGTGATGTTCGCAAACTACACTATGTTGCAAAAAAACGGGCACTTGCGTTTTTCCTTATTGCCTACAAATATGACTTTTAAATTTTGACCACCAATCAAAATGTTTTTGACCAATTTAATCGCTAATTATAATTTACTTTAGATTATTTAGTAACCTTTAAACTGATGTACAGTGAACCTCTTTTAAGAACGGACCTTATATTGTAAAGCGATTTAAATACAAAGTGCTGACGCGTCCATACAAAGTTTTACAATTTTGTATGAACGCCCAAAAATATTTTTTTCATGTCTTTGTTCAATGAAAGATTCGTTTTCAACATAGATACATTGGACATAATTTTAACCTGGTGCCGCCCAAGAAAAATAACGCGAGATCAGGTAAACGCCCAGTGTTGCAATGCATAAGCCGAAACTTTTTTATGCCCTAACTGCTTATGAGTACAGTGTAAAGTACACTGGACTTTCAAGTTAATTGTTGCTGAACACCGCAATAAGTCAACTATTTACGTTCACTATTTACAACCAGACAAGGAAATGACTATATGCCTTTATAGATTCCATAGCGCTTAACTTAGTAGCAAAGCGATATTATTACAGGATTGACTTTTCCCGTGTGGTTGCCGGGTTAGAATAGTGCCACTCCATATCTTCCCGTGGATGTCGTAAGAGGCTACTAAGGGAATAAGGGCTTGTAGTACCTACTGTTAGGCGATGGGCTTGCAACCTGTCACTAATACACTAGTAAACTTGGCCTGATTGTGCAAAATGTGGTTACAAAATTATCAACAAGTCTTTTTAGAGATGTTTGTATTTCTGTAGCTCTGCCTTCCCCACTCAGGAAATAAAGGCGTGATTTTATGAATGACTTTTTATTGGCACTTAGAATATAAGGACTAAGTAAAACTTTTCAAGGCATTGAAATGTTGTAATTAGTGTAAGGGTGAGCATTTAAAAAAAAGAGCATCAATTAAGAAATGTTTTAACAGTCATTAGTTATTTCTATTTTGTTATCCTGTTTTTATAATTTTACCTTATTACATTTTTGCTAATTAATCTTCTAGTCAGGGTATACTTTCTTAATAATCAATAATAATAAATATAGACAACATTTTAATCAAAATCATAAAAACGTCGTACCGAAGTTGGAAAAATTAACAACTGTTATAGATGTCTTCAGGTGACGGGTAGGGCAATCGTCTTACCATACTAACTTTGTGCAAGTTTTTCTTTTTGAGTAGTGTTTCAAAATATCTTAAATTTAATATCTTTTTAATTAGTGCGTCTACCTGAATTTTAGATTTTCATATGAATTTTATTTTATTTTTAAGAAAAATACCATAAAATTAGGTTGACGTACTAATTTAACCAAAATAAAGATATTTTTTTATGCACTAAAAACGTTTTATTTTTGGAATGGTATCATTACATTACAATTTTACAAAAGCTGTGGTGAATGGAATTAACAAAGTAATTGTCTCCTATAATTGTGTTAGTGGTGAACTCGTAGTTTGAATTTCAAACCGGAAACCTGTATTCATTCTAACCACATTATACACTTTCATTCACCCAATTGATCCATTCGTAGCATCTTTTTTATGGTCTCAGATCCCACTTACCATCTGGTGGGAGGTGTGCTTGTTTTGCCTTCCCCGTGACATTAAAAAAGAAACGCCAAATTACCTAACCAGATAAAGAATTTAATTGAATAAATAATAGCCGCCTAAATTAAAAAGTTTCCCTTTACAGGTCAAACAACTGGCGGAGCGAGAAGTTGGTATTTTGACGCAGTGTATTAAGGAGCAGACAGCAGCTAGACGGATGAATCCACAGACTGTTAAAAATATCCTGCTCAAGGTAGTAAAAAAATAAATAAATAATAATTTGAAAACGCAAAATAAACAAATAAACGAAAAGTGTGATGTAGTGTCACATTTTGCGTATGTACGTTATGCGTTTTGTACGTTCTGCGTATTTCACATTATGCGTTGTGTACATTTTGTGTTTTGTGCATTTTGCTCCGAAGGGAAAATCTGGGTACAATTAGTAATTATAGAAGCTACTTTACTGATTTTTTGGTTCAAAAATATGTTCTGTTTTGTGACCATGAAACATTATTAATGACAAAATTTAAAATACGCTAAAGTTACTTATCTTGATTTTGTTAAGTTTGATGATGATTATGATAACAAAAAGAAGAAAAAAGATGCAAAAGACACCTTATCACGCAAGTCAGTAAGGTACATTTTTGCAAATGACTGGACTTATTCTCGTATGACCCAATACTTATTTTAGTGACATTGCATTTTAGCAACAGTGTCGAATTAAGTTTGGGGTGCATTTTATGTTTGATATTAAGTCCTAACCTCTCAACTTAGGTTATTTATTTTTGACATTGCCTTGAACAGGTGAATTCGAAACTGATGGGTATCAACCAAGCTTTGGACAGACGTAGCATGCCGAACTGTCTGAAAGAAGGCCGCGTCATGGTGGTTGGTGCTGACGTCACGCACCCCTCGCCCGACCAGGTACCGTTATTTATTTTAACCCCTGATAAAAAAGAGGTGTTACGATTAAACAGATGAACCGATTTGCGTCCAAAGCTTACCCTTTTTTTTTTAAAGGAAAGCTACTTTAATGGATGGTTCTATTCTAGCTAAGTTTCATGAAAATTTGTCCGTTTAATAGATATCATCTTTGAAAGAAGGGAATTTTATTTTATCCAACGCTATTTTCTGCTGAAACCATAATGTTGAAAACTATGGGTATCTTAAACATGTAACCTAACCTAACCTACCTAATTAATGGTTAAGATACCCTGAAAACATTATGGTTTAGCAGAAATGAGTTTTTGACAGAAACTTATTGTCGCTGAGTTTCAAGTATTCAAAAAAATGTAAAAGTATTATGTAAAAGCACTGAATGACGAATAAATATAAATGATATGTGTGCTGCAACTAATTCGTAATCCATACACAGTTATAAAGATCTTTGTATTTTCGTAGACGAGTGTGCCCAGTATTGCCGCAGTTACTGCGTCGATCGATCCGAAATGCTTCATTTATAACATCGCGTTGAGCATCCAGACGCCGAAGGTAAGACTTCAACATGGTCCAAGCTTGTACGAGATAATATTTAGGGACGACTTTATGGTTGAGAGGATAATTTTTAACACAAAATATTATAATATACAACGTGTTACAAAATAATCCGTAAAAAAGAAATTACAAAAGTAGTGTTAACCCTTAGCAGCAAGACCGGCTGATAAATTATTATTAATTAGTATCATTTAAAATGTATCTAAAAAAAAATATTTTAATTTGAAATGCTCAATAAAAATATGTAACCAATAAACACTTTGGTTTTACAGAAAGAAGTGATTGTGGAATTTGAAGACATGATGGTCGAGCACATGCGGCTCTACAGGGAGCGCAATGGAGCGCTGCCGACCAAGATCTTCGTGTTCCGCGACGGCGTGTCTGAAGGACAATTCGCTCAGGTAAGTCGCATAGGCATGCTGTTTAAGCCGCACACGCCTGAGAGCGACGGCGAACTATGTTCATTAGCAGTCCAATAGTACACTACTGCAGAGACCGGGAAAAAGGCCGTTGCGGATGAGTCTGAGTTAACGTGGCTGAGACGCAGTCGAGGCCGCACTAAATATGAGTTCAGCAACCGCCTTTCCCGATCGAGGCTTGGGGAAAAGCTATTCCCCAATAATGCGAGACAATTACTTATTTATAAAAACTTACTAAAATTATTTATTTTTAAAACTACTTATTTTTCATTTCTATTAGCACAGTACCGAAATTGACTTTAAAAACAACATTTGCGCCTTCGTCATCGACATCCTCGGTCGCCCAGGTGCTACACTTTGATAAGCCGTAAACGCAGTTTGTATCCTTGTCCAAGCATGGTTTTAAAAAGTAAATAAACGCGTCGGTAATGAAATTTCATATCTTTTCGCACCACGTCAAAAATTTGGGTGTCATCATGGACCGTACCTTTACGTGGATTCCCCAAGTAAATGAGATCAGTGGGAAGATCTTTACGACGTGGTCTTTTAAGTACCTTCGCAACTGTTCATCTTGCGACTAAGATTGTGCTCGCTGAGTCGTTACTTCTTCTTATTTAAGATTATGCAGTTGTGTGCTATCTTGATCTTTCTGAGGAGCAATTTTACAAGATTGAGCGAATTGAATATTTATGCATTTGGTTCGTATTTGGGTTGGGCAAGTATGACCATGTCTATCCTTTCCTTTCGTAGCTCAAGTGGCTTAAAATCCGTCTTCGACGGTACCATCACATTCTCAATATTCTTTACAGCATTCTTTTCATTCCGGCAATCCCCCACTACCTCAAAGAGCGTTTTAGTTATTTTATTTCGAAAATTTCACCTTTACTGTTCCCTCTTCTTCTAAATTTTACAATAACTCAATAACATTTTCAGGTTAGGTAATGGAACTATCTTCCCTTGAAACTGGGACGAGCGAAATCACATCCTTTTTATTAAAGAACACCTTTTGTCACTTCCTTGGTTGTTTTCTACCGTTATCTAGTTTTTAACCGTGATTTGTGTTCAGGTGATGAACAGCGAGCTGCTAGCGGTGCACAAGGCTTACCAGACCCTGGCCGGGCCCAACGCTAAGCCCGAAGTGCTGTTCCTGCTCGTGCAGAAGAGACATCATACCAGGTTTGTTATTGACTTTTATCTAACCCGAAAATTCCATTATCACCAGGGCCCGTATTATGCTCGCCTTTATCGGGGTGGATAAAACATCTGTCGTGTATTCACATCGATAAACACGACCGTAATACCGAAGAGGTTGGATATTCGGGAGCTAAATCCTACTAATATTATAAAGGCGAAACTTCGTATTAGTTGGTTACTCCTTCGCGATGCCCGGCTGGACGGATTTTAATAAAATTTCGAATGGAGATAGCTGTATTACCACTAGCTACTTTTCATCCGATAAAAGTTACTTATTAATGAGTGATCCAACTTACCAAAACCAGAATCAAAATGTTTACTTAAGTACGCTGTTGTTCCCAGATTGTTCACGGGTGAAAACAACCCCAAGAACGTGGAGCCAGGTACAGTGGTCGACCAGCATATCGTGCATGCGACTGAATTGGATTTCTACTTGGTAAGTGTATAAAAGATTTTTCACTTCTCATGCTCGTAAAGGCCTTGTTTATGCTGGGCAAAATCGCATTTTCTGCACTAGTGCATAAAGTGTGTTCGTCATCTAGACTAAGACAATTAAAGCCCTACAAGCAAGACAGTCAAGGTGACTGCACTAAATAAACTTGTTATTTGAATACATTTACTTTTATTATAATTTGACTTCTATGTTGCATCTAACAAAAAATGAATTTAAAACTATTAAAAACATTAATTATAATGAATTAACAAAAACATTACGAAAACAACGTATAACTTGTGTTGCGTTCGACCTAAGTTAAAAATCTCAGGCAGAAACAAAAAAATAAAGGAAAGAGGTTCTTTCTTCTCTCATTTTGGATTATTTTTCTTTGTAAAACTTGTTTTGTTACGGAATTAAATTAAAATGTCGTCAAGTGAAGAGGAAATAATGCTCACACCTAACAAAAAAAAAACAAAATAACTTATTGAACAGTCATTTCGATTGAAAACCATAACAACTGCTATAATGTGCCCGTTCTTCCTTAGGATTTTATTATATTTATGGAATTTCATTTCGTGGCATACTGTAAAAGTAACTTGGTCTGTCTTAAAAACCGATACCTATCTCAATATAAACCGATCTCGAAATAAGTTTGTACGGAAATAGTTTGACCCCGAGTGTACTTTTTTCCCCAGAGTATCGATAAACGACTTGTGGTCAATACTATGAATCCTTTTAATCTTTTAACCAGGTCTCGCACCAAGCCATTAAAGGAACGGCTCGCCCCACACGCTACCACGCCGTTTGCAATGACGGAAACTTGAAACATGATGAAGTTGAACAGCTGACGTACTATCTGTGTCACCTGTACTCCCGCTGCATGCGCTCCGTGTCCTACCCCACGCCTACGTACTACGCGCATCTGGCCTGCCTGCGCGCTCGCTCGCTCACGTAGTAAGTACAAAGTAACTGTACAACCTGTACTACTTGTACTAGCTATACTCCAGCTGTATGCGCTCCGTGTCACCCCACGCCTACGTACTACGCGTTTCTCGGGCGTCTATGCGCCCGCTCGCTGACATTGTAAGTACAAACTAACTGTGTAACCTGTACTACTTATACCAGCTGTACTACAGCTGTATGCGCTCCGTGTCTTACCCCACGCCTTCGTACTACGCGTTTCTCGCCCGTCTATGCGCCCGCTCGCTGACATTGTAAGTACAAAGTAACTGTACAACCTGTACTACTTGTACTAGCTGTACTCCAGCTGTATGCGCTCCGTGTCACCCCATGCCTACGTACTACGCGTTTCTCGGGCGTCTATGCGCCCGCTCGCTGACATTGTAAGTACAAACTAACTGTGTAACCTGTACTACTTATACCAGCTGTACTCCAGCTGTATGCGCTCCGTGTCACCCCACGGCTACGTACTACGCGCATCTGGCCTGCCTGCGCGCCCGCTCGCTCACGTAGTAAGTACAAAGTAACTGTACAACTTGGACTACTTGTACTAGCTGTACTCCAGCTGTATGCGCTCCGTGTCACCCCACGCCTACGTACTACGCGCATCTGGCCTGCCTGCGCGCCCGCTTGCTCACGTAGTAAGTACAAAGTAACTGTAAAACTAGTACTACTTGTACTAGCTGTACTCCAGCTGTATGCGCTCCGTGTCACCCCACGCCTACGTACTACGCGCATCTGGTCTGCCTGCGCACCCGCTCGCTCACTTAGTAAGTACAAAGTAACTGTACAACTTGTACTACTTGTACTAGCTGTATTCCAGCTGTATGCGCTCCGTGTCACCCCACGCCTACGTACTACGCGTTTCTCGGGCGTCTATGCGCCCGCTCGCTGACATTGTAAGTACAAACTAACTGTGTAACCTGTACTACTTATACCAGCTGTACTCCAGCTGTATGCGCTCCGTGTCTTACCCCACGCCTTCGTACTACGCGTTTCTCGCCCGTCTATGCGCCCGCTCGCTGACATTGTAAGTACAAAGTAACTGTACAAACTGTACTCCAGCTGTATGCGCTTCATGTCTTACGCTAAGTCTATGTACTACGCGCTTCTCGCCTGCCTGCGTGCCCGCTCGCTCACATTTTAAGTACAAAGTAACTGCAACCTGTACCCTGGTACTACGTGTGCCTACCGTACTATTCGTACCTACTATACTTCAGTTGTATGTGGCCCGGGTGTTATTCTATGACTTCGTACTACGCGCTTCTCGCCTGCCTACGTGCCCAATCGCTCACGTTGTAAGTACAAAGCAACTGCAACCTGTACTCTTGTAATACTTGTGCCAATTGTACTACTTGTACCAACTATACTCCAGCTGTATGCGCTCCGTGTTTTACTCCACGCCTACATACTACGCGCTTCTTGCTTGTTTACGTGCCCTAAACTATTGTCCTATTTGTATCACCTGTTTCTCGTTCAAAGGAGACGGAGCTTTGTATTGCTTTAAGAAAATTAATAACTAAAAATATTTCATAAGCACTTCTATTTATATTATATCAAACTAGTAGAATATTGTCTTTATTTATCCAAAGCGATAAAAGCGTCCATGATAGGCTGGTATAATCCTAAATGTTTTGTCAAAGAAATGTAGTAGAAATGTCATTTAAAAACGATACAAGTCGCTATAATGTCCTATTTTTATTTTCAGCGATGACAAATTCGACAACACCCGACTGGAAAAGGAGCCGATACGCCTTCGCGTGCTCGATAAAATGCTCCAGTATAGCCGCATGTTCTTCGTTTAAATGCGCAACAAAAAAAAATATAATGATCGATGTTTAACCTAATTTAACGTATCACGATATTCTATCTTATGCTATTTTTTCTTTGGTGAAATTGACATTGATATTTTTATATACAGCATGTCTTCTTTTGTGTCTTTATGTGAGAACTTGTTATTCGCTTTAAACTCTAAATTTAATTTATAAGCCGCGTAAGATATAAGTTTTATATACAGGGTGTAACGTCGGTGGTAAAACAAACAAAGCAGGTCGATGAGGTGGTGTAAACACCCTTTGCAGATCGCTAGCACCATCTTACCCTTAAACCTGCCTCGAAACAGCAGCGTTCGCATTGTTGTGTTCCGGTGTGGGGATAAAGTAACCGGGGAAATCAGTAGTATAGAGGCATTGCATCTAAGTCAACACATTTCTTGGTAGTGATCGGGAGGGACCCTGTACTACGTCCTTCCACCATTGGTCTTGAGATTCATCGTAGGATAGCATAAGATTGCAATTTTTAGACTTCAAATGTCTATGGGCTTCTGAATCCACTTACCATCAGGTGGCATGTGTGCTCGTTTGCCTTCTCCATGCCATAATAAAGAGGACACTATGACTTATCGCTTTGAACCCATGTATGTAGGGCGAACTAAATTTTGGACTAAATAGAAAAGTTTTTTATTTTTGGTTTGTTAGCGAGTTTGTTCATTACGAATCATGCAACTTTGAACTAGTTTTCTGGCTGCGATTTGGTAAGCACATGTGTAAAATTTATTATAGATTTTATTAGAGATCTAATGTTTCACGAAGCAACCAATTACAAAGTACAAGCGGAAGTCACTTTCTTTTTATTTTTGCTAGAAAGAGAGTTCCGCTTGTAATTTGCAACTTGTAGCTTTGTTAAACGGGCCTTAGTAGTGACTTTTCATGTGGTATTTTACAGAAACTTATTAATAACTATACAGTAGAAAATCGCGAGGGCAAATTGATAGGTCATAATGTCCTCTATCGACCTTCTTCGTTCGTTTAAACGCAATTAAGCGTTTTCGTGACTTTCTCCTAATGCATTGAGCACGTATGCCAGTTTCGTAAATCAATGCCAGGAAGAAAAACGCTACACCATTACACCCTGTATAAATAAATATTAATTCTTGCCTAAAAGACGTATATTATTTTATTTGGTTACTTAGAGAAGTGCTCTGAGTTTTCTCCTGTCTTTGGTATTGCCTAAACTATAACTATTTCCAACAACTCTGCTCGCTCTAAATAAATTAAATTTAAATATATCTACAGATATTATAATAGCGCAAGTTTATACGCTACCTTCAAGAATTAAACGATATACCGCTTTTTTATGTAAAGGAGAAGGCACACGAGCACTCAGGCCACCTGATGGTAAGTGGAATCTGAGACCCATAGACATTTGAATTCTCAAGATATAATCCCAAGACCTCAAATGCGTTGCCAACCCTGAGGACTAAGATGGAATGCCTCTATGCTAGTAATTTCACCGGTTGTCTTATCCCCACAGCGGAACACAACAATGCGAACACTGTTGCTTGGCGGATTTACCATTTAAACAGCTGGAACTTACATTGATTTAACAAACCAAGCGTAAGATAACAATACAGTTTGTTTATTTCATTTGCATAATTAAGTAAGTATAATATTAATCAATCAATGGCGTTCTTTAAATGTTCCAATTGAAAATCAATACATGTGCAAAATGTACTTCTTGATTTACCCCCTTACTCAGAAACGTTGAATAAGTTTGGAAACGTTACGCTTTGTTCTTATCTATCATTGGATAGATACGAACAAAGCATGGCATAACTATTCCAAGCTTATTCAACATTTATTAGTAAGGGGTTAATAAATAAATCATCAGTTATAATCAGTGATCGGAATAGGTAGTGCAATTTCGGGTGATTGACCTTAAACGTTATACTTAGTATGGATAAGACCCGGGACTCCGGGACTCGTATTTTTTCACAGAATATTTTCTTGACATGAACTTAATTGAAGTTAAATGGAAAAATGCGCAAAATAAAGTGTTTACATATTTCGTCAATGCGATATTCTATGCAAGCAAAATAATCGTTAAAATCATAAATTAAAACATAATTTCTGAACCAAACACAAACTTTAACACTTAGCAAATGAAATCCTGGGGTTACGAGCTATATCCATACTAAACTTACGCACCAAAGTCTCGCGAAATTGCACTACCTATTCCGATCATTGGGTATAATTATAGGATGTAGACGTCCGTTATAGTAAATAACTAATTACTGAATCTATGTTTTTTCTATAAATGTATTTAAATGTAAGAAAAAAAAACACCACATCGCGACTGAGTTCTGTAGATAGTTGATGGAGTTCTGACGCGCCCAAGATAATTGTTTAGGAAGCAAGTAAAGTTTGAAATTTGGGAATATTTATTAACATACAATTCAAAAATATTAATAAACTAAATACGAGTAACTAAGTGAACAAACAAACGAAGTTACTTAAATATAGCAAGTGTTTTTAGAACTGCTTATTAAGCAGTACTTAATCTCCTTGCAGCTTTTATATTGATTATGACAAACAAATATTTAACCGCGTTCTCATCGTCCTTACTATATAATTGGTTTTGCCACAAGAAACTGTGCTAGTGTTTAAATAGATTAAGTAAGTTATTATAGGTAAACTTGATCTGATAACGTATTTCACTGCCGATAACGCATAGAAGCGTTTTTCTGACTTTCGCTCAATGCCGTGAACGTTTATGTGCGTTATAACAGAGAGCTTTGCATAAAACAAAAGACAGGCAGTCGACAGGTGAAATTTCAATGTACGTGGCGCAGCTGACATGAATCCCACTGATGTGAGAGCTTGTTAACTTTGTAATGTAAAGTCACCTGTCGTATATTTTTTTCAAGATGGTGAAATAGGGACCTAGCGAAACACCAGTGACCCTAGGCAAGATTAATTCTGCGAACGTTATCGTCATCGAAAGAGTATTGGATTATGTAATTTCCATACATTTTGGCATCTTTACTAGTGCTCTCGTAGCTCGAGTGCCAATACTTCCATCATACGTCACGTTTTAGAATCTCCCTTACGCCCTAAACACACTGGTCTAAGCCAATATATGTATATCAGAATCAATTGTCAAAGTAAATTCAATCCTCTGCTGTTGGTATTTAGGTTGTGTTCTGTTGTATAGGAGTTTTATTTGAGATGCTGCTATTTTGCATATCAGGGCGGTATATTACTCGATGACGATACAGAATGAACTTTAAAGTTCGAGCCAGGAAAAAGGGACGGCAAGAAATGCGTTAAATTGTCATGTACTTTCTATAGTAGTTAGATGTAACGATACTTTGCCTTGATCGGCTGACGGTACTGGGGATAAATCCCCTTTAACCTTTCGTCTGTATTAAGCCTCTCATACCTTTTTCCCGTCGTTTGTGGGGCTACGACGTCACCGGTGTCACGTGACCGAGTTTAAACTACTAGCTGTAAAGAATAGTTTGGTTTTTCTACAAGCAAATTAGAACCCTAGCTAGTAAAGACTAATTTTAAATAAAACGATTAAACCACGTATAGTTAGATCATACACACGATGGATACGCAGACGAAAGGTTAATGTCGTATAATCTTAATAATAATTTTTGTCGTATCAAAATTTTAATCACTGCAAACCTGGAATTTCACTACGGTACACGCTACTCATATATGTTTGTAACTGACATCAATTCACGCATGTACGAGTTTCTACATTTCTAGACACGGTTTGAATTAGTACTGCCGCTCGCCCGTGCACTGTAGTGGAATTTTGGCTTGAGTACAGTAGTAGATAGTGCTCTATTTACAGGGTGGAAAGATATAATGCGAACCTTGACCTTTTCAACGTCAGTATTTTTTACACAAAGTAGGTACAAATGGCGGACATGCTTAAAGGCATTCTCTACCAGACGCTAGATGCCATTGATGGATATAATCCGCACCATTGGTTTAACCACAGTGACTTATCTATCCGTTATGGTTGACAGCGTATTATAGACATAAATGTCTATGAGGTAAGGTTGACATTAGCTCTGGTATTTAGCTGTCAATGGCGTGGAAGTGACGACTTTTGAATTTAAACAGCGTTGAAAAGGTTAAATATAGGATATACCGTTTTTTTTAATAATAATATAACCTTTTTCATTTTTTTGGCCTCGAGTAAATAAACCCGGCATGTTAATTTTCTTTAAAAAGTTAAATCAAGTTTCATTTGCGTTTTTATATAAAATGTTCCCCTTCTTGTGGCATTGAATCTTTTCACCCTGTATATGACAAATCAGGGATGCCTATTTGAGTAGTTTTAATATTAATGTCTATGTGTCGATGTGGTAAAAATATAAAAAAAAAACTATGGAAACCCATTATCGAACCCTATTTTAATTTTCCATGTATCGTATGGGTTCTGATTTTACAGTCATAATTCATAAATGTCTCAATAATAAACATTTGGATATTTAATTGTAATCATTATGTAATCATGTTTATACTCAATAAAGTCTTCATAGTCAACGTTTGTTTTTATTAACACACACGCACAAATATCTTTATTGTCTTTGGTTTTTCTTTCATTCACCTTACAGCGACAAAAATGGGCTTTTCCCTAGAGAATGACAATAAACGAACTCTAAGCGACACGTGTGATTACAAATTAGTACAAAACAATACAATATTTTATTAAAAATCACACAATAAATGTAACTAAATACGAAGAACACCTAATAAAAGTAGGTAGACAACAGGCAGACCCATAAACTGCATTAATTAAGAAGTTAACGTAAATTGACGGGATTTATTTGTCCGTGAGTATTATATCCAACAAAAAATACTTTCCTAGCATATGCGCGCGACCCCGTCCGCGTAGAAAGTCGTTTATCGCTATTCCCTCGGGCCATCCATTTTTCGGGTTAAAAGAAGCCTGTGTCCTATTCCAGAATATAATCTATCTCTGCCAAATTTCTTCGCGATCCGCTCTGGTGTGATTAATTAACAAACATCCATCCCTCCAAATTTGCACGTTTATATTAAGGAGGATATAATTATTTTATTTATTTGAATCAGTTAATACATAACCATCTACTGAATGAAGCACCCTATGCCTGTGTGCAAAATTTCGTCATTTTGACGTCATCGACACCAAAAGTTCGATCCCGGTGCATGACCAGGAGGGCTAGTATAAGTTGTCCGCAACTTGTCTGAATCCCTATCCCTATCTAGTCTGCACGGCTAGCACATGACGGTGCCCTAGTTATGTCTTCTTCTTTTTTTTATTATTAATGGCGGTCCACCCCGATATACGCAGTGATTTCGCCAATGTCAAGTGAGTAGAGTAAAACAGTAAACAGAATAAATCAAAATCAAAAGCCGGACATCTTTCAATCCATCAATTTAATTCCTACACGAATTAGTAACCCCTAGTTATGTCGCCCGCGAGATAGACTACCTGTCATTTTCTGACCGTTCTAATTAGACAATGACGGGTAGTCTATCTCGCGCGAGACTCACTGAGCGAAAAGCAAGAAAATATAACTAGTGCTACCCGTACTGTCAGCAAACCGTCGAACTCCTTTTTTACCCAATTGTCGAAGGAGGGTATTGTTTTTCTATGTAGGTATGGTTCATTGTTCCCTCGCAGACTGAGCGGATGGTCCGATTTGTTAGATTCGTCTTAGCGTCGCGGGTGTCACGTTAGATTGAAAAAAATACTAAGATAGTGGATTTAAAAGAATTTAACACTAGCAGAGCTGTTGCCTGCGATGAGGTCCACGTAGAAAAAAACAGCCTTGTGAAACTATTGTGAAATAATTTAAAAATTCGGTTGAGTAGTTTTTGAGTTTATTAGCAACAAACAAAAATAAAAAACTTTTTCTCTTTATTATTATTGTTATTACCCCGCTTAAATCCTGTGTGTATGGCAGTTTTCCTAAATCGACGACATATGGTTCCTGTTGTTTAAATAAAAAATCTCCCTGTGGATTTAAACTTGCTACGCTTTCGTTTTTAGGGTTCCGTACTTAAACTAGGAATCCTTATAGTTTCGCCATGTCCTTCCGTCCGTCCGTCCGTCCGTAGCCTAGCGCAGAGACTATTTGTACTAGAACGCAGTAATTTGGCATGGATATACATATACATAAGTCATGCCAAAAGAGTGTTAAAATAAAAGTATTTTATTTTTTATTTTTAGTTTAGTTTCTTTCCCTACACGTAACGTGGGGAATGTGGGGAGTTTTTTTCTCATCTACCCCATAGTGTGGTGTGTCGTTGGATAGGTCTTTCAAAATGCGGGTTCGCATAAAAAATCGATGAAGGGACCCGTTTATGAAACATTAAGGTTTAAAGCGTTAATTTTTGTTAGAGTCAAGTGTACAGCCAAAACAACAAATACTAAAAATCAGAAAAAAAACTTAAATGAAAGCGCATATTGACGATTAACCGCCAATCCCTTCTATCTTAATATGTTAAAACTACAGTAGACACAAAAAACGTTACTACTTTAGCTTAACTTTAGGTTCGATCAGGTATTGCCAGGATAAAAAAACACCACAAATAACCTTATTTAAAATAGGAGATATTTCTATTATGTGCGTTAGATGGTATTTGTCACGAATACCGAAAAAAAGTTGTTTGACCAAAAATGTCAGTTAGGAGGTATTTGGTGGTTAACCGTCGATAACGAATTTAAAAGGGAAACTATCACGACTAAGTAGACATCATTGGTTCTTGAGATACAGGCGATTAAAGTTTTTATAGGTAAGGACCAAAAAGTTGGGCTCGCTAACTCAAGCAATTAAATTTACTACGTAAATTTTCCGTTTGTGCGACGAAAGTTAGCCATACAATTTTAAGGCTACTCTTCCTCGCACCATGGAACTTTTTTCGCCTTCGTTCTTTGTATGGTTAACTACGCTTAAATTGTGGTCCAGCTTTTTGGTTTTCACCCTTATACAAAATTAGATATTACTTGTTGTTTTTTATTTTTTTAGTACTTAACGGCTTCGGAGCCCTACACTGAGCATGGTCCGATATGCTCTTGCCCGGTTTTTAACGGTTAGTTTGTGTATTATATTTCGAAGACTGCCCTCTCCTATTGTGTACCTATCAGTTTTCAGGTTAAATCACGCAGAACCCGTAATTAACGAGCAAAAAATCACTTACAAAACTGCAGCGTGATAGCATATCGACGGCGATTGACGGTCGTTAAATGTAACCTTGACTTTCATTGCACTCTACCTACGGTATTTGACATGTTTCATGGACGAGTTGGACGCATTTCTCGGCTACAGGCCGAAAGAAGTATCAAGGGGATTTGGGGGGAGACCGTCAATAAAACTAGTAACCAGGCATTTTCATAAATACGTGTACCCTAGGAAGTTAAGAAAAATTAACGATGACAGTTTTGTGACGAAAACTAACCATACATTTATTAATTTTCGTCACAAAAATGACATCGTTAATTTTTCTCATCTTCAGTGCTTAACTAGGGTACCTGCACTTACTTTTGAAAATGCCCAACCACATGATATTTCTTTAGAACAAACTGAAATAGCTCCATTGGATGTGAGCAGCACAGGACAGTGTTGTGATTCTCTAACGCGGCGCTGCGTCGAACGCAAAGGTCCGGCAAGTTTAAGTAGTGCCGACGGAGCGTACCAAACACATTTCTGATCGTTGTGGTGATCTTCGGGGGAGACCGATGTTCTAGGATGCAATAAACTCTACTGTATGGTTATAGTAAGGGTTTATTTCTGAAAGAAATAGGGAAGTATGTGGTTGGTAGGCAAAGGCACTATATTAAGAAAACGGCCAAGTGCGAGTCGTTCCGTACCATTATCTATATAACCACGGTGTCTGTAAGTCTGTATTACGATCGAGCAAAAAACGGCAAAAAAATCACGTTCGTTGTATGGGAGCCCCCATTACATTATTTATTTTAATTGTTTATTCTTAAAGTGAATATACAAGTAAATATTCCGTTATTAATATCCAGCAAAAAACGGCAAAAAATCACATTTGTTGTATGGGAGCCCCCGTTAAATATTTATTTTATTCTGCTAATAAGATTCAACTGTCTAGCTATCACGGTTCATGACATACAGCCTGGTGACAGACGGACACGGACAGCGGAGTCTTAGTAATAGGGTCCCGCTTTTATTAGGGTTCCGTAACCGTGTAAACTTGTAGGTAAATTATAATTCGTACCCGCGATACATAATCCAGCTTAAATAACTAAGGAAAACCTCTTACTCATACAGCCTCAAGGAATACCCAGCATTTAAACGCACGATCGAGCGAGAAAATTATAAGCTTCCCACATAATATTTAGGATTCCCTTGACCGTACGCCTGCTAATTATTATACCTCACGAATACCCAACCCATAGCGTCTGTCGTGTCGGTAATCTTAACTTCTAAGTCCCTTGCATGCAAACCAAATCGTTAAATTGAGCTGTTATGGACAATTAGGCCTCATAAATTTATATTGTATCCGCTTGACCTGGATGTGGCTGGCTGATTCTTCGCGATCAGTTTGATTTGGTAGGAAGAGGAAGATGTTCTTAAGTAAATAAAAAAAAAAAACTTTTTTTTTTAATTTTATAAGCAAGTCTTTTTAGAGTTGTTGGTATCTCTGTAGCTCTGCCTACCTGACTCTGGAGTGAAGGCGTGATGTTATGTTTGTATAAAAAATAAATATCGGGACACAAATTGACTTAGTCCCAAACTAAGCTCTAGGCTTGTACTATGGGTACTAGACAGTGATAAACATACTTTTATAGAGAAATACATACATAATTACATGGAAAATTTCCAAGACTCAGAAGCCAATATATGCGCACATCACACAAATGTCTGTCCTTACCGGGATTTGAACCCAGGAGGCAGGAGAGGAGGCCCTTCGGAGGCAGGGTCACTCCCTACTGGGCCAACATGTCGTCGTATGTATATATAAATCCAGCCAAGCTAGGCTGTGGTCACGCTTTTTAAGGTTCCGTAGCCAAAGGGTAAAACGGGAACCCTATTACTAAGACTCCGCTGTCCGTCCGTGCTAGTTAGACAGTTGAAATTTTCACAGATGATGTATTTCTGTTGCCGCTATAACAACAAATACTAAAAAATAGAATAAAATAAATTTTCTGGTGGCTTCCATACAAACAAACGTGATTTTTTTGCTTGTTTTAGCTCGATATTCATAACGGCAACAAGTAGACGCTTGAAATATTTACAGAATATTTAGGATATTCACATTAAAAAAAAAAAAAAACGGGTGATTAAATAAAATAATGGTACGGAACTCTTCGTGCGCGAGTCCGACTCGCACTTGGCCGGTTTTTTTTCAATCATATAAATTTGCCCTTAAAGGGGGATTGACCTGAGACCGGTAGCTCCACAGATAAGCTTATAGAAGTTTTGGATATGCGTCAAGGATTTAATGAAGAATGTTGTGTTCACACCACGCAACCTTAACCTTACTGCTTACTACTTTTTTTCCGCATTCTGTTCGAACGCCTACCTTCTTATATGATACTTTTAATCAAGAGCAATAAATTATGAAAGGCTTCTAAATAAGCAATATTTTTACGACAGGTGTATGGCCGGTAACTATGGCCGTCTATCGGTAAATATTGAGCAATTCGCGGCACTTTCAGGGGGGCACCTAGATATTTTATCGAAACACCTATCAACGTAGGTAGGTAATTACGCAAAATCATTTCACGATAAGGAATTTCTCGCCGCATGAGTTTTTTTTTTGTTAAGTCTAACATACGTAATTAAAGCTTTAGTTTAGATATCTGTTGTAGCAGAAAATAGCGCTCGATGAACTGAAATAAAAAATTAACAGAAAGAATTTTTCGTGTCATGGAAATAAGGGAAAATTCACAAAATTCTATTTAAATTAAACATGACCTAATTTGCTCCACATGAGCTCTTAACGGGAATGCATGCAATAAACAATCACCCAGTACCCTTACCATGAGTTACAGTTACGATACTCGCTAGAGATTCTAATGCTTTGTCCCTTTCAATCTACTAGAATACTGTGAGGGATAGAGCATTCCACTCGCTAGCGAGTACGGTAATTGCAAGTCATGGTAAGGGACCAGGGCTTGGATTCTACACGGTTATAACGATATCGTCTTTGACTGTGATTCCGTATTGTCAACGTTTTGATAACTCTTATGTCATTGGTTATAATGGCGGTTGAGTTAAAAACAATTATAAACATGTCAGATACGATATCGTTTTAACGCAGTAAAATAGAGGCCCTGTATATCTGACAGATAGTAAAATCCTTACTATCGTTAAGAAAATATAAACGACAACATACTTCAAAATGATGTCAGCGAAAACCGATTTTCAGGAGTTATAGAATTGATGTTTCTCAAGATTTAAGCTTGTCGTTTTATTTTGTTTTGCTAATACGGCTCCTAAATTTATATTCACATTATTTCAAAACACTATGTCAATAACTACCTATTGTATAATGTGTCATTCTAATTCAAATTATTTAAGTACCTATTGCATTATTTATCATAATGGTAATTTCTTCACCAATTGAGAAGGCACACTACCTGCGGGCCTATAAAGTTAATTTTATCGTCGTGGCAAACCATTTATAGCACGAGTGCATACACAAATAATCACAGTCGACATAATATATTATCGATTGGCAACATAACCTCAATAGGTTACAAAAACTTATCAGTATCAATCCTGACAAAAGCTGCGAGGCGCACCAAAGCTACCGATGTTGGGTGCAGTAGAATTCTGCCCTGCTAACATAAAATGCAGTATCTCAGACAAAACTTCTGTAGCAAATGTAGCATTATTACTAACGGTGTAGGATTGAATCTGCTTTGGCCATTAAATCTGAGATACTGCTTTTTTGCTTAGGAGGGCAGAATTATTTTGAGTTTACCACTGACGACAGATGGATTGCCTTGATTTAATTTTCAGCTTTAATCTCATTCAAATAAAATGGTTATTAGAATTACTAAATCAGTAGACGTGGGTAAAAGTATTCTGAAAATTGCTTTATTTGTATGAAGTTAAAGTTGAAAGTTAAATGAAGGCAAACTCTGTCAGTGGTAAACTTACAGGGCTGGGATTCTACACGGTAATAACGATATCGTATTTGACGTGTTTCCGTATTGTCAACGTTTTGATAACTAAATATGACATTTAGAATAATGGCGACCGAGTCATGAACGATTCTTAAACGGGAGTTTTCCAAAAAAAGTGTACATCGTTAAAGACAAAAGTTAAGAAAATGTAACTTTTCCATTTCGTCACGAAAATTAACGTAAGTATGTAAATGTATGGCTAATTTTCGTGACGAAATGGAAAAAGTTAAATTTTCATAACTTTTGTCCTTAACAATGTACACTTTTTTTGAAAAACGCCCAAACACGTCAAACGCGATATCGTTATTACGCAGTAGAATAGAGGCCCAGTAATGGTACTGTAAAAGACATACGAAGTAAAGATAAGTCAGGGCTGAGAGACTGAGAATCTACACGGTAAAACGATATTGCGTTTCACGTGTTTCCATATTGTCCACCATATGACCATACGTGACGTGTTTCCGTATTGTCAACGTTTCGATAACTCTTATGTCATTTACAATAATGGCGACTGTGATATAAACGTTTCTTATACGTGTCAAACACGATATCGTTTTAACGGTCCTAGTCATACAGGAACAAATGTTAAACTTATGATATCCCTTTTTTTCATTGGGGATCAAAATATAAATGGAAAATGTAGTAGGTAGGTAATTTTACCTGTTTCACAATGAACCGGAGTAAACTGTTTGCGTATTTCATTGAAAGCTCTAATTATTAAAGGTTGATTTGTCAGCCGTAAATTTTATATTTTATTGTAAGAACCACTTCTCGAGACTTGATTGCATTGAACGGATAGTCACGTAGACACTCTGTTGCTAGGATATGGTTAAAGAATATTGGCATGAGCAGATATTTTTGTGATAATAAAACCGCGTAATTTTGTTCCTGAGTCTTGGATGTTTTCTATGTATTTCTCTACATAATATAAGTATGTTCATAGTGGTCTAGTACCTACCCATAGTAAGTATAAACCCAGCGAGACTAGAGAAGATGCATAACGCTAACGTAACCATTATCGAAAGCTGTAAAATTGACACAAGCACTCGACGCCGACGGACAGACAGACTCGTGTTTTCGCGTTTAACAGTATCAACGAAAACTTATATAGTTTAATATATCTAAAAAACGGACATACAATTTAGCTGGCAGAGGCGGGGGACTCTACCAAAAATTACCATTTAAAACTGTCCTTAATATGAAAACAACTACCTATTATAAGGGTTCCTTTTTGACAACGGAACTCTTAAAACAGAAGATATAAAAAAAGAATTATAAAAATATATCAATAGAGTTAGCGTACGTAGGTACAAGTGGCAACCTTTTTTGAAATTCCTATGATTCACAAGTCATTATTTAACCCACGCGATTCGTGCCATTTATTTCATGATAAGTAAAAAATAAGGAAAAATACAATACCTACAATTAGACTAATATGATCTATTCGAATGAAAAATTATCGCCTAGTTAGGAATGACTGATTACGCGGAACTCGGGTATCGATTAACTATCATCTATTAACTAAATCCTTACTCGGTTCCGCTGCTGGTCACGACATGGCTCGGGCAACATACTTACATCAATCAATAATTGGTCATTCATTAGCATATTATTATCACATGACTGCAATCTGTCTTTACTTTACTTGAGCAAATAAAAGTATTTTAGTAAAAACTGTCTTTTAATTGGCTTTAATGAGAAAATCAAAGTTTTTTGATGCAGGTTTAATTAGTAGCCTAACAAGAAAAAAAGTTTTGATCGTATATACCTATGTATGAATTAGTAAGCCTAAGAATTTATCTACCATTAGTTACAGTCGCGAACGTTAATTTAGGAACCATTTAAAAAAAATATCTTGACGTCGTCAATGTAATTAGAGATTCAAAGTCATTTGTAACTTACAACAAACTCAACCTTAATGTAGAATGTCAGATTGGCTTTGGACCTAAGATGGGTCCTAAATTAATGTTTGTGACTGTACATTCTGCGTCTGTTTTTTTACTAGACAAAGTATTTTTTACGTATGATTATAATTAGTAAGCCTAACAATTTTATTGTTTATGTAACATGACTGAAATCTGTCTTTACTTGACTTGAGAAAATCAAAGTATATTTTTAGTATGACACTAATTAGTTGGCCTAAGACAGATTGCAGACACGAGATAGAATTGACTTTATCACGAAAATTAAGTTTTTTTTTTCATATAATTGTATGAATTACATACTCGTAAACAAATTAACATCACGCCTTCATTCCCAGAGTGTGGTAGGCAGAGTTACAGAAATACCAACAACCCAAAAAACTTGTTTATAATTCTGTAACCACATTTTGCATATTCAGGCTAAGATGTTTACCAGTGTATTAGTGACAGGTTGCAAGCCCATCGCCTAACAGTACTACAAACCCTTATTCCCTTAGTCGCTTCTTAGGACCTCCACGGGAAGACATGGAGTGGCACTAATTCTAACCCGGCAACCACACGGGTGGTGAATTAGTAAACCTAAGAATTATTATTTATATACCATTAGGTACCTACTTACTGCATCTGTTTTTTTTACTAGACTAACGAGACGAAGTTAACTTTCCCAATACCAAGACGAGTATAATTAGTAGGCCTACTATTTTGTTTATGTAACATGACTGAAATCAGTCTTTTAGTTGACTTTTACTAGAAAATCATAGGTAATTGACGACCCGTTGGACTAGTTGGTAGCGACTCTCCCTACGAAGCTAGTGGTCCCGGGTTCAATTTGGCGACTATTTGTGTGATGAGCGCGAGTATTAGTTTCGGAGTCTTGGATGTTTTCTATGTACCTATTTAAGTATTTATTTCTCTATATAAGTATGTTTATAGTTGTCAAGTACCCATAGTACAAGCCTAGAGCTTAGTTTGGAACTAGGTCAATTTGTGTGAAATTCTCCCCTGATATCTCTTTTTTATTCGTGTGATTAGTCCCTGGTTCTAAGAATTGCTTATTTCACAATTTGTCTTCACTTGACTTTAAACGAGAAAAACAAAGTTTGATATTGGTGTAAGTTTGGAGTTTGTTGTTTGTTTGTTATTTATGTTTGAAGCCAATTATTTATCTCACATGACTGAAATCTGTCTTTTACTTGACTTTGACTAAAATTGAAGTAAGAAATGTAGGAAAAGGTATGAAAAATACGTGCAAGTATACTTAATTTGTAGGCAATTATTTCGCTATATAACGACTGTAGCAATAATTACTTATTGGCTCAGACAGATGTCGTTTTGTCGTTCAAAGTACAAACACCACGGCAGCGATTTTCCCACTTTCCTTTTATCTTTGAATTGAATTGCACAAGGGTCATGATGGAACCTTCCTGTTCAGAGTTGGCTACGCATTTGCTATTTTCTTTTCTTTTTAATTCAATTGTTTTATTAGACCCTGACAATAACGAGTTACAGGTGACATTTCAGTGTAACTGGCACAGCTTATATAAATCCCAGTGATGTGAAAACTTATTAATTTTGTATTGTACCTATTTATCATTGTCAATATCCTCGTAAGACCCAGTGTGATATAGAAAGTACATAATCTAGGCAATTCAATTTAAACTTTATTTCAAGTGTCATAAAGTTTATTTTTATTTGTTTTAAAATTGAAAATGTCATTTAAGTGCAAAGGTAATTGAACTTTATTTCCTTGCTGGTAGATTCAAATTCCTACTCACAAAAATCTACCGGATTGTAGTATGGTGGGCCTCAAGAGGGTATAGCGAACAGGGGGCCAATGTGCTAGTTGGCCGTAAGAAACAGGTCGTAGGCATTTAATTCTACTTTTTGTTAATATTATAAATTCGAAAGTAAGGATGTTTGGATGTTGGATTATTTCAAGAACGGCTAAAAGAGGTTTTGAATAAAACTTAGTTTATGTAATGAGAACTAGATAGCCTATAAGATTATTGTTGAAGGAGAAAATGATAAATGAATGGAGAACATGCATGAAAATCAGAATTGAGTTTCTGTGATATGATTTAGGAGAAAATGTAAAAAAAAGCATATAAAACTCAATACACTAAGTTTTGACCCGTTTATTTAGATTTTATATAGAATCAAAAATTTACAACTTCTTTTAATGTTTACATTGTTTTTTTCGGCATCCTCATTTTATTTACGTCATATTTTAATTAAACGGCTTAAACTTATATTTTAAACATGGAGGAACAGCTGTGACGTCATTCCTGTCGTCGATTTAGTATAGACTGTTATAGCAGGGGGTCTGAACCATGACTTTTTAAAGCTTCATATCTTATGAACAAATTACACGACAATTATTTAGCGTTTACAGTTATAAGCTTAGCTCTCTTTCATAGCACTTTCCAGAGAGCGTAAGAAAGAAAAGGATGCATGTTCCCTATTATATGCGAATTCGCATGCTATTCCTAGGTTAGTATATTAAAAAAAAAAAGTTTCAAAAAGTTGGAAGGTAAGGTAATTTACAAATAGACATACAACGTTTTATGACTGTTTCTGCCATTCGCTCCGGAAATTATTGAGACTGCTTAGCGCTAGGTCGCTGTTTTTGAATTATATTATATTTCACATTGCATATTAAGTCAAAATCAATACATTTAGCTTATTAGTCGCGTGAGGTCAACCGGTGTAGCGCTCGAACCTCGGAAGTAAAGGCAAGGTCCCTTCCTTCCTTCCGGCTTAATATTGTCTTAAAATACACATATTACACTACTTTTACTTGCTGTAATTAAGAGTTGATAGCACCTTGCTATCGTATTATTCAAGGTCTAGAGATAACAGTTTAATTTAACAACTTAAATGAATTGAGTAAACGATAATCTTGAATGTTGTAAAATGCCTTGATACTTCAACATAATTTACCTAGTTGTACTTATCAATTGCCTACTTCCGCTGTTCGTGTTAGTAGAAGTGCGATATATTCTTTAGTCAAACGTTTTCTTTTACATTTCCTGCACATTACATGTATGTATATCGAAACGGTAGTGATTGCTCGCGCGCGACATCAGAGTCGATCGCATATCCGCTTAGAACCTCCCATGTATTATATGTATGAAAGGGTCACTTTTCAACTCGTCGGATATATTATTAAGCGGCGAGTTTAAGTTGTCCCGGCAGAGCGTACAACGTTTTGCTAACTTAACCGTCGCTCGTATGAGCTCACTCGTTAGATCGACCAATCCAGCATTTAGCATAATTTTCTTGGAAATTAAGTGCTAAAATCGGATCGTAGATCCTTTAATTAGGATTATTTAAGTTACATTTCATCGCAATCTGGTTATATATTAGACATTTATGTATGACTCAGTTAAAAATATCTAAAAAGCACCGACGAGGTTAGACTCGTTGGCAGTGACCCGTCTCACGAAGCAAGCAGTCGGGGTCGATTCCCAGTAAGGGTCAACTTTAGGGTATCTATTATTTTATCGGAACACCTTTATATCAAACGTATATCATTACAATGAATATTATACATGCTTGCTAATTATTGTCCTGAAGATGCTGGCAGCATTTTCTCGCTAGATTGCTAAACTAATAATAATAATAATAAATAATAATAGATTGAGCGAGGAAACTCTGCTAGTCGTCGGTCTCCCGTGATGCTTTTGAGCCTCTTTCATGGCATGGATAAAAGCACACGAGCACACAGGCCACCTGATGATAAGTGAGATCTGAGACCCATAGACATTCTCAAGTCTGCAATTTTAAGACGGCAAATGCGTTGCCAATTTTTAGGACTAAGATGGAATGCTTTTGTGCTAGTCCCCATCAGAACACAACAATGGGAACACTGCTGCTTAGTGGTAGGTTAAAGGTTAAGATGGCGGTAGCAATCCGGACGGACCTTGCACAGGGTCTAACCACCACACATATCGCAGACATATCATTTGGCAATTTGCTTTTTTCCCAGAACTGTAAATACATCAGGACTTTTTTCAAACTAACCTAATCTATAGGGTTCTACACGATCGTCCTGAACTAAATCCTGAAATATTTACAGTTTCCGTAAAAAGCAGTTTGTCAATGTTTGTGAAATGAATATTTTTTTCCCCACTGGAACCTCCCTCTTTGATGTTTTATATGCAAATACAAGGTTAAAGCGACTTAGCTATATTCGCGCCTGCGCATACAAACGCAAGAAACGTATAATTACCTAAGCATTGTTTCCTCAAACAATCAAACCAGCGAAGTTCATGCCTGATCGGCAGCCCTACTGAACTTGGCCCCATTGTCAAATTATAAAGTGATTGAGTGAATAATAATCACAAAAGTATAATACTTAATATCAAATTTTAAGTCGACCTATTAACAGTTTTAAGACGTGATGCGTAGTGTTGAAAATGGTGAGTCTGCAATTTGGAGTTAGATTCTTTTGCTTTTGTGGGCATAGTTTTTTGTCGTCTCGGTTGAACGGGACGCTGGCCGCAAGGTGAAGGTTTACTGACATAATCTTCGTCTGCTTTAGCTGAAACGCTGCGGATTCTTGTGTGTACATTATACACACGTGTGGTCGAGGAAATGTATTCGCATACTACCGTAGAACCCTATCATAAGAGGACTGTGAAGCAAAACCATACAAAATGCGATCACGTATTTGTCTCCTTAAACGTTGTGCGATTTTTAAGATATTTGAATATGTCGTAGATATTATGAAAAACATGTCTGTACGTTTTCTACCTCAAGAAATATTTATTGAGAAAAAAACGAATACAGACCTAGTTTTTCATGAGAACTACGAAGTATTTATATATCGTGGAAATTGAATTAGATTTAGGGAGTGGGAATCGTAATAGCCCGTATGGAATAATTTTGTCAATTACGCGATTTAAGCATCGCTTCACAGTACTCTTAAACACAAGCAAAGTATAAATTGAAAAGTAGGTCGTCTCCGGAACTTTAGGAGTTTCTGTTACCAATCCTAGATGAGCGCTAGGGTTGCGTCGATACTTGTTGCTAGATACTTAACACGCACGCAACCAGATGCAGCGACGGTGCGGCGCCGACTAATCCGGCTTGGTCCGTATTGTTGAGTTTGCTTGTGGTGGCTCGCAGCGCGTACGGTCGAGGCACGCACACATGCAAGCCGCGCGATATGTATGAAGGCGAACTACTGTTTCTACTACAAGCGACGTCATTCATTAAAGTGATCTATTTAGTGTTCAATACGTCACCTTATTGGGCAATGAGGGAATTAATTATACTCGTATAAAATATAAACTCGAAGTCAACGCCATTTTATAGTGTTCAAAAACTGGAGTCAGAAGGCGACAGCAAGATCTCCACTGTACTTAACGTAGACTGATTGAGGATTAGTTTAATTGTTCTTATTGATCAGCTAGGTAATGACTGCAAGCTTATCTTCGAAATTACACTTTTGAAAATCTGACGAATGTCAGTGGCCTAGTAGATTAGGTCAACAGACTCGTAATCGTATGGTACTGAGTTTCAGCCCCATTGGTTGCCATATACACCAATGAGCTATTCTAACTAACTCATTACACTGTTGTTAATAATGTACAAGAAGGATGGTAGGATTGTCGCATAAGCTACAGCTACTAAAAAGGGCCAACTGAGAGTGAAGCCCTAACTGGTCATGCCTTGTAGAACAAGTTAGTACTTGTTTACACTAGGTCTTACAGACAGTCACCTCTGCAGAGCCTGAATGACGATCGAGAAAACCGAAGCCCACGTCATCATGGAATGCCCCGAGGTGGCAACATACCGGGCACGTCATCGGAACGCCGAGGTCGGTACCAGAAGCCGTCGGCAACATCAAGGAACTGCTAGGCTTCCTGGTCAAACTAAGTAGGTTGGCAAGGCATAGTGCCCAGCGCGCAAAAAAGGTTTATACACTGTCGTCGAGGAGCCCGCTCTAACTTACTTCGTATAAGATGGCAATAGTACAAAATCCTTCAGGGTTTAACCCTGGGTTCCTATATTCAAAACGTCTCGTTAAAATGTTACGACTCGTTTAAATTTATCATTTTCTATATATAAATTGTGTTAAAATTTTAACGAGACGTTATTACGATTAGTACAAGACATAAGTATGCCAGTACGCTTGGTATTTTTATAAATAAGGGTTACTATTTTAAATTTTCGTTAGAAACTGTTTTATTTGTCCAAATTTTCATAAGTAAGATTAGCAAACCGTTGAACTTTCAGGACAATTACAGGTTAAATAAGTTAATTAAAAAAAAAACGATTAAGATATTACATGCAGTTCTGATTTGTTAATTTGCGGACAAATGACACAGTTGGAAAACAAAACATCGGACTTTACTTTTGATATTTGCTCAAGAACTTAAGTCAAATATAGTGTATCGTTTTAAATGAATTAGGAAGCTTGGTGCGGTGTTATTTGCTGACTTCGTAAGTTACGATTAAAGTAAAAAGGTTAAGTGCAAGTTAGGAAACAACACGGCTACATTTTACGTTTCACAATATCGTAAAATATGGGTTATACATTACTGTTATTAAATAAGTATTGCCATGATTTCGTAGTTCCGTCACAATTTTGTAAATGCGAGTCTAGTTGTGTTGCGTTTCACTAACTCTACTGGAATGGTTTTAGCAAAGAATACTGGTTCCATTACTTCAAAGTGTATCCCAAACGGTGAAAAGCTTTAGGAAGATTATGATAATGATCTTATTAAACACGGAGCCATTCCCTTAAGGGTGAGACTGAGTGCACGGTAGCGGAGCGATTTGCGAGGAACGATGCACCAATAGGAATACTTCATGGTCCTAGCCTCGCTCAGCACTGGTCTCCTATTGGTGGATTTTTTCCTCGCATACCGCTTCGCTACCTCTTAGATATTCACCGTTAGGGCCGTAAACAATAGGAGAGTTATTATGAGCTAGCTTTGTAGTTCATTTTACGGTGAGCGTAAACGACAGAGCTATGGCAGTTATATAACTCTGTCCTTTTCTCTGAGCGTAAGCAGAACTGCATAGTTATGTCATAATAACCCCCCTGATCTAATGCGAGATGTCCGATTTAAGACATGATAAAGTCAATGTCAATTCATAAAAAAACTTACATTTATGACGTTTAGGAGTAATTAAGATCACCAGTACATACATATATAAAATCGCGCCTTCATTCCCAGAGCGGGGTAGGTGGATCTACAGAAATACCAACAACTCTAAAAATACTTATAGATAATTCTGTAACCACATTTTGCACAATCAGGCTAAGATGATTACCAGTGTATTAGTGACAGTTTGCAAGCCTATCGCCTAACAACACTACTACAAGCCCTTATTCTCTTAGTCGCCTTTTACGACATCCACGGGAAGACATCGAGTGGCACTATTCTAACCCGGCAACCACACGGGCAAGATCACCAATATGCCTTGAAAATTTGTAAGAGTAATTGGTTTTGTGATACTTACCTAACTTATTTGAAAGCTTTTGATGCCTCGGTCAACTGCAAACTTATGTGGCCTAGAAGTTAGGGAGTCATATGCCAAGACAAAATGTATTTAACGACGCGGTGAAGTTAGTCTGTTGGTGGTGAGCCTGGCTACGAAGCTAAGTGGTCTTGTGTCTCTCACTCTCGCACTGACATACTGGTCAGAAAGGGAAAGACTGATGTGTTATCCACGTTTATCGAAATTGATAAAAGCGACCACGCTACGGGCCCTGGATTCGATTCCAAAACTGGAGAGCATTGGCAAATATTTACTATGAGCGCGTTTTTGTTAATTAGTCTTGGATATTTGCAATATACTTAAGTATGTCTCTATGTTTATCGTTGTCTAGGACAATAGACATTCAAGTCCATTCGGGTCCCTGTCAATGACCCTGATTTTTATTTTATCTATTATTTAATTGTTAATTAACACATTGTCAGTTAGGCCTCCACAGAATAAAAAACTGCTTGCGCTAATCCTTGACTAGGGTGTTCAAAAGCTAATTTCAGTTTTGAATAGTATTTGTATTGTGACTCAGTAATGGAAGGAAGGTCGCACTTCCGATGATCGAAGACTTATATAATTAAAGTAATAGCGATCAACAAAAAAACGTTTCGTGCACATTCTTATTGAATCCGCCACGGTTTGCTAGCAGAGGTTCATTCACTGAGTTGTAAAAATTGGGTCAATGTTGAAAATCTCAAGTTCAAGATTAATAACAAATTCGTTGACTTATCTGGTATTATTAAGGCTTTCGTTTAACCTTAACTTTCACGTATTTTAAGTTGATTCAATACGAGCAATACAATTAAAACAAATACGTTTTATTGAGTTACCTTTACGGTTATTGCGAATCGTAATTTCCAAAACTTCAAGAATTTTAAAATTTAGGTAATAATGAGGGTTATAATTTTAGTAGTCTAAGTATGTTTGTATAACTATTCTTATTACATTACTACAATAACCGGGCAAGAGCAGAAAAAAAACATCCCCACGTTACGTGTACACTAGGATTTTATTTTACCACTTTGTTGGCGTGACTTATATGTACATTCATGCCAAATTACAGCTTTCTAGTACTAAGAATTTTTGAACTAGGCTGCGGACGATTGGACGGACGGATCCACGTGTGAGAAGCATTGTAAATTAATAGGTGATATCGTTGTCTAGGACCCATATTACAAGCCTAGAGCTTAGTTAAAGACTGGTTGGGTTGTGTCCCCTTTTTTTCTTATCACCTATAAGTAAGATGACTCGGGGTGTCTCCAGGGTTATTGACTTACACATACTGCTAAACCTAATAGCAGTAACTAAAATACAACTCCTGCAGCAATCACAACCTTATTATTCAAAGACGAGGATTGAATTTTGCTTGGCAATTAAATCTGAGATACTATTTATTGGCGTAGGTCAAATTTCAAATACAGATTGTCGAACGGTATATGTAGATGTGTTACTACTTCAAACAACAGGTCATTTACTCGTACTTAAGATTTTCACCTATAGTTCGGCTTCAAACAAAAGTATATCGTGCGCTTACATGTGTGCGTGCCTCGACAGTACGCGCCGCGGGCCACCACAAGCAAACTCAACAGGACGGACCGGGCCGGTTTAGTTGTAGCGCCGTCGCCACCCTAGCTCCCAAGCGCAATATGTAACAGAAACTCCTAAAGAGTAACGAGCACTTTTCTATTAAAAATATTGCCATTTAAAAAAACTGTGAAATATCTAGTTATTTTTAAAAATAATGACAGATTTGTATTTTTGATTCTTTTGCCAAAAAAACTAACACGACTGCTTTTAATTTATTGAAAAAAAACCTCAATAAATACTTACTTTTTAATTAAAATAACTAAACCAAGACTAAAAACCACTTCAAAATTAAAATTATCTCATCTCCTATCTTTCTCTTAAACACCTGAACGGGTAGCACAAGTTGTATTTTCTCGCTTGTCGCTCAGTGCGTCTCTATCGTTACAGACTAGAAAGAAAGGGAGATCCGAGCGACAAACAAGTCGCGGACAACTTGTGCTAGCCCACCTGAGCCGATTTCAATGATTCTTTTTGAATATTATTTAAGACATTCTATATATTAAAACAAAAAAGTTTTAAGTTAATTAAACCAACCATAATCATGCGACAGCAAAGCAAAAGCAGTAAGAAAGCGAGTTTTTCTCGGCACCGGGGCACAGGCCCCTCCTATGCCTAAAAGTAGTTTCCTAATTCAATAGCCAAAGTAGATTAAAATCCCTCTCGTTGCGAAGGAGATGCCGTTATTTGATTAAGCAGGACCACGGCCCGTATTATCGTTTTCACTATGCAATCTAAGCACTTTTTACCAAAAGGAATAAACAAGTGAGATACACTTAAAGGGTCATCTTACAGCAAAATTCTAAAAAGCGGTACGGTCGGCCTTATTAGTAGCACACTTTTGTACCTTCTCGTTTTAACGCCTTATAAAGATTAGTGCTGCAGTTCAAACATGACAATAAAGTGATAAAGCACTTAAGTGTGTAGCTACTTTTAACGCCGATCGTAGCTACCTAAAATGGTTTCCTATGGATGGTCCTATTACAGTTAGGAACTGTTTGACTTTTCATGAGTTAGAAAATAGTTTTTTACATTCCTGGATTGTTATAAAAACAACCTTAACTTACATACAGTTCCTAAACTTTCCTCCTAAGCCAATAGGCAGTATCTATACTAATGTACACTGTGGAAACGAGTAACCCGCCACATTTTAACCATCGATTCTTGAGCCTATTTGGAGTATATATATAATGTAGTGTAACATGAAGTCCAATAAAGCATAATTTAAGAGATTTTCATGTTATTAAAAACAATTCCATAGTTAATTTAATTTGAACTTTGTCACCTATACCTAAATCATTATTTACTAAGAAATTGATTAAATTAATTTATGCTGTACGTTGATGATATTGCTACTTACAACTTTAATCTTTTTAGTAAAAAATGCTTTAGGTTAAGGTGTCAGAGTTCAAATTAAATTAACTATGGAATTGTTATTTAAATTATAAAAATCTCGGAAATTCCGCTTTATTGGACTTCATGTTACAGCACATTATATACTCCAAATAGGCTCTAGAATCGATGGTTAAAATTTGGTGGGTTACTCGTTCCCACCGTGTATAAAGCGGAAGAGTTTGTTTGACTGCTTGAACGCGCTAATCTCAGGAACTACTGAACCGATTTAGATGAAATTTGGTATGGAGATAACTAAGGTCCCGGGGAAGGACATAGGATACTTTATCCCGGAAAATTGAACAGTTTCCGAGGGAATCAAATTCTGATTTAATAGTGTCGTCTACATACACATGGGGGGGAGTAGCGGAAAACTAATTCTACGCGGACAAAGTCGCGGGCGTCTTCTAGTCTCATATAAAACTCTTGGGGGGTTACTATGACATAGCTATGGTGTTCAGTTTACGCTGAGAGAAAAGGACCGAGCTATATAACTACTATATGCTAGCTCTGTCCTTTATGCTCGCCGTAAAATGAACTGTATAGCCATGTATGTAGCAATATAATTGTACACAATAAACATCTTAGCCTGAATGTGCTAAATGTGGTTGCAGAAATTATAAATAAGTCTTCTTAGAGTTGTTGATATTTCTGTAGCTCTGCCTACCCCACTCTGGGAATGAAGACGTGATGTTATGTTATGTTATGTTTATAAGGATTGTTCCAACTGTTTAGTGAATAAATACTTGAATCTTGATATCAACCTTATCACCATACGTGTGTTAACTCGGGGCACGTCCTAGGGATTTTATATCGATAAATAAAATATCGATATAAAAGTTTACTTATAAAAAATCTCTGATCCACTAAGATAAAAAAAGTCCATGTCCAAATCCAGTGTTATTTGATCATAATTGATTCAGATCAGACTTATAAAAGGTGAATATATCACAATATCGTTCATGAATCAAAGAACAGGTTTGAGTCATTTTAAATATTTGAAGAATGCCCTGTTGCCCACGCGTTGAGAGAACGTTTAGTATTTTAAAGTGGAAATTTTCATATATGGAAAATTACATTGATTGTTTACTATAAAACACATTTCAAAATGAAAAAATAATTAGCTGATTATTGATTTTTTAGTTTTTAATGTAAAGAGAATAAATAATACTTATTATGTCGAATAACATCTTGATCTTGACAGATTTCTATATTTTTTTACTATAGAAATGTGTACATCGATATAGGTAATTGTTTTTCACCAAATTATTTTGCTACGTCTCTTTAGTATTCGTGTCCGCAGTTAGCACACGTATGCTTATCACTAAAGAAAGAACATTTTTGCTGCTTTGGTTATTGATTTTGAGATACTGCTTATTGGCCTGGGAGCGCAGTAAAGGTAACTCTTTAAACATTTTGAAAATATAATAGGTTTACTTATAAATTTCCCAACAAATGAAACAATTTGGAAACAAACTTCGGATTTACGATAGGTTACCACCTAAACCACCAATTTTTGACTAAATGCGTATAACGTTACTCTAATACATATTCAAACAACCTTAAAATTAAGTTGTTTGTTGTTAAAATTCGAATTAAAAACATTTGCATTTCAAATTGATAAATTAAAATGCCATAAAAATTTGTCCAAATGAAGCTCCTAAAGAAGCGTAATCTGATTGAAGTGTTAATTTTGTTATAATTCCCAGGCTTTTGTCTTAAAACGAAGATGCTGGTTTCTATGTTTTACAAATCATTCTGAATAAGGCAACGTTGCAATATGCATTGTACCCATGAGAAACTTCTCAAATGGTAAAGAGTTCTTGTAAGAAGTTCACGATAATTTCTAAGAATATTCTTATTTTTTTGGAAGGGATTTTTTTTTCAATGTTTTCGAGACTCGCACACCGAGGGTTCCATACCATTCTTGTATGGGGTCCAAATTTAAATAATAATTTTGTAATAAAGAAATCCTTTTGCAAATTATATAACAAGTATTGCGAACTAACCGTAATGTGTAACCAGACTTTTAACAATTGTTTTATTTTTTTTATTTTTTCTTTTATTTTAAGGAGAAGGCTCACGAACACTCGGCCACCTGATGTTAATTGGAATCTGAGTTCCAGGCAGACTGCTTCTACAGACCAGAGAATAGGGACCCTTTGAGCACGGAATCCTAGAAATGACGAGTAATTAACAAACTCAAACTCAAACTCACATAATTTATTTGAGAAAAACATACTGCAACACAACAAACTTAATCAAATATTTTAACAAAAAGAACACAAGAGAACATTGATATATTTATACGAGTATACAAGTAGCGAATTTAGAGTTGTTGCGCTGTAGTGTGAGGTCAAAAGACTCAGCTCAGCATGCTCTGCAACCGGAGCCACTGCGCCGATTTTTAGATGAACCCTACCATCCTCGTAAATGAACACGAACTCGAGGTAAAAGAAAATAAATTATACCTATAGCGTGTGAAATCATTTCTTTAACGGTGATCTCCGATCGTCCTAATCTAACACATTAAGTATTTATTTTTATTTTTAAATTTTCTGAAATATCTAAACACTGAGCACCTACCTACCTAAGTACTTATTCTGTAGTAAGGAGTAACGTTAATACTAAGAACCGATCCCTGTGGAACACCGCAACTGACACGACGCTGGTGAACTTCACTGTCGGCGCCCTCCCACAGGACATCCCTGTCCTGCAGGTACACCCGCCCTGAAGCCATACTGGGCCTCCGAGAGATCAAGGCCCACTTCCCTAAGGTGCCGGATGAGACGGGCAACGGTGATCCGCTCAAAGAGCTTGGCTGTCTGATCCAGCAGCACGATCGGCCTGTACCCCAAAGGCTCGTCAAAGGGGCGGCTCGCTTTCGGAAGTAGGCACACCCTGCCCACCTTCCACAGCTTCGGGAACTGTCAGACACGGAGGCACACGTCAAAAAGTGCCCGAAGCTGTTGCTTCAGGTACTTCGCGGCTAGGAGCAGGATTCGGCCTGGAACCCCGTCAGGTCCGGGCGCGGTCCTCCTGCCGCCAAGTTTGTCGAGGGCCAGCCCCAGCTCACTCCTGATCGGGGGGACGTCTGGCTCGACCCTATCACCTGATGGGGGTAGTAACAACTCCTAACCTAACCTACGTAATGAATGTTTAAGATATCTTAAAAACATCGTGCTTTCAGCAGAAAATAGCGTTTGATGAAATGATAAAATCGATGAAGCGAGATAATACAACTTGTGCTAGCTGTACAGTAAGGTATCAGTCCAGTGGGTTTGTTCCCTCTCTCTGCTCCTTATTCCCTCTACACGAACAACCAGTATAAGTTTCTCTAGGTTGTTGGGCATGTAAGTCCATGTAAGTAGGCATGCAGTATTTTAATCCTGATATAGTCTCATTAAGCACGCTTTAAACACATGTACGTAAAAATGCTCCAATCAGTGACATTGTGAATTACTATCCCAGCCTGAGGCCATTGACCTTCATCACCCACTACAGTCTATCACTAATATATCGTTGGTGATAGTCCGTAACTAACATATCAATAAGGTGCAACAACAAGACCTTTTCTACGTAAAGTCACACGGTTTTGCCCTTTCATTGTCTGGTAGTTAAGCGGTATCGCGCGATTGCGATCCGACGATATGGATTGCGGAAGTACCTACATACTCCAAGCCACTTCGTTTTGATAACTTTTCGCTTAAGAATGAAGCGAACTATTTATAATTTTTATAAATTATATCTAGCTTGATTATAGATGATCCTATGAAAGCCGTATTTGGTAATCTGAATCTCTTTAGACTCGTAAGTGGAATATAGAAAAGAGAGATTATCGTATCAATTAATAATTGAACGCAAGGTTTGTATCAATATCAATGTAGTATTTCCTCGTAAGACCCAGTTGAGGTACATAATCCATGCGATTTAGTTTAAACTATATTTTAATGACCATAAAGTTATTTTTTAGGGTTCCGTAGTCAAACTAGGAACCCTTATAAGTAGTTTCGCCATGTCCGTCCGTCCGTCCGCAGCCTAGCGCAGAGACTCTTAGTACTAGAAAGTTTTGCCATGAATATACATATTAGTCACGCCATCAAAGTGGTACAAAAAATGTAATAAAAATTTTTTTTAGGGTACCTCCCCTACACGTATTTTTTTTTCTCGTCTTCCCCATACTGTAGATTTCTTTGGATAGGTCTTTCAAAATATTTTGGGTTTGTGAAATGAGCTTTAAAGCGCTCATTTTTGTTAGAGTCAAGTGCAAAAAACTATAAATACTAAAACTCTGAAAAAAAAACTTAAATGAAAGCGCATATAACGAATTTAAAAAGAAAACTATCACAACTAAGTAGACGTCATTGGTTCTTGAGATACAGGCGATTAAAATGTTTATAGCTACTAAAATCATCAAAGACGGCTCCAATTGACTTTAAATAGAAAATTAGTTATTACTTGGTGATTTTTATGCTTGTAGTACTTAACGGCTTCGGAACCCTACACTGAGCATGGTCCGACATGCTCTTGCCCGGTTTTTGACGTTATGATAAAACCTATGATATTTAAAGGTTGGTGTAAATACTTCTGTATGCTATATAAAGATTTTAGGCCATAATATGTTAAGAAAACTTTTGCTTTACAAATTATTCCGACAAGGACATCTGCAGTTGCAAATTCAAATTCATTTATTTGCTTTAAAATATGGTACAATTAGGTGGTGTTTATTTATTATTCCTATACGACTACATACTTTGCTAGATACTAGGATGCGAATTCAGTTTAAAGTAACATTGTAGTTAATGCCATTATACATAGTTGTTCCGTATGGTTGCCGAGTTAGAGTAGTGCCACTCTATGTCTTCCCGCGGATGTCGTAAGAGGCGACTAAGGGAATAAGGGCTTGTAGTACTGTTAGGCGATGGGCTTGCAACCTGTCACTAATACACTAGTAAACATCTTAGCCTGATTGTGCAAAATCTGGTTACAGAATTATCAACAAGTTTTTTAGAGTTGTGGGTATTTCTGTAGCTCTGCCTCCCCACTCTGGGAATGAAGGCGTGACTTTATGTATGTATATATAGTTAATGCAACTGAATATCATAATTTTATTTTTCTAGCTTTAGCTCTCGACTAATTCTTTCACCTAAATAGGCTCTATTCCACGAGGTAAAACCTAATTAAAATATGTTTTAAACATAGGAATGAAAAATTGTAACGTAAATATTTACAGATTTTTTTTCATGCTGTACTTGCGTTGATTTAATTAATCACGTAATCTTAGTTACAAGTAATTAAAAGTAATTACATAAATGTATTGAAATTATTAAACATATTTTTATTGTTCTTGATTATACATACACGGATTGAAATTAGGGGTTATAAGTCACGCACTGAATAAAAATATTTTATTCATTATTGTGCATAAATACTATTATTATATTGACCAGTGTTAAAAAACGATTGGACTCTACTTTAACATGTATTTTATATCAAAAATCCTACGATTGTATTTTTTTGCTTAGCCCTTTGTTTCCGATAATTTTTAAAGGTCATAATACTTTTGTATGCTGAAAAAATAAACTTCTGAGAATAGTATTAATCCTTAGTTAACTTATAGTAATAATCCTGCTAAAAAAATTGTTCTCTAAAAAATATTATGAGTTGCGATAATTATAACTAAAAACACATTATGACAAAAAATAAGGTATAGGCCCACATTTTTTGCACCTATAACGCATTTTTTTGCTTATCTAAGAGTGCATTTTTTTCTATACTGATAAGGCTTAGGCGGGCGGAGCCGCTCAGGGCGGGCGCGTGCGCGAGCGCAAGACCTTGCTCTAACCTATATAACAGCTCCCCACAGCTGAAGCGCTTACAACCGCCTTCATCGCCCTCCGCAAACACCCGTACGCAACATTCAATATTTTGTAACTATAATTAAAATTCCGAGCACTGCCAAGGTTAATTCTGAAAAGTTACGAAAGCGTGACCCATAGATATACGCGATCTATTAAGTACCACCACCGCTGACCGTTGGTTGCAGGCCCGGCGATCGTCAGTTGTTAAGAACGCAGCTCCGTGCGCCCGCGCCTCCTCCCCCGCAGTGAACTGTGACAGTGTGAAAATGACTAATTACATCACAATCGTAAGTTTTGTTAACATTTTTTATGTACACAAAAAATACGAAATAATTTCATTGTTATAAATAATAACTAAAAGAGGAAACCCTAAATAATTTTAAAAAGGTTTTTTTTGTTTAACGGGATTTTTTTATTTAAAAATGCAGTTAAAAAAAAACTAGTATAAAATGCCATTAGGTATTAAGTCCGTCATTTATTAATTTTATGTGTATATGGTTAAAAGGTTGTTCATATAGTTATAATCCGAGTTATATGTAGAAAACTCCGTAACGTAATAGCAATAAATAATGTCTTGATGTCAGTTATGTAACTTCGTATAATAAACCCATATAGAACGTTAAAATTGTTTACATTACGTTAGTAAAGTAAATGGAATCAATAAAAATAACCGTTTATAATTCTGGCTTCTTGATCTTTGTAACAAAAAGTTATATTTATGCAAAAAAGATTCATCTCCGTTTCTTTGCAAAAAAATCTTTAAACTTAAATATTGTAATGCCTTAACGTTCTTTTCATTTTAGTTAAATGTCAGTAGAATAACAGTGTGAAACACTCTAAATTATCTTAAAAACGTGTGAAAAACAACAAATTCACAATTGCCAAGGATTTAGGTTGGCCGATGACACCGCGATACCATTTTAATAAACGTATGAAAATCTCGAAAGTCAATTGCGAAACGTATCGTGGGCAAACATTACAACACTTAAGATTAATACTTTGTCTTAAACTGAGCAACAAAACTAATTGATTGTCAACGAGTTGAGGTAACATACAACTAGATTGTTATCAAGCATTCTTTTTGCGAAGCTTAATATTCTTACAGCAGTTACGCATCTTACGATAGCTAAAGTGTTTATGTAGATTGTAGAATGTAATGTCTATTCGTTATCTACGCATTGTAACTGTCCAAACGCATAAAGCGGTTGTTATTCATCTAATTATAAAGTAACGATCATGTAATTTTCAAAGTAAAAGTTACTTAACTTCTAACTCATTAACTAGATATATTAGACTTTGATATAAGAGTGAACTATCAGATAAAAGTTAACGTGAGTTTAATATAAGAACTATTTGAAACGTTTGTTCAATTCAGAGGCACTTAGACTTATCGGTATTATAACAGAATCCTTTGTGAAGTTCCACGTTGCGTAGAAAAGCTGCAATTATCGAGCGATCTCAGCCAATGCATCTTACAAAATGGAACCCAAAACTGGTTATATAGAGCGAATTTCTTAATTCAAATGTCGTGTAAGCGGTTGTCTTATCAAGGCATTAAATTTTCCATAAAAGCACTCCATTGATGCAATTGCGGGTATTGTTTCGTTGAAACCGTTTTACCAGTTAGAAGTCTAGTAAGACCTAATTATACAGCTTTTGCATAACAGTTTTAGTATGTTTAAATGTTAATGTACTTACTTACTTAAAGACGGTATTAAATTTCTACTTGAATTGCTGACCCACTTACCCCCACATATTAAAATTACAGTAAGATATCGGCACGAGAGTTAATACAACTCTTACATATAATAACAAAATTTTATGCCATATCTTTTTTAAAGTTCGTTGCATTGCAAATAATCGAAAAGTGCATTACAAAAATATTATTTTAAATAACTTGATCCGACAGTAATATATTCGTTTGATACACCTAAATTACAATATGGTTAAGGTTATCGATGTATCTTAATTTCCGTTAACCTTCGTTATTCTTATTTTCTTGGGACTTTTCTAAAAACACCGTTAAACGTTTCTTGACTGACTCGCAGTTTATTTAGATTTTGATTTAATTCCAAATCGGGAGAATTATTTCATGCTTAAAGAAATAAAAAGGTAGAATGTCGCTTAACTTGTAAAATTCCACTTTCATAAGTTGAAAAAAATCACGTTATGTCACTTTACCGGTGGCTGTGCGTTTTGAAGACTTAAGTGAATTAACTTTCATCTTCGTTTTCAATTCATCTAGTGCTGCAATATCAACGAACGTATGAATAGTGCTGTGGCTATTCGCGTTAGCTATTTCGAGCGAGATTAACAATTCCTTGGTCAATCTTAGCTTAAGATGTTTCATAAGTGTTTCAATTTTCAAACTGCAGATAGATCGGTTACTTCGGGTTAACATTTGCCACTCACGGAAAAGTGTCAAATTTAACCTGTATCCTAATCAAATTGAATATTGAAACATGTAATAATTGTCAGATTCATAGATTACATGAACATAATAAATAGTAAAGTTATCATACTAGTAATTCGCATATACATACCCACTCTATCTGTTTAATAACAGAGTTTTCTATCCCTTGAAACACCCAATAGACAAGCTGTGATCCGACTTCCTAAAAAATACTCGTTCTTGCTCTATGCCCTGATTCCCGATTTTTACAAACTTTACAGAACATCGGTTTTTTTCACCAAAAAATATCTAGTTCTTTAATTTACCCCGACAACATATTTTCGATGATATTGATTTTTAATAAACGATCCGTTTACTTGTGGAAGGATAATCTTAGCACGACCATCAAGAAAAGGCACCGTTTCACTTTTTTTATTGCACAATACAGGATGCAGCAACCTAGTAAGTGTCTTAACCTTTTCACCGCTAAGCGCTTAATTTTACTGTGTTACGCGAATAAGGATTGAATTTTAACAAAGTTTTAGGGTAGCTAATTACTTCATAAATATCTAGCTTAAAATTCATTTAAAGATCAGGCAATGTAGATACACATTTTTCCGATGAGACATTTGACGTCATGTGTATTTTTTTAACACGATGTACTTTTGGATTATCGAATACTTTTAAACAAACCATAAATAATGGCGATGAAGTTAAGAATGGAAATAGGGCGTTTTCTAAAAAAAGTGTACATCGTTAAAGACATAATTAAGAAAATTTAACTTTTTCCATTTCATCACGAAAACTAACGTATCTAAATGTATGACTAATTTTCGTGACGAAATGGAAAAAAATACATTTTCTTAACTTTGTCCTTAGCGATGTACACTTTTTTTGGAAAACGCCCAATGGATAACGAATTGAATTGTTGACTGTTTGCAATATGATTAATGGCCAGTAAGCGATTTTAATGGCTCGAAATAACAGTATCTAGTTTCCAATAAATTGGTATCGAAGTTTATCAGACGTTACCGCGTCACTGGATGTTATATCACGAAAACCCGTTTCCTCGTTGAGCAATGTAACATCGTTCATCTTAAATTAATTAAACTTGACTCGATTAAGATCTTGAGTCAGTAACAACGTGTTAATTATTGTATTTTTTGTTCGTGTAGATTGTGTTCTTCTTAGCGAGATAAATTAGTTCGTTTAAGGTATAAAAGTTTTGTTAATGGGTGAATATTTGAAGATGAGCATATTGGAGGTGTAAGAAAAAAAACTAAATATCGACTCAGATGTGGATTTTTATCGGTTTTACTTACGAGTCAACGTATTAATAATACGTAAAAGCAAAAGGGACAGTAATTACACCAATATATATCTATATATTTCAGATTTTTTTTTTCTGCAAACGGTAGTGAGAAATAATACGTACGGTAATGAGAATTTTATGAATGGTAATTAGTACGGATGAATGGTAAGGATAATTTATGAAATGGTAGTGAGAAATAACAAATTTGTTAAGGGAATTTCGAAAATGGTAATGAGGCTGACGATGATTACACAAAAAAAAAACATTATTAATCATCTTTTCAAAAGTCTTCATGATTTACTCAAAAATAAAAACACGATAACAACCTTCCACCTTAACAGTAGCTGTTAAAAATTAAAATATTTAAACTCCTCATTAGAAATTACTAGGGGAAACTTAAAACACGTTTGTTGTATGTGAGCCCCCCTTAAATATTAACTTTATTCGGTTTTTAGTATTTGTTGTTATAGTGGCAACAGAAATACATCTTCTGTGAAAATTTCAACTGTCTAGCTATCACGGTTCATGAGATACAGCCTGGTGACAGACAGACAGACAGACGGACAGCGAAGTCTTATAGTAGTAGGGTCCCGTTTTACCCTTTGGGTACGGAACCCTAAAAATGATGTACCTATTTTTTCCAGTATTGCTGATGAATTTATTAATTATTTACATGTTTTTTTTTCATTAAACAGTATAAATATTATACTGATTCTCATTACCATTTCAACATTCTCACTACCATTCGTCAAAATGAAATGGTAAAAAATGGTAATTATGAAAATGGTAAGGAGATATTAGGCAATATGTCACCGTTAAAGATAATAAAAAAAGTTTAAAAACATTACACATATATCAATACAAAAGCGACCCAATCGTACATATTTTAGTATAAAAATTGTATAAAAATCTCTAAAAACATATCTTTGGATCCTCGAATGGTGTGGAGAAAAATATCTGACCAAAATGATTTCCGACTTGTGATTAGGTATTAATTTCAGCGCGAAGTCACTAAAAACGCGTGCGGCTCACTCCAGTCGCCAACGGGAACGCCATCGATCGGCGCTTTTGATCGTTGACAGTTTAAAAAAGGCGCGAAGTATTTTTTTAGCTGCGTATATTGTAACGAACGGTAGTGAGTTTCAGGCTCTGGGACATTTTTCTAAGCGATAAAAAATAACTTGAAAGTGTTCTTTAAGCCGTGTAATTGTAACGTTTACTAAAACCACTATTATATTATACAAATAATTGCATAAACATACAATCTTCAGCATAAAACCGTATTATTTTTAACATAGACTATTCAAATTTGGGATTTGGGACACGACTGGTAGTGAGATTTGACGACTTTATGTATAAATTAATCATATTTTTATTTACAATTAATATATTTTATATACATTATTCTATAAAGCCAAAGTTATAAATTGTATAAAAACTATGATTGTTTAGATTAATATAATTTTAAATAGTTCTTTACTAATCGCCGCGTAATATGTACATCTTCAAATATTCACCCTAATATCTTTATATGTACTTTAATAATAAAATGTAGGAATGAAAATTAAACTTACGCTCTTTTATCCAGAAAAAATCAACAACTCGAGAAAAATAAGGCGTTTACTTACAAAGCCCGTTTTTGTATTGTGTCCAATAACAAATGCGAGATTTTACACCTATGTCCAAAGTTGTCGTGGTATTTGTACACTATGTCCAGAGAGTTGGTACAGTCAGCGCCGTCTGAAATCCCGTTTTTTTTCCGACCCGAATCGAACGCGGTGTAAAAAGTTGCGTGTTAAGCCTTCCATAAATTAACAATATTTTTGAGACAAGTTTTAATACAGCGGTTTTTAGATATAAACTCGGTGAGTCTGCGTAAGGTGCAACGGAGATCTTGTTTCCATAATCCGACACGTATATTGGGCTTAAAATAAACTTGAATTCCGCGTTAGCCTAGTTGGTTGTGGTGTGAAAAGCGCTAATATTTGTTCATGAGTCTCAGATGTTTTCTATCTAGATACCTAAGTATGTTTATCGTTGCCTAGTACACATAGTATAAGCCTAGAGCTTAGTTTGGGACTAGGTCAACTTGAATGAGACTTGCAAGATTGTAACTAAATAACATAATGAAAAACTAAGAAAAAAATAAAGTTAAATAAAAAATTGTAGATACAGTGTTTCTGACTATAAACAAAAGAGTGTGAAGTGATCCTCAGTGTTCATACAAAGCGTTAACGTGACAAAATTGTTTGATATATTACGGCCAAGGGCGTAATATTATCAGACAATCACGAAAAGATTTCTCACGTTAATTGCGGATAGTTTTGTTCGCGCATTTATATGTAAAATGTACTCAAGATGCTTAGCCTGGCCGTAACCACGACATGCAAAAAGTGACCTTCTGAACGACACGCCGTCGGTGAATGACCCATTTTATGACGTTAATTTGCTAAAACGTGGATTTTTTTAACATTTTTGCTAAGTTCCGGTCTACTAATGAGCTAGGTAAAATAATAAACTAAGTGGCAAAAACTTTATATAAGAAAATGTACGTCTTTTTACTAAAGCTACAACTAATTGCAATACGTATCTACTTTTTATACGTATGATATTGAAGACAGTCTTGTGGTTTTTTGGATTTTATCTTACAATTTACTTAAAATATTAGGCGTAGGTAGGTACTTAACAAAATCATACAAGCTTGCGAATTTAATTGGAAATTGTTAGTTCCTGTCATGGATAAAATGCACTGTGATGATGAGGATGGGTTAGGGCACCAAGCCGGAACAGGCAGGTCGATCAGTCTCCCGGTCTTCCGCCCTAAAAACAATATACTCATAATAAAGATAAATTATTTTGTGATAATAACATCGTAGTACGCTCACGGGCCTAAATATAAGACCCATTAAAAAAAAAACTGCTTGAAGTTGTCAATGTCCTTAGAGATGCCAAGTCATTTGTAACTTAGAGGAAACTCAACCTTATTGCTGTAGAATGTCAGATTGATTTTGGACCTAAGGAGAGTCACAAAAGTCTTTGACTGTAACATGTGAAAATATCGAGCCTTGGAGAATTTCAAAACCAATAAGTTTTTTACACGTATTGAAACTTACTTGCCTGACGAAGAGTTCCGCATTTGGAACTAACTAACAGGACTTTAATGATATGTTTCTGGACACAGGCATTTAATGTTGCATCAGCCGAAAGCGTAAAGTAGATCCTTTGTCTCAATAATTACATGCTAATGATGGGTTACATTATTTCAAATTTGACTAATAATGTAGAGGCTCACCAAAAAAGGTGCGAGTTTGTGAAGCCATGATCAATTTTGCTGTTTACCAATCGCAATATTAAGTTCATCGTGCGACGTTTACCACGAAAAATATGCTTCATCATACGGCACGGTGGGAGACATTTTCAATCTCTATAACCTGAAAAAATATTATTTCAGTTTGTAACCTTACCTTTACAAAATCAAATGTCTACTGTTAAGAGTTTACTGAATTCTATTTTTTTACAAACCGTCTTGTCAGACATAAATACAATGACAACAAAGTAATTTTAAAAAGATTGCATTTTTAATATTTCGTTCGCACGGTTTTGCACATCTTTAAACTTCATCAATACTGAATACTTATGACAATATTTTGCAACTTTACGATTCCGTGTAATTTAAAATAAGCGTTTACTTTTGCATAATGTAAAGCTGTCAGACATTGCATAATTTAAGCTTTGTATGTGTCTTCAAACACCAACTTATATGTTTCTTGCAATGACATGCTATTGTTACATTAGGTTAGCTGATTGTTATGACCGTTTAATGTCTTAACGGTCGTTATTAAAGTTAGATAAGTGAATATTACGATTTATTAAATAAATCATTAAGTTCCAGGCAGGGAAAAGGAGAGAGTTATATAGGCGTATAATTGACGACACGCTAGCCTAGTTGGGAGTGACCCTGCCTTCGAAGCTAGGGGTCCTGGGTTCAAATCCCGGTAAGGGCAGATATTTGTGTGATGAGCACGAGTATTTGTTCTTAAGTCTTGGATATTTTCTATGTATTTAAGTATAATATATTTCTCTATATAAGAAAGTTTAGCGTTGTCTAGTAACCCATAGTACAAGCCTAGAGCTTAAATTGGGACTAAGTAAATTTGTGTGACATTGTCCTGTGATTATTTATTTATTTAATTACTAATTAAAAAAAAATGTGTGTTTTGATCCCCGGAAATGCGGATTGGTCTTGGATGCTCTGGTAAAGATGCCATCTTTAAGTGCTTTCCTTGAACATATGTAATTTAGTTTGGGCCTGATTTTGCATATTAAAATGCTTTTTAATTTAAATAATAATAATACATAAATAAAAAGCCTTTTTAATTTAATGCAAACAAAAAACTTATGAATAACTTAATATTTTTTTTACCGATCCTTTATAGTCATTATACGGATGCGTTAGAGTGATATATTTTAAGAAAGATATATTTATATTTAAACTTATTGCTGAATACTTTATGTTAATTCTAGTTATAACTAATTCAAATAAATAAATTATGAGTCTGCAACAACCCTTTCCGCAGATGGAGGCCTCCTCCAAGGATGCGGAAGTCTATCTTGGGCTGTTTGCATGCAACTTGGGCCAGCCGTTTAGGTTTTTTCATCCTCCCATCTTATTTAATTTAAATACTGACAACAAAACCTATTAAGTTAGTTTTTAATGCTATATTGCACTTTAAAACTAGTTAAAAGACAATAAGGCACTTGATGGCGGCATCAATGGCGACCTTACGCTACCTAATTGTGAATAGAAGTATTGTGACATGTCCACACTTCCTCTTTTTAACAAGAATACGAGTCAAGGCGATTTTAAATGTGCACTTGTTATATCGTTTTAATGTCGATTCAGACCTTGTCATTGTACATTTACATAATTGTCGACCTTGTGTCTGATATTACATTTTCTATACAAAATCACGTAATATGCGTATTATGCTTACGAAAATGTTCTTAAATGTTCGTGTCACGTAGTTGTTTTTCAATTGTTTGTCTTTGAATCCTGAGATATAGGTTAATTGTAACTGGTGTCTATGACTAGTATCCATAGTTGGTACGGGATCTTAGTTGGAAGTACGGTCAATGTATTTTCAATTTTTTAATTCCCTGATTATGTAGATGACTTTACTGTATCAATTAGAAAAGGCATCGCTGTCAGTCACATCAAAAATGTCAAAGGATTTATTGCAGCTTCATACAGCATTCAATCGACCAACATACCCGTTTAGGTACATAATGAATAAGATTGAATAACGGGAAACGTCGGCAACTAATGACATAAAAATGTTGCATCTGTCCCTGCGCCCGCGCTGTGAATGGGCGCTGTCTAGGTTGCGTGCACATTTAGGGCTGTCTAACTATGTAATTCAGTTTTTATTAAGGCAAGAAGAAGGCACTCGAGCACACAAGCTATCTGATGTTCAATGGTATCTGAGACCTATAGACATTTGAATTCTCAAGAGTACAATCTCAAAACTTCAATTCTATTGGCCGTATTAATAAACTCGTCTCAGTTTAAATGCCCATCTCAAGATACGTCAAAGTAAACGTCAAAACATAGAACACGTCATTTTTGGCGTATATTGAGATGGGCATTTAAATCAAGATCAGTTTATTAATACGGCCCTAAGACTTCAATTGCGTTGAAACCCTGAGGATTAAGATTGAAGGCCTATATATACGCTAATAATTTTACCTGTTGTCTTAACCTCCATAAAGGAACACAAGAATGCGATCACTGTTATTTGTGAACATACCTAAGAAGCTGCCTGGGTTCAATCCCTAGTAAGGGCAAATTTGTCTAGAGCTTAGTTAGGGATGAGGTCAATTTCTGTAAACAAATCCACAAATATTCATTATTTTATCTAATTACTCAATAAACATAGGGCCTTTTTGTGAAAGTCAGGTTAAATTATTAGCATAGAGGCATTCCATCTTAGTACTTAGGGTTGGTAACCCATTCGCGGTTTTAGGATCGGGGTCTTAAGATTGAAGTCTTGAGAATGGAATTATCTATGTGTCACAGATCCAACTTACAATCAGGTGGCCGGTGTGGTCGTTCCCCTTCTTCATGCCATAAAAAAAGCTTTTGAATTAAGAAAAAAGGAGTAAGTGTAACCCCTTAGTTAACGGAAAGCCCGCGCAAGGCTGCACACAGACCTCATAATGCACACACTCACGAATGTGGCGACGTATGCGCACGACGCGTGCCGTCGCCCGCCGGACCGGTCCCGCTTCCGCCTTCCGACTGTTACGAGTGTATTTATTAGTCTCGTACGCCTTATATCGACTACCGATTGATATTAAGGCCGAATTGCCTTTAATGTCTAGACTAGACAATAAACACTCATCCAAGCTAGAAAATCATGCATCATGCTACAAAGAGATATACGCGGATACGACCTTTTTAGCATATCTTAAAGTTTACCTTTTTATTTTAATTTTAGACCTGCTCTCTAGTATTTATTAGATACAGTTATAAATATACCTACGTACTACCTTTTCGCAGCAGCGGTTTCAACTTCAGCGAGCAAAGCAAAAGACACTTCCTAAAAATGAAAGTATACGCCCTGACGGGATGATTTGACTTGACATTCTAGTTAATAATTTGTTTACGGATACAGGAATTGTTTAAGGCAATAAGCGTAGTATACAAAATAGTGAAATTTGTAAGAGTGGTTGCGTTTTTTGTTATACAAATTATTCGTGCCTCATTTCTCTGTAAAAAACTACTTAGCGTAAAAACTGCCCCAAGACATAGGAGGAAAAAAGGGCGTTGACTTCCGAGTAACTGTTAATTTGCATTACCCTAAGAGGGGGGGTTAAATTAACGAGACAAATATTAAAAATAAAACATATTAAGGGAAATAATCGTTCATACGAAAAATTTTACAGTTTTTCACACTAACCAGTTTTAATTACTGCAATTTTTACTGAAATGTAAAGGACGATGGGTAAAAATGTCCCCACCCACCAACAGTGATGAAACATGTGCCAGTTTATAGATCTTGGCAATATGATGTATTTTTTCTATGGCGACGATCACCATATGTATGGGGTTTTCTTGAAAAATCATAATCTTATCGTATGGAACTATGGAATTTGTTTGAAAATGAACACGTATGTAGATGATTTGCCTTGCCTGGCCCTTTGTTTTCATTAAAAAATTCCCATTGATTTTGCTACGAAGATAAGTATTTTGTCTTTTATTGGGTCCTAATGAACATATAGACCTGCAGCCCGTTACTGTTGGAGGGGGGGGCGGGGTCCATACAAAATTGCCCATCACCCTTTCTTTAAATCGATTTTTTTTTCAATAAAATCTAAACACAAACCTATCATTTATACCAATGCAGCGTTTTAATTAAACTCTAATTATATATCACATTACCTACATTGCGTTGCCAATCACTACAATTATCTTTTCCTTTGGGGTCCAATTTAAAACAGACTTACCTATTAATAAAGGTAAACAAACATGGTAATAATACGGTTAGATATTTAATTTTTAACTATAAACAAATTAAAAGCTGTTTAACTGTAACGAGGTCTTGTGATTAGTTGAAATGTAACCTCGATTTCAAGATACCATGCAGATTTTTCGATCACGTTGCATTCCAAGCACAAATTTAATAAGACATACTTAGATTTCAATTAGCTTTAATTAATGCACATGTCGTTTTTTTAAATTATTTTTCTCTAGGACGTATTAATGACGTCAAAAAATTTATATAAAAAAAGATGAATAAATATATTTATCTATCTATCTATCTATATTACCTCTCATGCCAATTATGTCGTATTTAATTTATTGGCATTTTATACGAGTACTTCTTTTGTTTTTTATCTTTTATTTTTTTTGAGTACAAATTTTTGTTCGGTTAATTTATTTTTATTCAGCCTTGTTGGACAACAATAAATTTAATGTAAGTACTGAAAGGGAACTGAATGCCTAATAGCACTCTCTTACTCTATACCGGTTGAATTTTAGACACTATTCTCCGCACAAAGAGTCGGTCAGTCAGTCGTTCCTTATTACGGTCATTAAAAAAATAAGTCTCATTGTTAAAGCCTTAATATAAACAAAATCATAATCGCGTCCTTTGTGTGACGAAAGCTACTCATACAAACTATTAGGTTACTTTCGTTACACAAAATAATCAATTAAGTCTTGTTTTAATTAAACCCCTTAACTACGAGTATATAACTTTTTTTGAAAACGACCCTTTTATGATTTTTTATACACAAGTTTAAAAAAAGAACAAGTTAAGAATGTACGTTTACCAAACTTTAAATAACGGATAATACCCAATTTAATTCCGCGTAAAATTTAATGACAGCACTTACAAACGTTTTTAGTGCTTGGTTTTTTACTCCCATTGATTGGTCCAAAATGTCATTACATGAATCAACTACAGAACTGAGGTCAAACTTATTATTTATTAAAACTACCCGGTTATTAGGACCAATTCTTAAATACGAAGGGGCGTAACGTAACAGCAAATAATGTACAAGTTAACACTTTATACAACCAGGATTTTAAGAGCAACAAGGACTCATTTGAGTAGTGCCTTTGTATTTAACCAACCAATTGTGGGAAGCCAGTTTGAATCCGGTTGAACGAAATCCGCCACAGTAATTTTACCTTTAGAATGCGGAATAGTGACGAAATTGCTATTACAGCTGCAAAACATGACAAACCACAATATGTCTCGGTAATTTTATGAAGAGAATGTCTTATACGTCAATAAAACACGTTTATATTTGTCTTAACATTGACATTTAATGACTTAATAAGTTCCTGCAAAATTCGTACGTTCGCTACCTACGTTCGATGTCTTTAGTTTTTTAGCTGTAACGGCTTTATTCCGCAAAACTTTAGAAGAGTATGACATGTCTTCACGTTTGCTCCTTATTTCAATCTCTTTGTAGTCGACAATAATACTTACTTTGAGGGAAAATTAAACAAAATACGACGCGATTAGCCTAGTTGATAGTGACTCTGCCTATGAAGCTTGCGGCCGCGGGTTCGGTTCCCGGTAAGGGCAAATAATTCTGTGTTGATCACGATTATTGGTTGCTATTATACCATTTTGTTATACCAGAGGCAGTGTGAAAATAATGCTCTACTTTTTATGAGAGAATTTATTTCTTATAACTTAACATTACCCAAAATTTTCATTTCATCGAAAGGCATTTCTCGACGCATGAGTTTTTTGTTTTAGAAACCACAATTCATGTTTAAGATATTCTGAAAACATTATGGTTTCCACGAAATGATGGGTTACCACGTAATAGTACAGTGCAAGAGGTCTTAAATAGTGCACATAATGATTTATCTTACATCGCCCCTTGTACAATCAACTAATTTGAATCATAGGCCACTATGGAACTATGTCAAAGTGACGTAATTATTCAAATCGTACGAAACTTCTAAGAATTGAAGTGAAACGTCACTTTGACGTAGTTTCATAGTGGCTTATGAATCAAATTGGTTGAGTGTACACACCGTCCAACTCTACACAACGCTTTTGCGCCAACTGTTGAAATTATTTAAAAAAGATGTTCCAGGACGCTCCACGGGTTAATGTACATTTCTCTATCGGTAGCTAACGTCCATTACAACCGTTTTACGGGCTGCGAAAGTGTGGTATGGTTAAGTGCATAGTGCGGTAAGTCGTGATACTGAATAAGTACCTACCATTATTGAACTGTCCTAGTTGTACACTTACATGGGTTAAGTAGTGGTCAGGTGGTAGACATTCTATGAAAACAACTAGAAATTCAATCAAATAATCTTAAGTAAGCAACAAAATGTATAGGATTGACATAAGCTAATAACGGATAGCGTCGATCGCTTACTCTACCGTCGACTCCACACATTTAGAGACCATAGATAGGAACGTTAACATCGTTTGTATCGTATGCTTCCCATTAACTAATCAAGCACTCTGTGCGAAAGCGTCGTAACTTCAAATAAGAAAGAAGAACACATAAAATCGACTGAAATTAATGATTTTAGCGCGTCACTAGTGACCTGCTCGCGCTTTGCTTGGGCTTATGTGAGTTTTCTGTAACATCCGTACTTAAACTGGAGATAATAAAACATATAAACCATTCGTGAAAAAATATCTAACTGATGGTGAAAACCGCATCAAGATCCGTTGCGCGGTTTTAAAGTTAGCGGATATACAGACAGACATACGCATAAGGCGACTTTGTTTTGTATTAGTTTTGAATTTCGCATTGAATTTAATATTTCCAGCAACGATTTACTTGCCGAATCAATAATAACGTAACTAAGTTGTGTTGCGACTATTATCTGCAACTAATCATTCTTCATAAAAATGCGTAACACATACTCACAATCATTAATTTAAATAAAACGTCAATGGTCAATTAAGTTATTCAAATCTATCTTTGTCACTGGGCACTTTTTACATAACAATATAACGGGTAATGTTCGACCTTCCACTTTCGGTCCTAGCAATTTTATAATGGTTTGTAACGAGATCAAATTGCTTTGTAACAGTCAAATGGTTCTAAATATGTAGGAGTGGCAATGCAGACGTTAGTTGCATAGTATCTTAGAATAAATGACACGCTGAGTTCGCAAATTGAACGCCAAGGAATGCGATATTGGGTCGATTTTATAAAGAAATCTACGAGCCTGGTTTTGGATTGAAGTTGTACAAAGTATTGACAGCGCCATTATTTTTAAGTTTTATTAACAAAGTTATATTTACAGGTTACTAGTCTTTTTTGCACCTTCACTAAGTTCGGTTGTAGCTATTACAGCTAGATCTAATAGAAATTACCTGGGCGACCAGGTTGAAATCAAATTAGCCCGGTCATAACCACTTGATAGATCTATTTTTGGCCCCGAAAAAGCCGTTACTTAGTTATTGTTTTTCACTTGAAGTATTTTTGAGACTAAAAATACCAGTAAATATCAGTAAAGTACTCGACTGAAAGAGTATTTTATCTTAATATCATAAGATAGCTTGTATGAATTGAATAGTACGAGTACTTCAAACGGAGGTATGCGGTAATACGTTACTTAGTATACTAAGTAGAATTGTCACCTACATATTGAAGGTTGCCGGTACAAGCCTCGGGTCACAGGCTACGACACAAAGACACAATCGCCTATAGAACAGGCTGATATTCTACACTTCTTTCTGTAAAATCTTATTGCTTTTACGTCTTTCCATATTGTCAATGTTTGGATAGTTCTTATTCACTTGACAGTAATGGCGGAGTTAAAAACAATGCGATAAAATGTCAAAAGCGATATGGTTTTATCCTGTAGAATTAAGGCAGTGTAGGTGCTCGTAAATAACCAAATTTAACATGTTAAATCTATAATCTAGACCTATGTAATGTAAATCAATAGGAATAGCCAATGAAGTAAATAACTTTTCTAAAATAAATTTCTGCAGGAAAATTGTATTTCTGATGAAAATCCGACTGAGGAATTATACTTTAAAAAACATCGGATAACCTAACACAAATTGACCATGTCCTATAATAAGCTGCTGGTTACACATATTTATAGGTATAGATAAGAAAACATCCAAGATGCAACCGCCAAATGTTTTAACGTTTCTTTACTTTAGTATGCTTGAGCGAAATTTACATAACATTTAACTTCAAGAAGGCTCTTTAAAACTTTACGCAACTGATGTGGCGAATGTTTACCGATGACCACAGTATCGGCATTGGCGCGGAGGTTAATCTTTTTCGATTTAAATAGATTAAATACATCAATAATGATACATGGAATAAAAGTATTCCATTACCGACTGACTGACATCATCCATAACTAGATAAAAGAGACATAAACAAGAAGAAACTATGATCTTAAGAAGAGTTATACGTTTGGAACATGCATTCCCAATAATGAGAGATGCTACAAATCGATTTAAAATTTATACCAAATGAAAAGAAATTAGAGAAAAGACAGAAACTGAACGTAAAGCCTGAACTTGAACGGTCACAAGCGTAAATTTTAGATACATTTCAAAAAATCAGCTTTAAGTTTTCAATATCCTTAAAGATGCCAAGTCTACCTTATTCCTGTAGAATGTCAGATTGACTTTGGACCTAGGGTGGGTCACAAATTTAAGTCTTTGACTGTACTTACCATTAGGGTGTGTTAGCTTGCTAAACTCTTCCCATAAAAAGACCCTCGAGTGATATGGAATTTTATATAACTTTGGCAAGCTGTCGGTATGATCAATGACTTTTTTTGTAGCGAGGTAATAAAAAATATATTTTTCTTCTTTTTTATTAATGGCGGTCCACCGCGATAATCCGCAGTGATTTCGCCAATGTCAAGTGATTAGAGTAAAACAGTAAACAGAATAAATAAAAATCAAATGCCGGATTTTCTCGCCGAAGGTAAAAAAAAATAAAAAATTATATCACTCGCATTCTGTTTCGGCAAAACTTAACGTTCTTACAAGATTTGTAGTATTTATATCCAATTATACAATCTAAAATTTTGTTATTAAATAAACCTGTCCGTTGTTTAAAACTTGATCTGAGTTAATTTTATGTCTTTTGACGAATATATTAACAATCATAGTTCAATATAATAAAGTACCGTTTCCTTGACGGTCTTATTATCTCTATGAGAGATGATCAAGGAAAACCCTTGCGTGTCTGATAAGACCTAAAAAGTTTCTTTAACTTCATTAACGATATACATTGTTTTTAAGTAGGTCACCTAGTTGCAAAAACAGTAATTATTTTTCTTAGATCATCAGTTATCAGTAATGATAACAAAGATTTTTCCGGCTTTAACTTAAACTGTATCGTTTTTATTTCAAATGATTTAGGTCAGTACATACCAAGATGTGATCAGGGTTACAGGAAATCATAGTTCTCATTGTTTAAAACACGGAATGCTTGATAAAATCAAGCAAATCGATGATACTGAGTCATTCCGGCAACGCCCAAACGCTCGAAGTAAGGAAAATATTTACGAAACTAACTGAAAACGGTTACAACACGATTTCATGAATCATTAAGTGGTAATTAATAGATTAATTCTGCTCATTACAATTGATGTCTGAATCGCAATCCAGCTTATATAAAGAAGTTTCCTAATATTATACTGCTGAATAGAAATGTACATTTGTGATCATCAGACAATATTTGGTTTTCAGTTGATATATTTTTAGGGTTCCATGCCCGAAGGGCCCAACTGAACGTTATTAATATGTCTACGCTGTCCGCTCTAACCTAACCTTTTCAACGCTATTGACGGATATTTCAGATTTTTATTTCTGCCATGTTTGACAGTATTTGATTTGTGTATTTGATATTTAAATTTAAATTAAATTAAAATATGAGAAAACAATGCATTTTATTCATTTTAGACATCATGTTTCACAGAACCATTTACTGCTTAAGACCTACACAATCGATATCTAAATAGAAAAAGTGTAAGTATTTTTTTTTCAAAACAACCGGTTTAGATTCCCGAGCTTAATACAGGTTTTTTTTAAATTTATGAATGTAAACAACATTCTTCTTATTAAAATCGATGACATGGTTCCTAAGAACAGATCTTCGCATGTTTTATAGTTTCGGTACGGCCAAATATTTGTGTGATGACTCATGAGCCCAACTAATTCTTTCTCAGTCGTGGATTTAATAAGTAAGTTTATTATTGTCTAATACCTATAGTACAAGCCTAGACCTTAGTTTGGAACTAAGTCAATTTGTGTCATATTGCGTCCTCCCTGATATTTACTATAATTTTATTTATTTTCATCCTACCTTCACTTTATATTTGATGACAGAAAAGAAATCGTTGAGGAAGATCGTACCAATTTGCTGTCCATTACTAAAAATTCGATTCGCATTTAAGTGTAAAGTTAATTGCTTGCAAACCTTCACTCAATAAAGTCCTTTAAGTTTCACAGTCCGGTAATAAACGTCTGACATTCCAATAAATAAACTAACAGACAAGACAGTTTCCTCTCGCTCGATTTAAATAAATACGTCGCCGTCAGTTACACGGATTACATCAGCCTGTTCAATTCGGTAAAACGTAAAACCATATTTTTTGACGTGTTATGCTATTGTTTTTAACTCTGCTGCCATTACTGTCAAGTAAATAAGAGCTATCAAAACGTTGACGATACGGAGACCAGTCAAAAACAATGAGGTTTTACCGTATAGAATCCTAGCCCTGGGGGCCTATTATGGTCGTGTTTATCGATGTGGATAAACGTGGATAAAACAGCTGTCACTTTCTGATCAATATGTAAGTGCGAGAGTGACGGATGCTTTATCTACCGCGATAAAGGCGACCATAATACGGGCCCTGGTGACAAAAGATGCAATAGTTTTTTGGCAGAAAAAAATTGGTAGTCTTCAGCTGCGTTAATGAATAGAAACTCAAAAGGCCGATTTGTTGTTGCCATCAAATAATGTTTTCAAATTGCACCTTACTTCTAAAATTAAAACTGGTACAAAGTTTTTTTTTTTATGTTAAGTAGTAGGCACACGAGCATTTAGGCCACCTGATGGTAAGTGGAATCTGAGACCCATAGACATTTGAATTCTCAAGACTATAATCCTAAGACCTCAAATGCGTTGCCAACCCTGCGGACTAAGATGGAATGCCTCTATGCTAGTAATTTCACCGGTTGTCTTATCCCCACACCGGAACACAACAATGCGAACACTGTTGCTTGGCGGGTGGTGGAAAAGATGGTGGTAGCGATCCGGACGGACCCTGCACAGGGTCCTACCACCACTAAAAGACTAGTTCACTTACTAGTGAGCACCAAGTTTTTTTAACTAACAAGTGAAGAGAAAAAATCGAGACTATTTTTTTTAAATAGTACTTAATGACAAACCTCTGAGCAAACACCGCATCCGCTGCTTCTGAAATCGAAAGGAAATTACTTAAGCAATAAATTTTCAAGTTAATACTGCAGACGATGGCCTGGCACTAATAATTTACGGTGTAATCCAGGACAAGCAGTTTGATACTTACGCGTGTTGTGTAGAGCGGCGGTTCTCAAACTTTATTAGTGACGGAACCCTATTGAAAGAAATACACACAGATCCAATACAGGCAAAACTTTTAGGTTCCTTATTAAACGTCGATAGCTATTACATTGAAAAAAAAAACCCCGATGTAATGGATACCTCTTTCTGAGCTAATATCTCTTAAACGTCCAAACTATTTTTAATAAAACCTAGCTAAGAAACCTGCCGATCAAAAAAGCTTATTTAAAAAAAAAGGCGTCTCAATTGTTTGATCCCTTTGGGATGCCACAGATAGATAGATACAAAGGTACACTACGCGTTAAACATACGAGTATAATACTTTTTTTGTCGAGGATTGAAAAATAAATAGTTAACATGACATGACTTTCTGCTTGATTTTATGGCGGAGCTCTTACGAAGCCCCAAGGCTCCGAGGAGCACACTTTGAGAATAGCTGGCATAGAGTAATGTAGAGTGATCCTATGGTGCAGCAAGTGTTGCAACGTCCAAGGTTTGTTTGTTTAATGTTGCAATTATTCCTCTGTTCTGTTGACGCAAGAGGGACCTATTCGAGAGGTTTAAAACACATACTCTCACAGAAGTTACTCGTACCGTACGCAGTCATCTTAAAGAAAATACTTGTTACGTGTAAAATAAGTGTTTAAATACTTTGTTCCTCTTTAAATTTAGTGTATGAAAAATCGTATGGAAGAGTATGTATGTATATAAACAGATTGTTGTACTAAAACAATGAACAAAGATGAACTTATCCCTTTAAGGGATCTCTTCTAATTAACCTATTGTCACTAAAAGGAACGGCTTAATCGTCATGAACTGACTCTGAGTGCGGTTCTTATTATCTTTAGATTAGTTTGAGGGTATATCATCTTTCTACCTAGCTATTCTACCGATGACAAAGTAGAAGTAAAGTGAAGTTGCTTATGTTTGGTAGGATACCAGCTAGGCTACCTTGTTTGTTCGCCCTGGGCCGAGATTCTACACGGTAAAAACGATATCGTATTTGACGTGTTTCCGTATTGTCAACGTTTTAACTTTTATGTCATTTACAATAATGGCGACTGTGACATAAACGATTCTAAAACACGTCAAACACGACATCGTTATAATGCAGTTGAATAGAGGCCCTGGGCTGGAATTCTATATGGTGATAACGATATCGTTTTGACCTGTTTCCGTATGGTCAACGTTTTGATAACCCTTATGTCATTTACAATAATGGCGACTGTGACATAAACGATTCTTAAACGTGTCAAACACGATATCGTTTTAAAGCACCTGAATAGAAGCCCAGAAGGGACTACTCAAACTGTGTTTATAATTCGTCCATAGAGTTGAGAAATAAGTCCTTAAGAGAATAACATGACAGGCTTTAAAGCTATTTGTATTTATCTTTGCTGTCAATAGAAGGTATAAAAAAAGAGTAAGTAATTTTCTACAGTACAAGGATAATATCATTAGTCATTACGGATTTCAATTGTTCAGTCACTTTATAAGTCTGTCTGAATGACGTACGCCCGCATTTACTGAGACTGAGATGTAGATATTTGCCATTCACTCTTACCCATAGTTGCGTCTCAAAACTTAAAGGAGGAAGTTACATGTGTTATGCGGCCTTACATCAAGCTACAAGAAAATATTTCAAAATTAACCATTGCCTTTGAGCGACAAAAATTCTAAGTCCATGACCGAGGCTAAACACGACGTTTGTCAAATTTGCGCTCTAGTTATACATACAAATGAGTAATTGGCGTTTATATTTGCGAATTTTAATTACATGAGATACCACACATGCATGTTGAAATAAATAATGGTGCTCATTGTAAGGCGCAACAATTTATTACTCATAATTAGCAGATATTAATAACCGGTCATTAAAGTTAACGCTTGCTACATGATTTAGCTTCTGAATTTTATAGGATTTAAAACTTTAATGGTCTTTATGATAAATACAAATGATAGAACTGTAAAGGTTTTTGTTGTATATCTTGACGTCGCGTTTCATCTAGTTACAGGACAGCGCTATGGCAGTTATATAGCTCTGTCTTTTTCTCTCAGCGTAAATTAAACTGCATATCTAAGTCATAATAACCCCCCTGAACTGCCTAACAAAGTATGAAGGGTCAGTTTAGCGTACCAGCTTTGCTCCCCGGTAAGAAATAGTTGTTCGTGCAACTTGGGTGTTTCATGAAAATGTATTTCCATATTTATGTATTAAAACAATATATCGTTATCTAGTATTCATAGTTATGACAAGCTGGTAGTGACCCTACGACGCTGGCAACAGTTTCGGGATTTCCCGGTAGGTAGATATTTGTGTGATAAGTGAATATTTTTATTCCTGAGTCTTGTAGCAAAGAAAACATCTTTGCATTTAAGTAAAGTAAATTTGTATCACACTGGCCCTGATATTTTATTTATAGTATGTATCAGTACTAATTTAAGGACAATAGAAGGTAGACGAGGGAAGATGTTCGGTGACTTGTTACGGCACGTAGAGTAAATTAAGATTTTTAATTAATTAATTAATTCAAGGAAAAATAGAAGGAAGAGGGAAGAGAGGGTAACCAAGAAGAATTACCTAGATCAATTAAAAGAAAAAGTAGGCGTCGTGTCTCATGGAAATTACTCCACCGACACGATCATAGCTCTAGTGATGATGAAGTACCCATTTGAAACTAAGTTTACAACCTATGTCAGTTTGACTAAGAGGAGAATTATAATTGGCATTGCCCTTCAGAATCCTAACAAATCCGTTGTTTAAAGTCATTAGCTTGCCGCAAATGACTTTGTTGGCCGATGATGTTAGTACATTGTCCGGTGTCCGAGTTGTGTCACGATGTCGCAACGAGAACGTTCACACTTGATTTGGTTTCACTGCACGCATGCGCTTGATTCGCAGCTTGTTGGCTGCGCATACAGTTAACCGGAGAAGTAGCTCAGTATACCAAGACAAAGTTAAACACGACTCTATTCTTAGAAGGGTAAGAGCGTGTTCATTTTTGACTGTTTTGTCGTCTGAGAAACCTTTGCGGTTAGTACCTTGCATACCTTGAGTTTACTCGATAACAATCTTATCAGTTCCAAAGTTGCAAATAGTTTAGGTAAAGTTGGAATTGTGGAATATACGCGTTTGTTGTTGGAATCCTGGAATACCTTAATCTGGCTGTAACTTGCAAATTCGAAGTTGAACGTTAGTGGGAGTAAAGAAACAGTACTCACAAAGTTTCCAATTTTGTATTCCCGAGAGTTAACAGTATTTTTATTCAAATCAAAGTTGTTAAAGTCTAGAAGTTAAAACCAAGGTTATTTTAGGTTGTCAATGCTGAATTACATCTTTAGTTAGTTAGACAGACTTTTTTTGAATAAATGTTCTAAAATGTGAATAATGCGGGCCTTCATAGCCCACCTAACTTAAGTGGGCTCCAAGGCTGGTCTCCATCCTCGTAGAAGTCGTTTATTACTATTTCCCCGGAGACTGTCGAAATTCCCAAAATAAGAAGTACTCTATCGTCGTCTTACTTACTCAAAATCGTATCTGCATATTGTTTTTGCTATTGGTAATTTAATTTTCATTCAGTTATACTTAAGGGCAATAAGTTTACCAAAAGAAAAAAAAATACGCAGATACGAGTTTGAGTAAGTAAGACGACGCTATGTCCTTCCCCGGAGCTCAACCTATCTTTATACCAAATTTCATTCAAATCAGCTCATCGGTTTAGCTGTCGAAGCGTAATAAACTTACTGTCGCATTTGTAATACATGCTCATTTATTGCTCTTCCCTCAAACCGTACATTTTGTGCTATTTCAGACTATGAGTCTTTTTTTTTTTTATGTTAAGGAGAAGGCACACGAGCACTCAGGCCACCTGATGGTAAGTGGAATCTGAGACCCATAGACATTTGAATTCTCAAGACTATAATCCCAAGACCTCAAATGCGTTGCCAACCCTGAGGACTAAGATGGAATGCCTCTATGCTAGTAATTTCACCGGTTGTCTTATCCCCGCACCGGAACACAACAATGCGAACTGCTGCTTGGCGGGTGGTTAATGGATAAGATGGTGGTAGCGATCCGGACGGACCCTGCACAGGGTCCTACCACCTTTAACCACTATCTCTGTGCCAAATTGAATCCTGATCCGTTCAGCCGTTCTGGCGTGATTTAGTAAAAAACATCCATTCAAACTTTCGCATTTATAATAGCACTAACATTAGTATATGGTATTATGGTGGTAACTATCCGGTCGGACCACAAACAAGGCCCTACAGTTCTAACACCAACAAATGTTACCATCTTCACGTCGATAAAGTAATCGTCGAGAACATTGGATTGACGTCACACCCAGCGGGCGTTGGTCTGGGCGTCCTTGCGGCGGGTATGTAGGCCGGAGATTCGCTCGGGCGAGGCTGACGGCCAAGTACTTGCGATTTGTTTGATCACACTGATTAACAATTGCCTTAAGCACAAGGAAAATTTGATCATGATTGAGTTGGACTTGCGCGTACAAGGCATTTTTTTGCCAAGCAAATATTACATATTTATATGTATAAAAAACCGGGCAAGAGCATGTCGGACCAAGCTCAGTGTAGGGTTCCGAAGCCGTTAAGTACTAAAAACATAAAATTCATCAAATTTTCTATTTAAAGTCATTTGGTGCCGTCTTAGATGATTTTTTTAGGTTACACTTTAATCGCCTGTATCTCAAGAGCCAATCATGTCTACTTAGTCGTGATAGTTTTCCCTTTAAATTCGTTATATGCGCTTTCATTTAAGTTTTTGTTTTTAGTAAGGGGGAGACACTTGACTCTAACAAAAAAGTTAGCGAAAAATTGTGTTCACAAACCCGCAATACTTTTGAAAGACCTATCCAACGACACCCCACACTTTGGTGTAGACGAGGACAACAAATGCATCCCCACATGTAAGGGAGGTACTCTAAAAAATATATTTTGTACATTTTATTGTACTACTTTATTGGCGTGACTAATATGTATATTCATGCCAAATTACAGCTTTCTAGTAAGTACCTACTAAGAGTCTCTGAGCTAGGCTGCGATGACGAAACTATAAGGGTTCCTAGTTTGACTACGGAACTCTAAAAATGAATCCCTATTTACCTCGGTCACGGCAGTTGCGCAAAATTAGAAAATAGTTATTAATACATTTATTATAAAAGATATTTGTTGTTGTTTGAATGTTTTAGATATCTTTTTTATTGTTTTATTATTTAATCACCAATTTGAATTCAATATTCATAGTTCAGACAACGTCTGTCGGGCCAGCTAGTATTGAATAAAATTACGTACAAAAGTCCAATTTCATACGGTGTACTGGGCCTCTATTTTACAGGGCGCAATATTGCGTTTGACGTGTTTGAGTATTATTTTAAACTCGGCATTACTGTCAGGAAAATAAGAGTTATCAAAACGTTGACAACACGGAAACACGTCAAAGACAATATCGTTTTTATCATGTAGAAAAGCCCAGGAAAATGTTCAGCTTTGTTTGGAATCTGTAAAATCGTAAATTAGCAACTGCGTTATAATTCTGTTGGAATCTCGTATTGACGATGCGTTCAGTCTAGTTAGTATAATATTGACCTTGCCTAACAAATTAGGAAGGCCCAGGTAAATAAGACTTGTGGTAATAGGATGGTTTCTGAAAATTGGGCGGTATTAAAAAAAACATAGTTAAGGACTAAAATCAAACGGCAAATTGTGGTAACGGACAACAATCCTGTAGCAGATGCGACCGGATTAATAACGGTTGAGGATTGAATTTTCTTTGTTTATTGAATTCGACATATCGCCTATTGGCTTATAAGGGCAGTATATAAATGTATGACTACGTAATCTTTAAGACGCGACTGACTAAAGTTACCGTTTCTTAATTTTGGTCTATAACTATGTACCATGTTTTTGAAAACCGCAGTGGCGTAACTATACCTTCTGAGGCCTTCTGAGGCCTGTGGCAATGTCTTTGGATGGGGCCTCAGACCATAGCTACATTTTTGTTTTTGTTATTTCTGAGCTGGTTGCCTTTTGGGCCGGGACCCTCTCGGGTCAGGGGCCCGTGGCATTTTGCCAGCACTGCCACCCTATAGTTACGCCACTGGAAAACCGCTTAATTACCGGAGTACCTTGATTTTACTTAAGTCGTCAGCGTTGGCAACGCGTTTGCAATTTAAGCCTGCATAAGATCATATGGTTACGCAGTTCATTTTACAGCGAGCGTAAAGGACAGAGCTATAGCAGTTAAATAGCTTTGTCCTTTTCTCTTAGCGTAAACAGAACTGCATTGCTGTCATGATAACCCCCCTGGTGGTCTGTGTGCTTTGTTTGCCATACTAAGGACCTTGAAATAGACTAAACTTTTTTAAATGAAATTTACACACTTTTTAACTGTATTTTTTAATCGCTTTGACCATCAGGGTAAGCATAATCTAAAACTGCAGAAATTGAACATTAAAAAGGCACTTTACAATTTATGATTCCGATAATAAACCAGCTGGATATTTAAAAACGATACGATCTGACAGATTTAAATCCTACTATGATCGATACTACAATCTATATTGTTTTCAATATGTATGAAGTGCGTTGCGTTAGCGGAAAGCGGTAGCAAAGTAATGTCCAACAGATGTGGCGGTTTCTAGGTATATACTACTATAGAAAATTGCATGCTTTACATTGCTGGCCTCGAATGCTTGTCTAATTTGAATGTAGCCAAGAACCAGTATCGGACACGCAGTGTTTATTGAATGTGAGTCAAACGTCGTTAAACCAAGGAATATTGGTATGCAGACCGGTCTGCATAACTACTGTTAGTGAAACAGCCTTATCATTCTTTCCAGTGGTTGCAAATAATATTTTGTACTGAATAATTTCGTTTGCAAGTAATAGAATTTGAGGAGGTTTTGCGTAAAACGCCAAGTATTTTGAAGAACAGTGTCTTTTAAAATACTTTTGAGTTCTATGAAAGTCGGTTGGACTAGCCAAAAGCGTATGACAGCAAGTGAGAGAGAAGCATAAATCGAAACTACATTCTATCTGCGCTTTCTACTATATCCTTCAAATTAGATTATTATTATCGATACCGCATTTGTTACATTGACCTGTTGAGAAAAGAGGACTGTGGGGATAAGACGACCAGTGAAATAACTACCCAAGAGGTATTTCACCTGATTCCTCAGGGTTGACCAAGTATTTTCAGTCTTGAGAATGCAAGTGTCTAGTGTGGATTTCAGATCACTTATCATTAGCTTATTCTACTTTATCTCTACACGTATTGCTATCGTATATAGCTCAGCCGTCATTACTGTCGAGTATACAAGAGTAATTAGGTCTAGCCCAAGTAGAATAGAGCTTTAAGCGGCTTGTGGTTTTCCTTCTCAATGCTATAAAAAATCTTTTTTTTGAGTCCGTTTATTTTTTTCGTATTGTTATACTCATAAAACAAACCTAACCTTACCTAAAGGTCCCGCTGGTACATCATCTCAAACATTATGGAAAATAAATAGGTTCAGAAACCTTAAGGATTGAAACAGTTGGAAACAAAACTTCGAACTTGCGATGTATACAATGTATACAATTACATGTTTATTATATGTATACGATGTATACAATTTTAATGGTGGTAGGACCCTTTGCAGGGTCCGTCCGGATCGCAACCACCATCTTATCCATTAACCTACCGCCAAGCAACAGTGTTCGCATTGTTGTACCTGTGTGGGGATAACACAACTGATGAAATCACTGGCATAGAGGCATTCCATATTTGTCCTCAGGGTTGGCAACGCATTTGAGGTCTAAGTGTTGTCTTATGATTATAGTCTTGAGAATTCAAATGATTCAAATGGTCTTAAATTGTACTTATCATCAGGTGGCCTGAGGGCTCGTGTGCCTTCTCCTAATCATAAAAAAAATGCGTTGTATATACGACGTGTATAGTTACCCATATATTTTGTACGACTAAATTTCGTTACACAAAGGACGCGATCGTGATTTTGTTTTCATTAACCCTTTAAATATGCACATTTTTTTTTAAAACGACCCTATAATGGAGTCAATGTTTTTATTGTGGTTGCACTGACGAGAACACTACGCTGTGGGCTAGTTGTTGTTACAGTTCGGTTTTATCGTCCGCAGAGTTTCATCAATACCTTGCTAAACTTCCTAGACTGCATTTAAACTTGACTCCACTCACTTTACCAGCTGAATATTTTAAGGGGTTTCTTAACGTTACTTGCGCCATATTGACTACAGACTAAATTAATTATGAAATGTTTTAGCTATTGGTTTACAGGTCTGGGTTAATTAACGCCTGTTATCTCAAATGAACTATAATTTAAATTTATAATTAATGTTTTAATAGGCATAATTACTGTTTGGCAGTGCACCGGCCAAGTATTCAATACCTATATTTTGTTTTACATAAAGTATTCAAGTTAACATGTTTATTGCCGGTAATTTCCGTTTAAAATGGAACTGGGGCCTTAGCCAAGAAGCAAACGCCACAAACGATTTTCTTTTCTAACGCTCAAAATGTATGGGATGACAGTTGATCACGTGGTATATCATAGGTATCGTACGAGAATGTCATCCCATTTTGAGCGATAGAAAAGAATAACGCTAATAGCGCTTGCATCTTCGCTAGGTCCACTGATATCTATTGAGTTCTTAGTAACAAATGCTGTCTTAATATTCTAAATTACCAACATAAACGTACTACAATGCGCTTATATTGACGTGAAAACTTCAAGTTTATTTGCAACAAAGGTTGAACCTGACTTAAACATGCCAAAACTGATATAGTGGGTCTGACGTCTGACTGCAAACTTAATGAAAGGTAATTAATACTCGTAGCCAAAGTTTAAAAGATTTTTTGATTCTTTCTCTGTACAACCTTTATAAACATTAAATGATCTAGACAGATATAATATTATTATGCAGAAAGACAAAGATTTTAGTCACGTATCACCATAGAATATTTTCTAACTGTACCTTATGTCATAGAGGTGAGCGAGCACACAGATCGCCTGATGGTAAATGGGATCTGTGACCCATACGCATTTCATTCTCAAGACTACAATCTCAAGACTGCAATCCTAAGACCGCATATGCATTGCCAACACTGAGGACTAAGATGGAATACCTCTATGCTAGTAATTACAAATTCGAACAAATGCTGCTTGGTAGTAGATTAAAGGATAAAATGGAGGTGGCTATCCAGACGTATCTTGCACAAGGTGTTACCATCACTAAAACATAATTGGGGTAAAAAAAGAAGTTCATGTCACGAGAAGGACCAAGCATTTGTATTGCCGTGAGAAAAACACTTACCTGTAAACACGCGAAGGCGTGGTATGAAGAAATGGATTAATTATAACAATTATGGAGTTCTCCTCGACAGTTAATAATTCTAAGTAGGTCGTGGGACTGAAGCATTAAGTCAATAATATTACCAATTATTATTAAGAAGGAAAGTGACCAGGGCTGGCTCTTCCCTCAGCCAACGGCTAGCAATAGCTATTCAACGTGGAAATGCATCCAGCACTATGGGCATCATTCCCGGTCGAAGTGGCCTAAGGGACATTTGTACATATCACAGTTATGTAGAATAAGTTAATTATTTCATGTTAACGAAGTTGTAGCATGCACATGCTCAGATTTCTTCAACTAAATATAGTCACACAAGTATTCGTTTATTGTGTAGTAAGCTTTATGTAGGCATGTTATAGAAGACTCGTATAAACCGATGCAAAGCTGGGATCGCTAGATCATTTATATAGTGCGAAAATTAAACTAAAACCACTATCAGATTTGCATAACCAAATCAATCGCGTACACGCAGACGGGTGTGCTAACCACTACGAGTACCACAGTGGGTACTAGTACTAGGCATTATGTAGGGCTTGTTGCGAAATACTGGGACAAATTATTGGTCACGAGTGTACTGGTACTTTCGTAAATACTGTTTTAACAACTAGGCTGAATACCTTTTCTAGGGTTCGCTTTCCTTCCTTTCTGTTTATGTATTAGAATAAATATTAGCGGACCATCTCACAGAAATTGATCTCGTTCCAAAGTCAGCTCTTCTTATAATGTACTATATGTCCTAGACAATTCTGATTATGGACTCTATATGAGACTAATTTAACCCAAGAAAACACAATGTTGATGTGTTTAGTAATATTAGTAACGAACAACCAATTATATTACACTAATTCTAGTAGGTTACGTATATAATATAAAAAGATATGTTTTTTATGAACCATAAAAATCAGTGAACCAAAACTTCAAGAAAGGGCGTGATGCCAGGTGTCTGCTTAACAAGCTATGTTGTGTTAAAATAAAACAAACTCACCGCCTGCGGGCTTGTCATGGTCATGTTTATCGATGTGAATAAAACATCTGTTACTTTCTGACTAGTATGTAAGTGCGAGAGTGACGGATGCTTTATCCGTTATTTTAATACGTATGCAGGTCTACATTTGCGGGCACATGTCAGACGATTACGACGGATCATTCGAGTATGCATGCCGCGCAGACCTCAACCGAGGTCGTCTCAAGTTCAGGCTTGCTTTTCTCTTTTTCTATGTATTTCAATATTTTAAGCCAGCACGTGTCTGCTATTTCTGCTGTTATATAAGTTTTAAACCCCTCTTGTTCCATTGCCCGTTTATTCTGCCTAGAATTCGCTCATTGAGTAAATCCCGGTTTGTTACCCAAGAAAAATCAAGTTGTTGATACTTATGTTTTTCCGATACAAACATTAAAATATTCACTCTTATTGTTGTAAAACACCTAAGGGTCCAAAATTCACAGGTAAACTTACTATCTAGTAAGGGTGTTAATAGATGCCTACTTATATATCGGTGTTAAATAAATAAATAAATATCAGGGGACAATCTCACACAAATTGACCTAGTCCCAAACTAAGCTAAGCTCTAATATGTATTGTGTAGATTAGGTAAGGTTAGGTTAGGTTAATTATTAATAAAAAGTTAAATAAAAAGTTTCTATTTTTAAAACCCGTCTTAGGCTAAACGATTTTTTGCGAAAAGATACATTAAGCGTAAAAATGCCATTCAATAGAGAACCGTACTAGACAACGATAAACATACTTCTATAGAGATATACATGCTTAAATACAAAAGTTACGCGCTAACCGCTGGTCTACATTCGCGGCACATGTCAGGCGACTATGCAGGTTCATATGAATGCCGCGCGGACCTCAGCCGAGGTCAGCTCAAGTTCAGGCACTTGTTTGGGTCCAAACCAGTCTGATATGTGAACTAGTCGTTATGTAACGTTTCCGCGGTTTCTCTCGTGCCGCGGGATGTGTGCAAAGGCATTTCCTGCTGAAAAGTAAATGTTTGTAAGTTTACTGGAATTTAAATGTGTTTAGGCAATATAATGGATTCGTTAACTCCATAGAGTCCTGACACAATGATAGACAATATGTCAACAGATGTCGTGTTCATTAAATAATAGCTGTTGCCCGTATGTTAATCTGAAATAATGTGGCATTCGAATGGTGAAAGAATTTTTGAAATCCGCCTAGTAGTTTTTTTAGTTTATTCGTTTCATACATACATACATACAAATCTTTCCTCTTTATAATATTAGAATACACGTCACGTAATTGCTAGAGGGTTGTCCGATGGTTCACAAATACATTTTGTTGCCTGAATAATGTTTTTTGAATGCTTTCAGTTAAATTTTTGATTAAGAATCGATTTAATTGCTTTATTAAAAAGTTAATAAGTGTGTAGAAATAAACATTCCTAAAACAATGCGCACGAAACGCCGTTCACCGAAAACGGAATAGCATTATCTGAAATAACAATTAAAACAGTAATTGTGTTCATTATTGCGTGAATTTTAATATACCTTCCTAATATTTGGTTTATATGTTAGTACAATCATATTCGAAAGTAGTAGGTATATGGGGTAAGGCCGCGGAAGACCACATGCTGTGATTAATACAATGCGAATCGATTTAACGGCTATCTGATTCAATAATTGATAACTATGCGTGAGAACGAGTTAACAAATATACTTAACGTAGTACCAATGGCGCAAAACAAATAAAAAATAATAATAAATGACAAGAAATAAGTATATAAGTTAAAAGAAGTAGTTAAAGCTATGGTATTCTAACTCATTTAAAAACTGTTTTTTATAATTGCATGCGAAATCCAAAGGAATATGGAAAATAAGTTTATTATTGGTGACTTACGAGTATACTGTGAATTATTCGTACCTACTAACACATTAAATTACGATATGGCTAATATACACTATAGTTCTCTGGGTCTCTATTCTACTGCGTTATAACGATATCGCGTTTGAAGTGTTTTAGAATCGTTTATGTCACAGTCGCCATTATTGTAAATGACATAAGAGTTATCAAAACGTTGACGGTACGGAAACACGTGAAAGACGATATCGTTATTACTGTGTAGAATCCCAGCCCTGTTCTGCGGAAGCATGTCAATAAACACGGACGGTAGGTATATACTCAATCTTTCAGCCGAAGTGGCACAGCCCTGGTCACAGTTTAAAGCAACTACGTACTAGTTTTTCTCTAATCCGGGCTGTAATTATTAAGAACTCGTAAGATAACAGATTAACCCGGCACTCAGATACGTTACAAAATAACTCAATCATCCATGTAAAAGTATTCGCACATGCCTAGAAACTAAATGGAATGAACTGTTTTAATTGAGCCTTGGTTATGACATCGCGATAATGTTAATGCGTTACGAGTTTAATTGCTCTTGTCAGTAAAGTTAACGCCTAGTTAACTTCATAGCCCATTAGTTAACACATGAACTTTAAAAAATGCGCTTTTATTAAACCAACCTTCACGGGACCCATATCCGGATTGATCCATGATAATTAAACCGCTAACATTAAATTAGGTGTTAGAATGATGGTTGTAGATTTGGCAATGGATTGAGCTTTGAAAATCAACTCACTCACAGCATTTATTGAATGGATAATTGATTTTAACAGTTGGATATCAAGTTCAATGCTGTATTGTGTGTATTTTACTGTTAAAAGAACATGAACAAAGAAACCAATGGGTCTTTTATACATTAGGAAATGAGTAGAAGATTCTTGAGTTAAACAATATTTGAAGAAACATTCCGTATTACAGACGTAAACGTGAATTATACACGCGTTTCGTAGCACTGATGTTAAAAATGGTCGTCTATTCATTTAGTGACTAAATATCCTGGCTACTTATTAGAAACTATCTAAAAAACTGTTCTAGATCAACAAAAAAGTGAGTCCCATTAACGTCACCTCATTATCGAGTCCAGAAAACATTCTGATTGTCCTTTCTTCCCCAGGCCTTCGTGCTATGCGCATGCGTCGCTCTGAGCGCCGCTCAGTACGGACTAGACTACGGTCTGGACTACAGCGACAGCTTCGCACCAACGAACTTTGGAGGCCCTCTGATTAACACGTTGTCGTCAGCAGGCGCCAGAGATCCTCGTGCTAACACAGGTATTGACGTTTTTATAACTCTCTTTCTTAATATGAGCTCTGCTTTTGCATAACATCACGCCTTTATTCCCAGAATGGGGCAGTCAGAGCTACAGAAATACCAACAACTTAAAAATACTTGATAATAATTCTGTGAGCACATTTTGCACAATCAGGCCAAGAAGTTTAAAGTATTACACAGGGATTAGAGGCATTCACTCTTAGAGATAAAGTAATTTGTTATACGCTGGACGAATTATAATACCAAATATTCAAGTAAATTTGATCCCTTTTCGCACATAGCTATTTATTTCACAACATCGCCGTTCAACTTGTCACTTTAACTGTCAAAATGTTAATATCTATCGAAATTCCATATCTAACAACCGTCAGAGAACCGCTTTAAGCGACAAGGCTGACCGAGTACCGTAACTAAACCATATCGTAAAGCGAAGGGCTTGGTAAAGATATAAAGACATAAATATTTTGCCAATACGCTTATAGATTAAGTATCAAGTGACTCAATATACAGCGTTAGTCCAGGGCTGGGATTCTACAAGGTAATAACGATATCGTCTTTGACGTGTTTCCGTATTGTCAACGTATTGATAACTCTTATGTCATTTACAATAATGGCGACTGTGACAGAAATGATTCTAAAACACTTCACACGCGATATCGTTATAACGCAGTAGAATAGAACTGATCAAAACTATATCCCTATAGTTTAAAGTTCTAAATATGTAAGGTTCTTATGCTATTTAAACACCCTTTCTCTATTTTTAAACCTTCAACAGCAATACGAAAACTGCGGCTTGGCTACACAAGCGCCAAACTCCTGCCTGCCAATTTCTAGACAGCAAGGTATAGAGATAGAGCTATAGGTACCTACGACTGCTATAGTTTTGTTTATTACCCTTGCTGGAACTTGTGTGTTTTGACAGTTTAGTAGAAAACTATCGGCGTTTTTCTAATGGCAGGCGTTGGTTTAAAACATTACGTAACCGAGTTAACAGCATGACCTGCCGTTATCGACCATCTGACCGGTTAACCCATAGTAAACATTAACTACCGTTTTAATGACTGTTACGTACATTCTGTCCGAAAATAAATTCAGAAGTAGAAGTAATTCAAGTTGTCTACGTACGATGTGCAAGTTGCAAATCATTCCCGACAATTTGGAAATCTTTTTGAGAAATCTCTAAGAACATTCTAACATGAAAGTTTTACTTTTTGAGAATTTTACTCGGTACTGAACCAATGATTGAGTACCGTCTCTTTTTTTCTTTGCAGATCTTAGATGCTCAAGAGGTACTTAGGATTAAAACGCGATGTATGCTGTGGAACAATCAAAGTTGAATTGTGTTAATGTTTATGTTTAATATTTTTTTTTTGTGGTTAATGAATGAATGATGCAAAATGTGGTTACAGAATTATCAACAAGTATTTTTAGAGTTGTTGGTATTTCTGTAGCTCTGCCTACCCCACTCTGGGAATGAAGGCGTGATGTTATGTATGTATGTATGTATTTTTTTTTAAACCATTATTACATTGATCATGGTTTAAAAAACATTGTGTTGTCTCTGAATATACTCGTAGGTATTCAAAGTTTACCCGGAATAGAAACCTCGCAATTTTCCCCTTTCCCGATGTAGTTTTTTTATGTTAAGGAGAAGACACACGAGCACTCTGGCCACCTGATGGTAAGTGGAATCTGAGACCCAGAGACATTTGAATTCTTAAGACTTTAAACCCTAAAACCTCAAATGCGTTGCCAACCCGCAGGACTAAGATGGAATGCCTCTATGCTAGTAATTTCCCCGGTTGTCTTAACCCCACACCGGAACACATCAATGCGAACACTGTTACTTGGCGGGTGGTTAATGGATAAGATGGTGGTTGCGATCCGGACGGACCCTGCACAGGTTCCTACCACCACTAAACAATAAACGTGGATATAACTTGTCATTTTCTCATCATTATAGAAGTGCCAGAGTGACGGACGCTTTATCCACCGTGATAAAATGCGACCATAATACAGACCAATCGTCACACCAACATACAAACATACACATTCGATCTTCGTTATCAGTCTCGATTTGCCTGTTAGAATGCTGTCATATATCTTATTAATTTGCTTGATTAATGAATTTGATTGATTGTAGCTTTAATTGATTGACGATTAAGAATTAACGCGAGCATTTTCGTTGCACGCATTCAGTGCCAAATTAGGCAGTTCCTGTGCAAAATTTACTCCTCTTGGAGTCATTGGCATTGCTACTGTATTACAGATTTGTTGAAGTAACGTCGTTGCACAATAAGGGCTTAGTATTAAGTGTAACTTGGGTAGAGTGGACGTGACATTTTCTTATCTTCCCGCTTTGTCTTAAGCGCCTCGGATTGAAACAATCATTCAAACAGAACGTTGCTACATAGCCCTTATCGTAAACGAAATTTCTCAAATTAAATCCTAGCTGTCAAGCAATTGTTTCTCGTGAAGTTTAAACAAATGAAACGACTGTTTATAGTATTTTTAATACAGTTCGTGTCCCGCTCCACTACTTTATCTGTCGTACACTGTCGCACCAGTGCAACGTCATTTTGACCGGCGAGAGCACCGTGATGGTTTAAAACTATTATACTTGCATAAAAACGCTATGATCCATCCACATCAGGGCCACATGCAGCGTTTATTACTAACACAATTAGGTAATCGCCTGTATCTCAAGAACCAATGATGTCTACTGAGTCGTGATAGTTTTTATTTTAAATTAGATATAATATGCACTTTCGTTCTTAATATTTCACAAACGGTTCTCTTTCGAAAAGAGGTTTTTAACCCGCATTATTTTTGAGAGACCTATTCAACGACCGAAATTTTATTTTACCACTTTATCGGCGTGTCTAATAAGTATGTATGATCATGCCAAATAACATCTTGCTAGTACTAAGAGTCCCTGAGCCAAGCTGCGGACAGACAGACGGACATGGCGAAACTATACGGGTTCTTAGTTTGAGTGTGGAATCCTAAAAAAGGAACGAGTTAACTGTCTCAAAAACATCTATGAGTTCGGCGGTAAGTCTCACAAAATCACTGTGAGGTTAGTGCGTCAATTTCGTTTTGTATCACTGCTGTGTTAGGGGTTGAGGTCTGGGTGTGTCCCAGACCTCAAACTAAACATTCCTTTAGTCTTTCATACATTTTTGCCACAGGAAACTATTTACCAAACCCTTTCAATTAAGACATAGCCCCCTGGCAGTATGAAAACAATTGCGCTACGATGTTTATCAGGCCTTGCAAAATAATTTAAGTTCAGTCATTATCATTACTAGATTGCAATTTATGCTAGCCTACAGTTTAAACAGCGATTAAGGTGACTTGCTTGCTTTCCATTAAACCAACGATAATTGTAATTATTTTGTCAGATGTGGGCAGAATATAATCTTCAGTGCACTAAGTGTGCTATTACTGCAATCGATGCCAGTGAGACCCTATAATCATATCTCAAACACTAGAAATTAGGATTCCCTGTACACATACAATGATGCCAATAGATAGTCATCTAAATATTTACAACTACTGTAGTACAAATGTAAAACTATGATATTAAAACGATTCTCAAAACCAATAAAATAGTCCTTTCTGTATTGTGCCGAAGATGTTGGCAGCGTTTAATTGCTCAGTTTTAATGCTGAACTAATACATTAAGCGCGGAATCTGCCAGCTCTTTGGTTTCCACCAAGGATCTCGATGCTTTTAATAAATGTGCATAGCAAAAAGTCTCAAGACCCTCACCACAGTAGCACATTAGTGGAAAACAAGTTGTACAACCACATACGAGCAGGGCTGGGATTCTACACGGTAATAACGATATCGTCTTTGACGTGTTTCCGTATTGTCAACGTTTTTATAACTCTTATGTCACTAATAATAATGGCGAATGTGACATAAACGATTCTAAAACACGGCAAACGCGATATCGGTATAACGCAGTAGAAGAGAGGCCCTGATCCTACATCAGAGACATGATACTGATAGGTAAACTATATTTTTGTAAATGCATATACCAACAGAAGCAAAGGAACTCCCGCTGCTCGACTTAACACAATTTATAACACGACTAATTATGAAATTTATTAGCAGCAGTAATTTGACTTCCTTTTAAAAGCGAACAAGGTCATGCTTTTGGCCTATCACCATCCAATTATTTAATCACTACATGTCAGACTTATTTCATAACATCAGTCATAACTTATAAAAAAAAACAAAGGAATATACGGCCAGTGAGTGGTCACTCCCGTAGTCAAGATAGGTATCTCGATCTATATTTGTTACGAAAAATCGTGATCGCCTACAATTTCGGTTGACAGCTGTCAAGTGGTCGATGATTATTGTGTATGAAAGTAGCTTTTAATCGTTGCTTGGCCAATACGCTCTGTAACAGTAATTTTGTCCAAGATAACAGTGACGTGGTTACACGCATGTCAGCAACAGTTACATATCCGTGATTACATCTCTAGATAGTGTTTTCAACATGCGCTTAAAACTAGGAATGCAGGGGTTACGAAGCGGTACATCCTTTCGCGTGTGCAGCGGTTACGATTACGATTTGAAATGTGCATCGCAATAAAAATCGTGAGATTTTGAAACTGTAATAAAGAATAATATGCAATGGCTACGCAGTTTTTTTGGACTGGGGGGTTATTATGACACAACTATGCAGTTCTGTTTACGCTCAGAGAAAAGGACAGAGCTATATAACTGCCATAGCTCTATCCTATACGCTCACCGTAAAATGAACTGCATAGCTAAGTCATAATAACCCCCCAGGCCTTAGATTCCACACAAAATGCACGACGAAATTTTGAAAAACGGGCTAAATTTAGCCACTTTTCGAAAATCGCTAACGTTAGTCTATTTCATCTTGTCTAGCGTTCTAGGTCCAATTATAAATCAGAGTAAAAATAGCGTCCATTATTTTCTTGATAATTCGCATATTTGTACGTGATAGAACTTACAAACTTACAATTAATAATAATTCGAATTTCATAATTTAAACCCGTTCTCGATGTTAACCTTTACCGTATTAACAACTAATTGGTTCTTATTGTACGACTTGCACACTAAGGGTCTCCTCACACCTATCGATGCGGAATCGGCGTTAGCTGGGAGTGATTCTCTCAACACAGCGCTGCGTCGATCTCAAAGGTGAAGTTTTATCCGGCAAGTTTAAGCAGTCCCGTCGGAGCGTGCAAAACACATTTTAGCGCGTGCCTTCTCAATTTGGCAGCACGTAGGTGAGTCGAGTTCAGTGTCGTATAAAGCTGCCTAATTAAGAAGGCACGCGTTAAAATGTGTTTTGAATCACCCCCATCAAAAAACTCTTTATGTCGAATCCGGTCGACGTCTTTCCGCTCTTATTGCGTAGACATTAAGAGTTTTTTAATCAGCTAACTCCGATTCCGCATCGGTAGGTGTGGGGAGATCCTAACACACAAACAAAGTGCATTAAAGCCCACAAATGTACACAACACAGTCTCCGCTGTTTATATCCATCTGCGGTCAGCACGCAAGGATAGCCATATATAATGTCATGTCTGTTATTAATTCTTACGAGTTTCGTAAGTATAATTTAGGCCTCGATTTATGTTCGCGCGACAAAGCCGCCGGAGGAAGCCATGCACATTATACGTGTACTTAATGACGGCTAAATATCAGGCTCCGGTGCACAATCAACCATAAAACATAGTTGGGAAACATTTTATTACCCGCCAAAGGGTCTGAAGGCTTTGTTATAATTCAGAATCAATGTCAATTTCCCTTTGTATTTTTAGATTAGTCGTGACACGTCCGCCTCCTTTAAATTACGTTTAAAATATAACTAGTTTATTTTATTGCTATTAACGAGATAAACACCTTTAACGTTTGATTTCCTAAACTAGATCGATGGTTAAATAACATTAGAAATCTTCTAGCATGATATAATTATATTAACATTGGTAAACTTGATTAATATTCGGAATCTATCGCTCACCCTCCTTCTCGCAAATAAATAAATTTATTGAACAGTTAAATAGTTGCTTTGTCTCGATGAATGGTAACTCTTCTGTCGTCGTAGCTGGTGACATAAATATAAACATCTTAAACCCACTTGACCATAACTCTAACGATTACTTGTGCTTTATGGCAGAGTCCGGCTTTCGGCCTGTTATCTCCGAGCCTACCAGACTTGACTCCTGTCTGGACCATATATTCGTGAAATCAAAATCCCAGAATATTATAGGCCTGGTGTGTAAAACTAATATCACCGACCATGATTTTGTTTTTCTTGGCATGGCATTACATACACATAAGGATAAACACCGAACCCGCTTAGTGCAACAGACAGATTATAGAGCTATCGTCGCCGAACTTCGGGAACTGAGTTGGTCTTCGATTATAGAAGAAAGTAACGCCAACGTGGCGGCGAAGGAATTTCATGAAATACTTCACAATGTAACTCAAAAACATACTTCTAAATCGCGCGCTAGTAGATCCAAATTTGCCTTAAAACCCTGGATTACCCCTGGATTAATTCGGTGTCAAAAACACCGGGACCGTTTACACTTGGACGCTAGAAACCACCCTGATGACCCTAACCGCATTCTAGTCTACAAAAGATATCGAAACTTCCTTACTGAACTGCAGCATAGATTGAAAACCGCCTACGAAAGTAATGAACTGGAAAGTAATAGAAATAATAGCAGGGGGTTGTGGAATGTTATAAAAAGAATCGCCGAATTTCCTGATAAAATCACGGAAAATTCTAATGAGTTAACTAGAATTAGACCAACCTCTCTTGAATCTCTTAATCACTCTAATGAGTACTTTACAAATGTCGGTAAAAATCTTGCTGCCAATATCCTCACAAGCCAAAACTCCTCTGAGTCAGAACTACTCAAAAATCTTGATCACTTGGCCATATCTCAGCACTCCTTCTTTCTTAACCCCACTGACGAAAGTGAAGTGGCATCTCTCATTGGTCAGTTAAAGAACAATAGCGCTCCAGGTTATGACAACCTAAGACCATCCCTATTAAAGGCAATTAAACCAGTCATAATTTCTCCCCTGACTCATATATTCAACCTGAGTATTTCGACCGGTGTCTTTCCTACTGTATGGAAGAAGGCAATTGTTATACCTATCTTCAAAAATGGCCTCAAAAACTTACCAGAAAACTATAGGCCAATATCTCTTTTGCCGATTTTCTCAAAAATGCTGGAAATAATTGTCAACACTCGTCTCTGCACCTACCTTGAGCGTTTTGGGTTACTCTCAACCAAGCAGTACGGCTTTAGACGTGGAAAATCGACAGAAGACGCCGTCGGTTCCCTTACAGAGCAAGTTGTCTCTAGTCTTGACAAGGGCCAACAGTGCGTAGGCGTTTTCCTAGACCTTGCAAAAGCCTTTGACACGGTGTCGGTGGCTATCCTGTTGAGAAAGTTGGAATATTTCGGCATCCGAGGACACCCATTGGAGTGGTTTCAGAGCTATCTTGCTGACAGATGCCAGTGCGTTAGGATTGGCGACTGGGTTAGCGATGAATTACCCACTGATTTCGGAGTTCCGCAGGGGAGTGTCCTTGGTCCGACACTGTTTATTTTATACATGAATGACATATTCTCGGCCTGTAATAATGTTGACCTCATTTGCTATGCAGACGATACGGCAGCGCTCTTTCACGGTAACTCATGGAGCGACACACTGCAAAGCGCGGAAGCAGGAATGTATAAAGTGGAAAGGTGGCTGGACAAAAACCTGTTAACTCTCAACTTCAAAAAAACAAAATATATTTGTTTTCATAAAACTAAAGCTTCCGAACCCAAAGATCCCACAACTTTGAGGATTAGTTCTGATGTTGACTCTTTGAAAAACATCCCTGTTGCCATTGATCGATCGGAGTGTATCAGGTATCTGGGAGTTGAGATTGACCAGCACTTCTCCTTTAAACAGCATATAGCATCTGCCTCGCAACGCGTTAGGAAACTTATTTACGTAATGCGTCTGTTGCGTAATTCTGCTGATAAACGAGTTCTTAGGCTCGTCTATGTCGGTCTATGCGAGTCCATACTGACCTACTGCATCTCAATCTGGGGCGGAGCTGGCTCCTCTGCGATGCTCGGTCTGGAAAGGGCTCAGAGAGCAGTTCTCAAAACTATGTATAGAAAGCCGTATCAATACCCTACCTATCAACTGCACTTGGAAACCAGGGCTCTCTCAGTTCGGAAATTATTCATTTCTCGGGTAGCCTTAATGGTGCACTCGTCTATAAAAAAATCACCTAATTATAAATTGCTGCTTAAAAAAAGAATATTCCGCGTGCCTCAGGTTGCAGTGCGGACACCATTCGCTCGTCACTTTCCACAATTCCTTCATTCTTTTACTTACAATCAGATCCTGAAGTCATGCCGCGTTCAGGAATTAAATACGAAGGAAATGCAGTCTAAGGTAAAAGCATGGCTCTTCACTCTAACTTACTTAGAAGCAGAAGCCGTCTTAAAACCTGTGCATTAACACGCCCTGCAACACTTACTCTCACTCAAATTCAGTCACAGACTTTCACCCTCACACACACACTCACACACGCACACGCACACGCACACGCACACGCACACGCACACACACACACACACACACACACACACACACACACACACACACACACACACACACACACACACACACACACACACGCGCGCGCGCGCGTACGAAGTTCCCTCTTTTTTTATCTTTTTGTATCTTTTTATTTTATTTAAATTTTAAATTTTAATTATTACTTTCCACTTTTAACTTATTGCATTCATTTTTTTTATTTATTTTTTTAATCATTTTATTTAAACCTTGCAGTTATTGTTACAATACTTGTGTTATCCATTGACGTTATACCTGCTGTTAACCATTTTTGGTAATCACAACCGGGGCTCACGACACAGGCTCGACCTAGTGTGAGCTCCATTGATACTCTTAACCAAACAATTACTTGTATTATCCAGATAACCAGTGAGATCATTGTAACCTACATATCTTGTAATGTAAACTGTCTGGGAAATTAATAAAAATTACTATTACTATTATTACTATTCCACGAGCAATGGATGCTCTCAATGCAAGTATTTACTTAGTGAAGTAAAGGTGGCTTGCGTAACAATGCAAATTGGTTTAGCTTATGGTTTACTTAAGGACCGATCTAGATGAATGATGTTTAATTTCCATAACCGGAATGCGTGCAATCAATCTTGGATTATTAATTACGATTGAGTAAAGTGCGTTGTCGATCCTTTTCAAACTCGAAACGGCCAAAAGGGGTAATATGCAAACTTATTGATACGATACCTTCTGTAGTTTTAAAGAGAGTTCCAGATTTATGTACTTAAAAAAAAACAGACGATGACAGAGTCTTCTTTGAAAACGAGAAATAAAATTATGGCGCTATCCATGGCCTTTATTTTAACCCCCAACGTCCTCTTTTTGCGTTAGTTGTTATAAGTTTAACGCATGCATCTATCTATCTGTGGCATCATACTCCTTAATAGATGAACTAGGTTTCATGAAAATCGGTTGGGCCGTTTAAGAGATATCAACTCTGAAAGAGGTCGCTATTTCGTCAAGGATTTTTTTATTTAATATTTTGAACAGTTCACGCTGAGATAGCTCTGACATAATTATCCGTAAAATTTACAAAAAATATGTTTCGTCGACCATTATACTCGTACGTTCCACTATATTTGATAACAACTATAAATACCTATTTTCCACGAATTATCAATGGATATGTTACAGAACATACCCAGAAGATAGGAGAGCATCTCAAGCAATTACCGAAAAAAATCTAGAAGCATTTAAGAGTATAGAGATCGTTCATTTCCATATAAAAATAAAGAGTTAGGAGTTACTGAGAAAGCTTCTCGTCGGTACAATGCTCAAGTATGCACAAAAGTATAAACACCACATGTTAATTAAATCAAGTTCCCCAGCCATATTTTCTGCTTCAGTGAACGTTAAACATTTGGCAACATGTCACTCCCCGCAGCAAAGGGTCCGATGTCCGCTCGGCCGAGCAGACGACCGACGCAGGCGCATTCATTAACTATAGCGAATATATTTCAAGTGGGTTTTACCACTGATTGAGAGGTTTTTGTATCATATTTACTGTTACTAAGTTTAGAATCTGTTTACATTAAGCGATGACCAAATATAAATGAAAAATGTATTTTCGAATATGACAACAATGAAATTATTTTAATTAGCATTTGAAAGTAAATAAACCGGCCAAGTGCGAGTGGGACTCGTGCACGAAGGGTTCCGTACCATTATCTATACAACCACGGTGTCTGTATTAAGATAAAGCAAAAAACGGCAAAAAATCAAGTTTGTTGTATCGGAGACCCCCTTAAATATAAATTTTATTTTAATTTAATTATTTATTCTTAAAGTAAATACAACTAAATATTCTGTGAATATTTCAAGTGTCTAGCTGTTGCCGTTATTAATATCGAGCAAAAAACGACAAAAAAATCACTTTTGCTGTATGGGATTCCCCCTTAAATATTTATTTTACTTTGTTTTTAGTATTTGTTGTTATGGCGGCAATAGAAATACATAATTTGTGAAAATTTTAACTGTCTAGCTATTGCGGTTCTCAAGAACCGCAATAGCTAGCCGCGGTGTCTCAAGACAGACAGACGGACAGACAGACAGGCGGACAGACGGACGACGGACAGACAGCGAAGTCTTAGTAATAGAGTCTTTTTACCCTTTGGGTACGGAACCCTTAAAATCTGGTTAGTAATAAATCTAAACGTTTGCCTTATTCCTGTATTTTACGGTAAATTGAAGGTTCTACGGCTTAACCTAAATTAAAAAACTGTGTAGAGTAAATGTAGAAGATTTACCCTCTATTGTTCCTAGTGTTTTAAAATAATCCTATTAAGCAATTCAGCGCCCTTTCCCTCCTATTTCTTGAAACAAATTGAGAACAATACTTATCTATATAAATAAAAGTGAATCGCCAAATTGTACGCGCATAACTTTCGAACGAATGCACCAAATTGGATATTTATTTTTTAGTGGTATTCGTTATTGCCAGGACTAGGTTTGTCTGAAATACCAAATATAAAAAGAAACCCGGGTTAGTCGAACATTTCTAGCGGACCGAAGGCGCTTGCAGGCCGCTAGTTTATAATTATTTAACAGAAGCTAATTTCAAACTTTAAATTTTCATGCAGAAGTCTCACTTTATTTTTTTATATAAGGGTACATCTCTCACAATTTGACCCAGTCCCAAACTAAGCTCTAGGCTTGAACTATGGGTACTAGACAACGATAAATATACTTATATAGATAAATAAATACTTAAATACATAGAAAACATCCAAGACTCAGGAACAAAAATTCGCGCTCATCACACAAATATCTGCCCTTACCGGGATATGAGCCCAGGACCGCTGGCTTCGGAGGCAGGGTCACTCCGAACTTGACCAACGTCGTGTGTGTTTATTCAGGGCTTCTGTTATTTTCTCCATCGTGATAAAAGTTACAAACTACAACCAATTATTATAACACGTCTAAAATTAAATTATTATAATTTCACAACCCACTATCAGATCAACCAAGTTAATTGTGGTCGAGGAAGTTGTAACGCTTGCAGCCGCGCTCTGTTTACCATCAACCAATGTCAGTTGCCAATTCCAGCCTACCGTCAAGGATGACGCTTCCTAACATCTTTAATTCATCGATTTGTTCAGTCATGGCTAGTTAGGCTATCTATTAATCGATAATTATCAATTTGTAATTAGTGGATCCATGATCAACTCAATGTTAATTGCTGCTTTAAATCATTGTGCTTGACTACCTAATTTCTATTACAAATGATAGTGACAATGAAAAAGTTGCCTTGAATAATAAAGTGCTTGAGATTTAATAAAGTTAATAAGTTATTCATTGATGTTGATAATCGATAATACATAATTACGTTTTGAATTAAGTGGTAATTGTACCTACCCAATAATCATTGAATTAAAATTGACATTGTATCTTTGAGTGTCTATATTAATCGTTTAATTGGTACGTAATAGCACTTCATAAATTATACATTAAATACGTTTTGTAAACATCTCTGCGATATAAAACAAATATATTTAATGAGGAAAAATAATGAAAGAGCAAAATAAATTCCTTGCAGCGTTCTTAGTATTAAAATTCAACTTTACAAATTAAACACTTAAGTACCAATTTCACCATACGATGGTAAATTTAATCAATGTTAATCAACTGTTAGTTTTTACTTTTTGACATCTTTTAACGATCTAATCGTCTGATAACTGGTTAACATCGTATGGTAAAATTGGTACCAAAAATTAAAATGAAAGCCAGGATTAAAATTTTCATAATAAATGTATCCAAAATCAGGTTCCTTTTTAATTAGCCTATTATGGTATACAGTAATTACTGACCACTCAAATGGCCATTACAATGTTACATCTGATTTTATTCGAGACCTACATTTTACCATATAATTTACTTCTGATAATTACTCTGTGGTCAAGAAAGTACCAATTATGGATATGTTTTCTTCGTAACTGAATTAGTAGAGTAAATATTGCGTTCTTACGCATTGCTTTTTTATGACACCAAGTACATGTTTATTTAATTTTATGTTAGTTAATAGCTTGCTCGGGCGAGCAATCAAATGACAAGCGGTATCTAGGATACTATTTTGCGGATTTCTCTGTGGAATATTATTTCAAAAGGTTATATTTAGTTTTTTATTTAAAGTCCATAGCCATGTAATAATTTCACTCATTTTTGGGTTCCGTGCCCAAAGAGAGCCCAACAGGACCGTATTAATATGCCTACGCTGTTATTTTCATCTATCCGTCGGTCCGTCCGTCCGTCTTAACTTAAAAGAGCTGTATTTTTTCAAAATATGTGTGATTATGGAGGATTAAATAAAAATAAAATATTTAAAAGTAAAGTGAAGTACCTTACTGAAGACTTTTTTGAGACGGGAACGGAAAATATTAATTCTGCGCGTATGAAGTCACGGGCAACCTTTAAATGAAAATAGAAACATTGAACTAGGCTGTCATTCTAACTGCCCACCATATTAATATGTATGGAAACGTTAACATATCAAAATGAATTAAGTTGTAAAATTGTAAATGAGGCTAAAATATGCGAGGTTTCGCGAAGAAGTGATATTAAATATTTGACTTAAATCGTTAAGTTGATTCCACCCAATTTCCGTTTTATGTAATAAAGAAAGTTATTTCTGTATTGGTATTGGTTCAGTAATTATTTTTATGAGTCCGGTTTATTAATAATTGTGAGGTCATTAAGAGTAATCTCATAATTGTGTTTATGTGTAAATATATTGAAGGTAGACATAAAAGAGATTGACTTTTTATAATCCGTATTGTAAAATTTAATTTTCCTTATAAGATAATACAACGTAATAAGTCTGGCGATAAACGAATCAAGTAGTCATTCGCTTGTGTATATATCTATATACCTCAAAATCCTTCTATGTCCTTTAAGTAAAAGTCTTCTATATCCTTTCAGTAAAAAGTCTTGTCTAGTTTAATTTATCTATCTGCGAATATAAAACAGGAAAGAAAATACCATTTTTAATACAGTTGATCAATAAGTGGCACTTTTCGTAGACGCGTACGCAAAGTGCTTTTTACATTTCCATTTTTTTTTAATTTACTATTTTCAAGCCATGCATCCAACCAGAGTGTGCATGTTCATCAACCACATTATTTATTTTTTGAATCGTCATTTTTACTTTGAATTTATACAAATTAGTACTTTACTATTTAAAAATTATCTAATGTTAAAAATTCTTCAAAACAGTTTTCTTAAAGATGAGTGAAAGAACGTTAAGGTGGATTCACATAACACTATGCCGAAGCCGGGTCTCGCCCCAGCACGGCGTAACGTTACTATGTGCAATTAAATTGCTTCGCAAAATGGTTTCTTTTAATTTTGCTGAAACTTGTCTCTTGTAATAGTTTTATTTACTGCTTAATTTGTAGATATTTTGCCGCAAATGTATTTACAAAACGTTGTTTGATACACGTGCGGAACTGTCATTTTCTCTCGTCCCGAGTCTTGTCCCTGGCTTGCAGTTCGGACCAAGACACCTCGAGACTCGTGTAAAAAAACGACTTACTTTCCGCACTTGCATCAAAATGTACTATTACCTAATATACAGCAATGAGGCATCTTACAGGAATGAGGAGCGCAAGAAATTATGATAGCAAAGAGCAGGCTCCAATTTTCACAGCATCATCATCATTTTCAGGTCCAGTGGTGTTCCCCCCCTCTCCCCCCGGCGACCCATCCCAGACCAGCGGGGTGGTGGTAGGCGCTTCCGGCTACGGGTTTGTGCCCCCAGGCTCTCAAGGTAAACCCTTTGCCGGCCGATGATGGAATGACTAGACTCTAGTCAGTAGCTAGTACTAATAATGGTTACCCTGGACTTACCTCAGAATCGAACAGCTTTGAAATGGTGAAAAGTATTTTCTAGCCAGTCCGTGCGCGATCGTCCTGGGGCTGTACTTATGAACTATCCAAAACTGACAAGTTTCAGCCAAAGAAGCACATGTAAATACTAAACTATAGGCTTCTCTAACTGACTAATAATACGTCTTCTGGTGATAGACGTCGAAAGAGGCTAGCGGGTCTCTTATGGTCGTGTTTATCAATGTAGACATTTCTCACTTTCTGACCAATACAGAAGTGCGGAAGTGATGGATGATTACTGCAATAAAAGCGATAATATGCGGCTGTTAGCATTTCATTCTGCCTCGTCCCCCAACTCCTGTCACCCCGCGGGACAGCCGCGCACGAATTTGTTCGAGTATAATGTACTGAATCTTGCGCAATCGCTGATTTTATAGCGATTTGTTGGAGAGTATAGTTTATAAGTAATTAAATCTACCTTTGCCTATTTTTCCTAAAATTCCTTCTTTCATCTTTCTTAACTCTCCTAGTTATCCATTTTTTTGTGGTTTCTCTGGTATTTCTGGTGTTTATGGGCAGAGGTGTTTCGTTAATCTTTTTTATTACAATAAAATATTTTTCAAGGTTTAAAATGTCCTTTTTCTTCACCATTTTAAAGATTGTTCTGATTTTTATGTGATTGTGTTTGGGGTTAGTGTAGATATAAATAGTAAATTATTTTATAAATAGTAGACATAATAGTATGCATGGGTATTTTGTGCATGTATCACCCTGTATCCCAGTTTAACGGTTTTCCTTAGTTAAAAAAATCTTGTATTTTTTTGTTATCTGTACATAATTGCAAGAATGTATCTTAAAATATCTTTGTATTGAAAATGTTTTGTTGTTTTTATTAATTTTGGTTATGATTGTATAACGTTATGTGAACTAAAACGATAAGTACCTTGTATTTATTAATTATTTGTAATAAACAATAATAATTGCTACCTGTTTTATTAAAAACCTATAGCGTTAAGTCGCACATTTATTATAGGCATGCTAGCACTGCACGTATTAATGGTTAAAATAAACTGTATCCTTATTTCGTATTAAAGTGGAATGGTTTTTGTAGTATTAACATGGTAACCAGCGTATTAACTTTGTAAATTATTTAATAATTAATATCTAGTATTTAGAGAGTGGTTTGTCTTACCTAGTAAATACTATTTTTGTATTTACGTTATGATCAAATATAATCACCAGTCCAAACCGATTAATCGACTAAGTAATAATAGTAAGACAGGATTAAATTATAATAATACAAAGATTAAACTTACAATGTCAATTGATTGGTGCAAGGACCTTGTGCAGGGTCCGTCCGGTTCGTTACCACCTTCTTTCCTTCAAACCTGCCGCCAAACAGCGGTATAAACAGAACACAATCAATATGGCGTCGGATTAAGCAATAATGGACTCTTAGTCAACGGCGTAAGCACTTTGCCTCGCGCCATTTCAATTGTGTTCTACTGCTTTATAACGTTATCGCGTTTGACGTGTTTTAGAATCGTTTATGACTCGGTCGCCATTATTGTCAATGAACATATGAGTTATCAAAACGTTGACAATACAGAAACACTTCAAAGGCAATATCGTTATTACCGCGTAGAATTTCGGCCCTGCTTGTATTATGTAGAACTGTTGTTTCAGTGCGGGGTCGAGACTAAAAATTACTATAATAGAAGCATTCCATTTAAGTCTACAGTGGGCTTAACATGCTGCCACGGGAACTAATGTCAAATACGTCAAACGGGAACTAGTGTCAAATATTATTATAAAATTATTAAAATGACAGCCACCCGGGGTTTAAGTTGCTTGGTAATAAAAGGACTCAAGTCACGCAAAACACACTTCTATTTGAAATCTTAACACTTTACTCTTACGTTGGAGTATGGAATAAACGAATTAAAGTCCGGAGCCTATGTCAAAATGTTGTCCCGTGGCAGCGTGTTAGGCTCGTTGGGTTGGTAATGCAATTTTACAGCCTTGAGATTGTTATCGTAAGATTACGAATCCCTATGGGCTTTAGAGTCCACTGGTTAGCATCATGAAGTCTGTATGCTCGTTTGCCTTCTTATGCCATAAAAAATAAAATGCTTATTGAAAATCTACAAAAAGAATAAATATAATACCATATGTTCTGGGCTCCTATTCTACTTACCCCCATACTACTTCTTTGTTTTTAACTCGCCTGCCATTACTGTCAAGAAAATAAGAGCTATCGTAACCGTAAAAATATAGTAACATGTCGGATGTCTTTACCCATTAGAATACTGGTCATATTATACTCAAAAGAAATCCTTTCATTAATCAAGTAAGACCCGATTTTGCCGGCAACTGCCGTGCTCAGTTACCGGGCATCGACCTTGATTGCACTCGTTGACATTTGTCATTCGTTTTTTGCAGAAACTCAATTCTACTTGGTAAAACCCCTATTGCTCATGTCATGTTATCGTATTTTCAACGTTATGCTAGTTAGATACAATAAACTTGTTTAAATCTTCATTCATCAATATTTATCAAATAAACGAAAATAATTATTGACAGTACGCTGCTACCGTATGAAGTGGATCGATTTGTATAGAATCCAAGAGAGACTTATTTCCGGTTTGAACCGGTTCACTGCCGCGTGAAGTTGCCCTCGGGTCAACTCCGTCTAATCTAATGAATTAATCTAATATCAGTTTTAAATATGCTTCAGGGTTCCTTTCATCAAAAATAAACCATTTTTTTTAATTCCTGATGCAAAAAGAGGCATGGCATAAGTTTAATATATGTATTTGTGTATCTTTCTGTGGAATCGTAGCTCTCAAATGAATTAACGTATCCAACACGGTATTAATCGGTATTGTTACGTTCGTGGGGGTAGGTAACTAACAGAAATGCACAAAATTACACCGAAATTTTAAAGCGAGACTTTCTTAACGCACTCACTTAAACGTAAACAATAATTATTGCACAAAACTGCGGTTCGCTCTTGTTCACACTGTTCGCTGTCCAAGTAAGGATGATCCGTAGCCGCAATCGTTCCGCTGCAGAGGACTGCTGCGTTATATGTATAAAATAAATAAATAAATATCACGGGACAATGCCACGCAAATCGACCTAGTCTCAAACTAAGCTCTAGGCTTGAACTATGGGTACTAGACAATGATAAACTTACGTATATAGAGAAATATACACTTAAATACATATAAAACATCCAAGACTCCGGAACAGATACTCGTGCTCATCACACAAATATCTGCCCTTACCGGGATTTGAACCCGGGACCGCTAGCTTCAAAGGCAGGGTCACTACCAACTAGGCCAACGTGTCGTGAATGCACACATCACAGGTGTAGGAGGGTGATGTTAATAAAAGTAAAAAAGATCGCCTTCCTTGGTTTGTATTACAGAAAGTAAATCCCAATTTATTTTGAAATTGCCATTTTTATTTAGTTTATTTATTATTGTAAGAATATAAATTACAGTTTTGCACAACTCCATTCTATAATTAAAAAAAATACATTCTTATGTGTTTAATATGACACAGTCTAACTCCTGACTGACTCCTAGTCTTATTATGCCGTGTCAGAACTTGCTATACTCCCGGCAGTGAAAAGGACAGCGCTATTATAGTATATCTCCATTCGATTCACTGTCTGCAACCTGGGCCTCTATTCAGGTGCGTTAAAACGATATCGTGTTTGACACGTTTAAAAATCGTTTATGTCACAGTCGCTATTATTGTAAATGACATAAGAGTTATCAAAACGTTAACAATACGGAAACAGGTCAAAAACGATCTCGTTATAACGCAGTTGAATAGAGGCCCTGGAAGCCTTTGACACTTTACAATACGGCCAAAGCTCGGTTAAATCGTTGGTAATACTAAAATACCGCGTAACTAAAAATACAATATGTTGCAAAATGCACCTTACTGACAGTACGTCAGTAAGGTGCATTTTGCAACATATTGTATTTTTTAGTTACGAGGTGCAAAATACACCTTAGTGAGTACACTAAGGTGTATTTTGCACCTTATTTCATTTGTTCGTTACCCGCTTTTGCACTATCACCGACGAAATCACGTGTGGCTCTTCACGGAACCCACTCACATGCCCAACTCTACTTGACCCGACAGAAAAGGCAATGCCAAACGTGTTCCGGTAGCGTGAGCGTTTAACCTTCGCCGTGCCGGATCACTTTTCCCGCGTTTATTTATTTATCGATCTTTTGTCAGCAGCCAATTTAAGTGTTTATCACGACTGCTTTGTAAGCTGGAGTATTGAATAGGCGTCGATTTGTATTAAGCGTTCTTTTGACATATAATCGGAGTTAAATTTAAACAAAAAAATATTGTGCGCTGGTACTTAATTGTGCATTGAATGTTACCTCGATGTCAATACATAGCCATTTTCTCTAATCTATAAAAGGTGGATGGAGACAAAGGCTGTTTTACAAAATACAATATTATGTAAGTGCAACGCAAAATGTGGTTACATAATTAGGTATCAAGAAATTTTTTTTTAGAGTGATTGGTATTTCTGTAGCTCTGCTTATCCTACTCTGGAAATGAAGGCGTGATGTTTTGTATGTGTATGTTAATATTGCTTTTGTCATATTATAGTATTTTCCTTAACTCGGCCGCCATTACTGTCAAGTAAATAAGAGCTACTGTGACGTTATATAATATGATAAATTGTCAAACGTAATATTTTATTAAGTAGTATAAGTAAATGACAAGCAAGGCGGATAAATTAAAGCTAATAAAAGCTATATAACAAATTAATTGCACCTAGCGTCAATAAGACGCTTTGCTTATACAAGGCACTAGCCTTAGTTAGACACGTGTTTCCAAAAGGTCACGTTGGTCGAAATTCGACTAACATAACTATTATTGACACTTTCCGACAGCCGATCGATCAAGATACAAGTTACAATTAACCGCGAAGCTCATTTCCGTAGCTTTTCTTAGAATAGCTAGATTATACACCGACCACACTCAGAGTCAGTTAAATAAGTTGATAATAATAATGAAATAATGTTAGTATTTTAGATTTTAATATATATTGTGGGGTGGGGTAGTTGCAAGGTTGCCCAAGTTGCAAGGTTGTTGTTGCAAGTTCAGGCAACAACAACAGTCTAAAATACATATAATGTGTATGTCAATTCCATACGCTTAAGTTCAAAAAGTATTTATTAAACATTGTTTAGCTAATTTAACTAGGGTAGTTCTTAGCTAGTTCTACATAAGGTACATAATCAAGACAATTTATAAAGTGCAATTTAATTTGATTCAAAATTTAAAATGCCGTTTAAGAGCAAAGGTAAAAGATGAAATTGAACTTTATCTCCTTGCAGGTAGATTCGAATTACCACTCAAAAAAAATCCCTTAGAGTTTGAAATGGCTTATTTTAAAACGCCTAATTCGAAGACTGTCTACGAAACCAGCGGTCCTGGGCTCGAGTCCTGTTAAGGGCAAATATTTATCTAATGAGCGCCAGTTACTGTATTTATTCCTAAGTCTTGGAGGTTTTATATGTATTTCTCTTTATAAGTAGTAAAAGCTTAAAGCTTACTTTTAGACGGGGTCAATTTGTGTGAGATTGTCCCCTGGTATTTAATTCATTTAATAATGTACGCAAATGCAATAGACCTTGCATTTTGCTACAGCAAAATTAGGTAACACTACCTTATCGTGTTATTATTGTCTAGTCTTAAACACGTAGTAACAGCGTAACCGTTATAAACTATACAAGAGACAATAACTATTACAAAACGTTTTAATACAGACCAGGCAATTTAATAGCAATTACTAGCCACACGTATTGAATAAGATTTAAATCGGACTTTTTGTGGAGCAACCTTGGTCACAAGAGTTTACTGAAAGTTAAGCGTATAAATAAATATAATTGTGACCTTTTGAGACTTTCTGTTTCTGGGAACAGAACGTGTTTCAATAAAATTCCTGTTTCGTACCTTGAAATTATTTTAATTATCAAAAGACTTGGGACCAGAATATTTTTATGTGTTAAAATTACTTCCTATAGGCTTTCATGGTTACAGTTGGCTTTAAGCCTGTGTTGGCGGACAGTCGGAATTTTGAGGTATTTTTTTATCCAGATTCATTTTATAAGAAAATAAATCAACGTTTTGAAGTTTTGTGGTCGACTGGTAGGCCAAAGACCGTTAAGTTCACTACTTGTTTGTTTTTGTGCAATTGAATTTTAAACTAGGACTTCGGTTGGGATAAGGAATCACTAGTTACTGTATGCGTCTTTGATATGGGTAAATAATACGAGATATAAGAGCTTATCATATAACAGTCACCATATATACGCTCACTTTGAATAAGTGTTTTTAATATAACGTTCACTTGAGATAATGAACTAAAGATATAATGTAAAAATAACCATTTCCATAAAGTACTACGTTATTAATATAATATACGAGTATCAATTGGTATACAAATTAAAGTGTATAATGACACCTAAGATATAAAACATATATAAATCAATAAATCTAAAATTTTTTTTAAAGATAAATGTTTCGCATAGTATTTTTAAAAGGATGTAAAAACGAAATGTTGATGCTCCTTTGTGAATTGCAAATGCTCCTAAGTTATTAAGTTATTCTTAATTAAAACTGGGCAACATTTATAAAACACCTCACCCTTTCGCGGCAACAGAACTTTTCCTACAAATTAATATAACAAGCACACACGTCTGGACGCCCTTCGTTTAAAAATGAGCAAACACATAAATATTCATTAGATAAATATCATAACAACGGTCCAGCTAGAAAAGGTCGGCTTCAATTAATATAATAAGTCCGTACTCTTTTATTAAATCACAAAACGGCCACCCCGTTGAAGTGATATGTCAATTTCATAATTAAAATGCGTTTGACCGTGATCTGTACCCCTCTCAAAACAAAGTATCAGTTAATCTATTGCTGAAGCAGCTTGGACTCTTTTCTGTTCCTGATAAAATTGGAAATACGGTGTATTCTTTCAGCAGTTACAAAATTATTGTTTGTTTGGCACATGGATTAGAAAAGCGCAAATGAATGCGAAGGACCCCGAAATATATTATGAAGTCATCGAGAAATTTCACGTAACCCAATTAAAAAGGGTTGTGAATAATTTCACATAGAAATAATGCTGTTCTTTGTCATGAAATAGTCGATACACAGTCATCGTATTTGGTATTTATATACCAAATTTATATTTCTTCTGACATTATATCTCAGGCGGTGCTCGTTAAATGCAAAAAATCGACCAAGCGAGAGTAAACTCATGCATCTAGGGGTTCAGTATGTGTTTAAATTTATCTAGTCATAATAGGTTATTTCTTTTGTAGTTAAGTAAGTTATTTTGATAAGGGTGATGTTTTTGTGTAATTTTCGAAATTAAGGTAATTAAACAGGAAGACATCTTTTCTCTTGTTTTCGGAGATATAAACCTCAACTTTATTTTAGTAATAGTACAAGCATTTTAAATTGAATGTGGTTAGCAATAGAGTACAGAATGCTTCGACTACTCCATTACAATTAGCCGCCTTCTTTAGCGCAGCTCCCAAGTCTCGTTTGTGTAGCAAAATCAGAACACTACCAAATAAATATAAATTAAACTTTAGTCCAAGTACCTCACAATTTTATCCTCGATAATACTGGCGTCAAAAACAATCCTCCCTTTTTGTTCTGGGTTTACCGTGTTATATTAAAGCAACAACCGTCTAGTAAGGCGGCGGAAAAACGAATCCGTCCGGAAACTTGAGAAAGTTTCTATCTCAGACAGTTTGGGAAGCTTTTTTACTGTGACAGCTTAGACGTTCACTTTTTCTTTTATAAAAGCTTTGTTTGTTTTCCTGTTCGACGGGATAAAGGAGTGTAAAGAGTTAAAGTTAAGGTTAATACAGTACTGCTCATTTTTAGTTATATTTTGTTATTTTTGGTGTATATCTACTATACCATTCTATAATCACCTTAGACCATTACAAATACTTGTCTACTGATGTTTATATTTATGAAACTTCGTGAGGAAGTTTGCAATGTATGTTTGTTTTTCAATCGCGCATAAACGATTAAACGGGTTTGAATGACCTTTGGCTCATTTTTAGGTACCTCAAGGAAAAAATAGAGCTTATAGGGATCACTTTGTTGTTCGTCCGACCGTCCTTATGTCTGTCTGTCAAGCCCCTTTATCTCGGGAACGCGTGGTGGTATGGAGTTGTTATTATACTCAAATACGAGGGCTCCCTTGAAGCTGTGAACTAATCCTACTTCTAAGTTAACTTAAGAAAAGATAGGTACGGCCGTTTAGGCCGTAAAAAACGTATATTTTGACACTCTCATGGGAATCAAACTTTATAGGGTACTTCCCATAGACCTAGAATCCTGAAATTTGGTAAGAAGGAAGGGCTTAGAGCACAAGTAAAGGAAACAATCTGGAAATCGTTAATTAGATGCTACATTTCAATTTTATTTTTTTAACAATTTTAAACTTGTTTGCAGTTGGTAAACTAATCGGGACCTATGTCGATGTAGGAGACAAGAGTTTTTCAACGGCAAAATGTAAAGTTTGTCCCTCTATAAAAAAAAACATTTTTGATAACTTTGTACGGGAACCTCGGTACGCGAGTCTGACTAGCACTTGACCGGCATTTTTAGGAGTTATGTAAATCAAATTATTTGCGAACGACGGGCAAAGTCAAATGTGAATAAAGCTAGATCCCTTTGGCCTGTACATACCTACTTACACAGATGTCATAAATTTTCTTAATTTATCCCATTGGAGCAGTCTCTAATAAAACGACTAATTATTCTACGTTATGCAGAATGCCACTTAAAAAAACGATTCGGCATATTTGAAACATAAATTCAACGATCTCATTAAAATACTCAAGGTGGTTGTTGTACAGGATGTCTTGTTAAAATGTTGAAAACCAACCCTTATGCAGACTTAATTAACTTAATGTCCTAAATTTGTATCGGTGACATACCTACCGAAACATAAAGGGTGTCTGTATTATATTTCATCGAATATATAAGCGGCTATACTATGACAAATATGCAAGTGTTAATTAAAATATTCTCAGGTCAACGTTTATAATTAATCTAACGCCTGTTTATACATTAGGGCAAATTACGCTAACGGAAAAATGTGTTATACAATTACATTACGTTTTATTACTATCTTTGAGAGTTTTAAATAAAATTTTGCTCGTTATGATATATATAATAATATAATTAAGGATACGTGCTTTGAAAGTAGTCGGTGTATTTACGCTTGTTTGAACTTGGGTTGTGGGTCGGACAAATTTCATAGGCGCTTGAATTTCGATATTTGTGTTCACGACCGTAAAGGGACACCATGTTTTGTATTTGGTTAAATTATTTAAAACTCTGCTTTTTGGTACCAAGGTGTAGCGTATTTTTAAGTACTGTTAGCTTTAAATCTCTTATAATGTTTAAGCCAAAATAGTGAGGCCAAAATTCGCAGTAAAATAAGAAACATTTCTTAATTGTTACAAAAATAACTGCTATTAGATGTGGTTGGCGTTACGTGACCCACATGGGAACAGCCGCCCTTAAGTTTATACTAGCTGGACATTTTTGTTTTTAATTATGGTCTTATATAAATGTAAGGTAATGTATTTTGTGACTCCGACATATACTTGCGTAACGAGACAACAGTATTAACATGAATTATCATACATACATACATACATAACATCACGCCTTCATTCCCAGAGTGGGGTAGGCAGAGCTACAGAACTAACAAGAACTCTAAAAAGATTTGTTGGTATTTCTGTAACCACCTTTCTCCCAAACAGGCTGAATCAGGCACATGAATTATCAAGGATCAAATAAACAAACAAATATGGTACAAACATAAGAACTCGCATAAATTCTGTCATAGAAACATCCTATATAAGAAAAGCCAAAATTGAAACATTGTCACTTGTCATAACACTACAACTGCCGAGTCCCGTCACCTCTCGCCGGAAGCGTGGCGCGCCGCGGCGGCGCCGCGCCGGAACCACTGAAGGGTTGCCGTCGCAAATCAACTTATGATGAACTTCCAGGGTTGCTATCGCTTAAAAGACCGTCACCGGACAAATTTATTAACATCACTGATTTTGAAGTTTGTTCATTTTCTCCCGAAACGTATTTTACGAGTAAATATAAAAAAGTATGACGTTAACTCGGACACTTTAACGTCCGAGTTTCACCCGGACATTATAAGTAAACCACGTCTAGTTCGCTCTCAGACGTACGTTATACTAGGAATTTTCTGGGAAAACCCGGACAAGTGGCAACCCTGAGATCGCCACAAAAGGAAAATTTCGTGCATTTCCGCCCCGACGAACGAAAATCCACACGAGCCAATAGCACTCTTGTAACTAACAAACTAAAGGATATTGTTGCCTGAACTCATTTTCAAGAGCTTGTATAGGTCTTGAGCAATTATTATTCATATTTAACCAGCTGAAAGACTAAGAGCCAAATCTAGCATTTGATAAACTGTAATAGTATTCATAATTTTTCTGTAAGGTAAACAAAATTCAGCTTCGTAACAATTCTTGTAATATGCCCGTGTGGTTGCCTGGTTAGAATAGCGCCACTCCATGTCTTCCCGTGGATGTCGTAAGAGGCGACTAAGGGAATAAGGGCTTGTAGTACTGTTAGGCGATGGGCTTGCAACCTGTCACTAATACACTGGTAAACTTCTTGGCCTGATTGTGCAAAATGTGGTTAGAGAATTACCAACAGTTCTTTTTAGAGTTGTTGGTATTTCTGTAGCTCTGCCTACCCCTCTCTGGGAATGAAGGCGTGATGTTATGTTATGTTATGTATGGTTGGTGGGTAGAAAATGCTCTTTTTTAATTACACTTATCACTATCTGTAGGAAGAGAGGACAATAGAGAGATCTCTCTCCAGGCGGGTGTTGTGCCTGGGGACCGAAGTCCGTTTGGATGAAGTTGGAAGTGGTATATAAGTCAACCGACTGAAGAAACTTCGTTAGCGCGATGTAGCGCACTGTCAGATTTAGTTGCGTTGTCTGACGCTTGTGGCGCTGGCGAGTTGTTTGTTACAAGTTGTCACTAGATGTCGCTAGGTCGCCACACCAGCCCCCCTTTGAGACCGGAGGTTGATGGTGATGGATGACGTGCAGTCTGTGCGTTGAAAATGCCGCTTGCAAGTGCCAGTAGTAGTAGATGTCTCCAGTAGAGCTCAGAGCCGCGTTGGCGAGCGTAGCAGGAGAAAAGGAGTGGAGTGGAGAGTACACAGTGAGTCGTGTATCTGCTCCGTGAAGTACTCGTAGTAGGACGCAGTGAGTCGCGTTGCTGAATGAGAGTATTGTGCACACTGTAGACACCAGGCATGGAGATATATCAGAATGCTAGTGGTGCACAGTGCGGTTTGTCTGGCTTGCTGTGAGACTGCGTCATAGTGCTTGAAGGTTGTCAGGTTGCGTAAATGTCCATTGTCGTGGGTCACCAATGTAGGAAGAGAGGACAATAGAGAGATCTCTCTCCAGGCGGGTGTTGTGCCTGGGGACCGAAGTCCGTTTGGATGAAGTTAGAAGTGGTATATAAGTCAACCGACTGAAGAAACTTCGTTAGCGCGATGTAGCGCACTGTCAGATTTAGTTGCGTTGTCTGACGCTTGTGGCGCTGGCGAGTTGTTTGTTACAAGTTGTCACTAGATGTCGCTAGGTCGCCACTCTATCTATTAATAAACCAATCGATTTCTGTTCTGTGGGCCTATTATATATGTATTTTGTACTAAGCACAGAAATACAAATACATGAAAAACGTCTTCTCAGGCTGAGGCGAAAATGTTGATCACTGTAATATTAACCATTTCTGCAAGCGACATGTTAACTGATCGCCGTGCTTAGAGATATTCTAGAGACAGTTAATTTGTTCCTTTTTCCAAATTTGTATATGAAAAATCTTCACTGCACCGATTTCACCAAACATTTTGACAACTGTTAACGCTCTAATCGTCTGTTAAGTGGTTTACATCGTTTGGTGAAATTGGTACTAAGAGCCTGATGTTTGATATGGGCCGTTATTCTACTGCGTTATAACGATATTGCGTTTGACGTGTTTTAAAATCGTTTATGTCACAGTCGCCTTTATTGTAAATGACATAAGAGTTATCAAAACGTTCACAGTACGGAAACACGTCAAATACGATATCGAACCGTATAGAATCCCAGCCCAGTACTCAACTCAACTAATTATTAAAATTCGAAATAAGTATCGAAAATTTTACACATTTCCTAGAGATTAAACCGTTAGTTACAATTTTTAATGATTAGTAGTTAGTTTAACTACAAATCAAACAACTCGGCCTTAGAACGACTTAATCATTTTTTACTGAGTCTGTTTCCAATTCTACATGAGTGTTTTCATTATTTACCGTTTTCTCCATATCACTTTAAATAAACTATTTACATGGTAAAATTTAATAATAACCTCTTTTTTACCCCTTGTTATTTTGTGCAATGTGTGGTTCTATTTGGGACAACAACCTCTAGTTTGTCTCGGTCGGCAATAACTGGTGTATTAAAAAAAACTCATTTTATTATAAAGCGGTGCACGAGCAACCAACATCATTGTTTCTAAAAGCTTGTGATGTTTGCAGATGTTACGTATGTCATCACCATTAAAGTTTAATCCAACTTTAAAAGAGACACTAACTGTTATTTAAGTAATTATTAATTGTATAATGATGGTTTAACAAGTAAGATTTTGTGTTTAAAAAAAAGTCTTTCGCCATTTTGGTTTACGAGTAATTGCTTACTTTTAAGTATTTAGTAGTAGTAAGTATTTTAAGATTGAAAAAATTACCTGCTCGAGTTTTTTGCGTCGCCTCTTCTCCATAATGTACTCACAGATTCATTCCATATTACCGATGTGTAAAAGGTCCGTCATGTGGCCAATTTACTGAATAAATATTATGCATTTTTTATTTTCATAATCATACCTGTTTTTTTTGTTTACAGGCCCTGCAAACCCAAGGTTTTTCTACCCAGGATACTTTCTAAGAAGATAGGAATAAATCATAGATGCAATAAGAATCATGACGAATATGTACAAATGCTATTTATAAATTTTAAACATTTGTAATATACGCGCATCAAATCCATAGATAAATAAAATGTAGGAAGTGAATTGTTATATTTATATGCAATATTAATATTAGAAACAATCTTGTGTACCTATGAAACTGTGATAAGAGATTCGTCATTTAATAATATTTTAATTGTAAATTATGAGTGCCTGATGAATCTATGGGGTTAATATATGGCATTGTGGCAGAGAAATCCTGTGTAAATACATTTAATGTAAATATATATATCATTGTTTTATTTATCTAAATAATCATTTTTCAGATATTTTATTTTAGTTTAGTAAATGTGTATTAATTTAGGGTACATTGCAAAACATCGGGGTATTCTTCATTTTTGCATAAGTACCTATTATAATGTAATAGGTACGTTCAAAATTTTGTGCAATTTGTACTAACTGCTAATCGTTTGAAGTGTCGTATCTCAGTAACTAATAAGTATCTATACAGAAATGATTCAAACACCATGTTTTTTTCTTAAACACAACTTTGCTGTAAAACACATGGTTTATAATATATCGCGTCTAATTGTTAATTTATTATTATTGCAATAAACTAAATAAAGTGATACTAGACAAAAATTATAAATCATAAAATGAAAATTAAAACTAAAAGTAAAATTAAACTAAAAGGCAAAGTCTTAATTATTATTATTTAGATATGGTTACCTATCACAACTTCGAAAAATGTTTGACCGAATTTTGGTTCGACAAATACTTTTCGTCAATTATGGTTTGGGTTTTTTTACGTTTGGCCGAATGATCATTTCGAATAGTTTTATTTATTCATTACTTGTTTTGGTTTTTTAACGATTTGACAAATTATCTATACCTCATTACTGGTTTCGGCGTATCAACAGTTGTCCAATGTAATGCTTTGTCTATTTGTCTTTTTCCTATTTCTGATTTTACTTTAGTATTCTTTGCCCAATATTACGGCTCGATCTTTGCATTGTCTGGATAAATTATACTTAAGCAAGTTTTTCGGGGCAGAAAAAAAATAACCTCGAAAGCCAAGGCGGGAGCAAAGCTCCCGCCTTGGCCTTCTAACCTAATCTATCTGAGTCGGTTCTGCCCTGACTCGTCTTGCTCGTTGCATTTTGTAGATAGTTGAAACTAATTACAAGCAAGATTTTTTGGCCGAAATGAATATTTGACGTAACGTAGCAAAATCTATATGTAACATTGATGAAGTGAAAAATGGGTTAAGAAACAAAATACAAAACGATCCACAGGCTAGTTGTAGCATTGGTGTAATGAAAAATGGGCTTTGAAATAAAATACGTAACAATACATAGGGTACGTGACTACAAGGAGAAAAGTTGCTTGGACTAACGAACCATTTACTTAAAGTCAAATGGTGAAATATAAAAATGACGAATCGTGCCATCGGAGAAACGATAAAAAACGAAATGTTTTCGGTCAAATGAAATTCGGTCAAAAACTTTTCGAGGTTGCGATAGGTTACCTTTAGATATACGTTTTTTATGTTTTTTTTTTTTACAATATAATAAATATATTCAAATATAAAAGTTAATTAACAATACTAATACAAAAATACTAGTGGAGTGTAGTGATGGCAGACCACCAGCCCCCTATCCCACAACACTTTACAAGTGTACAATTTGACAAATTTGTAAGGTTTTCCATAGAAAAAGTTGACAATATTGTCAACTTGTACACTTGTAAAGTTTTGTGGGATAGGGGCCAGCTCGATGGTCCGATGATATTAGAGAGAATGCTGGCCCTCTATGGACCGGACTAACTCGAAATAGGGCAAAATAAAAAATAATTGGAGAGGCATGTACCCAACAGTGGGCATGTAAATAAAATGCTGCAGAAGAAGAAGAAAAAGAAGATAATACAAATTATAAACGCCGACAGCGGGGCAGGATTCAAGCTACCTACCGGCGGTTAGGACTGCATAGAGAGGAACCTCCTCACAATACGTGTCATGTCGAGGCGTACTGCCTTCTGTATCTGGCCCTTGATCCAACCATCTAGCAAGTCTCTTAAGGTATTGATCGAGATTCTTAAAACAATTACCGGGACAATGATCGTCGAGTCGATATCTCAAAGCGGTCACCTCTTGAGCCAAGTCAAGGTACTTGCTGAGCTTGTCCTTCTCCGCCTTCACAAGGTTCTCGCCATGTGGGATGATGACGTCGACAAGCATTGATCGATCTGTTAACACGATATACAGCTTATTGGCGGGAATAATTAGTCCTATCCGTGGTGACAGATCGATCCCAATAGGGTGTGATATTTTGTAATGTTAGGTTAGTATTTAAATTTAACATTGTTTGCGTCTTGGTTTTGCTGTAAGCCTACAATTGTATTGAATACATACATGAATAAATAAATAGAGCGTAGCACGACCATTTTCGAGAACTGGTGCTGGTGTGTACTTATAGTACGGCACTTCGGACTCAACAAGACCATATTAAATGATATGTTTTATGTGTGTGTTGGTATGTTTTCAGTGTATTGTATTATTCGCCATTGTGCATGTTATGTACGAATTTACTTGTAATTGTTTTTTAGTGCAATAGATACACACATATTGAAGAACAAGTTGTTGATGGATGATCCTGGCCACGAGGTTATATGTGTGCTAGTACGCGCCGTTGGCCAAATTAGAATGACCGGAAATTATGTCTGAGGGACTTTGTTTGAATGTCTTTACCAAAACACGGGACTACGAGTATGGAGGCGCGGACCTTTGGATGGCGAACGTGGAGCCAAAACCAACACGCAGAGGCCCTTTAAGAAACTTTAGTAAATTAGTGATGGGACACCAACCGGCGATTGTCCCTGGGTTCACACTATAGAAGTATGCTCCCACTGACAACTACCGGTTAGTGTAGGAATAATGGGAACATAATTAAAAGGTATTTATTATTGATGAAACTATGGCGTCTGCCTGGACAATACTTTGGCAGACGGTGACTCATCAACGGAATGGGCCTCCCAACATAGCCACGTACATAGCAGCAGAGGGAACAGGTCCGGCGGGGCTAAAGGTGGAGAGGTGCTTCGCCATAATGTGCCCACTCGCCACTTATTCAACACATCCACCCTTCGAGCATATACTCGTAGATAGCTCCTGCGACTCCGGCCTCTGACCGGCCAATAAAGGCAAGCCAGAGGTAAGGGTTTGTTCCTGGTAATTGTACCCTCCAGCCGGCCGCTAAAGGCAAGCGTAAGGTGAGGAACAGGATCTTCCTTTGGGAGCACTCAGGTCCGTGGTATCGCTTCTCACCAACAGTAGCTGCCCCGTGGCGTAATTATTATTATTATTTCTTTCACACGCTTCTCGAAGGTTCTAATCATGGCATCTGTCGGAACGAAACGCAGGGCTTCAGAGGGAACTGCGGAGCGGCGAGGTAGATGACTTTGACTTTTTAATAATTTGTATACATTTTCAAAAGTCAACGGTTTTCCTTTACCAATACGAATAATACAGCATCTCTTACTCTTAGTGGAAAAAAGCCATATACTGAAACATACTTCAAAGACGGAGGGTGGCCTGAAACGGACTGGAGACATGTTTCAGGCATCTGAAAACAACGGCGATACTTCATCCTGCTTCTTAATCCATTGGCGTAGTAATACTAAGATACAGGCCATAACTTTTATAATGTCTTTTGGGCTCGGGTAATGTCGGTTGAACAAGTATGTACATTAATGATAATGAGAGCGAGTGGAAGAGCAGTACAAACCCGGAGGCCCTTTTAAGAATTATCTGCGTTGTACTCGTTAGGCCATAATCGTTGCTAAGACACATCGATTAACAATAAAACTCAATTACATTTTTATTCTTAGCGTTATATTTAACCGTTGTGCATTTTTTTTTTCATTTTCTCTTTGCTTAATATAGTGAAATATATATGTGATACAATTCGTAAAGCTATGTGCTCGATGCGAATCCATTTTCATACAGTTGCTTCGTCTGTAATACTATGTCAATCGCTATTGTCTTCATTTTAGTTCTGAAATTACAACAAAAGCAAAAGTTTTAGTTATAACTAGTTTTGAGTAAAATTTAAAAAGTTAGTTTAAGCACTAAGAACCATAAAGTAAAATTAATGTCTAAAGTTTTTTCATTACAATTTGTAAGCATATGAATGCTCTTAAACTTGCTTTACAACAATTTCTTACATCATAATAGTAAGCTTGATGGGGATTTGAATAATAAATAATTATTTAAAGTTACCCCCGTGATGGGATCCTATCATTTTATAACCAAAGTTTCACAAATGATTCATTTCACAAACATATCATTTGACAACCCGCATTTATTTCCGAAACTGTATATACTTCTGGATTTATTTCAGGACCAGTGTAGAACCCTATAGGTTAGGTTAGGTTAGTTTTATAAAAATCCTGAAATATTTGTAGTTACCTACAGAATAAAAAGTGGGTATGCAAATTAAAAAGTTGCGAAACGATGCATTTGTCAAAGATAGGTCGGCGAAAAGGCAGTGAACCCCCTGTTATACTTAATGGAGACCCTTTCTTTCAGAGCATCAGCTTAGCTAAGAACAATTTCGATCAAACTAGCTTTCTTGAAATACACAGATACACATCTTAAAATTATAGCACCTCTATTTTATCAGTGATAAAAAGTAGATGTTGGCGGGAACGGGGAGCGGGTGGTGGTGAAGGGGGAAGGGAAGCGCCGCGTACTAGCACTCTCCTCCCCTCCCCCAACATCTGTCATCCCTCAGGAGGGTTACGCACAAAATAGTCGAAATAAATAATTAAATACAACTTACCACAGTCCGCTTACACTCGCAATTCCGCTTGGGAGTCACAGTAGTATCATCTAAGGATATGATAAAAGATAATGAATTGCTTGTCAAGTAAAACCATTAATTTATATACATGTAATGGCCGCACGACAGCGTCGACGATTATGTCGTTCAGCAGTGACTATTGTAAATACACAAGTTGGAAAAAGGAACGAGTTAATTGTCTCTAAGATATTTCTGAGTACGGCTCTAAGTATGTTTTACACATATACAACATGCAAGGGACAGTAAATCCAAAATAGATAGATATAGAAAGAACTATACTTATAAATTACAAATCCAATTACTACAGACAAAATGTGCTTTCTTTATTTACATATACATGTTTGCCCCGTGTGGTTTATAGTGCCACTACATGTCTTAACGTGGATGTCGTAAGAGGCGACTAAGGGAATAAAGGCTTGTAGTATTGTTAGGCGATGGGCTTGCCACCTGTCACTAATACACTAGTAAACATCTCCTAGCCTACTTGTGCAAAATGTGGTTACATAATTATTAACATGACTTTTTAGAGTTGTTGGTATTTCTGTAGCTCTACCTATCCCACTCTGGGAATTAAGGCGTGATGTTATACATGCATGTAATAAATTAAAATATGAAACAACTCTAAAGACTCGTTTGTAATTCTGTAATCACATTTTGCACAATTAGGCCAAGAAGTTTACTAGTGAATTAGTGACAGGTTGCAAGCGCATCGCCTAACAGTACTACAAGCCCTTATTCACTTAGTCACCTCTTACGACATCCATGGAAAGACACGGAGTAGCACTATTCTAACCCAGCAACCACACGGGGCCGTATCATATTTATTATTAGAAATCTATGTCTGTGTTTAACTAGTTAACGTTATCTTTTCATAGCTGACCACGGGTGAGCTCAAATTCAGCCAAGCTGTGCTCACGACCTTGCCAGTAATATTAATAATAATAATAATATCACAGGACAATCTCACACAACTTGACCTAGACCCAAACTAAGCTCTAGGCTTGTACTATGGGTACTAGACAACGATAAACTTACTTATATAGAGAAATATATACTTAAATACATAGAAAACATCCAAGACTCAGGAACAAATACTCGTGCTCATCACACAAATATCTGCCCTTACCGGGATTTGAACCCAGGACCCCTAGCTTCGAAGGCAGGGTCACTCCCAACTAGGCTAGCGTGTCGTCAAAAATTGATCTCGTTTTATTGTAAATATATTATATTAACGATACAAAATCATATGTTAAAATTTGTGCACCTATTAAAAAATTACCCTGTTACAATGTCAGAAGGAAAATAACAAAATGTAATGAAAATAAAAATGATTTATATTTTATTGGATTTACACTGATCTCTTAAATAAAATGCACAAGAAATTTTAATAGATGAGGTAGAATTGACACCAGTAGGTTACAGTTACATGAAACATTTTTCATATACAAATATTTTGACCATATTTTTATGTTACCGTTAATTGAACACTGGTGAATTAAATGCCAGTTTAAGGACCATAATTCTAAGACTTTTTTTTAAGGACTTAGTTGAAAGACTGTGGCATAAAAGTTTGATTTGGCCTTTGCACTGCTTAATTTGACATTAGCAAAAGAAAATTTCCTTGAGCTAAAATTATGAAATTGGCAAGTCTGACAGCGAAAAAACAACAAACAAATCCCAAAGTGGATTGCCTCACATGAACGTATTTTTTTTATGGTAAACATATCTACCTATACCGTATTAATTGTATGGCGTTTTTAATTAATTAATTAAATTTACAACACTATGAATCTGAGTATCGCATCTTATTCGTATTAGTTTCTGTGAATATTGTATTTGAATTTCACAGAAACTAGGGAATGCTCCGGAAGCATTTCCTTGAACAAGACAATTAGCCTTATCTCATCACGTTTCATTCTCCGCTTTTGTTTGTATAGGTATATTGATTCTTTATATTTATGTATTATATAAGTAATATATTAGTATGAGTATTATATGTACAAGTACATGACGTATATACATATATTGTATTATTTAAGTATAAGCAATGGATAGGATAATTATGTTAAGTTTCTAGTTTTATCTGTCTTCTTTTTCTGTGCACCCACTGAATAATGTAAATTTCTGATTGGTTATTTGGTCGACTGGTAGAGAATGCCATTTGGCATTAGGTCCGCCATTTGTACTTGTTTTTGTGCAATAAAGATTAAATAAATAAATAAATAAATATGTACAATATAAAATAAAAAGTAACTACGCATCAATTAGGGTATTTTTAAATTAATGTTATTTTTCTCCGAATTTGTATTAAGGTTTTTTTTTTGCTAAGCCCAACTCTTTTAAAATGATCTACTGAAAAGTCCGTTTGCCTTTTTAATATTTTTTCATCACACATGCTCGGAAAGGGTGTATAACACGCAGGCGTATAGGTCAGTTATTTACCTCCCAAGAGAGTTATGGATTTAGTTTTAAAATATAGAACCCAAGTACGTCATTTCAGACTGAGGAGATGTAAAATCAGGCAAGGTTTATTTCCTATACTCAAAACTTAGTTACAAACGAATTTTACTGTATTTTAAACTTATACGGTACATTTATTTAATTGCATTATATTTATATTTTACCATTATTTCAGAGACATTTGCAATTATTTTTATTAAACTTTATATTGAAAATCATATCATAGTATATATATATATACAATAAAAGTCAATAAAAGTATGTTTATCGTTGTTTAGTACCCGTACCCGTGTTTAGTAATATAGAGAAAAATATACTTAAGTTCATAGAAAAATTCCAAGACTCAGGAACAAATATTCGCGCTTATCACACAAATTTTTGCCCTTACCGGGATTTGAACCTAGGACCGCTGGGCTTCGGAGGCAGGGTCACTACCAACTAGGCTACCGTGTCGTCGAATTAAACTGCTTTGTAGATCCAAAAGTCTTTGAGAGGTCCTTTAAGTAATATGAGCTTGAGAAGCAACAGTTATTAAAACATGTGACCACAACATTGTTAATAAGGCAAATTGAAGTAAATCTCAAAAAAGACCGTATGCCGAATTGGCCTAAATGACGCATCTGGAAACGAACCTTACAGTTGAGATCAGTTTATTATTATGGTCCTAAATCTGTGTGTACAAAACAAAGGGTCAGACTTTAAGCATTTTACCAGTCAAGAAGTTATTCTAATGTAAGAAAGTACATGAAAAAAGTATTCATCTAACAAAAAAATGCTTTAAGTGTAACATATTGAATGGTGAAAAGCCCCTTAATAGCTCATTAATTTATAACACCCTGTAAACTAAATAAATACATACATACATACATAACATCACGCTCTCATTCCCAGAGTGGGGTAGGCAGAGCTACAGAAATACCAACAACTCTAAAAAGACTTGTTGACAATTCTGTAACCACACTTTGCACAATCCGGCCAAGAAGTTTACAAGTGTATAAGTGACAGGTTGCAAGCCCATCGCCCAACAATACTACAAGCCCTTATTCCCTGAGTCGCCTCTCACGACATCCACGGGAAGACATGGAGTGGCACCATTCTAACCCGGCAACCACACGGGCGAACTAAATAAATAAATGTGCATATTTATAACTCTGGTAATGAAAGCACTGGTGATACCAAACTAGCTACTCCCACAAAACTGGTTGTTTAATTACCTTCTCCGCGTGTTCCTCCTTTTTTCTTCTGTGAAACGTTAGTCTGTGTCTGGTTCTGTTGTGATACATTCGTTTGCGTCTGGTTCTGTTGTGAGACATTGGTTTGCGTCTGGTTCTGTTGTGAGACGTTGGTCTGTGTCTGGTTCTGTTGTGAGACATTCGTTTGCGTCTGGTTCTGTTGTGAAACGTTCGTCTGTGTCTGGTTCTGTTGTGAGACATTCGTTTGCGTCTGGTTCTGTTGTGAAACGTTCGTCTGTGTCTGGTTCTGTTGTGAAACGTTCGTCTGCGTCTGGTTCTGTTGTGAAACGTTGGTCTGTGTCTGGTTCTGTTGTGAGACGTTCGTCTGTGTCTGGTTCTGTTGTGAGACATTCGTTTGCGTCTGGTTCTGTTGTGAGACGTTCGTCTGTGTCTGGTTCTGTTGTGAGACATTCGTTTGTGTTTGGTTCTGTTGTGAGACGTTCGTTTGTGTCTGGTTCTGTTGTGAGACGTTAGTTTGTGTCTGGTTCTGTTGTGAGACGTTTGTCTGCGTCTGGTTCTGTTGTGAGACGTTCGTCTGTGTCTGGTTCTGTTGTGATACGTTAGTTTGTGTCTGGTTCTGTTGTGAGACGTTGGTTTGCGTCTGGTTCTGTTGTGAGACGTTCGTCTGAGTCTGGTTCTGTTGTGAGACATTCGTTTGCGTCTGGTTCTGTTGTGAGACATTCGTTTGCGTCTGGTTCTGTTGTGAGACATTCGTTTGCGTCTGGTTCTGTTGTGAGACATTAGTTTGCGTCTGGTTCTGTTGTGAGACGTTCGTTTGTGTCTGGTTTTGTTGTGAAACATTCGTTTGCGTCTGGTTTTGTTGTGAGACGTTCGTCTGTGTTTGGTTTTGTTGTGAAACATTACACTGTGTCTGGTTTTGTTGTGAGACATTCGTCTGTGTCTGGTTCTGTTGTGAAACGTTGGTCTGTGTCTGGTTCTGTTGTGAGACATTCGTCTGTGTCTGATTCTGTTGTGAAACGTTCGTCTGTGTCTGATTCTGTTGTGAAACGTTGGTCTGTGTCTGGTTCTGTTGTGAGACATTCGTTTGCGTCTGGTTCTGTTGTGAGACATTCGTTTGCGTCTGGTTCTGTTGTGAGACATTCGTTTGCGTCTGGTTCTGTTGTGAGACGTTGGTCTGTGTCTGATTCTGTTGTGAGACGTTCGTTTGTGTCTGGTTCTGTTGTGAAACGTTGGTCTGTGTCTGGTTCTGTTGTGAAACATTAGTCTGGGTCTGGTTCTGTTGTGAAACGTTAGTCTGTGTCTGGTTCTGTTGTGAGACATTCGTTTGCGTCTGGTTCTGTTGTGAAACGTTCGTCTGTGTCTGGTTCTGTTGTGAAACGTTGGTCTGTGTCTGGTTCTGTTGTGAGACGTTGGTCTGTGTCTGGTTCTGTTGTGAGACGTTGGTCTGTGTCTGATTCTGTTGTGAGACGTTCGTTTGTGTCTGGTTCTGTTGTGAAACGTTGGTCTGTGTCTGGTTCTGTTGTGAAACTTTGGTCTGTGTCTGGTTCTGTTGTGAGACGTTGGTCTGTGTCTGGTTCTGTTGTGAGACATTTGTTTGTGTCTGGTTCTGTTGTGAGACGTTCGTCTGTGTCTGGTTCTGTTGTGAGACATTCGTTTGCGTCTGGTTCTGTTGTGAAACGTTCGTCTGTGTCTGGTTCTGTTGTGAAACGTTCGTCTGTGTTTGGTTCTGTTGTGAGACGTTGGTCTGTGTCTGGTTCTGTTGTGAGACGTTCGTTTGTGTCTGGTTCTGTTGTGAAACGTTGGTCTGTGTCTGGTTCTGTTGTGAAACATTAGTCTGTGTCTGGTTCTGTTGTGAAACGTTAGTCTGTGTCTGGTTCTGTTGTGAGACATTCGTTTGCGTCTGGTTCTGTTGTGAAACGTTCGTCTGTGTCTGGTTCTGTTGTGAAACGTTGGTCTGTGTCTGGTTCTGTTGTGAGACATTCGTTTGCGTCTGGTTTTGTTGTGAAACGTTGGTCTGTGTCTGATTCTGTTGTGAGACGTTCGTTTGTGTCTGGTTCTGTTGTAAAACGTTGGTCTGTGTCTGGTTCTGTTGTGAAACATTAGTCTGTGTCTGGTTCTGTTGTGAAACGTTAGTCTGTGTCTGGTTCTGTTGTGAGACATTCGTTTGTGTCTGGTTCTGTTGTGAGACGTTCGTCTGTGTCTGGTTCTGTTGTGAAACGTTTGTCTGTGTCTCGTTCTGTTGTGAGACGTTGGTCTGTGTCTGGTTCTGTTGTGAGACGTTCGTCTGTGTCTGGTTCTGTTGTGAAACGTTGGTCTGTGTCTGGTTCTGTTGTGAAACGTTTGTCTGTGTCTGGTTCTGTTGTGAGACGTTCGTCTGTGTCTGGTTCTGTTGTGAGACGTTGGTCTGTGTCTGGTTTTGTTGTGAGACATTCGTTTGCGTCTGGTTCTGTTGTGAGACGTTGGTCTGTGTCTGGTTCTGTTGTGAGACGTTGGTCTGCGTCTGATTTTGTTGTGAAACGTTGGTCTGTGTCTGGTTCTGTTGTGAGACGTTGGTCTGTGTCTGGTTCTGTTGTGAGACATTCGTTTGCGTCTGGTTCTGTTGTGAAACGTTCGTCTGTGTCTGGTTCTGCTGTGAGACATTCGTTTGCGTCTGGTTCTGTTGTGAGACGTTCGTCTGTGTCTGGTTCTGTTGTGAGACATTCGTTTGTGTCTGGTTCTGTTGTGAGACGTTGGTCTGTGTCTGGTTCTGTTGTGAGACGTTGGTCTGTGTCTGGTTTTGTTGTGAAACGTTCGTCTGTGTCTGGTTCTGTTGTGAGACATTCGTTTGCGTCTGGTTCTGTTGTGAGACGTTCGTCTGTGTCTGGTTCTGTTGTGAGACATTCGTTTGTGTCTGGTTCTGTTGTGAGACGTTCGTTTGTGTCTGATTCTGTTGTGAGACGTTGGTTTGTGTCTGGTTTTGTTGTGAGACGTTCGTTTGTGTCTGGTTCTGTTGTGAGACGTTGGTCTGTGTCTGGTTTTGTTGTGAGACATTCGTTTGCGTCTGGTTCTGTTGTGAGACGTTGGTCTGTGTCTGGTTCTGTTGTGAGACGTTGGTCTGCGTCTGATTTTGTTGTGAAACGTTGGTCTGTGTCTGGTTCTGTTGTGAGACGTTGGTCTGTGTCTGGTTCTGTTGTGAGACATTCGTTTGCGTCTGGTTCTGTTGTGAAACGTTCGTCTGTGTCTGGTTCTGCTGTGAGAAATTCGTTTGCGTCTGGTTCTGTTGTGAGACGTTCGTCTGTGTCTGGTTCTGTTGTGAGACATTCGTTTGTGTCTGGTTCTGTTGTGAGACGTTCGTTTGTGTCTGGTTCTGTTGTGAGACGTTGGTTTGAGTCTGGTTCTGTTGTGAGACGTTGGTCTGTGTCTGGTTCTGTTGTGAGACGTTGGTCTGTGTCTGGTTCTGTTGTGAGACATTGGTTTGCGTCTGGTTCTGTTGTGAGACGTTCGTCTGTGTCTGGTTCTGTTGTGAGACATTCGTTTGTGTCTGGTTCTGTTGTGAGACGTTGGTCTGTGTCTGGTTCTGTTGTGAGACGTTGGTCTGTGTCTGGTTCTGTTGTGAGACGTTGGTCTGTGTCTGGTTCTGTTGTGAGACGTTGGTCTGCGTCTGATTTTGTTGTGAAACGTTGGTCTGTGTCTGGTTCTGTTGTGAGACGTTCGTCTGTGTCTGGTTCTGTTGTGAGACATTCGTTTGCGTCTGGTTCTGTTGTGAGACGTTCGTCTGTGTCTGGTTCTGTTGTGAGACGTTCGTCTGTGTCTGGTTCTGTTGTGAGACATTCGTTTGTGTCTGGTTCTGTTGTGAAACGTTCGTTTGTGTCTGGTTCTGTTGTGAAACGTTGGTTTGTGTCTGGTTCTGTTGTGAAACGTTGGTTTGTGTCTGGTTCTGTTGTGAGACATTCGTTTGCGTCTGGTTCTGTTGTGAAACGTTCGTCTGTGTCTGGTTCTGTTGTGAGACATTCGTTTGCGTCTGGTTCTGTTGTGAAACGTTCGTCTGTGTCTGGTTCTGTTGTGAAACGTTCGTCTGCGTCTGGTTCTGTTGTGAAACGTTGGTCTGTGTCTGGTTCTGTTGTGAGACGTTCGTCTGTGTCTGGTTCTGTTGTGAGACATTCGTTTGCGTCTGGTTCTGTTGTGAGACGTTCGTCTGTGTCTGGTTCTGTTGTGAGACATTCGTTTGTGTTTGGTTCTGTTGTGAGACGTTCGTTTGTGTCTGGTTCTGTTGTGAGACGTTAGTTTGTGTCTGGTTCTGTTGTGAGACGTTTGTCTGCGTCTGGTTCTGTTGTGAGACGTTCGTCTGTGTCTGGTTCTGTTGTGATACGTTAGTTTGTGTCTGGTTCTGTTGTGAGACGTTGGTTTGCGTCTGGTTCTGTTGTGAGACGTTCGTCTGAGTCTGGTTCTGTTGTGAGACATTCGTTTGTGTCTGGTTCTGTTGTGAGACGTTGGTCTGTGTCTGGTTCTGTTGTGAGACGTTAGTTTGTACGTCGTTCTTCTGTTTCTTATTTTTCTGAGTTAATTTTCCCTTGCTTTTTCCACTCTGAGCACTTGCACCAGAAATGGTTTTCGCAGTGCCACGATTGGCGATTGCGTTTGAATACGCGAAGGCCTCAGAGGAAGCTGAGAATGAAAATAAATATGTTATCATTATATTCCAATAGTTTCCTATTTGGTTTATTTTGACATTGGTATTCTTTTTACTGGTTAATCCTTGAATTACCGACACTCAAATTTCATTTTATGTTGTACTTCGCGTAACTCCACCATCCAACCTCACGTAACCCATGCTTAAGATAACCTAATACAATAAGGTTTCAACAGAAATTAGCTGTTGAGGTTATCACGTTGATGTTATTCATATAGACTTATAAAAAAATAAATAAAAAAACCATAAAATTCCGCTTAATATCTTGCCGAGGAAACTTGAGTCATTTGGTATACATGGCGAACTGCTTAGGTGGTTGGAGTCCTATATGAGAAATCGAAGTCATGCTGTTGCTGTCAAAGGATATTGCATGAAATTTGTACCCGTGCCATCGGGTGTCCCCTAGGGTTTTCATTTGGGATCTCTTTTCTTTATAAGTTTTGTTTGTGACTTTATCGGCCAATTTAGTTCCTCTAGTTGTTTACTTTATATTGATGATAAGATTTTTTAAAGTAATGACTTCGTATTTTGACATGTCGGTACATGCAAGGTGACCTCGATAGACTGTGATTATACTGTAAGGGTTTTTTTACTCATTACTGTCAAAAAAATGTAGTGTGAACCCTATTCAAAAAAGAAAAAAGTAATAAATTACAATTATCTCCTTAATCATGGATCAGTTCAAAGGACATCTACTTTACAAGATTTAGGAGTACACTTGGATAGTAGACTGCTTTTTGCCAATCATACTAAAAACTTAAAAAATAAAGCCTTTCGTGTCTTGTCCTAAGGATTGGAAAGGAATTTCAAAATGTTAGTACTATTACGGCTCTTTTCTGCTCTCTGGTACGGCCAATTTTAGAAATACTCTTCAACTTTATGGAACCCTATAGAAAAAGTACAAAATAAACTGTTAAAACATCGAAATATCCTCCTCAATCCACTTACCATTACAATTTTAATTTGGACATTGTTGTTTTCACATTATGCCCACATAACGAGATTAAACTTCCCAATTAAAAATAATTTGGTTACAGAATTATCAACAAGTCTTTTTAGTGTTTGGTATTTTTGTTGCTCTGCCTACCCCATTCTGGGAATGAAGGCGTGATGTTATATATGTATGTATGTAAATTAATTTCTAACAAATTTAACGTCCCTTATCTTGTAAGTAGATTTAGATTTAGAGCACATCGCTTCAATAGACGACATATTAATAGTCTTTTTCATGTTCCTTTCACTCGTACTAAATATGCTCGCAACTCTTTTATTAACAATGACCGATTTTATGATGCTGATATATTTGGTTCATCAGTTCTTTTTAAGACTACCATCAGCCATCTTAGCACCTAGTTTGTTTTTTAATCAATTTTTAGAGTTCCGTAGTCAAACTAGGAACACTTATAGTTTCGCCATGTCCGTTCGTCCGTCCGTCCGTCCGTCCGTCCGTCCCTCCGACCGTCCGCAGCCTAGCGCAGAGACTTTTAGTACTAGAAAGCTGTAATTGGGCATGAATATGCATATTAGCCACGCCAATAAAGTGGTACAATAAAATGTAAAATTTATTTTTTTGTGTACATCCACTACACGTAACGTGGGGATGATTTTTATTTTCTTGTCTACCCTATAGTGTGGGGCGCCGACTGTATGAATGTTTACTCTTATAGTCTCACTGGAAAGTTTAACTTTATACTCACTATTACTATTTCCTACTACTATGTACTATATTATCTTGTGACAACTTAAGTGGTTAATGTTATAATATCGTTTTTAGCTATGAATTGAATTGTACCGTTTGTTACCCTAATAAACATTAAAACATTTATGAAATGAAACTCTGAAGCAACACATTCGATTAAATGAGTGTCGTTGATTCAATGGGATCCCTTTACTTATGCTTTTAGCTGAATTGTTCTCCGCAAAACAATTTCTCAAAACTTTCGGAAATATTTTTGGGTAGGTCATAGTTACTCCTGCAACTAAATCACTTATTTAGTTTATGACGTACGGATTGTTCGACGATCATTGATGATCGGCCACCGGTAGCATTTTATGGCACTTTTATGACGAAAGCATTACATATTTTATTACATTACATACCAAATGTTTTAGCGGCCGCTGCTGCAGATGCTATGGCTGAAGAAAAAGCTCCAGCCTGACCAATACCCTTCCCACTTTGAGCATTAGCTGTTGAATATGCTGCCGCATTGCCACCATTTGCAATGGCATTGGAAGAGGCGGTACTTTTACCACCATTGTCACCACCAGCATCAGCAATAGCTGACGCGAAGGCAGAAGAAGCTGAAAATAAAACGGTATATGTTACCAATGCTTATACAGAACTTATTTTGTCGACTATATCTGGCCAATTCCTATAACTACCTACTTACGCTTTTAGCTGAATTATTATTGTCCTCGACAAAATAATGTTTCAAAATATTGCCTACACAGATTTCAGAAAACTTTTTGATTTGCGTGTAATTTTATCCCAGTAACTGAATCACTTGGTGCTTATGATGTTGATTTGTTAGATTTAGGTTATGATGCATGCCTTTGATTGATAGTCACACGCAATAACAGTGAGAGGAAATTGATCAAACTCTATTTAAATGGCACTGGTCCATCAAAAGACAAAGACATATTTTATTGCAAGAACACAGTATTCGGACAGTTGTGAGAACACAACTACAGGATCGGCTATTTTAGGCATGCAATATTTGTAGTATACGTAACTATTTTATTCACTACAATAGTACTAGTCACTTACTTGTATTACTTATGTAGAAATACAATGTTTACAAGTCTTATTAAATAAAAAAAAGGAAAATTATTTAAAAAAACAATCTATTAATTATTTACTTGGTTGAGGATTCCAAAGAAAAAAGTACGAACAACATCAAGAAGCCACCTTGATATGAATCTATTAAATTGATTAGGCGTGCATTCCTGTATATATTTTTGTTTATGGTTAATGATTTTAACTGCCATATGACGTTCTTGTATAAAAAAAGCTTCGAAATAATACATAATTACTGAAACCATAATGTTTTCAGGGAATCTTAAACATTTATTACGTTGGTTTCAGCAGAAAATAGCGTTCGATGAAATGAAAATCGATAAAATGATACTTTCGATGAAAGGTGTTTCGATGAAATGATAGACACCATCCTCTATTATACGAAATACTTTAAAGCCCGAAGTTGTATAATTTGAAGTTATATAGTTGTATTTGTTAGTTTAAAATTCTATGTAATGTGCTGATATTGTCATTTATATTTTAACAAAGGTTTTTGTCTTTGCTACAGCTTATAGGTAAAATTGTATTAATGTTCTGTGGTGCTAGACAAGTAGCATTCGACAATCGATAGCGATTATGTTTCGATTGATAAATGTATGGAATTGACGTAAGCCACCGATATATTTTTCAATCGAAACATAATCGCTAACGATTGTCGAATGCAACTTGTCTAGCACCACTGATTACAAACCAAATCTTTGTACATACAATCTATTGCAAATAAAGAAACTGAAACTGAAACTGAAACTTGTATTCAGGCCCTGGTTTCCAGCTTAGTACTCTATGGATCTAAAATTATATTTTTTGTTTGAACAGTTCTACCATGAACCGTTGGAAAAAAAATGTTAACAGTTTTATGACGCCACAGTTCCATAGAACTGATAGGAAACTTGACTAATAACTGGAATAGCATTTTTTTTGTTTCAATAGTTGTACCATGAAAATGCTTGAAAAGAATAATAACAGTTCTATGACGTAACAGTTTCATAGAACAAAATGGGAAGTATACTAATTTTGTAAAACTATATTTTTTTTTACTCCAAAAGGGTGCCTATTTTTTTATCACTGCAAATTTTTTAACATATGATTTTGTATCGTTAATATAATATAACAGTAAAACGAATTAAAAAATTATTTTTTTTGTTTCAAATTATCTCTTTTTTACCTTCTCGTGTGGACAAAAAGTCACACTAGAAATGATGACATGGGTTGTCAAGCTGTAGGTATGCGATACACTGTATTGATATTCGAAATTTGAAATTTCATGTACAGCTTGTCAGACAACAAGCCCCTCTCCTACTGATATTCTAAATTTGAAATTTCATTTATTAACTTACTTAACAACACTCGTTGTAACTCCTCGCACCGCTGCATTAGAGGGTCCGTGAATATCGTCAAGTTAGTGGAATCATTGAATCGGCAATATCTCTAATATTTTTTAAGCTAGAGTAAAAAAACACAACGTGTGTTATTGATTAACAGTAGCAAAGCATATATGAAATTTTGTGCACCTATTAAAAAATTACCCTGTATAAGCAATTTTCCGAAACGCGTTTTTCTTAAAGCGGTTGTTTGTTTTCTGAATAAATCAAAAAGAAAAACGTAATCTCACTGTGTCATGCATCCCATAGCTAAACTTTGAAGAATATTACTTAATCCAAGTAGATATCAAAATAATCTTAAGCCTGTTTTCATTATTACCAATCCTAAAGAAAATCGTAAATACTGCACTCAATAAGTACTAAGTACTGAGGTAAATGTTCATTTTACTACGCGTTTAAGTCCCGATTTATAGTTTTAGTATGTGTGAATCGTGTTTGTTTAAAGCAAGGTATCGCATCATAAGGCCGTACTACTAAAGAAAGCGGCTAAAGGCATAGTAATAATTTGTATATATTAATGTGATCTCTTTATTGCACATAAACAATTACAAGACATGTTTGCATCAATAAAGATAATGCACATACGCGAACTTATCCCATATGGGATCTCTTCCAGTTAACCCTGGAGCAAGGACAAAGCTAGAGGATAGGTAAATTAACAAAGTAACAGAAATAACAAACAGTACATTTTTATGTTAAAGAGAAGGCACACTAGCACTCAGGCCACCTGATGGTAAGTGGAATCTGAGACCCATAGACATTTCAAATCTCAAGACTACAATCCTAAGTCCTCAAATGCGTTGCCAACCCTGAGGACTAAGATGGAATGCCTCTATGCTAGTAATTTCACCGGTTGTCTTATCCCCACACCGCATATCATATCATACATACAGAAAATACGAGGAACACAAAAAAAACGGCTTTAATAAAATACATAATCGCACCTTGAGAACAACAATGACTCAATTCAAAATTTCTACTTACAAATTTCAAGTCATAAATTTATCACTATAGAGATAACTCGAAATTTTAAATTTCTCAATTAGGTCACTGTTGTTCTGAAGGTATGTACATAGATAGGTAATATTATTATATTACAAATTTTTACTACCACATACTTAAACAGCATTAAAACCTATAAAAGAGCTAAGGATCAACACTCAGACGCATCTTCTTGATTTAGACACAACTTCTTTAACCTTTCCTTTGATGAACCGACTGATCTAGATTACCTCAAGCACTGTGGAAGCTCATTCCACAATTAGACAGAGTATACCGTGTAAGATTTACGAGGTACGAGTCTTGTAGAATTTTACGGTAAATATTATAAGCATTTTAATGTGGTTACCAATACAATGTCGAATGCTTTGACTAAGTACTGCATGGTAGTTATCTCCTTATTTGGTATTACGGCTAGCTTCGGCTTTGTACTCTTTCTCACTCCTACTAGCTCCCGAATCAGAAAGACGAAGGTGCTCTTGCATTCTACATCATTGCCTTATAGATATAGTACAGGCGAGCTTAATAGTAGCTGCACACTTTTATACCTTGTCACTATAACGCCTTTGACCGATTAGTTCAGCAGTTCAAACATAATGTTAATGTGACAAAGCACTAAAGTGTGCAGTTACTTATAAAGCTGACCGTACAAGCCTAGAGCCTGGTTGTGAACTAGGTCAATTTGTGCAAGATCGTCCCGTGATATTTATGACATGCATACATACATAACATCACACCGTCGTTTTCAGAGTAGGGTAGAAATACCAACAACTCTAAAAAGACTTCTTGATAATTCTGTAACCACATTTTGCACAAACAGGCTAAAATGTGTACCAGTGTGACAGGTTGCAAGCCCATCGCCTAACATTACTACAAGCCTTTATTCCCTTAGTCGCCTCTTACGACATCCACGGGAAGATGGAGTGGCAACCACACGGCACTTGTGATATTTATGTATAATGATAAATAGTGTATCGATAAATTGGAAATATAAAAAAGCTTACATGAAAACGGAGACCGGTAGCTGAAAAAATCTGAAAAAGAAAAAGTATTATTGACAGGCTCTTATAGTCATTTAGTTCTAAGTACGAATTTTCACGTGTCCTAAACCCTGTCCACTGGAATTATAAAACTCTTGAGTGTTATTATAATAGTATACATTGGTGAAGGTTAACTTTTTTGTAATATTTATTTAATTTAAATTTTGGGAACACTTAAGACGAATGAGGCTAGATTTCAGTAAGTTATTTTTTTTTTAATATTTGCGACCTTAAGGGTTAATTGGTGTATGTTTTAATCAACTAAATTTTAAAAGTAAGAAAGTGATAATTTACTAAAAGTTAACAAAATAAGGTGCACAATAAGAATGACTTACCTCCGTATGATGGTTGATAATTGTAATAAGCTGAAAATAAAATAAATGAACCGTAAAACATACATACAAAAACCACTAATTTGATCACAGGCTTAGTAAGAAGTTGGCAGTGTTGGCACCATTTTGGTTGGTTCCGACCTTTAAAAGTTGAGTTAAATCCTTATGATATGGAAAAGGAATAAAAAAACTATCGAAATGCGAAATATCGAAATTTCTGTAAGTTTTGATTGTCTTAAGAGTGCGCCGAGGCAACGATACGTAATTACGAAAAAAATGCGTTCGTTTGATCGCCTGCTGCATTGTTTTTACTGAAGCTTTAGTTATGCAATTCATATGTAAGATATTTAAGGAATCACTCTATTTATCATATACTTTAGAAACACGATTACTTGTACTTCCCTCGATAGAAAAAAAATCCAAAGATACCTCTACATAACAAAATAAACACTTAGTACGGCGTAATTACTTCACGGAAGATCATCAGTTTTGGATTTACAACAAAACTACACGTCTTCTATATATTCTACACTTTAGATTTGAAAATGTGTTTTTATTTTACTAATATGAAGGAAATACCTAAATTCGCACGCGTTTCGTCCATTTTAGCCAGAGCCGTCACGTTTCCCCCATGTCCGCATTAGTCAGGCTTCGGCCGTCGGACGTGGAGGCTGTGTCGCTTGGTGGTTGGTTGCGTTTATCGCGATTTTTGTGATTATTCACTTTATTTTAAATGGGGAACAAACACAACCAAGAAAGGAAGAGAAGGGGTTGGCAAAAGCACAATGCTAAACGCTTGCGTGAAGAAATGAAGTTAGTTAAAATCGTAAACCTACTGATAGTGGAGTAGTTCTAAGAAACCTGATTTGACAGTTGTCAAAATGCCACGCTAAGGGAGGAGAAAATAAATCGGTAGCAACATAGACTGATTTTCGAGATGTATCGATTTGTATTACTAAGACTTTGTAATCGTTTAGTTGTAGTCTTGATGTTTTGGGCCAAAATTGGTTTATTTACACAAGTAATTTTAAACAACACGCGAAGTTCTTTCAATTAGTAGGTAGGTATATAAAAAATACACTTCTATGGTGAATATTTACCAAGATATAAAAGTAGTTTAGCTTAAAAAACACATTTACAGGCAAAACAAGCTTCTTAGAACGACCCGAGGTTTTTTTTACTATAATTAATTATATAATGTTGTTACTTCTTGGGATGGTTTCAATATTTCTAGAGCAAGACATCTCCAGAAATCTGAATACAAAGAGAATACTCCGTAAGAATACTCAGTACCTAACAACTATATTTCAACAAATGAGTAAAATTGCAAAATTATTCATATTTTTTTATTTATAGGGTTAATGTTCCAGTTGTTGGCAGTTCGCTACAAAGCGAAGAGTTAGGTACCTAATGAACCGGTGAGGTATGCGTAAAAATAGTAAGAGGTGTATAGGAAAACATTTTAATAAATTTAGTATGAATTTTCACATTATTTCAATTTACAGAGTAAATGAATTGGTTGACATCGATTATAAAATTTACCACACAATGGAATTGTAAGTCCCAAATACGAATTATTTTTATAGAATGAGGATTACAAAATTTCATCCAAAAACTAATTCTGTTAATAAATAAATTATAGTTAAATCAAAACGTTCTGTTTTATTACAGGATGCCAATGGACCAAATTTCTTGTCTTTCAGTGGATGGAGAAATAGACAATGACATTGCTTACTCACACAGACAAAATAATGCCGTGAAGTAAAATCCAATATTGATTATTGTTGTTTCTTATGTCCTAATATTTTTTTCTAAAGATACCTGCGTACATTATTCATTACATTATATACATACAAACATTAAGTAGGAACTTCTAAATATGTGATTGATACAGCAGCTTTAAGTTTTTAGTTTTTTAAAACATCAATTTAATTTTATACTTTATAGTGATCAGAATCAGACATTGAAGTTTTTGCGGAAATAATCATGGATAAACATTCGTACAAACTAAGATCCTTTTTTTAAAGACGGTTAAAATACCAAAACCTTCTCCTATGTGAAACAAATACTTTTCTGAAAACCGCATTAAAAACGGTTCAGCCAAACGTGAGATAATCGCGGACAAACATACATATATACATACAGGTCAAACTGAGAACTTCCTTTTCTTTGAAGTCAGTTAAAAATAATATCTTGAAGAAAGGGTCCATGACTGGGATTTTTGCCCTACTCAGCCGTTCTTATTACTTTACATTAGGTATTGAGTTCACTTTATTTTGTGCTTAGAATATTGTCAATAAAGGTAATTAGGTTTTATTTCATTTCAATATACAGTCACATTAAATCACGGGGTTGTTGAGCCACCATAGAACTCTGTCCTAATGACAGCGTCAAGTCACGCAAAAGAAATTATTTACGTCAAAATTTACCGTCAACTTTCTATGAAAGGGTTCTCCCGGTAACCTTCGGAGAGGGAAGATGGCCGATTGGAAGATGTACGGCTTGTACTTATGATTTATTCTCTTTAGCCGAACAATTTGCCCAATAAATATTATAAATAACTTAACACTAGCTAAATACACCATAGATGTACAAACGACATTAATTAAAAATTATCTATCTATCTGTGAGTGGGTTCTAGAGTGGCTCAACAATCTCGTGATGTGACTGTACCTCAACAATACAAGTAATTCAATCCTACCTTACCTACCGACAGTAAACAACAAATTTAAAAAAAAATGTAGACTGAAAAAAGTTTTTAACTTCTTATAGTCAATATTTGAATAAAAGTATTCGGAATCGATTATGTTTTTTTATTTTGTAAACATTGGTAGCAACCTCCGCGCCTATTGGACCGGCGCACGGCTCGTCAGGCGCGGCGCGCGGCCGGCGCATGGCTCCAGCTCGCTCCTTGCTGGTGTGCTATACGCACACATACACAGAGTGCATAAAATACCTAAAGTTAATGAGCGCAAAAAGCTCGGTGCCCCCTTAAAAACCGTAAGACTTTTACTAGACCCATGTTAGGTTGTTTAGATAAAGCAAAAGCTCTTAAATATACAGGTTGATCTTGAACCTCTTAATACAGGACACCTTTGGAAATATATAAGTACAATTGATAAGAAAATCCGATTATTTTTTATCAGACATTTATCATGAAAATAATATTAGTCACATGGTTAGACCTTAAGCTGCCCAAAAATAATAGAAGTGACCATTTTTTATGCACGACTCTTGTTTTTACTGTAAGGAAAGTACTAAGGACTATGTTTTTAGGGTTTTGTTTTGCCGTGTCCGTCCGTCCGTCTGTTAAACTCAGAGACCCACACTAGTGACAAAGCTAGTAATTTGGCATAGTTATACAGGACAGGTATCTCGTGTACCCATACAAGTAAAACAAAGGTATTTTTTTACATTATAACATCTAGTGAGTGAGCTCTTCAAAAATCATAGTGCACATGTTATTATACATTTTTATGTCCCCGTACAGCCAACACTATAAGTAATAAAAAATGAAAAATTTCTTATATGAAAGCACACATAATTGAAAAGGAAAACTATCACGACTGACTAGACTTTATTAATTCTTGAAATACACTAAATGAGACTAAAATATTTGTTCCTACAAAAAATCATGTAAGACAGCACCAAATAACTTTAAATTGAAAGTTCGTACATACTTTTGGTTTTTCGGGTAACTGATCACTTTATCGAATATCACTTCAACGAATGTATTATTTCATCGAACGCTATTTTCTGCTGTAACCATAACGTTTTCAGGGTATCTTGAACATTAATTACGTAGGTTAGGTTAGTTATTCGTAGATATTTAAGATACCCTGAAAACATTATGGTTTCAGCTGAAATTACTGTTCAATGAAAATTAAATGAAATTCGATAAAATTATACATTCGATGACATAGACACCCGGTTTTTCGAGAAAGTATTTAGTGTTTGTAGTAACGGTGTCGGAACCCTACTCTGAGCTTGGTCCGACATGCTCTTGCGGGTTATTAACCGACTTCAAAAACGGAGCTTATCAATTCGATTTTTTTTGATTGCACAGATGAAACAAACGATATACAGGCAACATATTAGGGCTGAATGTTAACTTTCTGGTAACAGTATTTTTCAGATACATTTCAGCAGGTCTTTTTCTTTAATATGAGCAAGAAACTAAAAGTTATAGCATTAACCGTTAGGCTAGTAACTAGTAAGTGGAAGAAGCGAAAGAGATTTGTCAGGATCGTAGCAGGTGGAAAAAAGTGGTCTCTGCCTACCCCTCTGGGAAAACAGGCGTGATTTAATTTATACATGTATTTATTAACTTTTATCTGAGGATTTACTGAAAAATTTACTTTAAACCTCGTAAGGCCCACGTCAAATTTTACTAGTTCAAAAAAGAACCTTGTGTAAGTCTACTAAAGTGTAAAGTCACTTTGACAAATGTCCTAAATTTAGGCCGTTGGGCCTTACGATGTTAAGAAAATTTTGCTTAGTGGATTTCCTCATACAGTCCCAGTAAAAAAACACACTGTTCAATACTCACGTGGTCTTCTATTTGGTAGTGCCAGTGATGGCACCACCAAAGAGGCCAGCAAAGATAGCCATTTTATGTTAACCATATCGTATACGTATGGCCTTTGCCACGGATGTGCTTTATTCCTCGCCACTTCCAGTATTTATGTAAGTAAAACTATAACAATTTTATTTCGACATTAAACGATTCGTGAGATATAATTCTTTATTTCCATCGTGTTAAGAATAGTGATAAGAATTAGAAGCATCGTGTTCATGTTTAGTTTTTGGTTTCTAGGTAACGTTTTTGATGGTGAACTCAAGAAGCGTCACGATTGGCAGCACGTGTAAGCATCTGAAGTTAAAATGCACTTGCAGAAGGACCAACTAATCAAAACCTGTTATTATTACCAAAAAATATAGTATTAATATTTAGTACAATTTGAATTAAGAGAGAGAGGGTCAGGGTGATTTGCTTTACTTTCATACTAATTTCCAAAGCATCACAAAATTAATGAATGATTAATATATAATAATTCGTAATAAATGCAAAAGTGTGATTGTTTCTTTGTTTGTTTGTTCCATCTTCACGGCTCGAAAAAAGGTGCAAAAGTGCATACATATTATTTCAGAACTCGACTATACTCAACTATAGTTTATAGCCTGGCGATGGGAATCGGGTACTTTTTATCCTTGAAAACCTGTCAGTTTCCGAAATAGGGACAAACTATTTCTGGGTGGGTGGACTTAGGTAAAGGCAAAAGGCTAAATAAGTGCACATAAATACAATTAATAACGGTAACTTTTGCGTTACGTCACAAACAATTATCCTACATTTATGACGTATACTACCCTCATACGCCAAGAGGCGGTATGTCAATCTCAATCGAAGTAGATTCAATCCTCACCCGTTAGTAATATCGCACCTTCGGTAGAACAAGGACATAATTGCCCATAATTGGGTATAATTCCCTTTAGTCACATTGTACATTGTGCCCTTTGTTCTAGTGGACGAGGGCATAATTGCCCATTTAGTCACATTGTATATTTTGCCCTTGTTCTACCGAAGGTGCGATATGGTTTCGGGGAACAACTTAAAATTCCGAAGTATTTTGTTCCGAATATTCATTCGTCCGAATTTTCATATTTTAGAAAGCTATGTTATGTTTGAGTTAATTTAAAATAATTTGCTTTAAGCAAATTAGGTTAGGTTTGATTTATGAGCGACATAGAAAAAATAAAGTCTTCTATCAAAAAATTGCATTCGGAATCATGAAAGTTCGGAATTTTGATCAATTTGGATTTATGATTCTTCGGAATTATGTAGTGTACCCGTGTTTCGCGTAGGGGTTGGTGGCACTATTCCTGCCAACCCAGTTCCAACAGGAAGCCTAGCAAACCTTTGACGTCGCCGATGACTTCTGGTAGTGACTTCGGCTCTAGTCTGAGGTGCCGCGCCCATTATGTTGCCACTTCTGGACACTTTCCATGATGACGTGGGCATCGTGGCTGTCTGTAACACTTAGAGTGTGTACGTACCTAAGTGTTTATTAAATAAGGCACGACCATTTATTGCCCCTTACGAGTCTAAGTTGGGTTTTAACTGCCGTAGCTTCCGTGACAATTCGGGATAGATCGTCGGTAGGGCTTCTTTGGACTGTGTAGGTGCTTAGGTTATTCCAATACCACTGGTGCTGTACCTTGGTCGTTCGTCGTAGTTTGTAAATATTGTTATCTAAATGATTATGTAAGTTATTACGTATTAAAATTTGTTCTCATATAAATATGTCCTTTATGTTTATGATGGGTACGTATCATAATATATAAAGTTCAAAATACATAATGGGTTATAATACATAATGGTCATAATTCATAATGGCTTTTTCTCTGTAACCGTAAACTATTCAGGAATGTTATAAAACAAACCTAACCTATACAATACACTATACAATACAATACAATACTATACAATAGCCCTTTAATAAATCCTGAAAAGTTTACGGTTTCAGAAACAAAACCATTTTAAATTATGAACATAATGTATTATGAACCATTATGTATTTTGAACTTTATATATTATGATACGATCCCTTTATGATATAATTTTTTATTTTAGGCTTCATTTAATTTAACACGAACCTCTACTTTTCTGTTTGGCTCAACCTTGTGTATTGTGCAATAGAGTTTAAATAAATCAGTAGCAGTACCAGCCGAAAAGCGTCCACTTTTCGATATAAGCTTTCCTCAACGGCGGTAGGTTCCACGCCATGTTGGGGGTTTTTCAAACACTCATGTTATTTTCCTTCTTCAATATATTTTTTTTTTTATTGCAACCATCTAAAGTGCAACTAGACAAAATCTATAAAAACTAACGAACGGAAATTAAAACTAAACTAAAATTAAAGGGCTAAGTATAAAAAAGGGCCCTGTGGGATTGTCCGAAGATGCTGGCAGCATTTCTTTTTTTTAAGACGGCAAATAAGCACACAGGCCATCTGAAGGTAACTGGGGTCTATGACCCATAGACATGCATTCTCAAGACTATAATATTGAGACTGCTATCCCAAGGCCGGAAATGAGTTTGCCAGCCCTGACGACTAAGATGGGATGCCTCTATAATAATAATTTCACCGGTCGTTTTATCCTCACACCGGAACACAGTAATGTGAACACTGCTGCGTGGAGGTAGGTAAGATGATGGTGGTAATCCGGACTGACCTTGCACAAGGTCCTACGACCAGGTTTTTAAATTTTAATTAACCAGCTCATATGAGTTACTCAATCGTATAAATTAACGGTTTATTGTTGCTTTTATATTTGTTAAAGTTAATGGTTCTGGCAGTAAAGATAATTCTTATTCCTACGTATGTATTAAATAAGAAAATTTGGCTCCTGACTACCAACTACTTGTCACTATGTCAGAGTAATGGCAAACAAAAGCCCTGTATCAAATGGAACCTTATTACTAACGGGATAGGAATGAATCTGCTTTAGAAATTGTTATACAGGAGTAACACGGATTCGTCAAGAAGACGGAGTCTAATTTGTGTGAATTAAAAGATTCCTTTGCTCTATGGATGGCGGCTACCAGATGGATTTAGTGTACACCGATTACTCAAAAGCATTTGATAGAATAAATCATGACTTGCTATTACGTAAGCTGGAGTCAGTCGGTGTACGAAGACCTACTGCGGTGGGTGGAATCCTATCTCCGTGATCGTAGTCAGGCTGTGGCAGTCAAGGGGGTTTTCTTCTTGTTTTGTCCCCTCATCTTCTGGGGTTCCACAGGGCTCCCATTTAGGGCCCCTTCTATTCAATATGTTCATCAACGATGTAGTTTTACATCTCATGTCAGCCCATTTGTCTACTCTATGCTGATGATATGAAAATATTTAAAATTGTAAGAACCATTTCTGATTGCCATGTTTTGCAAGAAGATCTGAACCGTCTATGCGCATATTATAATATGAATCATCTATGTTTGAACGTCGATAAATGTATTGTAATTACATTTTCTAGAAATATGAGAAATATTGATTATAAGTACTCGCTAAATGCCGAACCGGTACAAAGAGTGTCGACTGTCAGGGATTTGGGAATATATCTTGATTATAAACTGTCCTTTAGTGATCACATCAGCAACGTTGTGAATAGGGTTTTTTGTTTATTGGGCTTTGTATTAACAATGATCAATGAATTTAAAGATGCCACAACCACACTTACGTTGGTTAGACCAATTCTTGAGTACCCATCTAGTGGTTGGAGCCCACAGTACTTTGTTTATGTCGATTGCATTAAGAAAATACAAAAAAAAATGAAATATTTATCTTATAAAGCTTTCAATACTAACCAAGCAGATCTGTAAAATTGTACAATGATCACTTCTACGAAGCCGACATATTTAACTTGTCTGTCCCTCAGTTCAAGAAACTTATCCTTCATTTAGTAACTGCGTATTTTTTTTTAATCCTATGTAATTGTTTTTTTTTACAATTTATACCAGACTCTATATATCTCTGTTTCTATTCTCGTTGAAAGATTTTGTAACTAGTAGCAACTTTATTGGTTAATGTTTATTCAAAGTGTTTTAAGTTTATGTATTGTAACGTTAGTGCCCAAATAATAAAAAAATTGGCTCCTGACTACCAACTACTTGTCACTCTGGCCTGCTAAGAGAAATGGCAGTATCTCAGACAAAAGCCCTGTAGCAAATGCAAACTTATTCCTAAGAGGATAGGATTGAATCTGCTTTGGAAATTGAATTTGAGATACTGCTTATTGTGTCATGAGGCACTTGCAGCACTGTTATCTATAATATCATTTTTTTAAAAAGCTATCATATCGTTGATCGAGTGATGTGAGAACATAGTAGGCATTCATATGTCCGAATGTATCCTCAGAACTACAGTAAAGTCGGCCTTATAGGTAGCTGCACACTTTTGTACCTTGTCACTTCAACGCCTTTGACAGAGTATTGCAGCAGTTTAAACATGACGTTAATGTGAAAAAGTACGAATAAATTATTACCTATAATGTTATAATTACTTATTAAAGTAATGGCTTCACTTCTGTTAAGGTGTATTTAGCAAAAGTAAAGTTATTTATAGATGCTACCATGGATTATTAGAGAAATAAGTCTATGGATATAACACGCGAGGACAATTTTAGAGAACATGCCTGAAAAACAGAATTGAGTTTCATTGATACGATAAATCCTAAAGGAGAAAACGTATAAAAGCGTATAAAACGCGATACAGTAAATTTTTACCCATTTATTAAGATTTTATTTAGAATCAAAACTTGTTAAAAAAATGTCTTTTAAGGTTTATATTGTTTTTTCGGCATCCTGATTTTATTTACGTAATACTTTAAATCAATGATATTGGCATACATATAAATTTCTGAAACAAATGCAAATTTCTGTACAGGGTGACCCGCGATAAATCTCTTTTGGAGTCATGGGGTGATAAAGTAGGTTATACTGAATATGAAGTTTTTATTCAACTACTCACTTAAAAAAAAAAAACATACAAAAATATTAGAAAAGGTGTTCCCTAACCGTTACTATTTGTAGTACTATCATAGTATTTAATGTCGGATCAGTTCAAGATCAAGGTCACTACCGCTAAGGTCCGGACATTCTAAACATAGAAAAACAACTGTGACGTCATTCATGTCGTCGATTTTGTGTAGTGTTTTTACAAGGTTCTGAACTATGACTTTTTAATACTTCATAAAATATCATGAAAAAATACCAAGACAAAAAAATTGAACTATAAGGCTAAATCTGAACTATAAGGGGGGTGGTCAATGGTTTCGAAGCCATTGTCTTTAATTGCTAGCTTCGTTGTGCGGGCGGTATGCACTGGTGCGTTATCGTGCAAAATCAGAATTCCTTTCCTTAGTTTACCTCGCCGTTTTTCTTTTATTGTCTCCCTTAGTTGATATAGTTAGTTTGAGTAATAATCAGCATTCATTGTAGTTTTCTTCGGTAAATAATCTATGAGCAAAATCCCTTCTGTGTCCCAAAAGATTGTAGCCATAAGTTTACCTGCCGATGGACAGACCTTGAATTTCCGAGGCGGCTTCTCATCCTTAAATTTCCACTGTAACGACTCTTGCTTACTTTCCGGGTCCCATTGTCGAATCCAAGTCTCATCACATGTTACAATTCTAGAAATTATTTCTTCCTGTTTCCCTCGACTCATGTCCAAAAACTGTTCGCAACATTTGACACGCCTCTCCATGTCAAATGCAGTCAACATTCTAGGGACCCAACGTGCACTAACCTTGGACATGTTCAAATGCTCATGAATTATTTCACTGACTCGCTCTTTACTGACGCCCACATCTCTAGCTATCTCCCACTGCTTCACTCGTCGGTCCTCTATTATATACTTTTTTACCCTGGCTACATTTTCATCGGTGACGGCCGAAACTGGTCTTCCGCTACGAGGATCATCTTCCAGGCTCTCACGACCTAACTTAAACTGCTTTGACCAAAACTTTATAACAAATTCGGAAGAACACGAACTGCCAAACACACGTAACATACGCTGTCTGACCTCCGAAGGCGTATTCCCTTCTTTAGTCAAAAATATATCACCACACGCTGCTCGATTTTATCCATTTTCACTTTTTCTACCGACATATTTGAAACAATTGTAGGAGACAAATAAACGTGATGCAATAAACAAATGAATGTAATACATTTTGAAAATAGAATAACAAACGAATATAAATCCATACCAGCCAGCATTATTTTTGTATATTTCTGACCAAGGAGATTACTTATCAGCCGCCCCTCGTAAGTATGTATAGCAATGAAAACGGGATACTTAGTACAAAGTTTCTATACAAAATGACCCGTTTTCATTACTCCTGAGTGTTTAGAGTACAATAATTATTGATTTGCAAGAATTTGGTCATTACAGTTGATAATTAACATGCGATAATATAAGTAAATTACAGAGAAATATGAATAAAATAATATAACCGTATATGACAAAAGAACCAAGGTTCTCGGCTGTCTACTGCTGTAACACTCATTCTGGCATCAGTCAGTATAATTTTTTAATGGGAGAGAGAGAGTAGAAGTGTAAGCGATAAAACCTCGAGTAATATAATCCTGGTTCTTCTGTAAAGTAATTTTGTATTTAAATCATGTTCAAAATCACAAACACTATCTCAAGATTAAATTAGTTTTTTTAATTATACAGTAGAAAAGGAAGTTTAAACGAATGTTTAAAATCTGTTATCTAGAAATGGAATTAAACCGTTTTATACCATATGAACGTAAACGTGTTGGTTTTAAGGAAATATTTAATGGAATAGAAACATTTTTTCAGCCAAAAATGCAACCAATTGCAACAAAGATATGTATATCGTCACTTAAGGTTTAGAAAAAAATACTTAAGTACCTACAATTTAAGTTTAGGTCCAAGAATGGTCACGCAACAATTTTTTCGATGTATTCGAGTTTCTTTATTTTTTTGACATATATTTTATCAAAAACATTTAGCATACCCAACGCCACTTTGCCTGGAAAGTAATTATTTTTTTCCTTCTTGTTATTTTTATATTCTTGCCATTAACTAGTTTGTTTTCCATTTCAGTCATAATTTTTTTATCCATTCATTTTTATCATTTTTGTTTTTATCGTCTTTGCTAGTATCCCTTTCCGTTGCTTTTAGCTTTTTATTGTGTCTACCTTTTTCGTTTCCCGTCTCTTCTGTTTGTTTTTTTCCCTTATCGTCGCCTTTTTGTTTCCCTGTTCTTTCTGCTGCGCCTTTCGTCACCTTGGGTGTTTCTGTAAGTAAATTGGGGCATCATTAGCAAAATAATATTCACATTATTAGTAAATCCTTGATTTTAGTTTCCTACCATTTTTGTCTGTTAGCCATTTAGCTACTTTGTTTCCCATTTCAGCCATAATTTTTACTATAAATTCATTTTTAACATTTTTGTTTTTATTGTTTTTGCTAGTATCCCTTTCTATTCCTTGTTCTTTTTTATTATCTCCGCCTTTTTCGTTTCTCTTCTCTTCCGTTTGTTTTATGCGCTTAACGTCGCCTTCTTGTTTCCCTGTTCCTTCTGTTGCACTTTTCATCATCTTAGGTGTTTCTGTAAGTAAATTTGTGCGTCATTAACAGAATAATATTCAGATGTATGCTATACTTTTTTTTTTCTTACCATTTATGTCTGTCTCACAAAAACATGTTTGTTGTATGGGAGCCTCCCTGAATTTATTTTATTTTAATTTAATCATTGATATGTGAAGTGAATATACAACTAAATATTTTGTGAATATTTCAGGCATCTACCTGTTGCCATCATTAACATCGAGCAAACCCCCGCTAAAAAATTACGTTTGCTATATGGGAGCCCCCCTTAAATTAAGATTTTATTTTAATTTAATTATTTAGTTTTAAAATAACTAAAACAAACATAAAATCTTTTAATATATCAAGCGTCCACCTGTTGCAGTTATTAATATCGAGCAAATAACGGCAAAAAATCACGTTTGTTTTATGAGAGCCTCACTTAAATATTTATTTTATTCTGTTTTTAGTATTTTTTGTTACAGTGGCAAGTTATGTCTAGCTATCACGGTTCATGAGATGCAGCCTGGTGATAAATAGACGGACGGACAGCGGAGTCTTAGTAATAGGGTCTCATTTTTACCCTGTGGGATAAGAACCCTAAAAAAGGTTATTAAAGATGTTGGTAGGTATGTCTTCTAATCCATTACTATCTATTTATAAAATATATTAAACTTTTTACCTTTTACAGCCATTGCCCCCGCCACTGCGAGCGCTTTAGCGACAGCAACGCTATTTAGAAAATATTGTAAATCAAAGCCTATTCAATTTGTCATGGTTAAAATAGGCATTAGTATTATTTTCAAGTATGAGTATATTACATCTGGACTGTACATGAAATAATTGATTAGTAATTGTGATGGGCACGCGGGTTGGGAAGGAGAAGCGCCAAGATCTGCTAGTGAAGCGCTGCAATTGCAGTGGTCTTCAGCTGTATAACCCCACTTTACCAAATTTTCTCAACATCTACTTACCGAAGCACGTTCGCCACGGTGATGAAAGATCCAAACAGAGTCCCTCCAAAGGTGGGACAACGGTCGGCAGAGAATATTATTGATTATTTATTATAATTTAATGCCGGCCAGTGGGTATAGCATCTGGGCCGGAATCGGATTGAGCCAGCCTGTGATGAACCGGCATGTTTCGTTAAGTGCTACATCCACTGACTTTGCTTGAGCAGAGCGACTCCAAACTCGGTTTGGGAATTCGCCTGAAGAGTAGCAGAGTGCGAGACAAGTCACACGCAGAACGTCAGGTGAAGCTCCCAATAGTGAGGTTGTGAGGCCTCGTAGAAGGTTATTCCAGGCATAAACCTTCTACTTTGAATTTTCGCAGTGTTTCCGGTAGGACAGAGTAATGCCAAAGTGGCTATTGAGGGTAATTGAAACTCCTCGCCTTTAGATGTTCAGTTTAGCTAGACTGTTTCGTAGATGGAAAGACCATGATTATTTACTGGTTGGGTTTGGCTTCCAACCCAACCTAATGGACTAACATTTTTCTACCTCTTCAAACGTCTTGGCTTGTCTGAGGTTGGTGGTCTGTATTAAACAACATGGGGGTCATACTTCGATGCCTGTTATCTGCTTTTCCCTGAAGGAATATGTCTCTGGAACCTTCTTTTGTGAAGTAGCTCGATAAGTATGCTTACAAACTTTTTGTTTCCAGTAATTACTCTCATTTTCCAAAGTAATCTCCTAAGGTTAACCGTGTCATACGTCGCCGATAGATCCACAAACACGGCACCCGTCACATTGTCAGTTTCAAACCTATCCTCTATGTGCTTAATGTGCTTAAGGACTTGGCTGCAACAAGATGTACCAGTTTGGAGTCGACTATGATTTTGAAGCAGTTCAGAATCTTTCTTTGGAATAGTTTGAAAATGTTGGGGTTATCGGGACTTTGTCCAGGTTTTAATAATGCTCTCACATTAATTTGAACTTCTCCACAGCAGAGATATTTTCAAGATTCAATACAGCAATAAGAGCGATAGGAGCCAGGAGACTGCTACGGGCCCAAATGTTTAATTTTTTCAAAAAATATGTTATTTTCTTACCGTTTTTGAGACTTTTAATTGCATGTTTTATTTCGGTGATGTTGAATGTTTGCTTATGGCGTCGCAACTTTGTTTTTCGGTAGACTAGACGGTTTGGTGGGAAAAATGTTAACAGGTCAAGTTTATTTCCTCGCAAAAGTTATCCACTTAAATTAAAGCAATTGCCGCATGTATGATACTTAAAAACGGCTCCACCGATTTGGCAGTTTTTACTGTTGTTCAGTTCGCTAGCCGTGCAGCTAGCGATCACATGTGTTTCTGTCGTTGCAGTCGCTTTGTGAGATAAATACACGAGATAATTTATCTTGAGATGAGTCGAACTAGCTTAGGACACAAAACCGAATACTCAAAACAAAAAATAAAATAAAAAAAGAAATGAGATATATATATTTGGGGCTTTAAATATATTTGGTCCCGAATTTAACAAAAAAAAAAATTTAATTTTAAGTTAAATACACAGTTTATTACCGTTTTATTTAATTTCTTTAGTATAAAACCTTTTCATTTAAATTATCGTTATTCATTAAAATTCTCATTCAATATAAAAACCATCTGTTAACCGCACAATTCACCTCTTAAATAGCCACGCTACGCGGGCCTGCCGCCCACCCCTCCGTCGTTCCCCTCTGTCGTCTTACCTGCGCGCCCCTGTACCACGCTGGCGAGGACTCAATAAAGTGGTTTACCTGTAACTCATAAGTAACCAGTACTTACTCCAAGTTTACACATTGGCATGTCCCATTTTTAGGTTTCCGTACCCAAATGGTGAAAACGGGACCCTATTATTCACTAAGACTGTATCTCATGAACCGTGATACCTAGACAGTTGAAATTGTCACACATGATTACTTCTATTGCCGCTATAACTACAAATAATTAAATGAAAATAAATTAAATATTTAAGGGGGGCTCTCATACAACAAACGTGATTAACAACGTTGCCAAACGTTTTTTGATCTATATTAATAACGGCAACATCACGCGATCTAAGTGACGCGTTTTAAAAATAAAACGATTAGAAACGCTAGGTAGCGAACGCATCTTGGCTAGAGCCACTGGCCTGTTCGAGATGCGTAACGCTAAATTACTGGTTTTTGAAAATCGACGATATATGATTGCCGTAAGTTGATGACAGATCGGTTGACCGCCTCTGTAAACTTCATAAATGTTTGTTAATAATAGGAAAGTCGATCGTCAAAAATGTTTGGCTAAATAAAAAAACCTTTTTGGTTGCTTTTTTTTTATTAACACTTGTAACTAGTGCCACAAATACTACGCATAAATCCGAAACTAGAATATGCTAGACGTAAAAGCTATCTGTGCTTATATTTGTTCCATTGCTGGGTGCAGTTCAGCTCTCATAAACGAGAGGGACTGAGATGAAATACATGATATGTTAAAAAAGTCACGAAACTCATGAAACTTAATTTATTTAAGGATTGTACATGGTGCGCAACAAGTTGAAAAATTGATATGATGTGCTGCAAATCTGAAAAGAAAAAGGGTATGTTTACTGTCGATAAATTGGTTCATTAGTTGGCGACATGTTGGCAATTAACATAAAAGTTATTTGGTAAGCAACGAATGATTCTACTAAAAAAAACAACCGCGACACACATAGTTTTATTTAGATATACATGTATATTATGTTTATGTATTTTTCTTATATAATAAGTGTTGTTTATATTCATGGCGTAATTTGTTAATTTATCATTTCATCAAATTTAGCACCAACCTACTTGTCTCTGTTTCTCCCAGTGCTTGATTGGTAATTCCGCCATTTTTGTAGTTACATTTGTATTATGCAATTAAAGTTTATATAAATAAATAAATGTTTTATCGGTAGGCCCATTCTCATTTTTGTTTTTTCTGTAAGATTTGACGCACAAATACCTAGTTCATGTCCTTTGTATTTTTATACAGTAGCTGTTGCCCGCGACTCCGTCCGCGTTGAAATCGTTTATCGCTTTTCCTTCGGAACCTCTGTCCAATTATCCGTGACAAAAAGTAGCCTATAAGTTCCCCAGGATCTCAGTTATCTCGATACCAAATCTCATCTAAATCGGTAAGTGGTTGATCCGTGAAAGCGTAACAAACGTTATAATAATAGTATTTATATATTTTTTTTTGTATAAATATGGTAGTTTCATAAGGAATATTATTAAATAAATTAACATTTTAAGGTAATATTACAAAAAAATGTTAATAACATTGTTTTTACGCGCGTCCATATACGGTGAATATTTGGGTCCGGTAGTATAAACTCACAGCAGTGAACGTGTCGAGGTTCATGACGATGAAACCTTTCGCTGTCAGCTGAAACGGTCTCTGCATGCGCATGATCAGCATCAGCACCAACTGCCTCGTCTGCCGATCGCCATAAGTCCACTTGGAGTAATACACCGCGTTTGCGAGTTGCTCGCTCTGAAGATAATAAAAAATTAAAACCAATAATTTCTCGAGTCACCTCTTGAACCTCTTTCAATAAAAGTATTGGCAAGTAATGCATGAAACTATGTTTTTTATAGCATGGAGAAGGCATACGAGCACACAGGCCACCTGATATTAAGTGGAAACTGTGACCCATGGACATTCGCATTCACAAGACTGCAATCCTAAGACTGCAAATGCGTTGCCAACCCTGAGTACTAAGATGGAATGCCTCTATGCTAATAATTTGATAATTTGATAATTCAATAATGTGTTCTAAAAAATAATAGTAAGAAATATACGTTGAAAAGGCTTGTAACCATATTTTGTCTTTAAAAAATATTGTATTTAGTCAGCTAGTTGCAGCTTTTATGCTAAAGGCCTGTTATTTTCAGGTTAGGTTACGCTTGTAAAAATCACAAAATCTAAACTCCTGCCCCGAGAAAAGCCTGTCGATGAAATCAAAATTCTGCAAAGTGAAACTTTCCATAAAATGACGGTCGACGAAACAAGGATAAACTAGTTTAAGTACAACAGTAATTAATATATGAATTTAAACAATATATCTTTATTATTATGTATGTGAAATACGTACATGGTCGCTAATGAATTGTCCTATGATGCACTGGTTCAACATCGACACTATTAAAGATATGAAGAAGAAAAAACAACGTAAGGAAGTATATAGCTCATCGGCAATCTGAAAGTATTAGATGTTTTAAATACCAAACTAAATTAAAATAAGAACAGGGGTTCTATTCTATTAGGGCAAACTATATTGCTTTTGACTTGTTATCGTAGGTACTAGTTTTAGATAGGCCACCAATACAAAAGCTATAATTACGTTTTTGTTAAACGATAACATGACAAAAAAAAGAATTAGGTTTTATTGAGTAAAATGGAGCCTCTGAAAAACGGTGTTAGTATTAAAAAACATATACTGTAATAACATATAATTTGGCGACTAGCTTGCCAAAGAGTCACTACACCAAAACATTTTTTTTATCCAAAAAAAGAAAACTAAGCTAAGTAAATTATTTATACTTGGATTGGTTATTTGTTTTTAATTACAATATAATTAAACATTATTAATACGCTGAACCAAGCTTGCTTACCACAAAAGTAAATGCGGTTAAACATATGAAAGCAGATCCAAAGGTGTAATTAACAAGCATAATGTCGCCCAATACACCGTCTAATTCCGATGAAATACTGAAAACAGAAACCATCAAAATATTACTTTTATTTAAGAAAGTAAAATAAATTAATGGACAAAATAGTAACATAATTTACTTTTGTAGGAAGTTAAGTTTTATAATAATCCTTCTTAATTTTCGTCGGATTTGATCATGAATCGCTGCAACATTTTGTGATTCTTTCAAACGTCTGATATCTTCATCTTCAATGAAATCCTTTAAATGAGTGCCAATAAGTTTCAACTCCAGGCAAATATAGCCTATATATGAAACATTTATCAGATCCGAAAACGTGTAGATACAAACGACGAGGCCTGTTGCAAAGCATTCCCATGTGTATGCAGCGTAATACCACTTCGCTTTGTCGAAGGGGTACCATGCTTCTAAGGGGTAACGATACTCGAGTTCCTTCCCAAGAACCTTATTATCATAATACATGATTAGAAGAGGAAACGATGCTACTATTGATATCAAAGGTACCACGTAGTAAACAAACCAGAGAGTTATAAAATTCATCACTTTCTGATACTTCTTTAGAATTTTATTGCACTGCTTGTTATGAGAGACTACATCCCACATTTCATTGCGAAAATGATCAAAAATAGAACTGTAGAGTCTTTTATTCCGGTGCACTTTCATGTATTTCGTTGCTGCCATGACACACACACCGATATTTGGTGCGACGACGACGATGTCTAAGAAACTTTTCAATCCAGAAACGCACAGGTAAACGAACTGTTGGATAGACACAAAAATGATCAAGAAACAGATGAAATAAAAACAGAAGAGGACACGTTTTGATCTGCCGTAAAACGGGTAAATAAATATTCGAGACCCTATAAAGCCTAACAAGTCCAACGCCTTTTGAAACTTTTCTTCCTCTGACGCCGACATCGTCAGTTAAAGAGTATGACAAACCAACAAATGAATTTAAATTGAAACAGTCTTGTTAATACTAATAAGTCATGAGAAAGCTTATTACACGACACGATGCAGAAATCATCACTAGTTACATATCACTAAGCTTGCTAAGAAATTCCCTTTTTAAAAACTGTTCCTAGTCGTTAGTTGTAAAAGACGTCGTTCCAATTATAGGAACTGTCAATAGAGGGCTTTTAACAAGATCAAAGACTAACAGTTAGCCGTCACGACTGATTAGAAGCAATTTATTCTTTCAATTTTACGATTTATTTTCTAAATTACCTACTGCTGGTAAACGATTTCTATTCAGAAATGAGCAAGGCAAATTCGCAGCAGTTATGAAGATGGCAGTTTTTAAGTAAGTGCTCCATAAAATCTAAAATCTGAAGCGAGGAACTTTGGCTATATACACTTTAACTTCAGGTTTTCAACGTTACAAGGTAAAAATGTGCCAACAAGCGCTGTATAAGGTACCTAAATGCTAAAAGAGAAAAAAACCGGGCAAGAGCATGTCGGACCATGCTTGGTATAGGGTTCCGAAGCCGTCAAGTACTACAAATATAAAAATCAACAAGTAATAACTAATTTTCTATTTAAAGTCAATTGGTGCCGTCTTAGATGATTTTAGTAGGTATAAAAACTTTAATCGCCTGTATCTCAAGAACCAATGATGTCTATGCGCTTAAATTTAAGTGTTTTTTTTCAGATTTAGGGGTAGAGGACAAAAAGTTAAGGGTAGAGGTAAGGAAAACGAAAACAATTTTTTTTCAACATTTATTATTTTACCACTTTGCTGGCATGACTAATATGTATATTCATGCCAAAATACAGCTTTCTAGTACTAAGAGTCTCTGAGCTAGGCTGCGGATGGACGGACAGACATGGCGAAACTATAAGGGTTCCAAGTTTGACTATGGAACGCTAAAAAGGACCCCTTATAGGATCGTCTATGTATCCGTCTGCCTGTCCGGCTGGTTTTTTCTTGGGAACAAGCCTCTTGGAGATGTAAAGAAAACAAGCTTCTTTATCAACGCAATACAAAAATATAACTATTTATGCCGCATACTTTGATATTAACAAATAAATCAGAACATAGAAAGTATTTTCCGTAAACTTCATGATATTTGGCAAAAACAAATTATAGGATAAAAATCAAAAATCGTCTACAGTTTTTGTGTAACAAACCGTTCGTTCTGCGATACACACTAACGATATTTATTTTTCTGGTGGCACAAGCGTCAATTTACCGATCGCCGTATTAATTGCAAAAAAAACAATAAGCGCAAAAGATACTATCATGAACTCCTTGGATTAAATATAGACAAAATCTTCAAACAATTCAGAAGTAAAGCCGTGTCAATATTTCGCTCACCCATGGCAAATACGCAAAGGGAAAGCAAAGCCCCACAAAAGCCGTGCATTAGCATGGAGTGGATGACATACTCTCATCGGATTAATCCCATATTAGTCATGCATCAAAGGACTTGGAGCATTGTGGAGTGCCTCCGAATCACGAACAATACCGGCAAATTATAAAGCAATTGCTACGTCTGAGTGCTCCTTGACCCATTTCTGTCAATATTTAATCCATGTTCAGTTCAGACTGAAGTAAGTAAGTAGTATTAAATCGAAATTGGAGTCAGTGATTGGTACAATTATGAATAGTCTTTTAATTGATTGTTATAGTTTAGTTATTTCGGGTATTTTTTCAACCTATTTTGTATGTAACTTGCCTAATCTATATACATTCTGACTTTTAAGCACGTGCATCGGTCGTAATAAATGCAAACACATTTCATAAATAAAAAAAATGATTTCTCTAATAGTTGTCACGGTTTTGCAGGGTTTTTGGGTTCAAAGTATCAAACTTCGGCATAAAAAATATTCCTTGCTGATTTTTTTTTTGTTTTTTATTTTATTTTTTTCATTGTAGATTTCACCAAACAACTGATTTGCTGTTCAATATTTAATCTTCTATTAAATTATAGGTAAGGGTCACATATATTGTCCTGACAGCATATTCAAAATCATCTACATAAGATAGGTCTTAGGTGCATTGCGTTGCTAGACAAGATCGATTTCGATGCAATGTTATCTCAAGTACGAATTTAAAATGAACACCAAATGATACCCATCGATCTGCTCTATCTTTTCCATTATGCACGAAATATTACAGCATCAGCATCGTACATGGGCTCATCCAAATCGCGGACCGAATCGAATTCATCTTCAAATTGTGTTCATTTGTGGAATGCGTTTGGAATCCATATAAAATACGTATTTACGTGCTCGATTGTGAGGAACGAACGACCAAATTACGAAGACCTATTCATTCTGCCCCCGCCTTTAAACGTAACAAGAGTCCTAGACAGATGCATTGAACTGAAAGGGGTCTGCATAAATTGGAAATATAATGCCGGGGTCGTGTTCAGGTCTTTTATGTGTATTCTTATTCACACGCAATAGGATACGTTTGTGTATCAAAGGAAAACTATAGAGAGGGGTTACTTCGACAATTCAATCAAATAATGTCAGTACTAATAATGGTACTTAGATACAACTGCTAAAAATTTGCATCTGTTCTTTTTGACCATGAAAAGTAAACGAGTATACAGGCCTTCTGATGGTACTCCTGAGTGCGCTCTGTGGTCAAGAGCTTAAGATTACAAATGCGTTGACAACCTAATAAGGACCTAACATGCAATACAAAATACTATTTGCTTATCAATTTAATATTATTAGCCAACGTTAATCTTTAAGTATTTTTGTTTTTTACATGATTTATAATAACTTCGCTTGTAACTATAGTGACCAGCCGATAAAAATTAAATCCTGATATCTGTCTTCGCAGAACAATTTTTAATCAATTGTTGGGTTTAAGCTTATAATTTGTATTGAAATGACATATTATTATCGGCCCGGCACTAAAAGAATCTTACAAATTAACAATGTAATCAAATCTTGGAAGACAATTTTACCTTCCTTTTAAATGTGGCATGCTTATGCAATTCTGATGACAATACAATAATATTGTACCATCGAGCCGGTATGATGATGGAGACGGAAGGTGTCTAGAGGAACTGTAGGAATAAAGTGTGTCATTCAAATGTATTTTTTAAAAGCTTAGAATTAAATTTCAAGTAGCTAGATTTCCAGAGGTATTACCAACTCCTTCTATTTGTTTAGTTTCCTCGGAAAATGAAGACGTCACAAAGAATAATAGGTCGGAGCGAAGGTTATGAGGAGATGTGTTCGCTCCTCGATCGCACAATGGGTTGAGGCGGGTATTATTCGATCTATAGGGTTGTCTCTGCAAATTTATCTGTGACGAAATCTTAACCCTGGGAAACAATATGATATACAACGTAAGGTTTATGATGTAAAACATTTCTTGCCTTTATCTATCTTCATTCTTACTATCTATACTAGGTACGAGTAGTTTGGTTTTAGTGTTCTTAAACATATTAATAATTAAGACAAGCTCCTGTTTTGACGGAGGATTTGAATGTCGGAAGAATGACAAAGATAGCCTCCAGTAGTTTATAAAAAGTAACACGAGAAAAACAAGGGCATTCACATTTTATGCATATAGATATTGTGTGTGAACGTATGTTGTGTATGTGTCGGTGTGGTAGTTATGCCGTCGCGCTCTCTTGGTAGGTAATTAATGAAACTGACGTGAATAATCAATTTATAGTATGTTAGTGGTGGTAGAACCTTGTACAGGGTCCGTCCGAATCGCTTCCACCATCTTATCCTTTAACCTACCACCGAGTAGCAGTGTAGCATTGTTTTGTTCCGGCGTGGGGATAAGACAACCGGTGAAATTACTAGCTTAGAGGCATTCTGCTTAGTCCTCAGGGTTGGCAACGCATTTGGAGTCTTGAGAATTCAAATATCTTTAGGTCTCAAACCCCACTTACTATCAGATGGCCTGTGTGCTAGTGTGCCTTCTCTTAGATATATAAAAAAAAAACTGTTTTGCGGCAACCCTACAGGGAAGTCCTTCCACACGTCAAATTTCACCTGAATAGCGCAGCGCCCCAAGGAATCTTTATAAATAGTTTGTAAGTCGTTTAATTTGATGGAAATCTCAATGCATGCCAGGAAGTCAACGGATTGTAAACTTATGAATGAATTTAATTAAGTTTATTACGCTGTGTGACTCAGTGGTTTTCAATTGACATGATTTGAAGCTCTTGGAGCTCTTTAAGAAGGTGCTTGCTTACCTTTCTTCGAGATCATAACTAATAATACTCATTATTTTCGGTCGTCTATAATTTTGCATTTGAACAACTTTTCTTTCTGTTATTTGAATGTGTGTAATGTAATTATTTTTGTGTAATGATGTTTACATAAATGGAAGTTAGGTTGATAGGACCGCTTATACAGCAATTTGTCTAGAGTCTCGTTCTATAAAAAACTAATTTCAAGGAGTAGAATTAAAAAAAAGGGCGTGAAATTGAGAAAATTATTAGTTTCCTTGTTGGTATAGTTACGCTAGAGAGCTATCCAAAAGTACCGAATTAAATGAAATTGATTTCAAAAATATGTTAGCAGGCATGCTTGCAATTTCCTTGGTTTGTCAGCTGTCGAATGAGAGATATAATATCATAAAAAAGCTGTAATTATAACTGGGAAAACCATCTTTATAAGAACTCTGATTTTGATCTGCCATTCCTTAGTTATTAATCTGCCCAAGGTTGTCTGGAAGAGATCGCTATTTAGCGGTAAGACGGCCTGATCTGGTATTTTTGTCCAACAAAGAGGTATTGTTTTGTATTGTCTATTTCGATATCGCAGGACCACTCATGGCAACATTATGCTATAATTGTTATCGTTTTTTTTTTGTTTATTGTGTAGTTTGTTGCCATTATTTTATTATGTGTAATCTTTAAACTGTTTGTTCTTTCTTGTGATCGTCGAATGAATGTTTCTATTTTTATTTTATATTTTATTGTAATCGAGCCCTACTTTACCCGCTTAAAAAGAAAGCATAAAATAACCAATAAACTTCCTCTAGTTCAACAACAAACGATGCATACAGGGTCACATTTACGCATGAGTCCAACATAACGTGTAAGATAAAACTGTACACATCAGCAACCAAGGGGCAGGATAGTGTACGAAACTGTTCCATTAAGTATTTTAATAGCCAATAAAATAGAGCGAATTTATTGCGTCTATTACTGCGGGGAATCAACCGAGACCGCTGTGAATAATGGCAACCTTTAAACTTTAATAAGGTCCTATCTCTGACACAGCTTAGTAGTCAGATTGTTGGCTGGCGATTGGAAACGTTGAGTTTTCACCCTATGTTTTTCGGGTGTGTATAGTGTTATATACATTATTGTGTCATCGTAATGCATACGCGATGAAAACAGATGAAGCGCCCCTGCTTAATTCTATTGGTTTCTGGAGAAAAAGCTGCTGTGATAGTCTATCTATCTTGTCTACTTACATGTTCCTTTTTAGGGTTCCATACATCAAAAGAAAAAATGGAACCCTTGTAGGATCACTTTGTCGTCCGACCGCCCATCTGTCCGTCAAGACCCTTTATCTCGGGAACACGTGAAGGTATCTAGTTGAAATTAAAACCATAGACTCAATCTACAGCGCCTTGAAGCTGTGTAAAAATCAATATTTTAACTATATCAAAAAATTACAAAACATCAATCAATCATAGCCATACCTAACAATTCAACCATATAAGTTTTGGATACTTTCCGCGTAATAATTTTCGCTATTATTTGATTAATATTTCTTACTATCCTTTCTACGGTTCAACATTTAGTCAGTTGCTACAAAAAAATTGCAGTCCCCTTTACGGGGATTCCCTTGAATTCTCAGAGATAAATAAATAAATAAATAAATAAATAATCACATGACAATGTCACACAAATTGATTTAGTCCCAAACTAAGCTCTAGGCTTGTACTATGGGTACTAGACAACGATAAACTTACTTATATAAAGAAATATATACTTAAATACATAGAAAACATCCAAGACTCAGGAACAAATACTCGTGCTCATCACACAAATATCTGCCCTTACCGGGATTTGAACCCAGGAACCCTAGCTTCGAAGGCAGGGTCACTCCCAACTAGGCTAGCGTGTCGTCTATAATTCCGTTATTTTATTTTTTTGACTTGGCACTTAGCATAATTTGGGCCTGTCTAAATTGCTGTAGATTCTGCTACGGCAATAGATTTGCTCTGCCGTAGGCCGTAGATTTCTCTTAAATTGCGCCCAATTTCCGTAAAACACGGCAATTGCCGTAGCAATGGCAACACTGATATAAATTACCTTTTCATATTTGTATCCCTTTCTAAGCGTTAAACTGTCCAGTGTTATTTGTACTGAATGATTCATCTTCATTCAATTTACTCTTTTTTTCCATGTATGAGATACGCGCTCCATTTTAACTTTCTCCTTTAGTTTCCTAGTACGTTGTAAGTGCCATGTAAGCATTTTATTTATAATAGCTGTTGTAATTTTACCTTGTGTATCTGTGTACCTGTGTGTCTATATCTCCCAAACCTATTATTTTATCGAAACAACTTCCAAAGCAGGTTTATCGAAAAGCAGGTAGCCAGCCTAACCTTCGAATTAAATGTTCAAGATATCCCGAAAAAGGATGCCATGGTTTCAGCATAGTATAGCGTTCGATTAAATTATAAAATCGATGAAGTGAAATTCGATAAAATCTTGGTTAGGTTAGTTAACAGATGGATAGATTTAAATCGCCAATTGAAATGTAGGCAACGCTACTACAATGGCGAGCATAAAAATGGGGCCTCCTTTTAAAGGTTTCTGCCCTATTATTTTGCTCGTGAGTATATATTTTTTAAACCTAAAATATGAAATGATTTCCAAGCTAGTTATGAAATGAAAAGTTGTTTATTTTTAGGGTTCCGTACCCAAGGGGTAAACCGGGTCCCTATTACTAAAAGTCAGTCTGTCACCTGGGCCGAGATTCTACACGGTAAAAACCGGGCAAGAGCATGTCGGACCATGCTCAGTGTAGGGTTCCGAAGCCGTTAAGTACTACAAACATAAAAATCAACAAGTAATAACTACTTTTCTATTTAAAGTCAATTGGTGCCGTCTTAGATGATTTTAGTAGGTATAAAAACTTTAATCGCCTGTATTTCAAGAACCAATGATGTATACCTAGTCGTGATTTCATTTAAGTTTTTTTCAGATTTTTTGTATTTGTAGTTTTCGCTGTAGGGGGGACGGGGGGGGACGACGACACTTGAGTCTAACAAAACTTAGCGCTTTAAGACCTATCCAACGACACTCCACACTATAGGGAAGACGAGAAAAAAAATACATCCCCAGCTTACGTGTAGGGGAGGTAAGTACACAAAAAAAATATGTTTTTTTTCTTGTTATTGTACCACTTTGTTTGTGTGACTAATATGCATATTCATGCTAAATTGCAGCTTTCTAGTACTAGCACTAGGCTGCGGACGGCAGGACGGACGGACGGACGGGCGGAGGACATGGCGAAACTATAAGGATTCCTAGTTTGACTACAAACCCTAAAAAAGGTAGATAAAACATTAATCTTCGTGGTTATATAAAAGTATCAAAGATAAATTCAGCAAGTAGGCAGTAAAAATGATGACTGTCATTTATTTCCTCTGATCGTGACATTTACTAGCGTCATAGATATGTACAGATGTATTGCATCATTGTTTTCCTTCGTATTTTCACGGAAACGTACCAACGTGTCTTACTATTTCAGCCGTTCACAGTATTTTTTTGTACTGAGATCGATATATACTCGAAATTATAAGATACTCGTATAAACAAAAATCATCATCGAGAGCCACAACCCTGATATTTTTAGTGATATTTATTTTGAGCCTTAATTATGAAATGATTTCCGGACTAGTTATCTAAATGAAGCGTTGATTATTTTTATGGGTTCGACAGATTTTGGTAGAGTTACAACGCTAAAATATCTTTTGTCGCGAGTCTTTTGTTAAACGCGTTGATATTTTTGAGATTTGGAATATGTGATGAATCTAAAATGTATTTAACTATTTTATGTCACCTATTTGATTGCTTAACCACTGACATTATTTCGTTTGAATAAGAAAAAAAGTAGATGTAAATCAATTCTTTTCGTGGTTATATAAAAGTACCAAAGATAAATTCAGCAGATAAGTAGGCAGTAAAATTGATGACTGTTATTTATTTCCAATTGTGACAATCATTTGCGTCTTAGCTATGTATCTATAGAAATAAACGATAAAGAAATATATATATAGCAATAGCTGTGTATGCTCGCTTGCTGCTTAGTGCATCCCTATTTTTATAGACTAGATATAAAGGGAGATCCGAGCGACAAACACTTGTGCTAGTCTTCCTGAAACGGAGTAGTTACAGGGAAGTACGTACTGTTTAAACAATAACAGAAAGGGGCAGAGCTGGGTCATACACAGATTTAGATTAGCGTCTTTCCTGTGGACACACCGAAAGTTAACGTTTTTAAAGCCTAATTTTCTGGCTAAGTCCATTCCCGCAAAAACGCCGTCAGGACTGCTTTAGACCTATAATATAAAAACATAACTTATATGCATACAAGCTATTGACCACAGGAGAGACAAGTTTTGTTTTTAAGAGTGTGTATGACCCAGCTACATATACGAGTACATGCTTTAGTATTTTTCACAGACTGAAACTCTACATGATCTAAAAGTTTATAATACGCCGACTTTTATTCATTTATTATACTTTCAAGGTACACCAATGAAAATGAAAAATAGCGTGCCAAACGAGAACTTAATACCTTGTGGCGTTCTTTACCAGTTAACGGTGGAACAATATTGTTCGAAATCATTTAAAAAACATAATGCTGCGGAACCAAACACCGAAAGAAAGAAAGTAGTAAATGGGTAAGGACCAAATAGGTGGACCATAGTTAAGCGTAGTTAACCGTACAAACAACAAAAGTGAAAAATGTTCTATTGTGCGACGGTAAGTATTCTTACGAATGTACCTTAACCATACCTATACGTTAATATACAGGTTATACATAATACATAAGTTCATAATAGGAACGTAGGAAGCAACGTGACATCATTGTAACTTGACCCAAATGTGAACAATCAGTGACGTCGCAGCGCTACGCATTGGTTACTGCGCCATAGATTAACAGTAAAACCGTAGTTACACGACATTTTTCGTTGAATTTTATTGATATTCTTGTCGTATGTAAGTACTTATTTTTTTTTACCTCTACGTAAAACATGGGTTTAAGTAAGCCCTATACAGAGTGTTTTTTTTAAATGGGACAGTATGGGGAAATCCGAATCTAAAGGAAATAGAGGAAAAGTGTCCAAGGAGACATTAGGTGTTTTTTTATGTAAACAAATTTGGCTCATTAAAATTTTTGGTCAAGCGTGAGTTGTTCTTAAAAAATTATAAAGTTGGTAATTTTTTTTTTGACGCGGGTCGACTCTGTTTCATGTAAGGATTATTTCATTGTATGGAAAGAAAAAAATCTGAACAGTAGAAGTTGGTCAAATTTAATGAAAACTAATCTTCATACAATTGCAGTATTCGCCTTTTAATATTGTCACAAGTGCCTAGGCGTGTAAAAAAATATTTAAAATTATTCCATTTTTAAATTTCGATAATCGATAAGAGCTCCAGATGATTCAAGAGAAGAAATTTTTTTTTAATCTTCGTAAACATCATGGCACGCGATAGTCTTGAAATTATAAAAAAAAGAATTCAAATTTGGAACGTAAGTTATTTCTGCAGCAAAGAATTCAAATTTGGAACGTAAGTTATTTCTGCAGCTGTGATTTTGTTTCCAATCAGTTCATGCTTGTAATTTTATTCATCATGGCGTTAACTAATTCACATAAAGTTGATTTGATTGAGGCGTATTTTCTTAATTATCGCAGTAGAGATAATGCACTTAAGTGGTATCAAGAACGCTATCCTGACCGTGTAGTACCGAATCGCAAGATATTTGATAGTTTAATAAAGAACCTAAGACAGGAAGGCTGTTTCAAACCTAAGCGTAAAAGGCCGACGATAGTCAATAGTGAGTTCATAACTATTGCCGTATTGGGATATTTTGAAGCATATCCAAAAGCTTCGTTACGGGAAGCAGCTGAAACTATCGGTATTCATAAATCAACTGTAAGGAAGATATTGAAGGCTCATAAATACAAGTGTTACATAGAAGGTCGACTTGTACAAGCGTTACTACCTGGAGATAAAGACCGCAGGTTACATTTCTGTAATTGGTATGTGGCTCAGACTATTAGAAATAGATGTTTTCCTAATTTTATTATTTGGACTGATGAATGCAACTTTTCGAACAATGGCATGTACAACAGGAGAAATAACCATTACTGGTCAAAAATAAATCCGCTAAGAACTACAGAAACCCACAACCAAATCCGATTTTCTTTTAATTGTTGGTGTGCGATATTACATAACAGAATTTTTGCTATCAAAATTTACCAAGGAACGCTAAATAGTGAAAAATATCAGGAAATCTTGAACATGGCTGCAGATTTAGTAGATGAGACTATTAGCTTAAGGAACTTTGGTAAGATAATCTACCAACAAGATGGTGCACCAGCCCACAACAGTAGGGCAAGTAAACTGTGTTTGGACGAGCAGTTTCCAAACCGTTGGATGGGTACATATGGGCCGATAAAGTGGCCCCCACGATCGCCCGACTTAACGCCATTAGATTTTTTCTTATGGGGTTACCTTAAGGGTCGAATTTATGAATCCCGATACAACTCCGTACAAGAATTAAAAGATGCTGTTTACAACACTTTAAACACAATTCACCATAAGTCTCTGTTAAATGCAACTAGAAGTGTCTTGAAGCGTGCTCGTACCTGCATAAGACAAGACGGCGGCCACATCGAACATTTACTCAAGTAATAAACCAACTGTATGAAGATTAGTTTTCATTAAATTTTTTACACGCCTAGGCACTTGTAACAATATTAAAAGGCGAATACTGCAATTGTATGAAGATTAGTTTTCATTAAATTTGACCAACTTCTGCTGTTCAGATTTTTTTCTTTCCATACAATGAAATAATCCTTACATGAAACAGAGTCGACCCGCGTCAAAAAAAAAATTGACCAACTTTATAATTTTTTAAGAACAACTCACGCTTGACCAAAAATTTTAATGAGCCAAATTTGTTTACATAAAAAAACACCTAATGTCTCCTTAGACACTTTTCCTCTATCTCCTTTAGATTCGGATTTCCCCATACTGTCCCATTTAAAAAAAACACTCTGTATTTTGTTAAAATTGAAACAGATTTAAAAAACTTTTTAACGTAATTTAATCTCGATATTATTTGTAAATTGCTTAGGACACTCGTTCAAATATGAATATATTAGTGTAGATAAACTCGCATTCTTGTGACCGAGCTGGGTGACTTTAAAGGGTGACTCTTTTTTATTGTGAAAATAACGGAACCGCGGTGAAGTTTAGTGTTAGTCGGACTCGCGCACCGAGGGTTCCGAATTGAAGACCATATTTAATATGGTTTGCATTAGAACAGGGGGGCGATTTTTAACTTTAAGTTTCACTCGGAATTGAGCAAAAACGGTGAAACCGTAATTTTGAAATACGGGTGGTAGAAATTTAGAAACGAGTGGTCTTGACATCTTACAAACTCAAACCACAGGTGTTTTATTGTATTTAAAAGTGTAAAAACACTGAAAGCGCAGATAAATAATAATATTATGGCCATATACAACTTCTAATTAGGTTGTATGTTTATTTATATGTATCATTAAGTCAATCACTAGCTTTCGAGTGAGGGCTTTCAAAAATACAGTTCATGCGAACATAATCGTGAAAATTTTCGTGTGATAATATTTTCCATCACTAAAAGTCGAAAATAGCCTTCCTGTGTCTCAAATTTGAGTGTTTAGTAATGAGTAAAGCTTGCGCCATCTGTCGTCATGTAGCTAAATTACATTCGTTAATAATTATGTTGGTTTTTTTTATTCATAATATGGAAATTATGCCATGTTTCGTGTTAGTTTTTTTTATTTGTGTTGTCGATGGCCCTAGCCGCGCTCGTTCCCGTAAAAAATACTTTAATTTCATATCGAAAAACATAATAATAATTAATTACAATTACACAGCTTGCGCCATCTGTCGTCGAATAACTAAAACTAGCTGATTTTAACATCTCGAAGACTTTCATAACTTCGTCATACTTTTCGTATAAAATATAAATATAACTGAATTATTTCTGATATTTCGGCAGTAAACTTCAGATATAGGAAGACGGTCATTTTTTGTAGGTTTATGTTCATAAATACCAAAATAAATTTTGAACTGGCTCGACTCGTCTATCGATATTCTGTAAACATTTCTTCGCCTTACTTTTCCTAAGTATTTATAACTGAGTATTTTATTTATATTTAATTATACTTCTACCCCCGTGTGGTTGCCGGGTTAGAATAGTGCCACTCCATGTCTTCCCGTGGATGTCATAAGAGGCGACTAAGGGAATAAGGGCTTGTAGTACTGTTAGGCTATGGGCTTGCAACCTGTCACTAATACACTAGTAAACCTCTTAGCCTGTTAGTGCAAAATGTGGTTACAGAAATATCAGTAAGTCTTTAGAGTTGTTGGTATTTCTACAGAAATACCAACTCTGCCTACCCCACTCTGGGAATGAAGGCGTGATGTTATGTATGTATGTAATTATACTTGTACGAGTGTATGTAATTATTTATTTATGTGTAAGTACATTGGTATGATTTTTTATTGAGTTATAATTATTAATTTATGCTTATTTATAAAATTTTCGTGTTGCTTTAGAAAAAGTTACTATTAAAAAGTTTATATTGTTTCCTCTCGTCCATATTTTGTACTACAGTATTTGTCTATCGTTTGTTATACTTATTTATTTTTACTGACTCGCCCAAAGGGATGTACCCTTAAAGTGATAAGTTCGTCTACTACTTTTATTTCTGTAATTTTAATATTTTTGTAAATTTTTTTCAATGTGCAAATCAAGCCTTTCGTATTGATACCTCGTTTACTATATTAGATTGATGAAATACTGAAACGAAACAATCAATCCTTTTAGGAAAACAATTCCACATTACCATACTTGTAAAAGGATTACCAAATTTTCCCGCAAAAAGCTATCCATAATTGTACATCATCTAATAACGAGAATAAAATAGTGTCTGTCCGTTTACAATGCGGCGCTCGTATCGCGTAATCTAGTTAGTGCGGTGCGCCCGGCGTTGCTCATTACGGGTCCTACCTACCGACCGTGCACTGGCACGTACGGGGAAAAAGATGTAGGGCTGCTAGAAAAGATGGACAATTAACATCTTTTACACTTTTAGGGAACGTTTGCTGCGCGCCTATAGGTAGTATTTTCAATTAAATTGCCGTAAATTTACCGGTGCCTTTCGCAATTCATAATAACGTTTTTATAATAAGTAATTTGTCCTTATGGTTTGGTAAGGCTAGGGCTGTTTTATAACAGCTCTAAAAAAAATATAATTCAAGCGGAAATGGCTTTAGGATAAACGAAAATTCGGACTAATGATGCATTATGACAAATGACGATTATGATTTCCAATATACAAGCAAATTAAATTTGAGTTACAAGTATGAAACACTATAATCAAATGGAAGTATGGGAAAATACCAAAAAAATATGGTACTCTATTCAGACCAAAAACACTTTGTTCTAATTCGCAAAGGTAAAAAGTGACAGCACGTAGCTTACGGCGACATTAAATCGATTGAACCTTAGTACAACAGTTTTTTTTTTTATGTTAAGGAGAAGGCACACGAGCATTCAGGCCACCTGATGGTAAGTGGAATCTGAGAACCATAGACATTTTAACTCTCAAGACTATAATCCTAAGACCTCAAATGCGTCACCAACCCTGAGGACTAAGATGGAATTGATTTGCTGACAGATTAGCATTTCAAATAACTAAAACGAACAAAATTCATAGAAAGTACTTCTAGATTTGAGTTGTAAGGCTCGAGTGTTTAGGACTGCACCTAGCGATCTATGGTCATTAGTAGTCATTACTATTATTGTGTTTCCTAATAAAAGCCTTGAAATCTAACAGTTGTTTATTGTTGTTTCCCAAACTTTAGAAAGTTAATTAGAAAACACAATAGCCACTTGAGTGCTAGTGCAAATTTGATCCTTGTCACTGGACGCTCGGTGCCGTCTTATCGACTTATCCACAGAGTTATTATTATTCATAATTATTGTCTGATTCTAATTCTCCAAAGAAAAGTTTAACTAGTTACTCGGCATTAACACAGAAACGTTGGCCGACAAATGACATCACATCACAAAAATCACAGGGAAAGGTGGATGACATTGAATGCTTAAAAGGAAACCTCCACTCAGCAGGTGGTTACAGCTTGAAAAAGGAATTAGAGAAATAACTCTAATTACAGTAGCCATTTCTAGATGCTATATAGCATCGTGAAAAGGCGTCAGCAGTTTTCGCGAATGTAAGATAATTCCGATCGCCTCGGAATTATCCGTAAGATTGTTAGCCGCGATGATCGTGGAGTTTCTCTTTTTAATTTCGCCGATGCGACGTTCCTTTGCAATAAGCATTTAAGAGAATACAGAGAAGAGAAAGAAGTAATATATTTTATAGAAAACCTGGAGTATTTCAGTGTTATATTTGAGAGAGGTTCGTGCCTTGTCACTACCATCAACGTTTAAACTGAAGCACCTCCACTTGAAATTAGTGAATGAAATAAAATGTTACATATTGTTTTTTTTTGTACTGTTTTCCTAACTGATTTATTACCAATATTATGATCTAAGAAGATCTAACAGCTATCTTATTTAAATGACTGGTTTGATGATATTCTATGCTAAATACATAAAAAAATACACAAGAATGTATGAATAAAATTGATAACAAACATCGGCGATCAAATCATTCATGACAATCAGTCAGTATACAGGGGCACTTTTATAAGTGTGTATGTAGACTAAAATATCACAAGTGCAACATCCCATATTTTTTTAAATGGCGTAGACATGCAATGATTTTAATAATAATAATGTGATATGTTGGCATACTACTGTGCCCGAAAAAGCTATATCTAAGTGCATAGATATGTATAATATATATCATGCTTTCGGAAGTGATAAAATAAAGCCATGTCAAGACACTTACAGCGAATGACATCACCATGATAGATACACAAACTGTCAAGAAACCATTATAATAGCATTTTCTAGTTCTGTCGGAAACAAATAAATCTGCACAATAACAGAACACGTCACTGAAATTAATGTGTGTCTCTTTTGACATAAGCCGGGAGGGGAGACAAAAACTTAATGACTGAGTGGACAACGGCGGGAATTCGAAACGGTTGTCCGTCCGATTGTCACGAGGAAACGAGGTTCTATAATCCTTAATAGAAAAGTAGGTAACACGGAAAGTCTTTTGGCAATCCGAGTTGGGGATTCGGATTTTTACTCGCCGATAAGATTTGGGGAAATAGTTTCGGTGAATTGAATTGAGAGTTCTTTGTGATGCGAAATGCTCTATGTATTGGGAGACTTAGACTACTTAATAGGAGAAGAAGATTTAAAATATAAGTAGGGCTTCAGAACAATTTTGCAATCCCGTTTGAGACAACAAAACTGGAAAGTCTACACTCTGCTAAGTGACGTATGCAAAAGAGGGTATCGAGAAATTGAAGTGCGTAAAGAGACTAAAATACTTAGAATTACGCGCTTAAACTTACAGATGCGAGCAATTTTTTCATCCAAAAAAAAAACCAACTGTTCCATACATTAACTCTCAATTAATTCACCGTTGACTTATGAAACTGCTGTTTTTTTTTTGGCGATCTCGTGGTTGGTCCCATCGGAAAAGTTGTTCAGTATGACCATCTTATTCACTTTTGGCCATTCCGGATCATGACCCCAAAATTACCCCGTGTTTCTGTGTGTCAGTCTGTGGCACCGTAGCTCCCAAACGGATGGTCCGTTTTTATTAAAGAAGGATACTTTAATCAAAAAGGCTCTTAAGTAGGTTTCATGAAAATTGCTAGGGCCGATTAGAGATATAAGGAATAAAACAAGGAATCTCAATCGGGAGCCTTTCGTTTCGGATAAAAGTTTTTGCCAAACTGATTTATTTCCCAAACACATCATTTTACCAACCTGTTTTTTTTTCTGAAACTATAAATATTTCAGGATTTATTTCAGGATCGTCGTGTAGAACCATACAGGTTCAGAAATAAAGCAGTTTGGTCTAATGATATGTTTGGGAAATGAATCAATTCGCCAAAACTTTTTGAAAAAAGCGAAAGGTAACCAGTCGCAATCGCAAATAAAAATTAATAAATTCGTAACTATCAAGTACCTAAATGTAATCAACTTCTAAAACAAATTTAATGTCACGCCGTAACTCGTGCCTTATCAAGTATTTCAATGATTAGAAAATACATTCAAAATTGCAAAATCGATTCAACTTTTTGTCTGAACACAAAAGGTAAAGTGCATTGCACTCGACAGAACAGAGATATTTTGAAGATTACAAACTCATTTGCAAGTTGTCGAAAACTTAACAATGGAGAATGAAAATTTCACATTTGACAGCGTATCAGATAACTTGGCAAAACAATGTAGAAGTTATGCGCGTTTAATAAACTGAAAAGAGTAAAGTTAATTAAAAACACTCATTTTTAAGGAGTAGTACGAGATCATTATATTTTTCTTCTTCAAAACAAACACCTGCAATAAGTCGATCACGCAATTCTGTAAACAGCAACCCAAGATGCCGCCCTTAAGTAAATCAAATCAGACAATCAAGTGGAAAAATCCATGTTCCGAGTACAAACAATCAGCTCGAGTTACCAGTGACGAGGGCCGCTCTCTATTTGATCCTCTAGACCTCTCCAGGGACTCTACTATTTGTTTTAAAGCTTTATTACTAAGTAATGTGTACATAGGTCAGCCCTCTAAAAATTTCCTGCCTCTCAGCTGTGTTGACCAATATCTTTAATGTGAAAGTCGACCCGCTTTTATTTAAATTGACTGCTGAACGTAGAAAAGCCGGAGTCCCTCGTCTACTTGAATTTCAAATGTAAATTAATGATATGTTAGTCTTTAAATCCTCAAACACCCAGTTTGAATTTAGGAGTAATGTTTTGGTGCTAAATTAACGTCAAAACTTAGTAAATTGGAGTCTGTGCCATTTTATTAATTCTAGTTTATTAGTAATACCTATTATATGATAACCTGGCTCAAAGTGATCCCGATGAAACTAGCTCTATTAAAAAAACGCGTCCAGTACGCTAAATCAGTTTGGGTGCTCCGATGCCACTTATAGACACACACACACAGATACACACATTAAACTTAAACAACTTCCCTTTTTTGGTCCGGGGTTAAGAGATAAAACAAACCACAAAATAGTTCAAAACCACAATGGAAATATTACAGAGAGTACAATTAAAATACTATTATTTACCAGTTTGAATCCTTCCCAAAATTAACCCTCAGGGAATACGCTACAAATATTAATTCAATTCAGAGTTCCAAAACATTTTATCGGCCGATATATATCACTGTTCACAGCCACACCAAATAAATTAAAACACTCGTAAAGCGAGTTATCTATTGTGTCCACCTAAATTTATTCACCGTCTGATACAAAAAACTTGTTCGCTTCCACCGAGGGTCTGTAACCCCTGCAAAAAGGTGTCAATTTTTGAAAGATCGTACCGCGTCATGAATATTATATGAAGGAATCCAGTTAAGGGTATTTTGCGATAATGTTCGACGGTCGTTTGGAGGCTGTCAGCCTATGTCATTTCACATGGATTGGCCCTTTGTTAAAAGTAACACGTACTGTGTCATCGGCTGTGGGCATATCGTGTGGAAAATTTGGCTTTCGATAATGGCAGAGTGATTCCGCTTTTTTTTGGAAATTGTTAGCAGTTTTGAGATGTTATGTTTGATGTTTAACTGGAGACTAGAATATTATGTTAATAAATAGATTGACCTTCCGTGTATTTGTTTAAGTACGTAATCACGTTAAGTCATTTATGGGATAAACTTTACGTGATTCGATTGAGGCGTAAAACAGTGAAGGGGAATAAAAAACCGGTCTTGCATTTATTAATAGTTAGTACCATATGATAAGATGAATAATGATAGAATTGTCATCAAGTTACCATATAAGGGTAAAAATTAGGCTTATTATTATATTTTTTTATAATTTAATTACACAATTGTCATAGCTATTCAAAATCACAAAATGTGTATTTATAGCATCAGATTTTCTTTTCAAAACTGGTCGTTTTGTTAGCGTGGCATTTTCTTAACTTGCAGCCCCCCGAGGTGATAATGTGGCTTTATGGCGCGGCAATATTTCTGTTAACTCACAAGAGCGATAAATTATAGATTTTTGCTCAAAATCCATACAGCGTGGCTTTTCGGAAGGAAATCGTATGAAATAAGTTTTTCTTCACGACTGTAAAAGCCGTCTACTGTAAATTATTAGCTGCTTCGGTAAATACTTTGTTTTGTATTCTATTGTTACGTCTTTGCTTAGTTATCTTTACATTTTCCAGCATAGGGAAGAAATGTTACAAGCCATAAGTCATAGGTGGCTAAGGTCCGCAGACATTTGCTATATTACAAAATGAGTTGCTATCTCCGAAGATACAATATAAGGTCGTTAAACTATTCATAATCAGTAAAATGCTCAAGATTATTCGTGTATTTAATAAATATAAGTTATATTTGTCTTAGGTTTCAGTTCCATTCATAATTTATCGAGACGAGAATATTTTATTTTAGTTTTCTACCTTTAATTCAAAAAACAAATATAACGCTTATTAATATTTGACTCGTAACTAATTTGAAACAAGTATAAGCTACTTTGCTCAAGTCAATTTTAAATTGGAAATCTTAAATGCCAAATGAGTTTTACAAAATCATTTCTGATTTTAATTTCAAGCAGTGTATTCGTATTTTTGTAGTTATTTTAATAAGTATATATTTTTTTTCGAGAAGAATAAACGGTTGTAAAATAATCTAGTTCTATTTCATTGTGTACTGATCCCAATTTTATTTTACACCCTATTTTGTTCGGAGGAAACAATTTTCGTGTCAAAAACAGCGCCGTTTTTAACAATGACGTACGTCAAATGTCAAACTTGGCATGCGCGAGATTGTGCAAGGCTTTGTAAGGTAATAGCATTTTCTACAAAAAAAAGTATTTTCATTCGGGCGAGGTACAATGTCTATATGGCAAGAACACAATTCTGTATTAATTTTCTATGAAAATACTAGAACTGGACACTGAAAGTTAGTTATAAATTGAGGTTTGTGTTATTTTGACTAGATCTACTTTCTATTAGCGAGTCCAGTGTATATTCGTTGTATATTTGTAATTTTAATTGTATGCAAAACATAATGTTAGGTTCTTAGTGCCTTTTTTAATGAATTCTCAAACTGATCATATACTGATAAGTATGAGATTTTGCCAATGCCATTTATTACGACAAGGTTATTTGTATACTCCACATTTTCTTTACTGTACATTGCTAGGTACCATGTCATTAAAAAATAATATATCGTATAGTTACTACATGCAAAACACACTAAATGCAAAAGTCGATTATAAATCTACTTACCCGTTTGACAATCTCTTAATAAATTCCCTTTCAACTCTTAAGCAACAAAATGAAATTGGGGATCGTATTATTTTACACCACACCGCTCCCAATTCATTAAACCGCCTTCTTAGTCAAATGTAATAATTTATTTAAGCAAAAATCCCTAAAAGTAATATCCACTGAGGCGTATTTAAACGCCAAAGCGGAGATGTAAAAGGCGCTCTTACCGTGTAAGGGCATAAAATATTCAGCATATCTTTCGCAGCATTATGTCATTTACGGCGTTACCTTTCACGGAGTATTTACACAAAAGAAGAGCGAATCAAAAATGATAATTACATGCAAATCTGAGGATCGTTTGAAAGCTCTCTGAGCAGCTTGCCTTCATTTAATGATGAGATAGGAAGCGTATTTTTCAACGAACAAAAAGTAGGGTGTTTAGAAGTAAGCTCTACAGATTATCGCTATCCTTCAATCGAAGAAAAAATAAGTTTTGTCCGCTTGTACCAAAGGGTAACCGATGAAAAAATACATAAGTTTTTTCTTGCAAAGCCATCATTATTTATTTACTTTTTGAGATGAATATAACGCGTTTTAAATCGGTTAGTCCATGCCCACAAAGGTCTCATGACATATCTAATTTGTACCTTACCTTATCTATCCTTTTGGACGTCTCTTTTATTATTAAGGTAAACCGAAAGAGCTGAGAGTGTTATGTACCGCGCCATGAATTGTTTTTTAGACCAATATAACACTTTTTAACTCGCTTATTACCACAAAGTTCTCATGACATAATAATCTATATAACTAAATTAACCTTACCTAACATATCTTTTTTAAACGCCTCTTTTAATAAAAATTTAATTCGCCTGTAGTTTCCCATTAAATTATATTTATTCTTATTTGTTTTAATTTTAGCTCTCTGTGCTGGTCAGTAAAAAGTATTTACATCGCATTTTGGATCTTACATCAGACTAGAGGCTGTTAAACATTAATACGGAATCCTTAAAATAATATAAGTCCCCATCACCACTCTGGACAATTTCATACATTAACCTAGTCCGAAACTACACTTTTGACTGGTTCTATAGGTAAGTACTAAACTTAAAAACGATAGAGCTCTAGTTTTCCAACACGAAAATATCTAAAATAATAAACTGTTCAGAAAAGGATTTTTGGCAATGAAGCGAAATTAATTTAATAACCCGCAGTACATTGCCGAACAAAATATGAGTCGTTTCAGCAAACCCTAACTCATTTGCGCCAAAGTTCTGCGTTGCTGGCGATACAGCAAGTATTATTCTGTTTCGTAGCAAAGGCAAGTTCAACCAGAACAAACTGGTATAATTTGACCCGTACATACGTAAGAAATGAGTGACCACCCGTATCTTTGACGTTGGTGCAGCCAAACAAACTCAAACAACCAGCGTGATAGACATGAATCGCCTCATTGTCCTAGCGGGCTCGCAGCTCCAGTAAAGCAAGTCCAATCGAGCAAACACTTCTTCCCTTTTCAGAATAACACCTCAGAACTGAAGTCATTATTTCGCGTTCCAGACGAGCAAACATTTGCAAAGACGAAGTTGGTTCATTATAGTTTTTATTTTCCGTTTTATTATGTCAAATGTGATTGAGTCTAAACAAGAGGAATGAATTTGCTGAAGTTGCACCGACAACCAATAAAACGTTCCGATCAATGGTGGAGTGGAAAACTTAGGAACGCCGAAGCAAAAATCGCTCCCTCAAATGTTTGGTCTAGACGAGTTATTAAGAATTTATTTTCGTAGTATTTGTAAATGTATTCTGAGATGGATCTGGTTATCGACGACTTTGTGCTTCGCAAATTGATGTTATTCAATATTAATGATATATTCAGCCAATTGATGCTTTATTAACTTTAATTTCTTGAAAAAGAATTTTTTTTATACATTAAAGATATGATGATTTGAATCGTAAGGCTCTATAAAGTATCTTTGTAGTTATTAGAGTAAGCCCGTGACTTCATTCACATATAAATGGTTGCCCGCTTTCCTTCCTATTTCTTCTTGCTAGAGCATGGATTTATAAAAATCCGTGTTTACTTTAAATTTAATTACGTTTACTGACTTAAGAGCAAAGCGAAAAAATTCTATACAAAATGCGATAACGTTTTCTTTCCTGTTGTCCGATTTTTTTAATATGTTGTAGATATTATAAAAAAGTAGGTCTGTACGTTTTCCTTTCCAAGAAAATATACTTTGATTAAAAAAAATGTTGAAACATGTTGAAAAATGTTGTCGCCCGGAGCTAAATTTGTCTGGATTATTTTTGTCAGCTATGCGATTTAAGCATCGCTTCACAATCTTCTTAAACAGCGCGTCGGCTGTCAGTCAGTCAAAACGGAACAGAGTAGGGAAATAATTACCGTATATTAACGGTTCCCTCTTCCTCTTCAACATTCTACACTAACTCATTTACCTTTATGTACATGGTATATTTGTATTTTGTTTATGAATGTATTTACCATTTTTATTTAAGTATCTGTATGTAATAATTACGGTTTGTGAAGCTGTTTTTTATCTAGTTTATTTCTTCATTTTATAATTTTGTAATTGGGATGTAAGAAAGCAAAATACCATCTTCTAGCTTCCAGTCAACATCACCTGCCCGCGGTCCATCCTGCCGACCAACAAACGAGGCTCTGGCGGTATAACTTTACCGGTTCGCTACAACCAGATATCAAAATATCATGTTCCTAGTACGTCGTAATGTCAAAACAAATTATTTACAAAATGTCTAAAACACAAAATGTTTTACTCCTACTTCTTCAAATACCATACTCTTTATATGACTATAATTCAAATTGACTTTATCCTGCTTTGACAAATTTTCAATTCAACTATGTCTCAAAATGTCTAAAACTCAGTGACCTACGGTAAAATGACAAAACACTAATAATATTCTGTGGTTTATTTGTAAATAAAATTAAATATTTTGTTAGGTAGGTAGTACAAGTCAGAACCCCCATTGTGTTTGTCCGAAAAAGGTTTTATTTTGTGTCTTGGAAAAAACTGCTCATACTTAATTTACCCTGTATTTTTTTTAGGTAGAAACAGTATCTATCATTCATTTTGATGAATTTTTGGCAATTATGAGACTAATGCTTTTTCACCTTTAGTCTTAATAATAATTCGTTATTGGAAAGAAATGTTCTTTTTAACAACTATACGTTTTGGATATCGGATATAATGTGTGAACGATGATATGATATTATTTTATAACATTGAAAATAAATCTATACATATTTTTTTTTATGTGGTAGCGATTCGGACGGACCCTGCACAAGGTCCTACCACCACATATGCGATTTTTGTCATTTTGAAACTAAGACAATTTGAGATTAAGTCAAAATATGTAATAGGTATTATGATACTTGGTTGTAGCGAACCAGTAACGGTATAACCATCGAAATAGTGTAGCTAAATACCACAGACCGGGGACGGGCAGCAGCGTCACCGGTGCGAAGAGCTATATACCCTGCGATTGCCCAGCGTGATGATTAGGGCATACCCTCCAATGGTTGCACACCACGAACCACGGCTCCCTGTTCCCGGCCGCTCTGCTATTCCAGATCAGCGACGATATTCGCAAGGTGGCTGGCAACACCTGGATAAGAGTGCTGAGAGAGAGTATCCTTGTTTGCGTTTTTATTTAAATATTTATGTTGCTACGTCTCTTTTATCCACGATTTTCCGGAAAAGATCGCTTATAGCGATAAGACCTGTTGTCTACTGTAAAAAAATAATGTTTTTGTCACTCCTTGTTTATTTTTCTTTGTGTGGCGTTCAATAAATAAAGCGTTTATAAATTGTATTGTATTATATAATATATAAATACTTAGTTTATTCTTTTTACACACATAAAGGGCATATTTAAGATGAAGTAGCAAATTCCACCCTTGACTTGTGTTGTCATGATGAGGTGTGATAATAATAACCAGAGATTGAACACAGGCTTTAAAAAAAGTTAACTTTTATTAAGTATGAAAGCGTACTTAAATAATTGAAATGACTGAAACTCAATTAATAATTTCTTAAAAGAACGTTCTCATTAAGAAAAACCTCTTCAATTATTTGAATGACCATCTCAAGGTTCAGAGCAATTATAGTAATGACACATTAATAGTCATGAGGGTTGAAAGGGCCAAGATATTAACTTAACCCCTTTGTCTTGGTTATCAAGCAGTAATCAGTATTAATGGAGACACCTTTAGGATTTATAGAATCTTTTGGAGCAGTTGGACCGAATTTATGATAATTACTGTGTGAGTTACATTCATTTTATTTAGTGACCAAAAGTGAAATGGTTTGTCTTGATGACTTTATGAAGTTTTATTTATTTCCCAAAATTACATACAAAACTGTATGATAATTTTTTTATTATCTTCTGGGACTCTATTCCATTCGGTAAATCTATATTGCTTTTGGCATTGTTATCGTATTGTTTTTAACTCTGCTGCCAATGCCACCATTACTGTTAAGTGTAAGAGACAAAATCAATGTAAAATGTCAAATTATATTATTGTCAATTGTATTGATGGGCTGAGATTCTACACGGTAATAATGATATCCTCTTTATTTCCGTATTGTCAACGTTTTGATAACTCTTATGTAATTAATAATGGCGGCTAAGTTAAAAACGATGCTAAAACTCGTCAAACACCAGATCGTTTTAACGCAGTAGAATAGAGGCTCTGTTATGTTTGAAATAGGTAGAGCAGATTGTTGAAGATCAAGGTCTACAGATAAGATTGGGTTTTGGTGACTGCCGAAAGAGTACCGAACAATAAGTCTAATTATTAATTTGACCTCATTCACAGCAAAATCAACGTCAATTAAAGGAACAAAAGTAGTACTTAGTGAAATTACTGGCATAGAGGCATTCCATCCTAAGGGTTGGCAACGCATTTGAGGTCTTAGGATTATAGTCTTGAGAATTCAAATGTCTGTGGGTCTCAGATTCCACTTACCATCAGGTGGCCTGAGTGCTCGAGTGCCTTCTCCTTAACATAAAAAAAAATATACGAAGACCTTAACTGGCAACGTCAGACAGATTTCTTTTGAAGTAATTAATATACAATCTTAACATCGAGTTGACCGAGTTATTTGGGTAACTGTATTTTTTTTTAATTTACTGTTCCTTTTTTACTATAGAAATTACTTTTTTTTATTGTCAGTTTTCACTCTATCCTGAATAATTGCACCATTGTCTAATTAAACAACCAATTGAAATTGTGGGAAATACAATCTTAATAATACTTATACTCGTAAAGTCGGCATTATAAGCAGCTGCATAATTTTGTACTTTGTCGCTTTAACACCTTTGACAGATTATTGCAGTACCTACTGCTACTAACACGCTGCCACTTGACAAGAGTTTGACATAGGCTCGGGACTTTAATTCGTCTATTCTATATTCCAACTTAAGATAAAAGTGTTAAGGTTTAAAATAAAAGCGTGTCTTTTTATGATTTGAGTCCTTTTATAACTAAGCAACTTAAACCGCGGATGGCTGGCTGTCTTAATAATTTCATTATAATATTTGACACTAGTTCCCGTTTGATGTATTTTTGACACTAGTTTTCGTGGCAGCTTGTTAACCTAACAGCAGTTCATACATGACATTAAAAAGCAGCAACATATGCACTTAGTTATAAGGTCGACTGTACTTACGTGGTCAAACAGAAACCCGTAGACAGTCGAAATAGTTTTAAAATACAGTTTGTTCACTCTTTTGTTTTCTCTTTGCGTTCGTAGAATCAAAGGAGATTCGATTTGGAGGGCTTCTACGTCAACCCGTAACAAATAAACAAAAAGTCTGTTAAGTGCACCGCGCACGTAGAATTAGGGTTCCGTACAGTTCGGTAAAATATTGCACTTGGTAGAATAAGGCTGCTGGTGTTGTTGAACATTGAAGAGAGAATATTTGGAAAGTGTTTTAAAGTCAAACATGTTTTATTTGTTTAGTTGTGATTTGGGACGTCTTATGGTCCTGTTTATGAATGTCGATAAACGTGGGTAAAACTAAAAACCTCTGTCACTTTACCAGAATGTGAGTGTGAGAGTGACGGATGCTTTATCCACTGCGATAAAAGCGAGCATGATCCGGGGGCTGGGTGGGTCTACTCGACCTAAACATTATTCGTTTTGACATGTTACCGTAATCTTAACGTTTCGATAGCTCTCATTTACTCGACAGTAATGGCGGCCGAGTTAACAACAATACTATAACCATGCTTACAGCAAGGCTCCTGGATATTTGTTTAAACCTAGAAGGACTAAATCAATGTTAACATTTTGAAAATGCAAAGCAAACGCAAACAAGTGTCTAATAAAATTTCATTAGGTATTTCCAGAAATGAAATAAATGCAAGATATCAAATTTGAATAAGATAAATAATTAGAGTGATACAAAACGCAAACAACACAAAAAATAAAAGAAAAGAAACATACAAAAGTCTATTGTCACGAAAATCACCTTGACTGCCAAATCCTATAGAAATTGAAGTCTCTCGATGAAAAAACTAAACAATTAAAAAGTAGATTTAAAATTGAAAAATATATGTAACTATCATTTTTATAATAATACTAAACGTCAATGATACATATGTTAGTAGATACAGTATGTTAATTTGTGATGTAACTTACATCTAAGTTGATGTATGCAACGTCTTGGTCACAATCACAGTTATGAAAGCAGCAACCTTTTTTATTAATTTGAGAGTATGTTTTTATGTAGTTGAAGTAGGACCTTTGTACAGGGTACTACCAGATCACTACTACAATCTTATATTTTAAGCTACCGCCAAGCATCAATGTTTTTCTTATTGTTTCAATGTAAGGTTACCTTATGGTTACCAGTTCCAATCAACGCGACTGAAAAAGAGTATTCACTGTGTACAAGCAAGTTGCAAATTGAATAATGCTAACATAGCTCATTTGTGTACTAGTCATTTTTACTATATACATATTATGTAAATAGATATAATACATACATACATAACATCACGCCTTCCTTCCCAGAGTGGGGTAGGCAGAGCTACAGAAATACCAACCACTCAAGACTACTTGATAATTTTTTAACCACATTTTGCATCACCAGGCTAAGATGTTTACCAGTGTTTTTATAGTGAAAGGTTGCAATCGCATCGCCTAATAGGTATAATTTTAGTGCTAATAAATCACTCAAGCAATTCTGACGTCTTTTACATTCAAGAACAATCTACATCCTTCTATAACATACGGCATACAGCTCGTACACACTGAAAGTAAACAACTTGGCTGTGCCACTGGCACTACTGATGTTTATGGGCGACGGTGACTGCTTGCCATCAGGAGTTCCGTCTGCTCGTCTGTCTTTTATCGCTATAACAAAATTACTTGCATAGAGACATTCCATCTCAGTCCTTAGGTTTTACAGTCTTAGGATTGCAGTCTTTCTCAGAATACTTACCATAAATTGGCCTTTGAGCTTGTTTGCCTACTCCATGTCATAAAAAAAGAGTTTTCACAACTTTAGTGGTGGTAGGACCCTGTGTAGGGTCCGTCCGGATCGCTACCACCATCTTATCCAATAACCTACCGCCAAATAGCAGTATTGATATTGTAGTGTTCCAGTGTGGGGATAAGACAACCGGTGAAATTACTAGCATAGAGCCACTCCTTAGTCCTCAGGGTTGGCAACGCATTTGAGGTTTTAGGATTGCAGTCTTCAGATTATAGTCTTGAGAATTCAAATATCTATGAGTCTCAGATTCCACTTACCATCAGGCGGCCCGAGTGCTCGTGTGCCTTCTCATTTCTGTAAAATAGTTATTTGTGCAACAAGAGAATAAAATTGTTTTTTGCTGCGATGTGGATTTTGAATCCCGAGCAAGCGATTCTAGAATTGAATCACTCGACGAGCGTAGCGAGCTTTGGTTTCGTGTTGCACTTAAAAAATTTCACCTCAGCAGCGAGAAAATATAACCTTAAAGTAAAAACAAACGACATCCCCCAGCCGCCCACGCGCCGCTCCAAAAATTAAAAAGTTACTTTGTCTCACGCTCGCAGCAAAATCGAATTTTGCTCACTGTTTTAGAATAGCAAAAACAACCTTTTAAAGGTGCTGAGGTGATAAAAATCATTTCTTACCTAAAACTCAAATCGGGAACCCTAAAAACGTCTATAATGTAGTTGTCTGTAAAACACGGTCCGTGTAACATATGCAGCGCAGGTAAGGGTCCTGCCTAACGAAGAGTGCGCCGCAGGAATACTTGATCGTGTCAACTGGAATTTTCTTATAGTTTGTTGTTTGGGCGCCCGCTGCTGCGATTTCGATAAAACTAGCAGAATAATGTGCTATTTTAAAATAAAAAAGCCGTGTAATGAGCTGTTGAAACCTGCCAAGCTCTAGGCAGTGAAAAGGACAGAGATTACTAGCATAGAGGCATTCCATCTTAGTCCTCAGGGTTGGCAACGCATTTGAAGTGTTAGTATTATAGTCTTGAGAATTCAAATGTCTATGGGTCTCAGATTCCACTTACCATCAGGTGGCCTGAGTGCTCGTGTGCCTTCTCCTAAACATAAAAAAAATAAAAAAATCTATAACTTCTTAAGCTCTATTCCTCTTACTGGCTGGAATTTGGATCAAAATTAATTAGTTGCACAGTTTAGTGTCTTGTTTGAACTGCAACACTAATCTTTCAAAGACGTTAAAGCGACAAGGTACTAAAGTGTGTCTACTTTTAAGACCGACTGTACCTCCATCTTGAAACTTTCAATCTCAAGCAATTTAAAAAAAATATTGGTTGTTTATTACCAGTGTTATGTTTGCATTTATGAAACTCCTTCCACTTTCTAAACATGCAAGTGGGAGAGTGACGGATGCTGTATCTACAGCGATAAACACAGACAATAGTCTCGTTGGTATTTACAAACATTTCATGTTTGTATCATTCACAGCGTCTTCAAGGGAGCACCTTCAAAGAAGAAGACTTTTTTCTAGCTAAACTCGCAAAACTGTAAGTCCTCTCCTAACCATTGTATCAATAAATATCAAAAAATATCACGTTAATATCACGTAACAATGTCACACAAATTGACCTAGTCCCAAACTAAGCTCTAGGCTTGTACTATGGGTACTAGACAACGATAAACTTACTTAGATAGAGAAATAAATACTTAAATACATAGAAAACATCCAAGACTCAGGAACAAATACTCGTGCTCATCACACAATTATCTGCCCTTACCGGGATTTGAACCCGGGACCGCTGGCTTCGGAGGCAGGGTCACTCCCAACTAGGCCAACGTACGTGTCGTCATAATATAATTTGTATTTGATAGCTAGTATTAGGTTTTATCACAAACACATTCGCTGCATTATGAAATAGACTACATTTTCACATTTCCTAGACAGGTTTTCAGCCGAGGCAGCCTTTTTTCTAGCTAAACTCGCAAAACTGTAAGGCATAAGTTAGTCCTCTCCTAACCATTATATTAATATAATGTGTATTTGTTACGTAGTATTAGGTGTTATCACAAATACATTCGCTACACTCTGAAATCATTTATTTACTATTTTTAGCCGACTGCCGAAGGAGAGTAAAGTTTTTGACTTGAATGTATGCATGTATGTATGGTTCTTTACTTATTTCCTCGTAGAGGCTGGATGGATGGGCATATTCAACAAGAGAAGTGTCGTTGGATTCTCCATAATAATGCGAGTATCACTGGGTAATTAAATTGAAACAAAAAAATACACCAAAATAAAAATAAAAATTGTACTGTGGAACCAATATATTTAGACGACATAATAAAAACATGAAGTCAAGTTTTTAAAAATAGCTTTTTCTGACTTGTTTAAGTAACTAGTTTCTAAGTTAATTATCAAAAAGGTGGTTAACACAACTAATCCGTGACTGACTGACTTTCTGTCTAACAGACAATGGGAAGAAAAATAATAATGGAAAACCAATTTCTAAATTTGCCAATGTCTTCTAGTACTTATTTTATAAGCCTTTTGATTACCTTTCGACGATGTTATTTAGTGTTTTTCAAAAGGGTCCATTTAGAGTGCCCATGAGTTTAATAGGATGCTATTTACGTAATTCCCTTTATGTCCATTACTGAACTGAAACTGTTGAGGATGGTCACTCAACGGTGTCTCTACGTAGCTCGTTCGATTAATTAAAAAAGGGTTCAGGTTCAGTGGACTGTATATTTTATGGTTAATGGTTCTAGTTACACGATTCTAAGCAAAAGATTCTAGTTAAAGGTTCAAAGTTAAACTGATTCTAAACTTAACAAGGTTCGAGGTTCGAGAATGAGCGAGGTTCGACAATGAGCGGGGTTCGAGGATGAGTTCTTCCTTGCGGTTCGTGGTTCAGTTGCTAAGAAGTTCTCTCCAATTTTGCTCCAATGTTCATCCGAATGTTCGTCGGAATGTTCGTCCAAATGTTCGTTCGGAAAGTTCGTCCGAATGTTCGCTCTGATTCACTTTTGCTCCTTTGGGTTCCTCTGGTTCACTCTTCAACTGCTCCTACTGCTACTACTGCTCTATTGCAACTACAATGACTGAGGGTGTGTTCCGGTATATATACCCCCAGGCTTTACCGTAAAGAGAGCCGTTTGCACACGGCACCAATTCGCTCTTTTTTGTGTTCGAGATCCTCTATGAATTATACAACTTTAATTTCTCTTTCTAGAACCTGCCTATCGATTTCTCTATGAAAGAGTGCATATTAAAGCTTAGGTTGCCGCCCGTCTATATGTATATGTCCTACCACTGTAACATTCTTACTTTCCCGGTGGTAGGACATTCAGTAGCTTCGGGAGGGCCCAATCCCAGTTTATTCCTGATTGGAACCCTCCCATGCTTTCGGAGAGTACCCGACCTTCAGGACCAAGGTTAGATATGAGGCCGGGTACCTCGGGGATCACAATAAAACAAACATGGTCGTTATAGGTTATGGGGACGAGCGGCAATAAAATAAAAGGTTCACATTCCATAAAACATTACAAACTAGACAAAAATCTTATGAAATAGTTACGCAATACGCTAATTCGAATCTAACAAGATTCTATTAGCGTAAAAAACGAAAGCGAGCGATTCGTCCGTAACATTCTCCCCCCGGCGTAGATCTATTCGCAGCCATCCGATGTCACCGGGAGGACGGCGAGCTTCGACGTGGGGCGCCGGAACACTCCTCCCTTTGTCCGGATATCCGCACTTCTCACGCCGCCATCTGCGCCGGGGAAGGTCTCGATGACAACGCCGCGGGGCCACACGTTGCGAGGTAGCGCGGCGTCGACGACGACGACGAGGTCTCCCACTTGGAGTGGGCGCTCGCCTCCGCTAGGAGATCGTCGCGGAGCGAGCGCCGGCAGGTACTCTCGCACCCATCGTGACCAAAAGTGGTCGGCGAGAGCTTGACTGGCTCGCCGAGTTCGACGGTCGCTTTCTTCACATGGTCCGGTTGCCGGAAGTCCAGTCGAACTCCCCAACAGAAAGTGGTTGGGAGTCAGGGCTTCATCGTCTCGGGGATCGGTAGAGACGTGTGTTAGAGGCCGAGCATTAATGGTATTCTCGGCCTCAGTTAGCAGGGTCGTTAGCACCTCTTCTTTCGGCGCCTTCGTGTTCAGTGTTGCGGTGAGTGCGGTTTTGACAGACCGCACTAGTCGTTCCCACGCCCCGCCTTGGTTTGGAGCGCCGGGAGGGATGAATCGCCATTCGGTCCAGCGCTGCAGCGCGTAATCGCGCAGCGCCGGCAACCATTCTTGGTAGGCGGCCCGGAGCTCGACGTCTGCGCCGCGGAAATTGGTCCCGTTGTCACTGTATATGACTCGAGGCCATCCGCGGCGCGCTGCCATTCGTCTTAGTGCCATTATAGCAGAGTCGGTAGTGAGGCTCGCTGCTAGCTCCAGGTGGACAGCGCGGGTGGTGAGGCAGGTGAACAATGCCACCCAGCGCTTCTCGTGGCGGCGGCCGATCGTCACCGTCAGTGGGCCGAAATAGTCGACCCCACAGTTGGTGAATGCTCGCCGGTGAGGTTCGATGCGTGCGAGCGGTAGGTCGCCCATGGCCGGCGCGTGCGGGCGCGCTCGGCGAACTAGGCACGCACGGCAATCATGCGCGACTGCGCGCACAGTGGGTCGCAGATGTAAAATCCAGTATTGCTGGCGTAGATCGTTCACAATCCGCTCGTGCGATGAATGAGCGGCGTCACAGTGTGCCTGTAGTATCAGCAGGCGCACGAACGGATGTCTTCCATTTAAGATTGCCGGTTTCTTGTTCATGTTCACTGGAGCGGCGTTTATGCGTCCGTGCATTTTCAATACTCCATCTTCGAGCACGGGGTCTAAAGCAAATAACTTGCTTTTCTTCGTCACTCTCCCCCCGTGCTCTAATACCTTTATTTCTTCGGCGAAATCATCTGCTTGGCACTTCTTGTGCCATAAAAGCTCTGCTCTTTCTAGGTGCCGCGGCTGTAACGTAGCTCTTTCTTTGCAGCACCTTTCAATGAAGAGCAACACATATGCGGTGGCTCGTATAAGTCGCTTATAGTTCGAAAAGCGACTTATATCAGGCAGCGGGAACTTGTTCGTTTGCTTCGTGGTGTGCGCGCACGAGGCTGGTTCGGGTTCATTTTGTCTTGCGGGTTCTTGTGGCCAGTACTCTTCCGGGCCTCGTAAAAAGTTAGGCCCGGTATACCAGCGATCGCTAACTTTGATTTCGCGATCGCAGTCAGCGCGTGTCGCGTCGTCGGCCGGGTTCTCCTTTGTCGGCGCCCGTCGCCACTGTTCAGCCTTTGTTGTCTCGGCTATCTGTAGTGGCAGGCGGACATCTCCCCCCGTCACGAAATAACGGCGGGGTATGCGCAGCGTCGCAACGCTACTCATTACGTTAGGCGGAAGCTCCGGTTCGTCGTCCCGCCATGGTTCGTTTCGCCCGTCAACTTTGCGGACTTTGTTCTCGAAGATCCTCGCACGTTCATCTTGGGGGCGGACTTTATTTTTCAGGGCCACCCCCAAAGAGTCAACGGCGAAATGACGCTCCACTAGGTTGTGCAAGTCGTCTTCGCTCGTTGCTGTGTGTAGGGCGGTTTCGTAGCCGCGCGTCTTGATCATGCGCGGCGTAGTTCCGTAGATTGCCCATCCAAGGTCGGTGAGCACCGCCGCTGGTTCGTTTGCACGCCCGGTTCGGGTCTCCTTTGAGATCATGACGTGCCAATGATCGGCTCCTATCAGGAGACGAGGCGCAGCAGTGTTGTAACATGCTTCGTCAAGCCCCGTCAAGTGACTATAGTTTCTTGTAAGCGTCTTGCTCACCGCTTGATTGTGCAGGTTCAAACCGCGCACGGTTCGCAATTTCAAGCGGTGCATCTGACCACCGTTTCGGCCGCAAACGTCAACTTCTAATTGTCGGCTTCTTTGATGCTGCGTCATATTGCCTACGCCCTTTATGTAGAGCGCCGCCTCCGGTCCAGTGGCGCCTATTTCTAAGGCGAGATCGTAGTCGATAAGACTGACGGTCGATCCTTCGTCCAGCAGAGAGTAAGTTTCTACTCGTCCTTTGGGCCCGTACAAAGTTACAGGGATCACCTTTAACAGCACCGTTGGTGCGTTCGTTGCGAAATTCGTCGTGTTCGTGACGAACTCTGACGCTCCTGACGCTTCCGGTTTCTGTGGATTTTGCGCGGCCTGAGGCGCCGGCGCTTGCGTTCGGTGCACCTGCGCGGGAATTCGTGGCGCCTGCGTTTGCCATTTAGGAGCCGGCGCCGGTGCTAGGTTCGGGATGTTCATGTGTAGAAGTTGATGATGCGAATGCGGGCATCCTTCTACGCTGCATCCTTTAGCTCGGCATTGGTCTCGCCGATGTTTCTTGCTCATGCATTTAAAACAGATTCTGTTTTCCTTAGCCCAACTCCATCGGGCTGCAACTGTAAGTGCCTGTAGCTTCTTACATTGCGTCGTTTCGTGGTTTCCTCCGCAGCTTAAGCACGGTTCAACTTGTTCTGCAGAGTAAACGGGGTTCAGTCGGCGTGGCGCTATGCCACCGCTCGGTTTGTTAAAGCGCAGTTCCCGGCGGTTCGGTGGCGGGACTGCTGTAGTCGACGTCCCAATTGCGGCTGTCGAGTACGTATAACGTAAGGCGCGATCTGCCTCTCGCATTAAAAACTTCGTCAATACGACAACCTCCGGGTCGTTCGTGTCGATGTTCAGTTCCGCGTAATCGCAAAATCTGGATCTCAAGTGTGGGCTCAAGCGTTCCAATATCTCTCTTGTCAGTAACGGGTTGTACAAATATTTGCGCTTGTCAACACTCGCCACGACCGTGATTATGTTCTGAACCTTCACTGCGAAAGCGTTTAGGTCCGCAGCGGACGAGCCCAGTCGTGGCAGTCTCTTCAAGTCGTCGAGCGCTCTATCGACGAGAATCTCGGGACGTCCGTAGCATTGCCGTAAGGTCTGCATCACTGGTTCGGGATCGGTTGCAGTGTGAAGCAGTGCCAACACGGTCTCGCGGGCGGCTCCCTTTAAGCATGATCTTAACCGCGCCATGTTCTCTCCCGGTTTAAACGAATACGCCTTCGTAGATTCGATGTATGCCGCCTGAAACGGCAGCCATTCACCGGGCACCCCGCTAAACGTCGGTAATTCATATACCTGACGTGGCGGCGGTCGCTGGCGTGATATCTTTTCAATGGCCTCAGCCAGTTGAGCAATTCCGCGATTGCCGCTGTTGCTGCGTTCGCGGGTCGGTGTCTGAGTCGACGCCCGCGGTTCGCGTCGAGGCGTCGATTCGAATAGGTTCGATGGGTTCGGTGGGTTCAATGGGTTCGGAGGGTTCAATTGGTTCGCGTTGAATGCGCATTGCGCCAGCCAAGAGTCAACCTGTTGTTCGGTCTCAGGTTGCCCTAATACGCTGCCTCTTTGTGATCCTTCGGCTTCCAAAATGTCCAATTGCGAAGCAAGTTTGTTCTGGATCATTTGCTTTTCAAGTTGCAGCTCTCGGCGGCTGACTTCTAGCATTCTCTGCTCTGCCTCGTATTCGGCTTGCCGCATACGCATCGCTGTGTTGTTCGAACATCTTGATGTTGCGGACGATTGGCGGAATACTACGGTTTTATTCAAAGCGGTTCGTGAAGTCGCGTTATCGCGTCGCGACGTTGTGGGTGCTGTGACGTTAGGCTCGAGTGGGTTTTGCGCGGCGGCGACCAAGTGCCCGTAGCGATCGAAATCGCCTCGTGAAACGGTTTCGGGCACTGGCGCGTCCCTATCTCCGCCTGCAGCCGAGCGCACGTAATGGCCGAAGCCATCTCGTCCGAGGACGGGGACATGCGCTGGCGCGGCGGCATTACGTTCGCGGGCAGCCGAGCACACGTAACGGCCTAAACCGTCTCGTCCGGGGACGGGGACATGTGCTGGCGCATCGGTATGATCGCGGGCAGCCGAGCACACGTAACCGGGAACGTGTGCTGGCGCATTTAAACGACGGTCGAGATCGGTACGCCATAACAGTGGATCGTCGACGATGGTAGTCGGGTCAACTGCACTCCGGGCAAGGTCTGCCGGAGCAGAGGGTCCAGCTAGGTTCGATTGCATTACTGCAGCAGTGACTGTTGACGTGGTTTCGGCTTGTTCGGTAGACGGTGGTGCAGATCTTGAAGTCTCCAGTTCTAGGAGTCGTTCCTGTGCGTCCGTTCGATCGGTCTGGGATCGCGTAACAACCATTTCAATGGTGTGGTTCAGATCCGGCTCGAAGGACCAAGCGATGTTGAGGATGGTCACTCAACGGTGTCTCTACGTAGCTCGTTCGATTAATTAAAAAAGGGTTCAGGTTCAGTGGACTGTATATTTTATGGTTAATGGTTCTAGTTACACGATTCTAAGCAAAAGATTCTAGTTAAAGGTTCAAAGTTAAACTGATTCTAAACTTAACAAGGTTCGAGGTTCGAGAATGAGCGAGGTTCGACAATGAGCGGGGTTCGAGGATGAGTTCTTCCTTGCGGTTCGTGGTTCAGTTGCTAAGAAGTTCTCTCCAATTTTGCTCCAATGTTCATCCGAATGTTCGTCGGAATGTTCGTCCAAATGTTCGTTCGGAAAGTTCGTCCGAATGTTCGCTCTGATTCACTTTTGCTCCTTTGGGTTCCTCTGGTTCACTCTTCAACTGCTCCTACTGCTACTACTGCTCTATTGCAACTACAATGACTGAGGGTGTGTTCCGGTATATATACCCCCAGGCTTTACCGTAAAGAGAGCCGTTTGCACACGGCACCAATTCGCTCTTTTTTGTGTTCGAGATCCTCTATGAATTATACAACTTTAATTTCTCTTTCTAGAACCTGCCTATCGATTTCTCTATGAAAGAGTGCATATTAAAGCTTAGGTTGCCGCCCGTCTATATGTATATGTCCTACCACTGTAACATTCTTACTTTCCCGGTGGTAGGACATTCAGTAGCTTCGGGAGGGCCCAATCCCAGTTTATTCCTGATTGGAACCCTCCCATGCTTTCGGAGAGTACCCGACCTTCAGGACCAAGGTTAGATATGAGGCCGGGTACCTCGGGGATCACAATAAAACAAACATGGTCGTTATAGGTTATGGGGACGAGCGGCAATAAAATAAAAGGTTCACATTCCATAAAACATTACAAACTAGACAAAAATCTTATGAAATAGTTACGCAATACGCTAATTCGAATCTAACAAGATTCTATTAGCGTAAAAAACGAAAGCGAGCGATTCGTCCGTAACAGAAACTTTAGCATCCTTTATAATCTTCCAAAGTTCTAATATCGTCTTAAGTCCTTTGTCTTGTAGCCATCAATATCCAGAAATGGTTTTGGTACGGTGCTCAGCGGAACAGTTTACAAATCCTTTTAAATAATACATGGCTGCGTCAGTGTTTTTCGTTGATTTAAATAAAAAAGGATTAGGTTAGGACGCGACTTAATCCCGTTTTAGATTTATCACTACATAGTATAAAACAAAGTCGCTCCCCGCTGTCTGTCCCTATGTATGCTTAGATCTTGAAAACTACGCAACGGATTTTGATGCGGTTTTTTTTAATACATAAAGTGATTCAAGAGGAAGGTTTATATATATATAATACTTTAACCCGGAGCGAAGCGAGAGCGGGTCGCTAGTATCAGTATAAGTAAACATCGCAAAAGTTTAAAACAAACAAAAGATTTATTTTCGTAAATGTATTAAATACACGTTATCAAAATTGACTTCGACAAAACCCATGCTTTAAACAATATTTTGTAATATTTTTTTAATAAGTACTATTTATCAATTCTAAGGCCCCTTCCGTATACAATTCGTTCTACTGACTGTGTAGATCTGTGTAGTAATTTGAATAGACTAATTGTCTATACAACTTATAAATACATTTATTAAATTAGTAAAGAGTCTATGTTGTTAAAAATACGTATGTTCTGAATAACAAACCCAGTTAAAATTAACATTGTCATAAAAAATAACAATCTTAAGACAACTATCTCACCAAAGATTTACTTGCGCACCGTACTTATAACGACGTCCCCTCAACGCCCCAGAGGTCACTTCCTCTTATAGTTAATTATAATAACTAAAGGGCTCACGTGGCCGGACCCGAAGGCCACTTTGTGCACTCGCTTATTAAGACCCTTTCTTAATAACGTCGTCAAACTAATTGTTTATGATTAAAATTATGTTCCTGGCAAAAATATGAAAATACCGTCGTTGACTACATCCTCAGTTGAATATAATATTTTTGAATCCTTAAATGTCTATGATTAGTTGCAAAAAACATACTTATAAACATGACTACTGATTAAGGCCGAAGATGCTGATTTAAAACCAATTTCATTCTAAGATCTCGAAAACAACTTTGTTATTTGATTTTAGAGGTACAAAAATGGATACAGACATTCCAAGGTAGAGTGCGTAAGATAAAACAAGTGCAAACAATAATATCATGGATGCCGCATCAGTTGCCTATTGGCAATAGCTGAACTATTAGATTTCCCTCCAACAATACGGAAAGCAATTGACGCATAAAGTAATTACCTGTTCCATAAAGCGGAGGCCCTTCATTTCTGTTGCCAAACTCGATTACATACTCTGACAGTCAAGCACCTTACACTGCAAAACAGACCAGCCACACTAGACCTCTTTAAACTAACCAAACAGCTTCACTATACGAAATGAGGAGCAACACAACAAAGCTCAAGACATACCGGACACGCTTGTATTGCGTATCTCTAACAATGTATTTGAAAATGTAGATTAGGTATTGCCTCTTATGCAACGGATGATAGGAGATGCTAAAATCAATTATTTTGAAGTAATAGTTGAAAGTGATGTTGTTAAGAAGCAATTAATTTCAAATTAACCGAGCTGGAGGACAATTATACAGCGATTCTGAATAATTTTATACTTTGGCATAAACAATACAAAAATTGTTGAGTCAAATGAAAATATTGTCTCATTTTAACATTTTAAAATCATCGCTTAAAGAAATACTCGTAAAAACTGTTTATAAACATAAACCAGTAGCAAAGTCAGCACTTTATGGCTTTTAAGTTCTAAAAACTAAAGCGTTCACTCCCACTTAGCTAACAAATATTTATTCTATATATAAAAAAAAAAAAAACACATTTTGCCAATTTCAATGATTGGTAGCAAACAATGAAAAACCTTATTAAGTGATTCAAAGTGAACGACCAAGAATAAATGTGTACAGAATCAATAACTTAACATAAAAATATGTTTCTTAATTGTCTTTTTGCGCAGCAATGTTTATATTGTGTCGGTAAACTTTTAATGCATGCTCGTTTCGAAGTGAATTCTATGAGAAGGGGGGTAATGGGGAGGCAAACTTGCCCCGTCGATTCCAGATGCTTGAAGAACTAATTTAACTGCCTTCGGTCCCCTACTGCCACTCCAATAAATTCTAAACTATATCTAAATAATTCCCGCAATACTATTTCGCGGTCGCAATTTTAAATTCACAACGGAGAGAAATATCTTGAAACTTTTGCACTGGAATATTAATATGTTGCGCTTTTTTCCAACTGGCATATTGCGGTTTTTGTTTGTAATCTTGAGTTTTTGTCAAAAAGTAACTTATGGATGCAGAATATTTCTTAAGAGTTTGTGCAGATAAAAACCTTAAATTATATTGAAGTAATTCGCACTTAAACGATCGAAAGATTTGAGAGAGGGTTTAACTTATGATATTTTGTTTGCAACGCGTTGATTGATTTCTGAAAGCTTTTCTTTGGGTGTGATGTTTGAATGAAAGTACTTCTTGTAAATAATAAAAATATTTGTAAAAACGATCCCAAATCAGTACAGACGTAACAATAATAAAACAGTATATAGCTTACCAGTGTTACCGCGGGGTTACGAGCCCTCACAGCATGCGTATTCGTACGTAACGCATCACTATCTTATCTTGTCTGATCTTTTCTACCATATGCGCCCTTTCCAATTCACTTTGACCCCTTTAGAAATGTTTGTGCAATGACCTTTTTACACATTGACCTGATCGAATGTTCAGGTTTCCTCACGATATTTTTTCCTTCACAATAAGAGCATCGGGTACTGTATTTGAGTTAGAAAAACTCTAACTCGCTAAGCCACTGGGCCATCGATGCTCTTAACCATCACGACATTAGTATATTTACAATGATTAATGATAATAAATTAGTATGTCAATCCTGGAAGAAGTAATAGTTAACAGACCACCCACATTCTATGCCAGTCTTCAGGATTCCAACAAAAAATAGGTTTTTTAATGGCATAGAGAAGGCAAACGAGCACAAAGGCCACTTAATGGTAAGTGGGATCTGAGACTCATAGACATTTGTATTCTCATGCATGACTTCAATCTTCAGAATGCAATCCTAAGACTGCTAATGTTTTGCCAGCCTTGAGCACACCTTACAGATACTTAAACCATTTCCCTACTTATTCTAGAATATGGACCTCTCAACCGCCATGAATCCTAATGAATGGGGCGTCATAAGACCATGATATCTGGAGTCCGTGTCTGTGATCCTAATTAGACGGTCGACTTCGCGCAATGCATGTTAACGACTGACATTTGCATTTGCCGCGCATTTTGACAATGGTGTTAGGGGGCGGTTTCTGTAGGCGAGCGAAGGCGAATTTCACGCGGCTTAGATTTGACGTTGCATGAGGGTAAGATAGAACATCGCGATGAAAAAAACTATACAGCGATATAGATGCAACTCCATGATCTGAGTTGATTCTTAGTATTTTTACATGTTGTTCCATTAAGTACTGGCAAACTATTACAATTTTGCGCATTAATTCTAAAACGAATGTTCTAATTCATGTCTGCTACCTGTATAAACTGACTCAGAGTCAACTTCAAATCAAAGGGCTAGTGCTTTAAATACCGTTACTAATTTAAATTGTACTCTGCTAAAATTAGAGAAATACAGCTTTAACGTAAGCTGCCATACGGATCAATTTTGATAGATTTTCAATATTGTTAGCTTCCTTAGAATGAAACTTGTCTAAGGCCACAGCTCCAAACTATTCACTAATGGTCCCTTTTCGTGTATTATTTGATTATACACAAAAATGCATTAACGATACCATTAAAAACAATGTTACATGTCTTTACGTGCAAAAAAAAATACCATCCTTATACCTACGAATAAAAATTAAACAATTTTCAATGCCGAACATTTGCCGCAATGAAACCCCACTTTCACCCAACTGGGGGTAGGGTAACTGTCAAAATCACCACGTGATCATTACACCAGGGAACGAGACGGAAAATGAACGAACGGATAATTGGCCCCGGAATGAATTTGTGTAACGCGATATTTTGATGAGGTGCGGATGACGCGCTGCTCGCTGATTGTCTGTACATGACATTCTATATTCAGTCTCAGTAAATACATAATTGTTTCAGACCCTATAGTGTAAGTTGCTAATGCAAGAAATGTCTTGAACGTGTTTCCGTTTCTCGTATAAATCATGGACGCAAACGCGTTCGAGGCGAATTGCCGCGTAAACAGCAACACACTCAAGGCCCACATTTTAAGTTTGTCTTATTTTTTTAAGTAGAGAGATGGTAAACGTGAAGTTCTATAATAAAAGTGTGACCACGATTGTTTCTAGAAAAAAAAACTTAATGCGAGCTAAAGAGACTTGAAGGAAGCTTTAGATACCCGACTACTTGTTTTAATATTATCGTCCAAATACGTAATTACAGTTTACACAATGTTTGGCACCTTCGTGAAAATTGTTAAACAGGCCCTCTATTCTACTGAGTAAACGATATTGCTTTTAACATGGTATGGTATTGTTTTTAACTTGGCCGACATTACTTTCAAATAAATAAGAGCTGACATAATGTCGACAATGTATGTATGTATGTAAACACTTTATTGTACAAAATAAAACAGAAACAATACAATGAAGATACTAGAAAATAATGTACAAAGGCGAACTTATCCCTATAAGGGATCTCTTCCAGCTAACCCTTCGAGAGATTGAGAAAAGTTGATTGATGGAATAACATTTCAAAAGCAATGTTACTATTTTCTCCTTCAAAGTAAAAAAAAACTTGATTACGAAGAAATTATTTGTATTGCGTGTCTGTTTTGACAGAAGACATCAGCGGTATAAACAAGTTATAATATTGAGGCATAAGCATGAAAAAAATATTTTGAAAATAAGAAAACATTCAGACACATTAATAGTTATTAAAATTATTTTTAAAATAAACCAGAGCGTAAGCAGACATGAGCGATCATAAGGGAAACCCCACCACCTGTATTTTTTCTTTCACGAAATGTATTTCATGCATTTTCTCTTTGAAACGCTGCGACTAATCGCAGCGGTGCGTGAGAAAGCGACTGATTGAGCAAACTTCAGTTTAACTAGAAATCAACTGCTGATTAACTGCAAACTGCGTTCTGTGGGGCTAGTTAGACTTCAAAAAGAGTAAAATATTTTACCTTTTGACTTTGAATTTGATTAAAACGCAGTTTTCAGTTTGGTAAGTCCAACTCAAAATGGCGTCTTGAAATGGCGTCCTATTGAAAATAATTTCTTTATTCTGTACACTTTTGTGATGATGCGTTGTTGTGTGGAAACACTTTCCAAAATGCATTCAGCCTTTTAACAAATTTCACTAAACTTTATGGTGCTACTAAAAACTATTTATAGTGTATTAAGCTCAAAAAGTGGTAAAGAAGTTTTTTGGTGGACTATACATAACCTATCTCCATCAATAGTGGATACTTAAAGTAATGTAAAAATCCATAGAAGTTCCTAGAAATATATTTTCAATAACAATGCTGCAGTCCAAGACATATTAAATTGTTACGACCTGCAAACTATAACCTATAACAATCTAAAGGAATATAAGAGTCGTCTGGCGCTTCAGAGCCTGTTTTATTACCTGCTTATAATATTCCTATTCCTTTATACTGATGTCTCCGAAATTGCATTCGATTCCTCTGGGATATCTTCGCGTGCGTACAAAATGGCATACGTTAAAAACACGATGTTTACGGAGTTTTTTGAATCTTCTCGGGATTTACCATGTAGAATTTCAGTAATTTTGTAAATGGTGTTGCTTATATTTTTCATAGTTGCTGTTCATCAAAAACCGGGCTAGAACATGTCGGACCATGCTCAGTGTAGGGTTCCGAAGCCGTTAAGTACTACAAATATAAAAATCAACAAGTAATAACTAATTTTCTATTTAAAGTCATTTGGTGCCGTCTTAGATGATTTTACTATGTATAAACACTTTAATCGCCTGTATCTCAAGACCGAATGATGTCTACTTAGTCGTGATTTTCCTTTAAATTTAATATATAATTATCTATAACAAATTATAAATTTGTTATATAATAATTATCCTAAATTTGTTATATGCGCTTTCAGTAAAGTTTCTTTTCAGATTTTTAGTGTTTGTAGTTTTCGCTGTAGTGAGGGCGGGGGACACTTGACTGTAACAAAAAAAAGAGCTTTAAAGCTTAATATTTCATAAACGGATCCCTTAATCGAAAAATTGTTTTCACAAACCTTTCCAACGACCCACACTAAGGGGTAGACGAGAAAAAAAAACATCCCCACGTTACGTGTAAGAGGTACCCAAAAAAAAAAAATTGTTATTTTATTGTACCACTTTGTTGGCATGACTAATATGCATGCCAAATTCTCGACGGGTGGTCGGTTATATGCTCTTATCTATTGGTTTCTCGGATCTTCACCAGCTCATTGGTCCACCATGTGGGATGATTACCAACACGGCGACTCTTAGCTTCCTCTTTCTTGAGGTAAGTATAAACCAACTTAATGAAAATGCTAAAGTTAATCAAATTATAATTATAACGCTCACATGAATAACATAGAAATTCCGTTAAAATACCTATTCAAACCAATTACTCGACAACCACACAGTACCCAATGTTTATTAAGAACAGCGGGAGTTTTCATTATACCATATGCATGTCGAAAGTATTTTAAAAAGGCTTTTGTGCTACCCTTTCGCCGACGCGAGCTTCGCGAAATGCTCTTTTATACTTGAAGAGGATGTGCGTTTTGTAATGTCGAAACCACGCTGCACAGCACAGTTTGAAAACAGTAACCAATAATTTTTTGTATGGGCCATGTTATGATGAGCAATGGATGTACTTATTTTGGTATTTAGAGGGCGCCGCGACCCCTATTTCTTGCCGTTGGGAGTTTCCAAAAATCCTTTCTAAATGCGCCTTTTGCGGCCATTTTGTGCCAGTCAGTCACGGAGGATTTTTAAAATTATAAAAAGGTGCTTGGCCTATAAATGATGCTCTTCAGATGTGTCAGTAATTTCGTCCGGTACTTATAAAAAAAAACTTTATGGTCAGAAGCTATGAATAAGTAAGCAAGAAAGGATAGATAATTCCACATGTAACACTCTTATTTAATTTAAAAAAAAACACTCGGTAACGCACATACTATTCTGAAATTGCAAAAATTTCCTATGACAAATTCCAAGATTTTCATTAATTTGCCTCATCTTTATATGAAAAGAGAACATTCTGGATGCTCTCAAATTATTCGAAAATGATTTCAGTATATTCTTAAAAAGTGATGAAATTTTCGGAATGTTTTACAGCTTCAATGTTTTGGTGATATTCCCAAAGGAGCATCTAAAAAAAAAGTTTTTTCTTATGAAACCGTTTTCATAAATGAACTGTGTCGAGGACTACCAAAACAGATCTTTAAACAATGCGTGTTTTGTTAACACGAAGCTCTCTGACGAGGGTGCTCCCATAAAGGTATCTTACGCGGACCACTCGACGTTTTATACACATTTGAATAATCTAAATGTGATTTAATTTTCTCAGTCAATTTAAGTATAATTTATGAATACATTTAAATTACTTCTTTTCATAAAAAAAGATGTGCCTTTAAATGATATTTTGCGTAAACACTTCAAGTTGTTGCGATTCTTGGGAGAAAAGACGATGATAAGGCGAAGAGCAATAATTCAATAGGTAATACATAAGTCGTAATTTAGTGATTAACAAGATTTATTATGACTATCCATACTAATATTATAAATTTTGAATGTGAAAGTTACTCTGTCTGTCTGTCCGTTTGTTACACTTTCACGGGTAGACCACTGAACCGATTTGGATGAAAGTTATGGAGGTTGTTTGAGTCCTGGGGAAGGACATAGGGTACTGTTTATTGCAAAAATAAATTGCCAATTCCTGAGAAAATAGCGATAAACGACTTCTACGCGGGAAATAGCTAGTTTATTATAATGTTTATGTTTTTTCTTCTTCATCATTGCCATCAAAATTAAACGTCGATGTGATTATCTTAATAGAAACAGTTGATAGTTCAAAAGGTAGTTTTAATCTGAAATTAGTACTAAGTGTACATGGAAGACAGTGTGTTCAAACAAAATCTCTTCAAGTCTAATGAGAAGATGAGACGTGATCAATGTAGTTTGTTATTAATAATTAACAAAACAGGTTAATATCGCAGTACTATTTATCTTCACCTCTTTAATCCTATCTTAAGAACGGTCAAACTATTTCACACGCATAACACGGAATACATAACTTTATGGTACAAGTTCTTATCCCAAAACTTCAGGAATATCCAATCAAAGAGGTTTATGATATTATAGTCAAATTTACATCGTAAACAGTAAGGGGGTCTATCAAAATTCCCCAATAGTTTCGCCTTTAAGGATTACCTTTTGTAAACTAAAATGGGACGCAATCATCATCCAGTACCAGGATTACATGAGGGCGAAGGATTACACATCCTGTAGATTAACGGATAGACTGGACAGTTTATGTAAACACAACATTTGCGAACGGTTTAATTATTGTTGACATTGAACCGGTCGATGTAGTAATGCTTGTAGTGATAATACCTATCGTTGCTACAAAAAGACAGTAATTAAGGAGTGTTAAGTTTTATTTCTTCTCTTAGATATAGAAAACCAAATACTTATTGCATGAGATCGACCTTCATTATCCGTCTCTTTTGGTTGGTTAGTAAATAAACATGAGACATCTCGTTATTTTATAAAAATGCATAAAATAAATGTACAATTTCGAGCAGTCTCAATCAATACTTCTGTTTATGTATGTTTTTTTTAAACCCGCCAATTCTATATTGTTGATTATTAATATTGTCGCTTCTGTACTTGTTAATCTCGTCCAACTACGTCTTAATATGCCGTGGCCTGAGGGCAGAGTCCCCTTTGGTCCTCCGCAAATATTCTATATAATCATTCGCTTTTAATTATTATTGCCGTAGTGGCGAAGTTTTGTTTGATGTATTGATTAAAACAGTGTTTGTTGAAGTGCCGGTGGTCGAGTCAATAGATACAGTGATCTCAGGGGCGGTGGGGGATAGACATTCTGCTTTGATTGATATGACAACCAAATGTTCGAGGTTGGGTCAAAGGAGATTGAAAATTAATTTCAATTTTTAGATCAAATAATTCTTCAATTATACCTATCTACAGGCATCTTCTCAAAATATTATCTACAGATTTAGACATGTGAGTACGGATTACGGATTTTCGCTATTAGATTCTGATGGCTTCCAAAAAAACTTACACTGTTTTCTTCTTTATGTTTTGTTTTGATTTATCAGAGAAGTTTCTAAAGATGGTTCCTGAATTTGATGTATACGAGTACAACAATTCTGATATTTCAAATAAGCATCCATATCTTGGGAGTAGCAAAATGGTTCGTCGAATGATGAAAATAGTCTGAGAATAAAACGGTGGGAACTGTTCATTGATGTCTTTCACGGGGTCAATGGGTAGTGAAATCGTCATGCACTGCAATAAAAGAGAATATAATTAGATTTTTGTCTATACCTAAAATATTTTTTAAGTAGTAAATAACTACGAACTCACTATTAATAAATTCATAAGATGCTTTAAACAAATCCTAAGGTTTCATAAGTAATAAACACTCAATGCTCGTAACATTGAAAATTCCATATTCGAAACATAAACACGCGGCCAACATTGTCGCCCGACCTAAACCCGACAAACTTTATGAGCACATAAACATAAAAAACTCATCGGTACCGCGGGAGAAAAATATGAAAATACTCTCATATACGCGCATGTGTGGGAATAAAAGTTTTTCCATTTAGCAGTACATTGTCGCGGATAGTATTTCCCTATAGAAGTCATAAACATGATGGTAAGTGCCTACAGGGCGGAGTGGGCAGCCAACCTCCCTGCAGTGAAAGTTCAATTTTACTCCCGTCTACACCAACTGAAGAATAATAAATATTATTTATTATGCAGTAAAATTTGCAGCGTTTTATAGTTGCTGCTATGATTTTACTGATTTGGAAATGGAAGTAGTTTTCTTTTATTCTCTATAACAATTTGTTTGTTAATACCATAATAATTACTATGTGCAATGCGATCGCTAATAAGAAACTATAGCTCAGACAACAAGTTTTTATGTTGTGTTTTACAACTTTTATTCTTGTATACAAAATCTTCATTCAAGAACTGTTTGAAACTCTTAACTTAAACTTAGCTCTTCCCTGTCCATTACAAAGTTCTGATTAAGAGTTTAAATTTTAAAAGCGCTCTATATCTCGAAAACGAACTCTGCTCTCAGTAAATAAATTATAAACGGATTCCGTATCTCCAATCTAGTTAAAACGAAGACGAGATTGAATACAAAAACATGAAAAACAACAAGTAAAAATAATTGCTTTTATAGCCCGCATAACATGAACATTCCGCGATGGATTCAGAACAGCCGCAAAATTGAAAGCAATTTTTATTAATTACGTTTGTTGGGAATGTTTGCAAGTTACGGGCGTGCTATTTGGAGCAGAGATGGGCTCAAGGCAAAGCCGCTCAAATAAAGTTACAGCCGAAACGCTCTGTAATGAGAGTTGATTGGATTATTCCTGGCTTACTCGGTATAATAACAGGCTCAATAATACACAAAAATGCACGTGGGCTGATATTAAATACCTCACTCAATATAGCGTCCAATTTAGAAGTCTGAATAGCCCGCCGTAATAAGGGTACGGTAATGCTCGGGGCTAGAGTTTACGGTTATGCTCATTATGCTAAATGTTACGAGTTTCAGGAGTATTTTTCAAGCGGTCTGCGGTTTTTTGTTATGCTTTTGAATATGAGATATACGGTTTATCTTGTTTAGTATGGATTAAATAAAGGGTGGTAGTGGGTACCGTAAAACCACACAACTATAGTTCTAGCCTGCAATAGGCCAATTTTTCATCCTTACATTATCCTTAAAATATGATTATCTCATTAATTGGTGGGTAAATAATTATATTGTTAGGCCTTAAATTTGCAGTTAAGTCTAGCCATATAACTATCATATTTTAAGCATAATGTAAGGATGAAAATTTGACTAATGATGCGGGCTAGGACCTTAGTTGTGTGGGTTTACAGTACTGAAGTCCTTACGCATCATATTAAAACTAAAATAAATAGGTTTTATTGTATATACTTACTTAATGTTAGTAAAACTTCAACACAGTGGAATTTTTTAAGTTATTCTTCAGTAAATACGTTTTAAGGTAAGTGTATTTTTAATTCATCTTAGTTTACCTACTTAAAAGGTTTGCAAGTGCTTATTCCAAGTACTGGGATATTTGAATTCAAGTTAGTAAGTTCACGTTGTATTTTTTTAGGACAAATTGATCACAAAATAATTTGTTTTAGTTTTTCCCTAAGAAGCTGTCACTTTGTCTAGATCCAAAAGTAAAAACTTATGACAAATATTGCAAGTATGTCGAATTTATACGTAAGTTAAATTCGTTTAACGGTTCTTGAATGATTGATAGTCAAACACCCACGCATCCCAACATTCTTAGAACCTTTTACATTTATAATATGATATAAGAAGCAACGACTTGAAGTAATTATTTATTTAAGAAAAAAAACATAGTATAAACAGAAAGCTCTATTACAAACCGTTTAATACAGCTCACCCCCGGACTTATCTCAAGATGTATCTCTTTGTTCGTAGCGCAGGTGGCGCATCGACGCAATCCCTGACGTTTATTGCTGCAGTAATGCTCCAAGCTCCATTTACACCTGCAGTAATTTGTATTAAATGCAACTGCATTTATCCCTGCACTCAAGTAATCTTAGCATCGTGGTTACTGATGCAGGGTTGAAAACGATAATATTAGGAAGGGTGAAAATGCACAAATTGCTATTAACACTTTTTGAATTTACTACTTTTCTAATTTGAGATTAGCTAAACAAAATTTAGCATTATTATGCTAAATTTTGTTTAGCTAATCTCAAATTATTATTATAAAAACAAAATAATTTCAGATTTAAGCTGTTTGTCGCAGTTCAGATCCTCAAAAATTTGCTATAATATTCGCTTTAAACTCAAACTTAGATTCGCTGTCCCTAAATATTGTCATATTGTACAAAAGACATCTGCTGGATATTAGGTTAACCACAAGGATTTCCACGACAGTCATTTTTGTGCTACTTGCATCACATCAGTTTCCCAAAATTTTAACAGGGTACATTATCCCTCCATACTAATATCATAAATGTGGCAACTTGATATTTATTACCGTCTTAGGCACAGTCGATTATTTCAATATAATTATCCTACTTAAAAGTAACGAAATGGAACGATATTCAAACTACAATCACATTTCCTGTAACACTAGTTTCATTTAAAGCTTCTATGTGATACTCAACATTGTAAAACCAACCATTTCCAACAATAAAACTAACACCGATATATTTTACAAACAACACACCATTGTAAACAACCGTCGCGCAACATTAATACAGAAACAGATATTCACCACGTCGTAGCTTTATATCTTTTGTTTCCGTTTTGCAAAATTTCGCCCCATAACATTATGTTGATGGCCGCAATAACGCTTGAAATATTTAGGAATATAGTAACAAACGAGGCGGGATTTGATAAATAGGGATATCGCGCCGGATTGACCGTGGAATAAAGATTAGCTGGCGCCGCGAACTGAACATTTTTCTTTTCTCTCAATTTGTTTGGGTTTGGTGTTATTCCTTGTTGCAGTTTTGAAGTACACTGCATGGAAAGAGCAGATAACATACTGGTGGATCTCGGCTCCATAAATAAGACATATTTTTTCTATATACCTACATCTCAGTTTTTCTATGAAAACTAAATTTTTACCTGATGCCATGGTTTTTTCAAAACGAAATTTCACCTTCACATGTTTTTTTAGCTGACTGTTTCTGTTAGACTTGAAAATAAACTCCAGACCACATTTTTAAGTGAGTAGTTTCTTCCATTAGTGTATTTTTGTCACTGCCTTGCCTTTGTTATCCTACTTCAAAAAATGGAGGAGGTTCTCAATTCCCGGGATCTTTTATTCTCATGTAAGTAACAAATAATACAGACACTATAGTTAGCTCACAAGCTATAGAAAGAGTTAATATTAAAAATTTAGTGTTATACCTTTAAAGTAAAGCAAGTTAAAAAAAGAATGAAGGCAGGTCATAAATAGAAAGAAAAATGATATGTTCAAGGACAGATACGATCGCAGAATGTATTAGGTAAGTCGTTGTTGCAATTCTCCGGGCTTGCATATTTTGCTCGCAGTTTGTTAGTCAAATGAATTAATTATTTATATCGTATCCATATCAACCGGCACACTGATCAACGTACTTCGATCTCTAAGTTATATCAAAGGTTGGAAATCTAAGATTCATAATATAATGGCTTTAACTGAAAAATTATACGTTTTGTTACCTAATAACACCATTGCCCTGTTGTAACCAACGGCTCGGAAACGAGACTTCTTTTGTTACCGCCGCTTTGTTACTTTGTAAAAAGTTTGAAATTACTTTTACAAATTGAACATGGCAAGATTTATTTTTATTTGAATTTTTAATATTTACACTTTAATCCATATCGCTACTAATATTATATGAAAGTATGTTTGTCTGTCTGTTTGTAAGACTATCACGGCTAAACCAATAAAACGATTTTGATGAAATTAGCTGTGAAAATACTTTAAATCCCGGAGAAGCTCACGGGATTTTTTATCCCGGAAAATATGACAGTTCCCAAAGGAATAGTGATAAGCGACTTTTACGCGGACGGATACAAACGTAAGCTTTGCTCAAACTAGAAAGTAAATAAACAATAAACATGACATATTCTGTTTTTGAATGTGTAATCCTTGAAAAAATTGCTGGGAAAACCAGTCTATTTTTATTAAAGAGTACAACATCTTGTCGTAAAACCAACCAGTTTATTGCTAAAATCACTAACTACTAACCAGCGGCTTCCTACTCCAATCCAAAAAAATATGAAAAATACGCCTCATTTTATATTTATATCGTCTAATAAGACATATGAAATAAATTGTTCACATCCTGTATAATCCCCCATAACTTTGACAGACTCCTATCAAATCTGCAACGCCTGGCGGCCCAGGACCATTAACAATGGATCGGACCGGCTTATACAGCTGTCCGGGCGAAGCCCCCACCTTACGAGTGCCCGTTCGGCAATTTGTTGACCACTGGGACATAGCGGAGGGAGGAATGACAAACTACAACATTAAGATAATGTTAGTATTTTACGAGCTTTTATTCTTTACTTGTAATGTAAAATTTCGATTGATCTATCTTGCCGGGTTAGAATAGTGCCACTCCATGTCTCCCCGTGGATGGCGTAAGAGGCGACTAAGGGAATAAGGGCTCGTAGTACTGTTAGGCGATGGGCTTGCAACCTGTCACTAATACACTGATAAACCTCTTGGCCTCTTTGTACAAAATCAAGTTACAGCATTATAAAGAAGTCTCTTTAGAGGTGGGCAAAGGCATACTCCACTCTGGGATTGAAGGCGTGATGTTATGTACGTATGTATGTATCTGCCGATTCGGTTTTCTATCGACTCAAAATGTATGGAGTCCGTGTATCGAGTTGTCATAAGCGGTCGACGCAATCTGTCACCTGAGGCTTGGCTAGGCCAAGATGCGTACGCTTACTAGCGAACGCATCTTGGCTAGGGCCTCAGTTTACGTCTATACTATACATTTTGTCGGTTATCGAAAACCGCTAACTTAAAGTTACCTTGACCTCTTTGAAGCGTCTAGAAATTTCAGAAATAGTTGAGGTATGATCCCTTTTAACTCACTTACGATGCTCCAAGAAATGTAAATTTGAAATTGAATTGCTTTTAAAGCAGACGCAAACAATGCAATAATTGTTAAAATTCATGAAAATGCTAGAACAGCATGCATCCTAAAATAAAAAGCAGAAAAACCGATATAATTCAGTTTATTCTTACCATAATAAAAACTGAACCTCAATAGCACAATTAAGTTAATGGCAAGGATAACGTTTGCCTGGCCTCGCCAAGTGTGAAAATCACTGGTTTTCTTGCAAATATGTAAATTATTATTTCGCGTTCAATAAATGTTTTTATTGTTGCCGTTTGTTGTTGTTGTAAAAACTACGAGTAGCTTTGCTAGAATTGTTGCCCAAATTTTCTCATCAAACTGTCATATCCCATTTGTTCCTCAGCCTCTGACACCGTGTGTATCAGTCAGTTTTCTCTAGTTATCGCCGCTGGTCAGGTCAATATGGAGATCCCTAATTAGCCAGAGTATCCCCCAACAACTGCCCAATTAAAACAAATTCGTAGTTACGATAATGAATAGATAAACTTGCGCTTTTGTTGTACTTGCTCATTTTTGGAAGGGGTTATAATTTGCAGGAGATATTAGAATTCAAAGATGATACCTGCCTGTATTGATTATATAAATTAGAAACATTGTGTTGTTCTGGTTCTATTGTATACATACACATACATAAAATCACGCCTTCATTCCCAAAGTGGAGTAGGAAGAGTTACAGAAATATCAACAACTGTAAAAAGACTTCTTGATAGTTCTGTAACCACATTGGCCAAGATGTTTCCCAGTGTATTAGTGACAGGTTGCAAGCCCATCGCCTAACAGTACTACAAGCCCTTATTCCCTTAGTCGCCTCATACGACATCCACGGGAAGACATGGAGTGGCACTATTCTAACCCGGCAACCACATGGAATTGTATTTTAGAGCAATTAAAAAAAAAAACGCTTTTTGGTTGAAGTAGGATGCAATAGTAAGATGTGTGTACAAGGTAAGGTACCTAGAGTGTGTTAGTTATGACTGTAATTTTACTTGCTAAGTGTTTTTCCAGATTATGTGTATGTCTAATTCTAATTCTAATGTGAATTAGTTGCTTTCACTTCTGTTAAGATGTATTTCGCCAATGTCGAGTTATTTATAGACACTTCCACGGACTTATTCGAGAAATAAGTCCATGGATATCACACGCGAAGGCAATTTTTCGGTAAAAGAATATTTCTTCTCGTGAACTAAACAAAAGCACATATGGAGTTATTTCCTGTAGCAACAATTTGGACAATAATTACCGTCCAAGCAATAATATTGAAACAACTAAATATTGCCCGCAACCTTTAGTCAATTGATGCGGAGTCACGTCAATCGCCTCACCGCGATTTCCCACAGGACGAGATCTAATTACCATTGTGATGCCCATAAATATTCCAATGATTTCGAATTTACATAATGCCTATAGTTCAAGTTGGGACTGTGTAATGACTTCTGAGGGCTTCTGTTGAACTTGTGTCTAGTTGTTGTTATGTGGGTATTATTAGGGATGGGATTCACGATTGTATTTAAAAGGTTGAAGAATAACTTATTTGGGCGACGACAGTATTTTTTCTGTCCATCCGTCGGTCTGACATAAGATCTTTTGTCTTTGAAATGGCTGAAGTTATCGGAGTTTATGGTGGTGGTGTGACTTTTAAAAGACAATGATACCAGTATCAGCAGGATTTTATAAGGTTTCTAACTAATACTTCATACTGAATGGAACCCAAGTGCTCGAGTCGGACTCGCATTTATTGTGTAGCATTTTCTAAACATTTCATGTAAGTACCTGATGATATCTAATACTACCTATGTAATTGCTTCAATTTGACATGATTTGAAACGGGATCGTATCTTAATTATATAAAGTACATAATTGGTTATGACACATAATGTTCATGATACATACATACATACATACTCGCAACATCACGCCTTCATTCCCAGAGTGAGGTAGGCAGACCTACAGAAATACCTACAACTCTAAAAAACTTGTTAGTAATTTCGTAACCACCTTTTGCAAAATTAGGCTAATATGTTTACAAGGTCATAAGGTAACGACACCAGTACTCGACAAAGGAACAATGTTCGACACTGACTCTTATTCAAAGAAGATAAGGTATATTCATTTGTTTTGCAATAATCTATTTATAGCCCTTTGATCTTTGATTTAAAAGCTTCTGTCCATGATTGGTGTATGTCAGCTAAAAGTGTCGAACACTGGTGTTGTTACCTTAATATAATAATGATTATATTCTGTACCGTAAAGTTTCCAGGATTTTTAAAAGGCCATTGCTTAGAACCCATTAGGTTAGGTTTGTTTTATAACAATGCCGAAAAGTTTACGGTTTCTGAAAAACAGACTGTTATATATTATGACCATTATGTATTTTGAACTTTATATATTATGAAACTTAACCTTCGAAACTGGTTTTGTTTTTAAATAAGAACATTTAAAAACTTGACTCCACAAAAGAAAACACTCTTTAACCAAACAATTGCCCTCGCGTGTGATATCCATGGCCTCATTTCTTAATCCATGGAGACTGTCTAAAACCCGCTGTTGACGAAATACACCAAAACAAGGAGTGAAAGCCATTTATTACGGGAAAAAACTACTTGGTTATGTCGTATGCGTGTTGGTTTTTATATCTTTTATTTTAAACACATACGTATTTTGAACCCCCTTTAACATCTCATTTTCCGTCATGATTGTTTTTTACCCAAAACAATCGTGTACGTCACGTTAACCATAACCTTATTCCGTGGCAAACAAAGCAGAACTATATCAAACATCAATATGCAGACATCAAACAACTACAAAGCGAAGACTCAATTACGTATGGTTCTTATAGTTACCGTCCCTTATTACGACCACGAAATGAGGCAATTTAGTGGACAAAAGGTTGTCCCTAACCAACGAGGACGGTTGCTGACGGCGATTCAAAAGTTTCCAGTCGAAGGCCTGACGTGGCCACCCTAGCTGTCCGAGCTTATTGAATAAAGTCCTGTCTGTAGGATGACCACACGTTTATTGTTCTGTCCGAGCATTGATTAGGGTGTGCATTGTAGCAGGTATGCCGAATATTTCGGGGATAATTTAATTATCTGGTGAGCTCATGATTGAAATAGTTTGTAGTAAGATATTGGAATGAAAATGAGAGGACTGGTTGATGAGGTTCATTAAGGTTTCATAGAAATTTTGACAATTTGAAACCATTATAAATCTTTTGCGAATCCGTTTTACTGTATAGTCATGAAGTCTGTATAGTCATCTCTTTGGCTACTGTTTGTATCTGGCTGGTTTTGAGGACATTACAAAAGTTACATTTCAAAAAAGAAACAAATTAGTAAAATGTTTTTTCCCGCTCTTTTTCATTTATTTTTCACCGACTCACAATGTGAACCAAATTTCAACTCAATCGGTAGTTTCTAGTAGTTTCAGAGCAAATTGGATGTGACAGATGGACGTACAGGCATACACGCGAATCATCGGATGGGAACGGAACCCTAAAAATACTTAAGCGAAGAATAAACGAGAAGGATTCTCACGTAATACAACGTCAATTTGTTCCGACAAAAGATAAACCAAAGACAAAAAATAAATCACTTGTCTATTTTTATCCAAAGGGAGTATTACCTAAGTCGTCGACAAATTTTGCCACCGACCGCATCTCGCAGGGGATATTGGTCTATTAATTATAACAGCGCGTTTTTGGCATTCCCCGAATAGTTGCTTTATTGAGTCTCTCGTGGCCGGGTTTGATATTAACGGCGCGTAGAGATTTAGTAGAAGGACATAGTTTACAATTGTTTAACAAATAGTTGATAGGATGGAGGTTTTACTAACGTTACTTTAACGTTTCGTTAAGGTTGTTTTACCAGTGGCTCTCGACAAGATACTTAACGCTAACGTAAACGATTGTCGAAAACTGACAAAATGTATGGAATTGACATAAGCATAGCGTCTGACAGCTTACGCGAATCCTATACATTTTCTACAAGAATGACGTTTTAGAAATCAACAGCAAACTAGTTGTTTTTGGCCACTCTGAGTTCTCACTGAAAGCTCAGTGTATGAAATTGGCTAATTAGTAATGTAATAGTCTAGTTTACTTGAGTTTATATTTATCTACTAGCGTTGATATTTTTTCTCCATATTTTTTTATTATTATTGACTCTAGCTGGGAGTGAGCGTTAATTGTACAAAGTACCTCAATAAATAAATAACTAAGCATCTTGTGTATGGCCACAGAGCGGATATAAAAACTAATCTAACTATATGTGATAAGCCTGACAAGAATAAAGATACAAACTTAACTGTCATAGTGAAATAAACAAATAATCTGCAATTTATTTAACATTACTAGCATTTTGAACTCGTTAAATAAGTTTATTATGGTTTCCTCTGTACTTTGGGCGTTCTACGGTGTCCCATTCATAAGTACTATATCGCTTAGGAAACTAAAAACCAGGATACAGAGTGCCCTTAATTCGTCTCCGGGATATAACTATGTCTATAAAAATAACCAACCACACTACAATACAAATAAATACGCTATTTTGAACCCACACAAAGAAAAATAAACAAGAAAAGACAAAAAAAATGAAATTCTTACACGGTAGATAACAGGTGGTCTTATCGCTATAAGCGATCTCTTCCAGAAAACCTACACACATACACACACAAAAACCATCACATTACATTAGTAAGCATTCATCATTATTTGCTATATTCAATAGGCTTACACAAGATGCATTCGGTAAATGTTATCGCTATCGAAAATGTATAGGATTGACGGAAGGTGCCGGACGGCCGCGTCGAGCGTATGTCAATACCATACATTTTGAAAGTTTATGAAAATCGTTTACGACGGCTTTAAGCATTTTGTTCACTAAACGTTAATGTTATCGAAAAAAGGAATTGGATTGACGAAAATTAACGCAAACACGCTTTGAAAATTTCATACAAAAAAAAAAATATTTGTTAGTGAAAAACTAGCAAATTTACCTTCACTATATTAGTATCAGAAAGGATATAGTATTTACTGTCACCGGTCACTTACCTTGCCTCCCCGTCTGCTGCAATTCATTACCTTAATGTGCACAATCTCGCGCTCGACATTACTCACGTCTCAGAATAGGACACGACTATCTGTTTAGTGGTGGTAGTGTCCTTGTGCAGGGTCCGTCCGGATCGCTACCGCCATCTTACCCTTTAACCTACTACCAATTATAATTGTATTTCAGTGCGGGGTATGACAACTGGTGAAACGTAAATCCTGAAAATTCTGCACAATACGTTCGTTAGAGGTGTTTCGATAATAAATACCCTTTCTTTGTAGCCAAGTTTTTATATATATATATATATATATATAGGTAAAGTAATTTATTTAACTTACAAGTAATAATTTTTCTGTCCCTATATCCCTATGTATGCTTAAATCTTTAAAACTACGCAACGGATTTTGATGCGGTTTTTTTTAATAGATAGAGTGATTTATGTCATTGTATGACGACGTACCCCTATTCTTCACCTATTTTGTATATAGGTATGTTTATCGATATCTAGTCTACATCTATTTTTTATATAGGTATGTGTATACAGAGTGTTTTTTTTAAATGGGACAGTATGGGGAAATCCGAATCTAAAGGAGATAGAGGAAAAGTGTCCAAGGAGACATTAGGTGTTTTTTTATGTAAACAAATTTGGCTCATTAAAATTTTTGGTCAAGCGTGAGTTGTTCTTAAAAAATTATAAAGTTGGTCAATTTTTTTTTTGACGCGGGTCGACTCTGTTTCATGTAAGGATTATTTCATTGTATGGAAAGAAAAAAATCTGAACAGCAGAAGTTGGTCAAATTTAATGAAAACTAATCTTCATACAATTGCAGTATTCGCCTTTTAATATTGTTACAAGTGCCTAGGCGTGTAAAAAATTTAATGAAAACTAATCTTCATACAGTTGGTTTATTACTTGAGTAAATGTTCGATGTGGCCGCCGTCTTGTCTTATGCAGGTACGAGCACGCTTCAAGACACTTCTAGTTGCATTTAACAGAGACTTATGGTGAATTGTGTTTAAAGTGTTGTAAACAGCATCTTTTAATTCTTGTACGGAGTTGTATCGGGATTCATAAATTCGACCCTTAAGGTAACCCCATAAGAAAAAATCTAATGGCGTTAAGTCGGGCGATCGTGGGGGCCACTTTATCGGCCCATATGTACCCATCCAACGGTTTGGAAACTGCTCGTCCAAACACAGTTTACTTGCCCTACTGTTGTGGGCTGGTGCACCATCTTGTTGGTAGATTATCTTACCAAAGTTCCTTAAGCTAATAGTCTCATCTACTAAATCTGCAGCCATGTTCAAGATTTCCTGATATTTTTCACTATTTAGCGTTCCTTGGTAAATTTTGATAGCAAAAATTCTGTTATGTAATATCGCACACCAACAATTAAAAGAAAATCGGATTTGGTTGTGGGTTTCTGTAGTTCTTAGCGGATTTATTTTTGACCAGTAATGGTTATTTCTCCTGTTGTACATGCCATTGTTCGAAAAGTTGCATTCATCAGTCCAAATAATAAAATTAGGAAAACATCTATTTCTAATAGTCTGAGCCACATACCAATTACAGAAATGTAACCTGCGGTCTTTATCTCCAGGTAGTAACGCTTGTACAAGTCGACCTTCTATGTAACACTTGTATTTATGAGCCTTCAATATCTTCCTTACAGTTGATTTATGAATACCGATAGTTTCAGCTGCTTCCCGTAACGAAGCTTTTGGATATGCTTCAAAATATCCCAATACGGCAATAGTTATGAACTCACTATTGACTATCGTCGGCCTTTTACGCTTAGGTTTGAAACAGCCTTCCTGTCTTAGGTTCTTTATTAAACTATCAAATATCTTGCGATTCGGTACTACACGGTCAGGATAGCGTTCTTGATACCACTTAAGTGCATTATCTCTACTGCGATAATTAAGAAAATACGCCTCAATCAAATCAACTTTATGTGAATTAGTTAACGCCATGATGAATAAAATTACAAGCATGAACTGATTGGAAACAAAATCACAGCTGCAGAAATAGCTTACGTTCCAAATTTGAATTCTTTGCTGCAGAAATAACTTACGTTCCAAATTTGAATTCTTTTTTTTATAATTTCAAGACTATCGCGTGCCATGATGTTTACGAAGATTAAAAAAAATTTTCTTCTCTTGAATCATCTGGAGCTCTTATCGATTATCGAAATTTAAAAATGGAATAATTTTAAATATTTTTTTACACGCCTAGGCACTTGTGACAATATTAAAAGGCGAATACTGCAATTGTATGAAGATTAGTTTTCATTAAATTTGACCAACTTCTACTGTTCAGATTTTTTTCTTTCCATACAATGAAATAATCCTTACATGAAACAGAGTCGACCCGCGTCAAAAAAAAAATTACCAACTTTATAATTTTTTAAGAACAACTCACGCTTGACCAAAAATTTTAATGAGCCAAATTTGTTTACATAAAAAAACACCTAATGTCTCCTTGGACACTTTTCCTCTATTTCCTTTAGATTCGGATTTCCCCATACTGTCCCATTTAAAAAAAACACTCTGTATATGTAACATCGTTCATGTTACCAATTCAGCAGTTTTTAAATTCTTAATCCTTTCAGTTCTAGACAAAATGCTTTCAACTCCATTAAAACTTTTTTGATATTGAAATCGAAATATCGATGCAAAGTAGATATTAATAGTGTACGGTAATAAAACTCATATTAAAAACACGCAAGCGCGATTAGCAAGCTACAGACTATTAAAGTACACCGATGGCGCCTTTAACGACGTCTACCGTTCCTCCCTTATTATCTATTTACAACCCCCATTTTATTATTGGGGTTAAGATAGAGCATAAAGGCTGGAGTAGGGTGGGCGGGGCAGCGGCCAGTCGTTAAGGGATGGGTTTACGATCATCAAACGATGCTTTGAGAGATGTCTGTAAGTGCGGAGTGGTCGTTTTGGAAGTGTTACAGTGAATTCTTAGAATTTACATGTTCTTTCTCATTATTACAGACTATATTTTATGTGCGACTCAAACCGCTTAGAAGTCGCTATCGCTATTCCCATGTATACAAAATAATACCAACGTCGATAGCTTGAAGAATATAGTATCCAAAATAACAGCTTCTTGTATGATTTAAATGTTACAATTTAGTTTATACTAAATTGTCTTGTTGTTTGTTGATGTACTTCCTATGGCACACTGGGTCTAACGAGGTTATTATATTTATCAAAGGAAAACTTACTTAAATATCTATTAATTTTGTATTAAAAACATACATTTATCTTAGCGAGTATTTGTAAACATCTAGAAAAAGTCGTGAATCTGTCACTTGGACATTTTGCCGCGCAGCTGTGCACAAATCTGTTTCGTACGTGTTCAAGCTGTGTTTACCTTTAATGAAGAGCACTTACCACTTTGAGCACCGCTTAACTCTTTTCTCCACTTTTTAGTCGCTAAAGCGAGTGAAAACACGAATCGAAAGGAAACAGCTAATTCTGTACTACTTAACGCGATTTTAGAAAATAGCTTGTAGAAATCTGACCTTGAATGTTAAAACAGTACCAAACATTTTATAAAAATACTTTGACTAGAGATATTTTTTAGAAAAAAATCGGGCAAGAGCATGTCAGACCATGCTCAGTGTAGGGTTCCGAAGCCGTTAACTACTACAAACATAAAAAAAACAACAAGTAATAACAAATTTTCTATTTAGTCATTTGGTGCTGTCTTAGATGATTTTAGTAGGTATAAACACTTCAATCTACCATCTATCTAGTCTTCTTTTTTTCTTGTATCTCAAGAACCAATGATGTCTAAGTCGTGATGGTTTTCCTTTGAAATTCGTTATATGCGCTTTCAATCAAGATTTTTTTCAGATTTTTACTATTTGTAATTTTGGCTGTAGGGGGGGGGGGGAGACACTTGAGTCTAACAAAAATTAGTTTTTCCTAAACGGATTGTTTTATCGTAAAGATGTTTTAACAAACCCGTAATATTTTTGAAAGACTTATCCAACGATACTCCACACTATGGGGTAGACGAGACAAAAAATACATCTCCAAGTTACGTTTAGGGGAGGTACAATAAAAAACAAAAAAAAAAAATCTACCACTTTGTTGGCGTGACTAATATGTATATTCATGCCAAATTACAGCTTTCTAGTACTATGAGTCTCTGAGCTAGGCTGCGGACGGACGGACGGACATGGCGAAACTATAAGGATTGCTATTAATTATTTTAACGGAAACACCGGCTTCTAAATTGTAACGTTTCGATAGCTCTTCAATACCATAACACGTCAATAGCAATATGGTTCTTTTTGGCGTTATAGAAATCCACAAATGCTATGCTTTAGTTCCATGTATCCAAATATATTAAGTCAACTCTAAGTGTACAATGTTTTTTTATTTTATTTTTTTATGTGAAGGAGAAGGCAGACGTGCACTCAGGCCACCTGATGGTAAGTGGAATCTGAGACCCATAGACATTTGAATTCTCAAGATTATAATCCTGAGACTAAGATGGAATGCCTCTATGCTATTAATAACAATACAATGTTTTACAATGTTTTTTTTATTAAGAAACAGTAGCTATAAAGTGTTAATTTCGTTTTCATTATTAAGAAACTATGGTTAACGAGTACGCTTTAGTACCTTTTAGCGCTAAAACGGTATTGTAAAGTCGCTCACGTCCAAACAAATAAGTATACGACGTTTAATAACGTCGCGTACTAAACATATTAAATTCGCATCATGATTATTCACAAGGCGTTTTTAATTAAACACCAAGCCAAGTTCTATCGCCACATAAAACTTTATAACCCTTTAATAAGACGTAAAACTGCTATTAAGCTCAGTTTTAACACGAATATTAATGATTATGCGCCGCAAAATATTGTTTTCGCTATTTGAATTATTCAAAACTGCGTTGTAAAGTCTGATTTGGAACGGTTTTCGTTACGTCATTAATTTTTGCTTTGGGATTTTGTATAATTAAATAGCAAATGTGTACCTTTATAGAGCCATATTGTTGTCCGAGTACAGCGTGAGATTATTATAATTACTTGTAATCACTACAAAGTATAAAACAAAGTCGCTTCCCGCTGTGTGCTTAGATCTTTAAAATTACTCAACGGATTTTGATGCGGTTTTTTTTAATAGATAGGTAGAGTGATTCAAGAGAAAGGCTTATATGTATAATACTTTAAACCGGAGCAAAGCGAGGGCAGGTTACTAGTATAAATTAAAAATAATATATTACTGCTGGTCGGAAAAATAAAACTGCGGGTAGACATGCTAGAGAAGAGGGGTAGGAAAATATTTATATGTATAATATATGTTATCAGTAGTATTTATATTTTACTAACTTCTGCCCGCGACTTCGTCCGCATATACTTCGGTTATCGTTATTCCCTCGGGAACTTTTTAATTTTCGGGGATTAAAAGTAGTCTATGTGTTACTCTGGGATATAAGCTATACCCATTCCAAATTTCATGCGAATCCGCCAAACCGTTGCAGCGTTTAAAAGTAACAAACTAACACACACACACACGAACTTTATAAAATTAGTAGAATGTCAAAAGTCCTATCTACCTATATTAGTAATAAGATACTTTTTGAAAACGGCAGTTATTATAACATAGTTCTAGTCCTTAGGTACATCAAGAGATCTTCAAGTCCCATTGAAAGTCGTAACGAACCGACAAAAGTACTCACCTATTTTGAGTATTCTCGTTCATTCCGACGATGACAATATGGGAACAAAGGGTAGTAGGTACTTATAAGTGGACTATAAAAAGATACTTTTTGTGTCGCCCCTTCTAAAAAACCCCGAACTTTGGCCGTAAAACCAGCGGACCGGTTGCCAGATAAAACATCACCCGGATTACTACGCAGTGCAGTTAAAATCGTAAAACTACATTGTTTTTTTATAACTTGTATAATAGTAGTTTATGGGGACGATATTAAAAAAAAAAATGCTGTAAATTTAATAAAAAAAACTTTATAAACGTGATGTAACAACAGAAATGGGATTCTTTAGATATGTTTTTGAGACTGAGTTCTACCACATTTTTTACCAGTTTGTATTAGAATGCAGTGCAATTATTTCAAACAGCTTTTTCGGTCGCTGTGTGAAGATATAGCCATTAAGTTTTTATAAACATAAAATTACATAATTTATTAACTTTAAAAAGAAAACAAGGTTACCAATAATTTAAAAGGCATTTTTGTACTCTTGTTAAAAAAAAAACTCGTTTTTGAAAAGCTGCCCGAGCGACGCTAGGTCTCCCAGATAACTTAGCAGTTAAAATACGAAAATGGTTTGTTTGCGTTTGTAATATATTATTAAGTAGTTTCAGCCATTAGAAGTCCTAAGTGAAACTTGAGTTATGAGATTGTCTAGACACTCCATTGTAAGAAAAACAAATTAATTCCCCCTTATTGTACGTACGGCCGCTCGAAAAGTACTTCTAGCTTAATTTATGATCTCTATTGAATTGTGCACGCTGAAAGTGAAAATGAAGAAGCTCGTAGTAAAATACAAAATCTAATTTATTATTACTAAGTAAAAACTAAACGCAGAAACCTTCATTATATTTCAAAGACTCCACTTGTAAAACAATTTAAATAATATAGGTACAAGAAGAAACTGACTGGGTGACTGACTAACTGATTGACTGACTGACATATTACCGCAAAGCCCAAACGACTGGGTCTAGAGATTCCGAATTTGGCACGTAGGTTCCTTATGAGGTCTAGAGGTGCACCAAGAAAAGATTTTGGGAAATTCATCCTCTAAAGGGTTCAAATTGCGGGAGTAGCGGAAATCAAATTCCAGGCATACGAAGCGGGTGTCTCCTAGTATCTCATATAAAGTGGAGTGTGAACCTATTTTGAGCTAAGCGGCGTAAAATAAAAAAGAAAGGGTATTAAACACTACCTTCTGGCTACTTCCCCAATCAAGGCAATTTAGTTTAAATTTTTATATGTTACAAATTTGAAAATGGCATTTAAGAGCAAAGATAACTAAACTTTATTCCCTTGCTAGTAGATTCAAATTCCCGCTTACGAAAATCTCCCTGTTTGTGGTTCTGTGGGATTTATTGATAAAAATATGTTCTTTAAAAAAATACATTTTCTAAACTTAAATAATGCAACAGTCGATTTATTACTAACTTATTTATAATCATATAATCTAAAACTACTTAACACTATTAATCTTTAATAGGTTCTCAAAATACGCATACTACTTGTAACAATCGTTTAGGATTTAACAGCCTGTACAACAATTTGGTGGTAACTCAGTTACCGGAGATCTAAGCAATTTAAGAGTCCATTTTGAAAATGCGTCACCGATGTCACCATTCGTAACTACATTTAAATTTAATCCGGCTGAGTGCGACCTGATTGAAGATATTTACGACCCGGCTGTATTTATACCCGCACGCTTACAATCCTGTACGACCAACTCTTAAATGGAAGAGTTTGTGGTAACGCCCTACGGAAATGTTGTTTGTGAAAAAAGTGGCGGGAATTCGAGAATTTTTGCAGACAGCGGCGAAGTTCTGAGTGATTGATAGTTATTAAAAATTATCCGATGGTGTGTCTGCTTTAATATGAGTGATTGGTTATTGGACGTTTTTGCAATATGTGACTTATAGGTATATCAACATGGTAGGGTTTGTACGGATGGAAACAAAAAATATTTGTCAGAATTTAGATAGTTCACAGTTAGTTTTCAAATTGCAGACACGATTGACTTACCTAAACAGGTATACAAGGTGTCCCAAAAATCGACGTCAAGACGTAAATAGGTGATAGGGCAGCTCATACTCTATCGATTTAACTCCCATGTATGTTCAGCGATTTTTAGTGCTTTCGGAGATATTGATAATTTTAATCGGAATTATTGTAATTTTTCCTTATATCCATTTGACGAAAAACCCTAAAGTTCATGTATTATTTCAATATTATTTCAGTGGTTTCTTTCATCGATTGAATCATTATGAACTTAGGATGTTTCATGATTTTTTTATTACACAAAGTTGTTTTTCCCATACTAGATGAAAACATGACACTTTGTGTGATTACACAAAAAGTAGTCATAAAAAAAATTGGTAAGTAGCTTTAAAAACATCCTAAGTTCATAATGATTCAATCGATGTAAGAATCCACTGGCTTGACGCCGATTTTTGGGACATCGAGTATTATATAGAAAACATTATCAAAACACGCAGTCGGGTTTTAAATCTTTATTTTTGTTAGACTTGTTACTATCATGTAATTTATACAAAAAAGATAACGTGGTCTTTTTGAAAAAGGAGGCTACGATAAAATACTACTCTGATTCCACAAATTTAAACTGTTTAAACGGCTGCATTTAAACTGAAACTAACCCTAATAATTTCACGCGAACATTTCCCTTACAAAATTTAAAAGCTCTTTAGAACGTATAACATTTCACACTAAAATTAGGTGTCGGGACTGTGCGCTTTGAACCTCTATTTTATTTATCGGAACCCTTTTACGGATTCTCGCCTAATGGCGGTGTTTTGGTCTGGACGAGTGCGATTTTAATTATTTTGCCCAATTTACGAGTGGGCATTAAAGGAGTCCCCATGGACCCATTAGGGTACTTGTTCCCGGGGTCCGAGTCTTGCTGATAACTTTACAGCTTGTGTTTTATATGGGTGTGAATTAATGTGCGGTGCGTGACACACATACGGCGAGGGTTTAGTTTAATTCGTACCAACCATTTAACCAATGTAAACCTACGTATTGGTTTTCCGTTTATATTTAAGATTTCTTTCCACCTACCTGTAAATATTTAACTTTATATATTATGTACATACATGACATCACGCCTTCATTCCCAGAGTAAGGTAGGCAGAGCTACAGAATTACCAACAACTCTAAAAAACTTGTTGATAATTCTGTAACCACATTTTGTACAATCAGGCTAAGATGTTTACCAGTGTATTAGTGCCAGGTTGGAAGCCCATCGCCTAATAGCAATACAAACAAGCCTTTATTCCCTTAGTCACCTCTTACGACATCCACGGAAAGACAAGGAGTGGCACTATTCCAACCCGGCAACCACACGGGTCTATTAATAATTAATAAATAATAAATATCAGGGGACAATCTCACACAAATTGACCTAGTACCAAACTAAGCTCGAAGCTTGTTCTATGGGTACTAGACAACGATAAACATACTTAATTATATAGAGAAATAGATACTTAAATACATAGAAAACATCCAAGACTCAGGAACAATATTCGCGCGCTTATTAAACTTTAAGTTTGGTCGGTCTAATAAGTAGCTGCACAATTTACTGCTTTATCACTTTGACGTTATGATTAAACTGCTGCACTAATCTGTCAAAGGTATTAAAACGACAAGGTACCAAAATGTACAGCTAATAAGGCAGACAGTGCCTATTCAATTCAATGAAATCTGGAATGTAAGTCCTCTTAACTAACCCATACGCTCGTCAACGGACATTCATTGTTTCATCCGTCAGTACGTATAGACGTACGAGTAAACAGCTAGGTAATCTTAAACAAATCGCTTTTCAATACGGAACCAAAACCAAACGCATACTGATTTGGATGCACTTTTTCATAATAAAGTTAGCTTAATCAGGATAGTTTATAGTTAGCTTTCATGTACCTCACTCTATCTGATATGCCTAAAGGAGCGCCCCCACTGAGAGCATTCGCGTATAATGAGCATTTGGCATCGAATATTCGAGTGGTATGGACGTCAGTAACACTCGGCTCAACATCCACACCATTCGAATATTACACGCGAATGCCCTCAAAAAACAAAAAAGCAATAAAAAACTGTTTATTATTCACCATAGACAATTACCTACAATTGAAACAAATAATAATAGTTTTATGTATCACGGTAAATAACAGGCGGTCTTATCGCTATATAGCGATTTCAACTTTATTTTGCCGGCTAATACTTAGTCATTAATTTGGAAAGTTCGAGTGATCACCACAGTACGCTGTGTCGTGCGTTGTCGCCATTAATGAGATGGATAAAGCATTCGTTTCTCTCGCACTTACATACTGGTTAGAAAGTGACAGGTGTCTTATGCACGTTTATCCACATCGATAAACATGACCTTATTAGGCCCACAGGGCCGAGGTTTCACTAGGTGCAATTAGCTACCCCGACATAACTCAGTTGCCGCCATGTTCTGCGTTTCATTGTTAATTACCAACATTTATATGCAACGGACCTTCATTTGTATTCCGTAGGTAACCTGCTATTCACTTAAAAACCGGCCAAGTGTGAGACAGGCTCGCACGCGATAGGTTTTGAACCATTTTTGGAGCATCCTTTTTGGCTTTTTTATTATTTGTTAGCTGCAATAGAAATTCTCTGTGAAAATTTGAACTATATACCAATTACCGTTTAGATACCGCCCACTGATAGATAGACGGACAGTGACGTCTTAGTGATAGTCCCGTTGACTACCTTTGGGTACCGAACCCTAAAAAGCAAGATTAAAAAACCCGACTGATGAAACCTAAAAAATACTGAATAACAACTTTTGTTCTGTGGACGGTGTTGCGGACGAAAGCTATTTTCTGATAAGAAATGGAAGGCGATTTATAACTATCGTGTGCTCAAAATCAAGTCGAATTATAGAAAATATTAGCACACGCAAATATGTCACGATTATTTTTGCATAAACCCACTATCCCGTATTTTTGAAAGCCCTCACTCGAATGCTAGTGATTGACCTAATATGTTCACGTATTTCGTTGTGCGCAGGAAGTTGACGATTACCGTGTTTATTAAATCATTTTTTAAATATAAATCAAAATACGACCTACATAAAAATTGTTGTTATGGCGATAACACCTATTTAAAACTATTAAATGAAACGTTTACTCCGCCAAGATTCTTTGTCTATAATAGATATTTGAAGTTTGTCTGAAAATTAAACATCTGTGGTTTAATAGATATTTGAAGTTTGTCTGAAAATTAAACATCTGTGGTTTAATAGATATTTGAAGTTTGTCTGAAAATTAAACATCTGTGGTTTAATAGATATTTGAAGTTTGTCTGAAAATTAAACATCTGTGGTTTAATAGATATTTGAAGTTTGTCTGAAAATTAAACATCTGTGGTTTGTATTTGTTTGTCAGATGTCAAAACAATTTTCTAATGATAGAATTGAAAACGAATGGTGTGAACCACTTGTTTCACAATTTTCATCGCTCGTATTAAAAAAATACGGTTTCACCATTTATGCGCATTTTTAAGTGAAACTTTCTAGCGCTAGAAAGGCAAAAATCGGCTATTTGCAAGTTGTGAAAGAAAAACCACTGTATTACTTAGGTAAAAAGCTAAATTTCCACGTAGTAAAATGTACGATTTTTCGTTTTTTATTAATTCTTTTGGACCTGGTACCGCAGCGTGGCTTAGCAAAATTATCTCATATTTTTACTTTTACAAACAGTCTTACCGATGACGTAATCCTGCTTTATACCATCGACATTAAAAACTCCTTAACTTATAAATAATCACAACCAAATGAGAGATAATCCGTGAAAGGTACCAGGATAGCAATAACTCCTCGAGCTTAGCAATACGATAGCAATTGGTTTAAAGTCAAAGTAAAATAAGGCCATGGGTTTGCACAACTTACACGAGTGTATGATTATTTGGGTGTCACTTAATTTTCAAAGTAAAACTGAAAATACTACCCGGACCACGGTGACAAAACAAAGTAACGCCGTGGAACAACTACACATGACAAAAGTTAGTGTTTTATCCATTTAATAACTTGTATGAAATGACTATATTTTGCTTTAAAATATTTTTCCTGCTATAAACTGTCTATTGATGACATCATAATCCTGCTCGATCCCGTCGACCCGAAACTCCTTATCTTAGAAAGAATCAAAATCGAATGAGAGATAATCCGTGGAAAGTCGCAGGTAAATAGCTATTACGCGCTCCGCTGGCGCACGCGCTGATAAGATTTGACAAGGGCCACAGTACACAGGCTTAGCACAACAAAAGATTGTGAAAACTAAGGTACTGCGATATATTAATAACGTAGATTAGCGTTAACTAGGCTTTCGAAGGAAAAAGGTTTCAAATGGAAGAGGAATTAATTATATTAAGAAATAGAAGGGTAATTATCTCAACCACATTTTTTGAGCGGCGGACGTGATAATTGGGGTGTAAAGTACATGTATTGGAAAACTATTTATTTTATAAATAACCTACTCAAAGTACCATATTGAGCCAAAGTTAAAATTATTATTAACTTATTATATTTATCGTAAAAAAATATTTTCAATCCAAAATCAATTTTGGTGTCGTGTCCTGTACTTCCCGCATATACCGATATGTCGTGGTACAAACTTATTAAGCCTCAACTAGACTTATATTTTAGTTATCTGTATTCTTTATTAGTTGAGGTATTTTAAAATGTATCAATTATTGCATTTGCAAGTAAAAAGAAACTGGGAGCAGTGTAAATAAAACTGTCCAAGCGAAATAGTTAATTTTGGTGGTGAATATTGAAATTGATTTTATGATCGAACGAAACGTGATTAAACAAACAAATATAGCGTCAGATGTTCGTTCAGTTTCACTCCAGCAATAGACGGTGAAAGATTTGTACCATCTTTCTGCGTCTTCCCGCTAAGCACATAAGTATCTAATTTTGGTGGTATAAAATACACTTTATTAATCGTGATAACTTAGATAAGTCATTATTTCGCAAAAAGTTTTGTTGTGTGATAGTTTTTTCAAGTATGTTTATGGTGTCTTTTTAACTGTAACGAGTTAAGTTTTTGTTAAACTAAAACATTTGTTTTTAATTTAAAAAAAATGTTAAATTTTATAATTTTGGTGGTACAATTTTGGTGGCTTTTACGAAACACCAAAATTATCAAAATTTCTGGTCTCCACCAAAATTATTTAAACAACAAATAATCATTATTTATAATATTAGAAACTTACGTTTTGGATTTTCAAAAATAACAAGGAAGATTCCCTAACGATTATATTTTAATTAGCCCGATATGTAATTATTGATCGTGAGTTTTTCTAAGAAAAGTAATTTTGGTGGATAATAACAATTTTGGTGGTACATAATTAGTAAAATGGTTATATCTTAAAAAACACTTGATATAATAAAGGGCCATTTTAACACTGTTTTTATAATGACTAATGACGTCACTTAAACGTTTAATTGTAAACCCTACTAAGAAAATAAAAAATACCACCAAAATTAGGATAATTTGACGCTTGTTGAAATTCACCCAGAAAGAAAAGCAGGCTATGATTAGGAAGAAATTACTTTAAATAAGTAAACTTGGTTATAAGGATGTACAGTACCGGAAATTAAAGAAGTCTTTTTATTATAAGAGAGAGGCAAACGAGCATGCGGGTTAGGTACCTGATGGGAAGTAATCACCACCGCCCATAAACACCAGCAACTCAAGAAGAGTTGACGGTAGAGCGAAGTGTGTGGAGTACAAATCACAATATTCCAGCGCCCATGATTCTCTGTTATGGGTATACAAATTTAGGGATGAAATCCTCTTGCATGATAAAATTATTATTATAATTTAAAAAAGTGGGGATAAAAAACTTCGGTCGTTTTCATATTAAGTAAAACGAAGTTTCTGATACGGCAAACAAATAAAGTACCTTAACTCTTTATAACATTAATTTAGAATATTCTTTCGTACTGTTTACACACTGTTGACTGCCACAGGCTATCGTTACATCTGTGATTGATAGACCTATCGAAAACTCTTCAAAGTATGACGGCTCTATTTCATGCAATACTAAATAATACCGTGCATGACAACTCCGTAGATACCACGCAAGATTGCTGTCCTGATGGATGGCTTTAAACTGCACTCGATTTGGGGTCAACTTTGTATGGAAATAAGGGCACTGGGCACGGTATATGCGGAACCTTTGTTGCGCAAAATTGGGTACCCTTTGGTTGTTATTTTTAACATGAGTGACGTGAAAAGGAAGCTTAACAGTGATAGGTATTAAGCTGGTATCGATGTGAGATAAGCTACTGATATTTTATTTTACACTTTGTATTAATAAGGTATGATTATTCAACGATGACTATAATAGATTCATGTTTCAAAATCAAAGTGTATAGGTTTGTTTATAAAACTGAAGTTATAGAAACGGAGTTTTTTCCTATAAAATGTATTTTTAGCTTTTAACGGTTTCTAAGTTGAACTATTTTCCAAGGTTGATTTAGTTTACTGGGATCAATATTAAAGGAACATCGAAAATATAACGAGTGCTTAAAGAAGAGAAACAGATGTATATGCATTGTCTGCAGGATGTATCTTAACTAAATGCTTAATAGAGAACATGCATGAAAGTCAGCATTGAGTTTCATTGATGGGTGTTTTTCAAAGAATTTGTATCTAATCTAACCTTTACATGTGAGTAACGAAAATTAGTCGTCCATTTATATAGTTATTTTTTGTTACTAACACGTAAAAGTTACCGTAACTTAATTTCAGCCCTTAATTAGGTACAATTTCTTTGAAAAATACCCTGATACGATTTGAAAAAGAAAAGGAAAATAATGCATATGATACGCAATACACTAAGTTTTGACCCATTCATTAAGATTTTGTATAATATATTATCTAAACTTGGTATTTTTTTTACATTTCTTTTAATGTTTAGATCATTTTTTTCGGCATCCTCGTTTTATTTACGTAATCTTTTAATTCAACGATATTTTCTTTTTTTCTTCCTCGTGTGGTTGCCGGGTTAGAATAGTGCCACTCCATGTTTTTTTTTTTTTTTTTTTTTTTATGTTAAGGAAAAGGCACACGAGTACTCAGGCCACCTGATGGTAAGTGAAATCTGAGACCCATAGACATTTGAATTCTCAAGATTATAATCCTAAGACCTCAAATGCGCTGCCAACCCTGAGGACTAAGATGGAATGCCTCTATGCTAGTAATTTCACCGGTTGTCTTATCCCCACACCGGAACACAACAATGCGAACACTGTTGCTTGGCGGATGGTTAATGGATAAGATGGTGGTAGCGATCCGGACGGACCCTGCACAGGGTCCTACCACCACTAAAATGTCTTCCCGTGGATGTCGTAAGAGGCGACTGAGGGAATGAGGACTTGTAGTACTGTTAGGCGATGGGCTTGCAACCTGTCACTAATACACTAGTAAAGTTCTTGGCCTGATGGTGCAAAATGTGGTTACAGAATTATCAACAAGTCTTTTTAGAGTTGTTGGTATTTCTGTAGCTCTGCCTACCCCACTCTGGGAATGAAGGCGTGACGTTATGTGTGTGTATGTATGTATTTTCTTTTACATAGTAATTTTTCGAATTAAATGCAAATTTCTTTGTAAGGGCCTAATATTTTAAACATGGAACAACAGCTGTGACGTCATTCCTGTTGTCGATTTTATATTGAGTGTTTTTGCAGGGGCTATGACAAAGCTTCATATCTTACGAAAAAAATACACGACAATTATTTCGCGTATACAGTTATTCCTCTCTTTCATAGTACTTTCCAGAGAGCAGAAGATGAAAAATATATGCATGTTCTCTATTACAGAATTAAGTATGTAGTTAAGATAGATCCTGCAGATAATTCAGATAAATCTGTTTCTCTTGCTTAAGCAATTCGATCGATCAATCATTATGACTGGAGAGTCAAAATGGTAAATCGATCAAAATTCTTGTATTGGTAATTTATTATATTTGTAGTTCCTAATCGACTTTATTTGTTAAATTGCTCATGGTTTTAACCTAACTTAACCTATCCATAGCAATTTAATAATGCACTTATACACCTTGTTTAGACACCTGGTAATAAACCGCAAAGACATGTATTTTATTTACCTTATTATAAGAGTTTTTAACTACTTCTGCTAATTGTCTCCTACAGTAGTAGACGTTCATGGATGCTTTCCGTCAGGTGTGCCGCCTCTTTTTGCATAAAACTTAATTTATCTTGTTAAACAACTAAAAATAATATGGGTATTTATTGCCAACCTCGGTTTGCTTTAAAACTTTTTTGTTGTTGCAGTCAACGAACCATAACAGATTAAATACGTCACGCGGAAACCACTAGAAATGTGGAAAAAGATATAAATTCAATTAAAGTCCGAACAGAATCACGAGAGTCCAACGAAATCGCTTTGCTTTCATCGTCTTGTTGATATCAAAAATCTGAGAAGCCGTGGAACACTCGAGAATCATCTCGTGCAGAATGATTTAACTTAACGTTGAATCTTCACGAAAAATTAAAATCCAGTTCCTTCTCCCAATAATTCTATCCACTTTTAAAAGCGGTGACTTGAGTTTAATTCGTGTCGCGGCATTTTCTTTACAAATGATACTTTATTCGGCACGCAATTAAGGCAGTGTACCAGAAACTTAATTTGCAATAGGTAAATAATTACAATTATCAGAAGGGACCCATTGGTGAGTTCACAAAAAGGTAGAAGCGCAACTTTCCGGCACGCCCTTTTGGTTATTAAAATTTTCCCTTTTCAAAATTATCTAAACGCAAATTGTCGTCTAAATTTGAAACGTAAAGCCGTATGTTTACGGTTTTATTTGTATTGGGTAAAATGTAAATAGCGATCAAAGGGAAGTTTGATTTCCCAGTGATAATTGTGGTGAATCCTTAATTATTTTGAGGGTAAACTTTCATCGAAGTTAATTTGAGGCTGGATGTTCGATTACTTTTAATGGGCACTCTTTTTAGGCGACTTCCAATTTATTTGGTTGGCTGGAATATTCATTAAGCTCGGCGAAGCGCTATGACGGTATCTTTTAACGATCGCAAACACCGAGGGACAACATTTACGTGTTTTTTGTGGCTTTAAAGCCGAAAGCAATATGCATATTGCGGCATATCATTCGTCTCGCTATCTTGGGATTTTGATGTTTAATCTGAATAGTCTGGCGTTCATCTACTTTATTGAAAGTGAAATGTTTGATAAGAGAATGCTTTTGAAGTAAGATCACATAAATATTAGGGATTAATGTTTACTGTATTACTTTTACGAAATATTTACTCTGCAGAGTTTGCTATTAAAAGGATACCGTATAATTACTATCGTTAGTTACTAAATATCATTACTTATGTAGTATACATAGCACTATACACACATAACGATGGTTGAATTTATAAAACGTTAGGTCAGGTGAGGTAGCGGGAACTACTGGGAAAGAGAAAGAGTAGTTTGTAAGTAATAAAACTATAGACTGCAGCTCTATGGTTAATTTTGAAAAAGTTCTCTCAGGTCTATCTATCGATGATCTTATACCTGCAGTCTTTACTTTTTACTTACAAACTTTTTATTTTTGTCCAGTAGTTCCCCTTACCCCACTGACCTTATTTCAAGACATTTTTTTAAATATGTTGAATATATTTGTATTTATGGTATTCTTATGCATTAATTTAACTAACTGCTGGTCAAACTGCTACTACGCCACCTAACTAACTAACTAACGCTAACTGCTGCTACTACGAGCGTCTACCCGCCAAACTTAAACACGAACCATCTGACGAAATGTTTAGGCGCCGGCTTAAAAATATTTTGTTGGATAACCCATTATATTCGGTAAATGAGTATATGGAACTTGACTTGTAAATTAGTTTGACTTTTAATTATTTTATTTTATTTTATTTTATTTTATTTTATTTTATTTTATTTTATTTTATTTTATTCTATTTTATTCAATTTTGTAATGTACTTTGTTTTTTGTGTTGACTTTTACTAATTTTACTATTATAATTTAATTCTATTTCTGACGATCTCAATGTAACTGCATATAATTTGACATGTAATGTAATTTATACTGCGTTATATTGAGTAATAAAAAAAAAAAACGAGTAGGTCATTTTTGATATAGGTACCTATATAAAAGTAAAAACGGTTACTTTCTTATAGGTATAATTAAATCAACTCAAGTTAGTCATTGCCTGTGTTGTTCTGTTCTATTATATTATCATCGTGCAAACTTAATAATTGTCTGGTAAAAGTCCACACATAAGTTACAATTAAGGTGTTGAGGCAAATTAAGCTACCTTTACTGTTATTATTCCTGGAAAAAATCTCTTCCCTACTCCCAACTTCTACCCAGCATTATTTAATATCAAACGAGGCAAGCGCTTGCAAGCGAGAGCTAGTTAAATTATAAAACTTGCTATGAGCACAAAATAAAGACAAACAGCGTCCCCTACTCGCGATATACATACGCCGTAACACAATTTATAGCTACATGCAGCCCTTTTAGTATTCCCCTCGCAAATCCCCCGAGTACTATACACCTAGATATATCTAGGCGGTTTAAATCTAGGTATAGCTTTAGGGTGGCAAGTAATTACTAGGGGAAAGACATCAAGTGTGTCAGAGGGAGAGTAAGGACAAAAATGCGAGGGCAGAATACAGGAGGTAAGTGTGCCGCCACGCGTCGGTTCACTGTGTCACTGATGATCTTTATGCACATACGCACATGTAGATTAAGTCGCATAGCCATGGGGGATAACTGTCTAGTATTGTTCATGTACCTTTAAGAAAAAATGCACACGAACCATTTCGTATGACTGTCAAGCAGGCAACGTTTGGAAAACCTTTAAAATGCGCTATTTAACGCATTATTTTTTGTTGTAATTTAGGAAACTATCATCAGTTATCTAGATATTAAGTTATTTATTGATTAATTAATTGGACTTTTTTCTTAATTTACAATCGGTAAGAAATTACTTCAATTTTATGATGGTTTCTAAAATAGCTTGACGGATTTATTCAAAGTTAACGCTTTTTACTGCACTTACAATAAAAATATAACCCTCTCATAAATGTTTATGTAGTGTTTTTTGCAAAAAATAAACCGTCTTTCATAATCAAGAGTACTAGGACAACAAAAACGTTAGGTAAGAAGACAAACGCTTCAATATAATTTTTGTAGCAGTATCGTAGTCGGTGCTACAAAACGTAGAGTGGTCTACGGCGTAACTACCGCTACGTAACCTTTAAAGGCAACAACGTAATGAATTTTATAGTGTCGTCTGCGTGTTTGTTGTTTCAATCTCGTAGCCAATTTCAGTAGGAAATTAGATACTTTGTTTTGTTTAATACAAAATCAAACACGCTCAAATACCAACTTTTAAGTAAAGTTGCCACTAAATATGTAGGTATCAGTAAAATAAGAATTTGAATACTAAACAAAACTCTTTGTCTTAAAAATTGTAATTAAAGGGGCTTTATCATTAACAAATTAATACTACCATCATATTTCTCATTGATGCCTACTGTTATTTTTAAACTTACCACGATAGTAAACTTTCGCAAATACACTTACTTAACTAAACTATAAGTAACTACAATAATTAGAATCTATGTGTCAGACTTTGCAACTTTGCAATTAAACTATCGTGTTACCTCACAAAAGATAAAAAACCTGACACTTAACATTGCCATAATTCTAAAAATTCATTCTTAATGAACACGATAAAATACTTTCTAAACTCACGCATTTCATTAGCATTAACTAGAAACACACAGACCCACTCACATATCCATAACCACACGCACCCATAGCGCACACGTGATCAAATTTCATTTTAATCCAGTGTGTGTGTGTGCGTGGAAAGTATTCATCAGTGCGATTGTATCGGCTGTTGCCAGGCGGGGGCCGGTGACGCATTACCATGCACTTATGAAACTACGGAGGTGACGCCACCGGTTTTGCATATCCATTTTCATTATAACAATCATAAAACACAAAAAATCACATAGCCTTTTACACCTGAAAATGAAAAAATAAAATAAAATCTGTATTCTGCAAGGCGCTTTAACGTCATGTAAACTGTGACGTAAAACGTGATCGTAATCGTGACGTGTGACGACACGTTGGCCTAGTTGGGAGTGACCCTGCCTCCGAAGCCAGCAGCGGTCTCGGGTTCAAATCCCGGTAAGGGCAGATATTTATTCCTGAGTCTTGGATGTTTTATATGTATTTAAGTATTTATTTCTCTATCTAAGTATGTTTATCGTTGCGTAGTACCCATTGTACAAGCCTAGAGCTCAGTTTGGGACTAGGTCAATTTGTGTGACATTGTCCTGTGATATTTATGTCTGAGTCTAGTTATAAAAAGAAAATATACATAGCCAGGGAGATGTATAAGGTCTCCCAAACAATTACAACCTCATACAATTACAGCAACATCGTATTCAGTGATTATCTGGTTTATTTACCGAGATAAAATCAGTCAAAGAAAATAAATGTAATTAAAGAGATTATCGCTTGCCAATTTGCTTCTTGAAAATTATCTATTACTAAACAAGATACCTAATACTGATTTCTAGCTCCTCTTGCTGATTGTTAAAAAACATCGGCATTACGCGATCATTTGACGCCATAAACAATCTACTCTTCGATTAAAAGTACCATAACCCTTTTACATGTTTGCCGTTTGTTTTGATTCAAATTAAAATCCATCCGCATCCAAATAATTCTTACTCCACAACCTCATAGTCCTGTAGGAACCCTATAAGTATGATAGCAGATCTGGCTGGCTAGGGGATCTGCAAGGTACCTCGTCCGTTGCTAGGTTACGGGGGACCTAACCCCAAGGTCAGATTGTTTTTATACGTGCTTATACGTTTGTGATTGAGAAGGGGAGAATGATGTACTCGTTCTCGAGCATCGATTTATGATTCTGTTACATTCGTGAATTCATTACGGGTAAATTGGTGGGGCGTCAAGTTGTTTTGGTTTTAATTATTTGGAAAATATTTTACGACACTGTGGCCTAGTTGGGAGTGACCCTGCCTCCGAAGCCAGCGGTCCTGGGTTCAAATCCCGGTAAGGACAGATATTTGTGTGATGAGCGCGAATAATTGATCCTGAGTATTGGATGTTTTCTATGTATTTGAGTATGTATTTCTCTATATAAGTATGTTTATCGTTTTCTAGTACCCATAGTACAAGCATAGAGCTTAGTTTAGGACTAGGTCAATTTGTGTAAGATTGTCCCATGATATTTATTTATTTATTGATCTTTTTTTTTGTGATATTTGGTGACAATTGGTGGATTTGGTGGATTATTTATTTGTGATCTTATTTATAAACTTTTAGTGTTGGTTAAGACAAATAGTTTATATTGTACGTCCATATTTTGTGCTTTAGTATTGGTCTATTGTTTGTTACATTTATTTTTCTCACTCGCCCAAAGTCCCTTAATCCCTTAAAGGGATAAGTTCGCCTTTGTACTACTTTTAGGTCTGTAATCTCCATATTTTTGCAATGTAATTCTTTTAGTACAATGAAGTGTTTACATACACACCTACATTAATTTAGTATAATAAATAGGTATTCTTATTTTTTTGCATTTTTTCATTGGACTTGTTTTGATAATTATAATGAATGACCATTATCGCCAAAAGGTGTCTGTGACAAAGCTAGACTTACTCTTTAGATTAGATTAGATTAGGTTTATTTATTTCATTTTGAAAATGTACATGTTTTTTATTTAAATTGTAATAGTACCATGAATTCACAAAAAGATCGTCAGAGTGTATAAAGAATGATAATAAAATAAACAATAGTCAAATCAAAATATAGTGCAACATTAAAATTAAACAAGGAACAATTAAAATAATATGAAAATGGTACAATGTCATTAAAGAAAAAAAAAACACGATTAATAATTTCTACTTTTAATTAAGAGTTTAACAGAGTTAACGATTAATGCCAGAGCTTTCATAAACTGTACAACAGTACTGATATTGAATCACGTAAACCATATTCAGCGCCATCACCCTTTGTGTTTATACAAAATGGGCTCCGTATGAAGTCCTTGGCAACGCGTTACCAGTTCGATTTTAATTTGCCACTCATGTCACAGATATCACGTGTCGCATCAGTTTCATTAGGCTAATTGACACTTCGCAGTCGAAGAGAAATTGCGTTTTAGGCTTACTGTTTTTTTTAAAGCTATATACTGCATGAGGGTTTAGGCCATGTGCTTAAATTAGAGGTGTAGCACGGCAAATCCTTAAATATTCGGGGAAATATGTTTTGGCAAAACTAATTTGGTTCCGAGGTCTATAAAACGTTTAACTAGTAGCATTTTACTGGGGTACAGTTGGCTAACTTTAAATGATACTTGGAAATGTTAGTTAGCATAGTTACCATCACGTAACCTGTTAGCTCATTTGTCTTCTCAATGCCAATAAAATATTATATTCTTAATATAAATTATTTAAAAAAGCCCGATAAAGAAATAAGGTCGAAACTATTGACACGACAACGATGACTAAGTAAAAACATTTTTCAGACATACCAATTATCGTGAGAGCGCAAACTCGTCCAGTAACTCAGATAAAAAATCGAAAACGAATTCGAAATCAAAATCTACACGAACAAACGAATAACGTAAATCAATCGACTGAGCCCGTTGGTATTTACGCGCGTGAGTATATCAGAACACGAATAATACGGCGCGCGGAACAAGCAATAATAGACTCTCGGTCAATGGCGTAACGCTTTGATGCCACCATATTAATTGTGTTCTGCTACGTTATTAATGACAATTTTGCGCTCGACGGAACAGAGTTGCATCCGTTTGGTCGAACCCGAATTCTGTGTAGGGGTGCCATTCTCTTTAATAACGCGCCTTTGAGTTCGTTAACTAAGAGTAACATGGAATGGTTGACCCGTCAATGCGTAAATTCAGCTGACATGTGCCCATTGCAACTTTACCTACACATTTGAATCTGATGGCAATGACAATGTTAATTGCTGTTGCTATCGTAATTTCTTAAATACGCAATATAAACCTTCCTGACTGACCTTCGAGCATACTTAAAACTACCCACAAGTACCAAAAATACTTAGATGTATTTTGTTTTAACTATAAATTCATTGTTTCAATGAAGTTAGAAAAGTGTACGTGTTAGTTGTCTTTGAGTGCAGTGTGTATTCCTTCTTTATATGCAAAATGTGTCTTCTGATAAATGTTTTATGTGTTAGTACGAGTAGGTACCTAGTTATTAAGTTGTAGTTATGCTGTCTCGATATCAACCGATCTGTTTTATTTTATGAGAAATATTTTTTTAAATCGTCTTACTTGATTACGTTCGTTGAGAAAGTAACAGACTATTTTATAAATGTAAATACGACATAGAATATTATAGTACAGTCACCGGCAATAATATCCAGCATATTATGGCTCAAAAATATTCGACACAATAGAGGCATTAGAGTGTGTCAGATATTTAAGTGTCATATTGTACACCGTGTTTTTTTTGATTTACGATAACTTTAAGGGCACGTTCTTCAAGTCAAATTAAGCTAATTTCCCGAAGACAGACATATGATAACTCGTACGGTTATAAAGATATTCAATTATTAAAATTAATCAGTTAATCACGTTAAACTAATGTAAAAGGCTCTTAATTGATACCTAACAATTTTCTTTTAATTACCTATTATGAGTAAAGAGTTTTCAATTGTTAGGTCGTGCACCTGTCAAGTGTTATCTTTACTTGTGTGTGTGTATGTCACGCTGACTTGACGTATTTGACACTAACTATGAGTTAACTCTAAAGACCCTTTTAGAATGATTGAAGACACAACATTTAATTACTTTGTTCTAAACAATTTTTTTATTTTTTTTTGCAATATTTTAAAATCTAATGTACCACGTAGTTTCTATACGTGTACCTAACAATATGCCGAAGTTATCGTAAATCAAAAAAAACACGGTGTATAATATATTTTTGCTGGTGACTGTACATGTACAGAAGATGTTTTTTCTAATGAAACATCGTTTAGTTTGAACAAGCCTTCTCTGTACCCTAAGCACGAACTTTTACCTTCTATCGAGTAAGTAGCGTTAACGTATCGTCATTGAGAAAAAGTGTATCGCGATTGATATCAGCGCCCTCTGGTATGTATTTAGTACTGAAATTTAACGTTGATGTTGACTTTCGAATTGTAATCGAGGTAAAAGTGATGTAAAGGACAAATAATGTACGAAAACTTTATGTGTCCCTAGCCTAACGATGCAACCTAACCTAACGTTTTTCTTTTCTAGGAGCTACAATTTAAAAACTGAAAAAGGGAACCTCATACGCCGGAACAGACGACATTTGATTCACGCCGGTGAGGTAGATCAGAAAACAGGATCTCGTGATTCATCGATAATAGAGTACGACTGTCAAGAAGGAGACGCTCGAAGAGGCTAGAGACTCGTCGACCTCGTTTCACGACTGTGAAGAGTGTCAAGACAACGGCCAACCGGCGGCGCCAGAGCCTTACAGATCGCGGTTCGGCCGATGCATTCGGCCGCCACAGAGACTCGATATTAAGCATCGCTTTCATATTTTTATTTTATCCAAAGAGAGAATGTTTGGTTAACCTCTATGGTTTTGTTTTCTTTTTTTATGCTTGACCAATCATGTCAACAGACTTGTTATTTCAATATGGTTTTAATTCTTTGCAATAAAATCTGACTTAAATCCTAACCTAGTTTGTAATTAAACAGTTTTCAAATGATAAAGGCATGAAAACGTGATGTGATATATTTGAAATGTTCGTCTTCTACAGCCCTTTCTATCGCACGCAACTCAGCCCATACAAAGGCTACATCCAAATGCCCAAGCCGATGCACTGTCGAGGGATTTGAATGCTTAGCAGTTTGACATAATCCGGAAAAATCCGGGCTATACATTTTTCACGTGTGAGTCCACGTAGTAAAATGTATAAAACGGCAAATTTACATACCTATGTCAAAGTACGATATTCAAATTCCTTGATAGTATGGCTTCGCAGCTAAAATGAAATGCGTCGAATCTGCCGCTTGTTAGAAAAATAACAAAGCGGCTTTTGAGAATTACGTATCAGCGCTCTGCAGTATCAGGACTGTGGTTTGGAACCATAAAATGTAATTAGAAGTATTTTCTTGATAGCATTAACACAAATTAAAATAAATAAAAACATCGAAACCTCCGTTCCACGTTTTAACTGGGCTCACTACAGCATCAGCATTTAAAGAACCAAAGGTTAATATGCTATGCCACGTCTTTGTTAAAGACTAAGCCAAAGATGGGTCATACACAGATTTAGGTAATCGTCTTTCCTGTAGACACACTGGAAGTGAACGTTTTTAAGGCCTAATTTTCTGGCTAAGCCCATTCTCGCATAAACGGCGTCAGGGCTGCTTTAGACCTATCATATAAAATTATGCACACGAGCTTTTAACTATTGACCACAGGAAAGACCACTTTTGTTTTTAAGAGTGTGTATGACCCAGATATCTGGTATTTCAAAACACATCAAGCCAACACAAGGTTACAATAAAACTTATATTGTTACACTCTGACATACCTGAACGTTACATAGGTAAATAAATGAAAACATGCATAAATACACCTGTCCCTTTCTTACAATTCCATCACGTCTGGATAGCACGAAGTTTCAGATTTAGTACAGGTTTACCTACCAGAATCGAAGACACCCGCTACCCCGCGGCCTTAGAATATGCAGGGGTCTGGTTATGCCAGTTATCGGAGTGTCCTTTGCCGAGGGAAAAACAGCGCTGATTCAATTACTTACGTGATTTATTTTTTGCATCCCTCGCAATCGAAAGGCTCGGTTTAAGTGTTCTGTACCAGGAACGCCATATCGAGTTTATTTTATATGCAGTTCAAGAAGGCTGGTATTGAACGGGTTAATTAATAATTTAAGGACAACCCTGCGGTCTCAAACAGTTGATAACGGGGATCGAAATGACAATTTAATTAAATTTCCGTGTTTTAACAGTTTAAGAACATTTTTGTACGATTTTTATCTTAAAATGGGTTTAATCTATTTGCAATTTACTTTTTGGTACCTATTTATTATTGAAAGAGAATAAAGAAACACTGTTTGGACACAACAAAAGACAAATATTCACATAACCAAATTAGTCACAAGAAGAATTTTATTTTTGAGTTTTTCTAATTTGGCGTAACCTCTTTTTTACTTTCAACCGCCCTTTATTGACCTTATTGTATTAACTACGTTATAAATTTAAAAAATAAATCCTATGAAATTAAAATTAAAAAAAACCCGTCGAATTTCGAGATCGGATTCAATATACTTTATGAAATTTGGCCAAAAACCACCTCTTTAAAACACAAGCTTCCAAATAAAATAGACACACACAGACAGATAAAGCCTTCAAACAACGTCATTTATTTTGCTGGAACACAAACGTTCTCTTGACCGATTTTTCCAAATTACATCCGCGACAGTCCAGCATTCGCCAGTTATTTACGACTCCAATAAACTGAACCTTAAAATTGTTAATGAAAAGGTATTAAAACTGCCGGCCCCTCATAAATTACCCGGTGACAGAGCGGAGGAAAAATGCGCCAGGAGTTTTACTAATTGCAGTCACAGTTGACATTTTTAATCGTGTAAAAAAATAAGCTTAGAAGAATTTGAAGTGAACAAATGTGACTTGTGTATTTATTTTGTTAGGTGAAATAAATATCAACTACAAGTGAACTTGTTGGTTGGTGAACTTGGTTTAGGATTTTTTGACCATTTTATTCTTGTACCTAGAGTAATAATGCATTAAATCAAGCGGGTTGTCCTGACACAGGTAATTTATTTGTCTAATTTACCGAAATAACGTTTCGTTTTCGATGTATAAATGTAAAAAAACGAAAGAGATTGGTCAGAATTTTAGCAGGTGAAAAGAAGCGGTCGCTGCCTTTCCCTATGGGAAACAGGCGTGATTTAATGTATGTATGTAGAAATAAAATTTTAAAGGTTTGATTAACTAAACTTAATTTAACTACTAAGATGAATCACGTCTTCATTCCCAGAGCGGGGTAGGCAGAGCTACAGAAATACCAACAACTCCAAAAAGACTTTTATGAATTCTGTAACCACATTTTGCACAAACAGGCCAAGAACTTACTAGTGTATTAGTGACAGGTTCCAAACCCATCACAGATCATCAGACTAAGATGAATGGTTATGTAGGTCTTTCACATCTCCAGCCCGATCCCACTCCCCAGATAAATTTGTCAGTTAAAGGTATGCCTTTACTTTTATTTTTCATATGAAAGATAAGTTTCTGTACTTTTTTATTTGGGGACCAACTTTGGGGAAAAATGTATAGCTTGTAAAAAGAACACAGCTTCACATTCCAGATAATTTTATCAGAAAATGGGAAAAATCAACCTTTAAAGTAACTATACAGAACATGTCATATTTTTCACAAACCGAACATGCAATGAAACTAGACTCCTATCTCAACTGTAACAAAGGACTCCAAATTTCAATCTAACCCGTTCAAAACCCAGCAATCAGGTCCAAAAACAATGCGTCTTCAATATTCCACGCTCTCAGATTGGCGGGGCGTCGATAATTGCAGAAAAGAGCAGATGCGACCGAGCCTGAAGCAGTGCTGCTCTATGAATACTAACACCCGACTTATTGATTCAGTGGGCTCGAGAATAATATTGTTTTAGAACCGGGAGAGAATAAGAAGGTATTACTAGATTTTATTCGTACCACGAATTGGTTGTCCCTTTCCTCTAGTAACTTATTTCCGGGTCAAAGGTCTATGTCACTTTTGTTGTGGTGGTAGAACCCTGTGCAGGGTCTGTCCGGATCGCTACCACCATCTTATCCATTAACCACCCGCCAAGCAACAGTGTTCGCATTGCTGTGTTCTGGTATGGGGATAAGACAACCGGTGAAATTACTAGCATAGAGGCATTCCATCTTAGTCCTCAAGGTTGGCAACGCAATTTAGGTCTTAGGATTATAGTCTTAAAAATTCAAATGTCTATGGGTCTCAGATTCCACTCATCATCAGGTAGCCTGAGTGCTCGTGTAACTTCTCCTTATCATAAAAAAGAAAAAAAACTTTTCAGACATTTTGTTGCCTGTTTTTGTTGACATTTTGCTGTTGCACTTAAACTTGGAATTATACTATTAGAATTGTTGAATGTAAGTGATGTAGTTTGCATGCATTTACTAATCGGTGCAACACTAATATTTTTTGGAATTAAATAGTAAATGTGCAATCCAAGTTTGTACTATATGGCTATAATACTATCGTCGCAAATCTCAGTGACTTTCTTACTGTAATCATTGTTATGTCATTTATTGAAACATACTGTTTTAACTCCAATAACCACTTAAATTTACAAAGTTTAACCACCAGCTCCCACAAATTCGGTCTACGTCTCACTGGCTTATTTCCGCCTTAAATCTTATTGTTTAAACGGATGTCCCGGTCAACTCCTTAAACTATAACGTTAATCGAAATCTTATTTCACGGAGGCAATGGACCGTGAATAGTGGAAGGCCTCCCGTTACTCACAATGGCGGCCCGCACGGGTGCACCGGTTATTTAACAATATGAGAGAAATTGGAAACTGTATTTCACAGGGTGTCTACTTGGTTTTCCTGTTATATGAAGACAGTTCTGTAGATTTCGAAAAATTTATGCTTCAGTTTTAAGCTCATGTAAATTTCAATATCTCTCAGGAATGTCTTTTTATCTGGGATAGAAATATACTACGAAAACAAAGTCTCCATAATCTCTGACCAAAATTTCTAAGCGTAAAATGAGGTTTTAATGCAAATTTACAGTGTTTAAAATAAAAAAGCGAGGCGCTGAGACATCAAAAAGTAATCGGGGCCCGTAAAAACATAATTTAAATCTCATATTAGTTTGAGTTTATCGGTCTGCGATTAAAGCTAAAAATAAAAAGTTCCAGAGACAAAAACTTTCAAAACTACGTTAAAAGCAGGGCGGTTAGTCTGCTTAAAAATACATTATTTTGTCTCAAACGCCGTCACGCCGACTTAACGTCTGACGCAGCCAGCATCGTTCTGTCTTGGCTAGTTGACATTCACTGCCCAGGATTTCGTATCAGGTCTATTTTGTAAAGAAAGATGTGAGCTTGGCACTGAAGTTGTTAAAATATTCGCTGCCCATTGCGTCCGGTTGCTCGTCCCTCGCCAAAGATTCTCGGCACGTCCTCTGCACTTTTTCTAAAAGGGAACTGAATGTGCCCTGACTAAAATTACAGTGTTTACGTCGGCGCTCGTACTATTTTGATTTACCTATTCTGCAGTGGTACGAACTCGTAATCTTTGGTGAAAATACTGCTTGGAAATGTTGAGTATTTTCTTTATTGTGAATTTTTAATGTATTTGGAACAGTAAACATACAATGATCTAGTTTCAAGATCGTTCATTTAATTATACGTAGTACACGTATGATCAAATTAACGATGTCAACACAACATCGATGAATCTTAAAAAACCATGAGACACCGTCGATAACACTTCTTAGCACAAAAACAGAAAACTACTTTTATATATTTGTGCCCTGCCCTCACCTTAACATAATACAGTCACCATTCACCTTAAGAAGAAATAAAAAAAAATCAATGTCTTCGTGTCATGAACAAAATCATCAATAGGCTTTATATTTTATTCATACGATTAGGCTTGATAAGTAAGTTTAGCAGACCAAGTCTGACTTGGTCTGCCGCGGCATGACTTGGAAGTTTAGTCTGTTGTCAGGGTCATTTGTAATTGGTTGATGCTATCGAGTAACAGCATTTTCTACATGCTAGCGAGATATTCTTGTGACTATGCTTTTAATATTGGCCAATTTGTGTGACATTGTACCGTGATATTTATTTATTAATATTTTAATATAAGTACATATTATATCGATGACTGCTCCACGCTCATTATTTCAACCTTTCCACACCTTAACATTAATACTATATACTCTGAAAACGTGGCTTAACGGCCGTGCTTCCAATAATACTGGGCCTCTATTCAGGTGAGTTAAAACGATATCGTGTTTGACACGTTTAAGAATCGTTTATGTCACAGTCGCCATTATTGTAAATGACATAAGAGTATGTATGTATGTAAACACTTTATTGTACAAAAGAAAATCAAAACAATACAAAAAATAAAAATAAAAAGATGTACAAAGGCGAACTTATCCCTTTAAGGGATCTCTTCCAGCTAACCCTTGAGAGATTGAGAGAAGTGAAAGGTTGTGCATCGAGTAAACAGGTGTACAAATTTATTTAGAGCACCCAAAAAACAAAAACTAACCAAAAAGACTATAAAAACAAAAAAAAAAAAAAGAACCATAGAATAAAAACAAAACTAATACATTCAAATACTTACATAAATAGATAGAAAGATATGTAATTATACATAAATAAACATACTTAAACTTACATATACTAAATATATGTATATATCAACATTTGGATAATTGATACAATATTTAGGAAATAGAGTCAAGCCAGAACTTTTTTAATTTGCCTTTCAGGGAATCTACCGATTGTGATTGCCTAATACCCGCTGGTAGCCGAAGAGTTATCAAAACGTTGACAATACGGAAACAGGTCAAAAACGATATCGTTATCACCTTGTTTCTAGCCCTGGAAGCTGGCCTACCACCCATTCTTACAGTTTTAAATGAATGAAATTTTACTAAATATTAAAATAGACATTGAGATAGTGTTTATGTTAGCCAGACCCGTTTGCTAGTTTCAGAATTCGATTATAAAACCACTTCGCCGGGGGCATGCGCAAACAAACCGTAAACCAGGGGTCATAAACACCGAACACCTTCGTTGATACAAAAGGAAATTGCTTATTTTACGTCAATGTGACGGGTACTTGACTTTCTCTTATTATACGTTTTCTTCGGGAATAAACGGTTTTATTTGAATTCATTTTCGTAAGCCCTTACTGTTTTAAGCTGCTTAAATGTAATGGTGTATTTTTAGCGTCGAAGTTGGAATTACATTTTGTTCAGTTATGAAAAAGTGTTTGAATTTAAATATGAATAATGGAGGAACTTGAGTTTTAAATGTAAAAAATAAGTCTTACAAATGCTTATTATAAATTGGTACTTAGTACGTTATATAAGCTCATAAATGTCAAGTCCTGAAAATGACGAGCCTCGAAGACCGCCTCAATTAAAGGGCCTCTAAGTGATTCCACTTTGTCTACTACTTTGTTCACAGAAACCCTATCATTTCTAATTGCTTATGAACTAAAATATTGTTTTTTTACGTTTCGTTATTAAATTTTCTTGTGAAACTGAAGTAGACAAAGGAAAAGTTCGAAGAAAATATTATTTAAGCATTATTAAAATAAGTTCAGGTTTTCCGCTATCCGCGTCCGGAGGCTAGATTATGACAGACCTAAAGGGTTTTAGGGCTATGTTCATGTAAAATATACTTCCTATGTTTTGCTACACATTATGTCAAATATAAAAAGTTCTCTAAAAAACTGTCTCAATAATGTTTGATCTGACAACAGGAGAATTAGTTGCCCCATTTTTACTTACAAAAACAAAGTAACTCATATTTGCTATTAAGGTAGAATGCGATAGGTAAAGTATAAAAATCAGTAGATACCTAATTATTCAGTATCTTAAAACATAAATTGCGTATCCGGCCAATTATTTTTTTTTACGGTATCGTGTAACACTAAGGTAATATTATTTACCTTGTTAAGTTTTTCTTGCAGCGTTCGTCCATTGTTCGCTTTCTCATAAATCATTTATTCCGTCCTCGAGCGAGATTAAGATAACAATAGATGACAACCTATCAACAGGAGTCCATTTAGCAAGACAAAAGCCAATGCGATCCTCAAGTGGAGCGTTTTATATTATATTTATCTTTAATTACTACACGGAAAAGAAATCCACGGAATAATGACGCGATCCGTCTCCACCGGGGAAAGAATACAGAAAACAAATAACGGTTTTCTTTTGTTGGCTTATTATTCTCCCGAGCATTCATTACTCGTGCCTCCTGTGTACACTTTCACCATTTACTTTGTTCTGTTTTTGAATTGATACAATATTTTTTTCTACGAAATTGTGTTTAGTTTTGGTAACTCTGTTTACTCGTAAATTGTTTGGTTATGGGATGTGTGTGGTCAGACGTCTGACCGTGAAGTTATACATACATAGGTACCTAACATTTAAGTAAGTACATTTTGATACAAGAAAGATTGTCATCCAACTAGTATAGGTAGTAATTAGCCAGTTTTTATTAAGTAAGCAAAAAAATACTTTATTTGTTCAGGATTACTTGCACGCCACCTATGGACAAAAGGAAAGGAAGTTTCTAAAACTAAAGCAGAAATATATTTTACATGGGCCGATTTCTGAAAAACGCACCTTTTTTGCCGAAGTTTAACAAAGTGTATTTCTTGTCAGTCAAGTAATCACAAATTAAAAAGTGTACAGAGTATTAGATTTGTTTTTTATGATTGCAATTATTTTGGCAGCATTGAACTTGACTATGCCAACCCCAAATTAATGAAAATGTTAAGCAGAACTCAGCACCTAATTATAATTTTCAAAATGAACGTATAATAGATCTTATAGTTTTCGTTTTAGAATGTTCACTTCAATAAGCCGTATAATATTGATACGCGCCAACCACAAAATAAACATCAAAATCATTATCGTCTCACTCTAAAATGGTAATACGGGTGAAACTAAAAGGGGTATATTTTATGACCCTACAAAATATCTAGTTGGATAATTTAATTAGAGACGTGCTTGATGTGGTATTCCAAAAATGTCTTCAAGTGGCGATTTACTACCGCCGCTTTCACACTAAAGTGACGTAAAAGCACTGCATTGCAAATTAAACTTTTAATTTGGTACTTAAGAATATGAGTTGAGTTTTGTGAAATGAAAATAGTCTGCGAGATTTTATCACCAAATAATGGGTGATGAAAACTAAGCTATGTGAATTTCAGTACAAAATTTAAGCTAGAGTAAAAAAATCTTACTTTGTTTTAGAAACCCTTTGGTATCCTTTCAGCGTAACGTTGTATTGTATAGAAGTCGTTAATCGTTATTTCCTCAAGAACCAGGGCTCTAGCCAAGATGCAAACGCTCCTAACGTTATTCTTTTCTATCGCTCAAAATGTATGGGATGACATTCTCGTGCGTTTCGATAAACCACGTGGTCGACTGTCATCCCATACATTTTGAGCGATAGAAAAGAAAAACGTTAGAAGCGTTTGCATCTTGGCTAGGGCCCCAGTTCTATTCTCCGGGATAAAAGTCCGTGTCCTGTCTATAAACTATCTCCGTACCAAATTTTACGTCGATCCATTGAGGTGTTGAACCGTAAAGAAGGAACAAGCTAGCCCATAAATACGTTTGCATGTATATATATTATTAGGTAAGAATTAAATAAACCTTTTATTGAGGCAACATCATTTTGCTACGTACAGTAGATTGCCAGATATATAACCACTCTACATATAAAAACATCACTAGCTTAGTTTATACTAAGCTAGTGATGTGATTTAAGGCACAATGTCGTATAAGGCAGCACAAAGGCTGTATAGCAGATTTTATCGCACGAGCTGTTCCGACACACGCATGACACATTCGCAATCTTGACGACGGACGTGACAATATATGGAGCGGTTTGAGCATCGGGGACGCTGCGTTAGTATCTTGGAAACATTGGTTGGTAAGGGCGATAAAGGGATTGATTGTACTATAGTAAAAAAAATGTGATTGGGTCACTCAAAAGGGTCTACTTTTTATTTGTGTCACTTACTTTCAGACACGTGAGCAAAGTGATGTGATTTGAATCTTCTGCGGTGAAGCCCTAGTCAAGATCACGGTAAGTTGTATAACGCTAAGTTGGCGATTTTCGATAGTCTACAAAATGTATACCGCTACATCCATACATTTCTAAAGAAAATAGAAAATTTAGAGGCGTTTGCATCTTGGCTAGGCCTACTGGTTTTCCCGAATGCTACAGGCTGTTTTCATGATACTAGTAACAAAATTAATGTAGCATTGGTTGCAGAGAAACCAAACTGAACGCTGCAGACCCGTTTCATTTGTCACTTCGTGTGTTTTCTTAGCAGTGACAACCCCTGCGTCACGCACGATATTACTCCTAAACTACTTTAACAGATTCTACGGGTTTCGGTGATTGTACCTTTGCAATACACGTACATTCAACTAGGTACTGGAAATCTTTTCTACGATCCATGTCAATGAAATATAATCTTTATACGCCTTCGTTTAAAAACGTTTTTATAGTGTAATGCTAAAAGCCAACTTGGAAGCCGGTCAATGTACGTCAAACGTGAATAGAAACGAAATATGACTTTCATTCCATCAAATATTATTTACAATTCCAGATCGTTTCATAAAATTGTATTTCATTTGATGTTTAGGAGAGATTTTATTTGTAAACCTAATTTACGTTTTTGCTGAAAAGAAGACTCACGGAGCTAAGTTTGTAGAGCCAATTTATTTTTTTGCTTTTGAACATAGGTATATTATTTTATTGATGAAGTTATCCACAAAGTAACCTATGGGGCTAGACAAGGTGTATTCGACACTCGCTAGCGATTATGTTTCAATTGAAAAATATATGGAATTGACGTAAGTGTCACGTTACTATCTCGGTGGCTTACGTCAATTCCATACATTTATCAATCGAAACATAATCGCTAACGATTATCGAATGCAACTTGTCTAGCACCACTGGATATCGAGCATTCGAGCATTTCATTTATACGACTATTCTTTACGAAAAAGTGTAATATACTTTTTCTTTTACATGCTCAGAAATGTCAACTTTACTTACTGTTTGTGCAAAATGTGGTCACAGTATTATAAACAAGTCTTCTTAAACTTGTTGGTTTTTCCGTAGCTCTGCCTACCCCTCTCTGGGAATGAAGGTATGATGTTGTGTATGTATATATGACAAGAATCTATTTTATTTGTTCAAATCTTTGTACATTAAATAAACATCGATAAACAAGATTTCGATTTATAACATAAGTTTGGAGAGCAAGGCATTTCGTTTAGGTCGACAAGGATTGGCTCGCAGACCCTCGAAGGAATTCCCTAATATAAATCACGCAAGCCAAAGTCAGTGAAAACAACAAAACCGCAACGATATTGAGTTAATCAAACCCAGATTGCAGAAGTTTGGTTTGAACTCAATAATATGGACACAAAAGGTCACAATTAACCCGTAGCTTACTAGTCTTGATTAAACTGATATAAGCGACGAACCGACCTTCATTGAACCTTTTAAAATACAAAAAAAACTTAAATCATTCTTTTAGGATTCTGTACATGTTATATAAAAAGAATTTCAAAAAAAAAACTACGCAAATTATGTGCGATATCGATAAATACATAAATAAATAAAGGTAAATACCTAGCTTTGGCCCGCGACTTAGTCCGCGTAGGAGTCGTTTATCGCTGCACCCTTGGGAACTGTACAATTTTCTTTGTTTAAAGCTATCTCCGTACCTAATTTCATCTAAATCGGTGTTGTGAAGAGGTAACAGACAGACAGACATATGGATTTGGCTTTGTTAGCAAAATTTTCAAGTCTCTCACAGACAGACTGTAAGTTATTACCAGCTATTACTTCCTTATTAAAATTACTCTCTACAGCGAAAACCAGCACAGAATAAGACACAAAATGCTTTGCATTATAATACGGAAAATCCCACAGCGCATTAGCTTTCCGTACGAAAGCTATTTCGAAATGTTCGGATGAAACTTAGGCAATATGTATACAGAAACTAACCTCTTCCTTACTTCCCTACCGAATAAAAAGGGCATATCTGTTGTATAAGCCTCTATCATATGCCACTCTATTCTAGTATCTAAAAAGTTGGGTTTCGTTTGGCTAATGAGTTGTCTTTTAGACTAAAAAGGGCAGCTTAAACAAAATTCACATAATAGTTCTTATATTGTTTACGATAAAGGTAGTTTTGGAATGTCTCAGTGAACTTTAAAATTAATTTTTGGTTCGTATATTGTGGTATCGTGTACTTCCTAGGATTTTAGAGTAAGAATTTAGTAAGACTCCTAAAGTATAATTAGTCACCTTAACCTTACACTTGTAGTTGGGCTACACGTGTACTACTCAAAGTCCTTAAAAGTAAATGGTGGGTAACTACATAAATCACTCCCGTTTTACGTTTAGTTACGTTAGTTTTTCAACCTCAAAATCAAAGTTTGACACAATCGAATTTGAAATACTTACAAGTTTTACAGAACCCTCGGTGCGCGAGTGCGAGGCGCACTTGACTTTTTTATCACGGCTATAGATAGACAGCCAGACAGCGTAGGCTTAAAGAGGGTCTCGTTGACCCACGGAACTCTGAAAAATAATATCAAGTAGCATCTAATTTATTCCTAGCTTCTAAATAATTAGCAAGCTATTCTGTAGAGATTTAATTTGTAAGAAAATATGCAATCAGAAGACGTCAGTCACACTCTAAAGTCAATGTACCTAAAGAGTATGCTAACAATAAGACTTAAATTAACGAAAGCCTCGCAATTTCGATATTATTTCGAAGAACAATCGTCTAGTCAGTTAATTTAATATGTAAGTAGAGTTCTCTTCTCACTAGCTCGTTGGGACAAGAATTAGTAGTAAAGGAATTGGTATCTTTAAACACTTAAAATATAACAATATTTCATACACTACCAAAAACTAAGCAAGTAAACTTATTAAGTATAAGTTTAAGTTTAATAGAATAAGGTAACCGATTTAATAATTTATGTATTTCCATACAATTTTGTTGTGGGTTTATCAAATTAACCGAACAGGGGATAAAAAATCTTTCTACTTTCAGTTCCTAGTTTGCGATAAGAAAATAAATTCATCAAAATACTAGTACTTCGTGTAAAATATAATCATTCAGAGTCAATAAAGTTGCCCTTTTCATAAAAAAATAAATTGATACATACATACATAACGTCACGCCTTCATTCCCAGAGTGGGGTAAGCAGAGCTACAGAATACCAAATCGATAATTATTGTGAAAAAAAGAAAGAAACTGCCTGACTTAGCAGTTTTGTCCATCCGACTGATTTTAGGGTCCCATCCGGAAGTCGTTTCATCTCATCGACTACTAGCAACATCAATTCAATCAAGAGTAATTTCCCTAAGGCACGGTGTACTATGAGCGTTATGAAGTAATAATTACATACATAGCATCACGCCTTCATTACCAACCAACAACTCTAAAAAGACTTGTTGATAAATTAGTAACCACATTTTGCTCAATCAAGCTTAAGATGTTTACCAGTGTATTAGTGACAGGTTGCAAGCCCATCGCCTATCAGTACTAAAAGCCCTTATTTCCTTGGTCGTCTCTTACGACATCCACGGGAAGACATGAAGTGACCATACGGAATAATAATAGTAATAATTGTCGATAGAAATAATCGGAAGAGTTCTCATGAGTAACGCAGCAAGCTTCTCCGCTTTCGCTACCTCTCTAGCCTTACCCCTCGCGCGAATGTGGGCAGTATTAATACGGGGTACTAATGGTGAGGACTCCTCCAACCGCAGACTTTATGTCCTCAGACCGGTCTAGAATTATTAATCAACCCTGGTGATTGCATTCTTGTCTCTGCGGCTTGAGATATTCGCCGCCAATGCAGATATGCCATTACTATTCGAGGATAGTATTGGTAATGTTAAAGTTAGGGTAATATTAAATAGTAGACGAGCTCACTTCTTAAGACAAAAATTTAATAGTCATTTTTAGTGATACCTGATAACTTCACGTGAAACTTTATAAGATTGTCAAATCCAACACCTTAAAAACGTTAACTTGCAAACTATGCATTAGTTTCTGATCATGATGGCAACAAATCATATTCTATTAGTGAGCTGGTAAGATAATGGAATGAGAAGGGTGGCAATAGGGACTCCTTATTAGAATATGAGAAGTTGATCGAATTAGGTTTTGTTTGGTTTTTATTTTAATGTGTTTATTATCAATTTTTCACATACCAGTGTATCCACAAAAAAGTGTGTCGCAAGGACGGAATCCTGTTGTTTTTGGCCTGCGTCCACTTTGTGCAGGGTAAAGACAACTTTTTATTAAATCAAATCAAATCAAAACATTTATTGCCAAATCTTACATTTTCAGGAATTACACATTTCACTGAAGTCTTTTTTTATACAAAATTTAAAAAATTACGAATAGCATAAAAACTTTTATCTGTAAGAAATTCCTCTCTTTGTCTTTTAACTCCTGTCTGCCTGGTCCTGCGTCATCCATCTTGTTTCAACCGTCTTACAAGTATTAGAATATCTTGGCCACCATTCTGGAACCGCCTTCAACTGGTCAAGTTTCCTGCCCATCTCCATAATTCCTTAGAAAAACTTATTCGATACTAGCTAAAAATAAATAAAGCTGAAGAGATTTATTTTAAATTTATTTGTACCAAAAAGCGCTTCACAAAACAAAGAAACTTTAACAATGACAACGTAATTTACATTAATATGAGATTTTCTGCGTATTATACATTATGTTGCTCATTCAGAATTGCGTTAAGCACAATGAAGATTTGTTTCCGAGCCGTCGAACAATTTATCTCAATGGTGAGTTTACTTAAGTTATGCCGCGTGTCTTGTTAAAATAAAGGATTTAAATTTAAATTTGGGCCCGAGCGAATAGGTGAAACGAAATAAATATGAATATGAATGGGGAACGGGTTGGAATTATTAACTTTTCGAGTGCACTCGCGTACCGTCGGGAGAACAAGGCGAGTCAAGAGAGTCTAACGAGCCTGTCATTCTGTTGCCGTTGCTTCTTTAGGGTTAATTCGGTGCGTGAAATTAAGGCGACGTAATGACGTTTCAAATGGGTAGTGTTTGCCTTTGATTTAATACGATTTTGCTAGACCAAACGCTGACCAAATGTTAATTTATATAATGTATTAATACGTCACTTTGTTGGATATACGATTTGCCTACCGTCTCATATTAAAAAAAAAAACAAAGGTAAAAAGGGGACCTAATTGTACACTGATTCTGCCTACAGTACAGCAACCAGACATCTCCAAATCAAGCAGATAGGCAGCGCCAACGATTTAGTCGCTGAGTATAATTTGGAACCTCGTTGACCGAGGGGCGCCGCATCTCAAGTGTTTCGTGCTTCGAGGGGCACCTTTTTGATTCAAATAGATTGTACTGCAGAAGTCATGGGAGTGGACGAATATCGTGTTTTTTTATAGGTATTAAAGTCAAACACATGAGGGCTTCCTGATGTTAAGCGGTAACCGTGAGGCGTTTGGTTTACTGAGAAAAATAAGAAAGTTGTAGAATTAAGTAGACAGTAAGTATACAACTAACTATAGCATTGGTGACGTCTCCGGCGTTGCAAATGTCCATTGGCAGCGGTGACCACTTCCCAGGTGGGGTCTGCCTGCCTGTGTGTCGATGGCAATAAAAAAAACTACCATTAATCATGTGAATTTAGGTATATTTGTAATTTAACAAGATTTCCATTGTCAGTCAATATACCGCCGCACTGTATTTTGATTTGAATGCTATGTTTTAAAAAATAAGAAATATTATATTTCAATATTTGTTCATTTTACAAATAAAAATAAATCACACTTGACCAGTTTTGAGTATTTGTTATTTTTATTTAGGGTTTATAATTTATAATCATACCAAAGTTGAAGCTTGTTTGTTTTACCGTTTTTACGATACAACAATAACATTTTCATGTATTGTCAGAGGTATATTATCGGTTCAAAAGATATACCTCTTTAAAGTTAGGACTGTTAGACGAACGGATGGACGGATGGACGGACAGCGTAGGCTTACTAATTGGTCTCGTTTATTTCGGGTACGGAACCCTGAATCTCATAATTTCTGAACACCGCATCTAACCAGGTACTAGGGCGCCATAACACCGAAGATATTAGTTTGCAACAGCTGCTCAACTTTCAGTATACGTGGTGCGAAGTTAATTAGAGCCGTTCGTCTGCGGTTTAATAATTTGCTGGACCGGACCGTGACCGGTGACCTTACGCGATTGATACAAACGGCTCGTTAACGTTCAGTTTACATGTCAAAGTAAAAGCCACAAGAGGTAAAACTTTATTCGAATGTTTTGTTAGCGACGAAAAATCAAAAAAGCATTTGGTTACCAATGCGAAAGAATTGTGGCCTTTATATCTTATTAAAAATAAAAACAGGTGTTTCTTCAGCCGCGCCACAGCATTTTTATTGTTAAATCAAAACTGAATATCTGGAAAAGGTTTGATTATGATTTAACCCCTCGTCTGTATTGACGCAGATCTGTGCTCAAAATTTGGATGGCTTTTTTTTACTTATTTTTTTACACTAGAACTTTGTATTTTTTCACCTCTGACATACGAGGGGTTAAACCCCCCCCCCCACATTTACGTATTTTAAATAAATCATGTTATTGCCTTGATCTATGTCCCCTTTATCTTCTTTAACTTTAAATAGTAAATGTCGCTTTCCGCGTCTGTCTGTCTGTCTGCCTATATATCCCCGAACTCCTCCTAAACAAAGCTATAGATTTTGATGCGGTTTTCAACATTAGAAAAAACATCACGGCAGATTTAATGTGTGTTACAGAAAACTCACATGAACCGATCGAAGCGAAGCAAGGGTAGGTCGTTAGTATACATCTATAGACAAAGTTTCATTAATTTTACACATAAAAATATTTATTGTTAGGAAAAAAGCTTTATAAAAGCAATAGCTGTTTCTAACAGCAGTTACTAAACGGGGAGTCAAACTTACCTCACTTATTAACGGGTACGTCAGTTTCTAATTACTCCTCCTTGTTATCACCTGCTACTGACGGCACTCCTGCTGTTGAAGCACCAATACAGACAGAACCACGGAGGTAATGCTTTAGTTATGAAGCAGCGGGTCTAAAATATATGGACATGTTGATAAGGACCAGTGTACATAGAACCGTGGAGGTAGCTAGTTGGTTATGGAGAAGCGGGTCGACGTTGTATGGACATCTCAAAGATTGTAAGTATGGCGACATGACAGCTCCATTATAGTAATGTGTCGAGACGCTGAGGGTATAATCGATGGTGTGAAATGCTTAATAGCAATATGGGATTATTATAGTACGAAATAATATGACTGTAATACCATTTTTGTTCTCTTTGTTTAATTTTACTTTGTTACGAGTTCAAACCGATAGACAGTTATCAGGCTTTATCTTACTGTAAAAATATTTTGCGAAATGTTGATAATAATTAATAAAGTAAATAGAATACACGTATAAAAAAAACGCTACCCGTTTCCCGCGTCTTCTTCCACGTAGTCGTTTGTCACTATTCCCTCAGGAACCGTAAAATTTTTCGTGATAAAAAGTATTGAATGTCCTTCCCGGGACTCAAACTATCTCCACACCAAGTTTCATCTAATTCGGTTCAGCGGTTTATCCGTGAAAGCGTAACAGACAGACAAGCAGACAGAAATACTTTCACATTTATAATATTAGTATAGGTTCAATTATTTTTACCTAACGGGGATGTGACTACTCTTATGTTGTATCAGAAACTAACGCTAAATATTCCGTTAAAACATCAGCAACTTTAAATGTTTTAACAACATGGTGTATCAAGTTTTCTAAAAAAATATTTTGATGCGGTTTAAAATAATGTTAACTTAATTAGGAATGTTTTAGTCAAGCTTTACTACAAAAAAAAATATAAAATCATTGAACAATATAATGAAATTTAAATATTAACAAAAATAACTGCTTAAAATCTAAGAACATGCCAATTAAGGTACGCTTGAGCGGTACAGTCTTATCCAATTTCACGGTTCATAGTCGTCAAATTTGAGCCTTTTATTAATTGTTAATTTGTATTAAGAAAATTTTAACGAGATTTCGTTGATTAATCTTTGTTTAAGACACGATAAGAAAATAATTGAGGCAACGAATCGAAATTTTCGGGTAAAGGAACAATGGTGGGGGGCTTATGAATTGAAAGTACCTTTTTTGTAAACATTAATGACGTGTTTTATTAAGCATTCAAACGGATTTTTCCGTTTGTTATTACTACAGATTTTAATGTCAGTTAATTAAATATCAATTGGTTGTAAAATCCATAACATGCATGGCACTTTATGCAGAAGTTTTGTAGTCAACTTAGCTCGAGGCTGCGGTATATTTTTTCTTCATCGTGCTTCAAACTTTGATTTCTTAAGTTTTTGTCAAGTTCAAGATTCCAAGTTTAAAATTGATTTACGAGAAATCTTTTAAGTGTTTTAAAAATTGTGATACATATCTCATCGAGCAACTAATTAATAATTACTAGTAGTTAAAAATATAAACAAATTGTTTAAATCCTCAAGTTATTGCAACGGTTTTCAAACAATCATATATTCCATGCTTTTGGAAACCGTTAGACTTTTACTAGACCAGAGCTAGTCTGTTATGATAAAAGAAAGGAACGTCTATACTTACACTGGGCCTCTATTGTATAGCGTTATAACGATATCGCGTTTGACGTGTTTTATCCATTATTGTAAATGACATAAGAGTTAAAAAAACGTTGACAATACGGAATCACGTCAAAGACGATATCGTTATTACCATGTAGAATCCCAGCCCTGGTTAGCCGTTCTCTAGCTCGTTGATATAACTGTACATAATTCATAACGCTATCCATAAAACGAATATTTTCACGAGGCAATCAGAAAATTGCCGCTTATACGAATTCTCATTGAAAGCTGAAAATATTCCGCACTGAATGTATGCTTCGTATGGACTGATTTGATGTCTTTACGCTCCCGTAGGTTCATTCAATAAATCCCCTATACACGGGTATTTTAAAGTTTACAGGGGAACATTCAAACTTTGCAGACGGATTCGATCCGTGCGTCGAAATCGGACCTGCTTTGAGCAACAAAACAACAGCATTCAGGTGCAGGTGTGCTGGGTTTACAACTTGAATGAGATATTGGATATAAAGTTAGTAATTTGATTTAATAATATTATGTTTTCGTTTATGATCATACTGTGTAAAGATACATACTTGGTTTGGTGAAAACAAAGGGTGCTAAAAGGTTTATAATTATATACGACTAGCTTTGTCGCGAAGTCGATAAATCGCGGTTCTGTCGGGCACTGTCCAATTTTCCGGTATATCATATCATCATATCATATTTATTTATTTCTCAATAGTAAAACATTATAAGATAACCCTAGTACAAGACAAAAGAAAAATGCAAACATAATGAGATCGACAAATTGAATTTCCTATAAATAACTAATCGTATTACTAATATTCTTCGCAAATAAAATATCACTACAAAGTCAACGTGGTTGATTTTTATCTTGATGTCACTACTTTTATTCTAGTATTCATTTACAAGATACTCTTTGACGCTGTACAGTGTCTTTCTAAGGAGTATTTCTCTAGCTTTCTGCCGAAATACACTTATATTAGCCACAGCTTTGATCGTTTGCGGTAGTTAATAGTGGGTTCTTTACTTAAAAAACTAATCTCATAACTCCATCGGGAGTTATAAAAAAGCATTTCTACCGCGAGGTAAATTGGCTATAACTGCTCTATACGCCTGCGTGTAATAACACCTTTTCCGAGCGAGTGTGATGAAAATTATATTAATTTCTTGTGAGCTTCGTGTTCACATTCACAGAAGCGGTATTTATAGTACCAATTTACAAATTATATTTTTTTGTGTTATCTCATAATAGATAAATAAATAAATTCAAGCGTCTCGAAAATATAATTATATACCTTAGAAGGCTGATAATGCTTTTTGGATACACATGATCCTCAAATTATATTTTATACGCCGAAGTTTTGCTACATTCAGTTCATTTATATCGACGGCAAAAATCTAATACTTTCCATCAATCATTATCGCCGTGGGTTTAGATAAATCAATTAAGGGTTGCTCTGTATTTAGTATTAAACCCAACACAATGATGGTGGTTCTGCGAGATCAAATGACAGGTGCATTGCCATATTATATTTATAATTACAACGAATGACAGGTGCAAGTATACGTGATTTAGCTATTCATCTGCGCTTTGGCATATTGTTTGATAAAATTATGCGTATTTAATAATTAAGTGCCCGTATGGTTGCCGGGTTAGAAAAATGCCACTCCATATCTTCCCGTGGATGTCGTAAGAGGCGACTAAGGGAATAAAGGTTTGTAGTAACTACTGTTAGGCGAAGGGCTTGCAACCTGACACTAATAATAAACTAGTAAACATCTTAGCCTGGTTGTGCAAAATGTCTTTACAGGATTACCAACAAGTCTGTTTAGAGCTGTTGCTACTTCTGTAGCTCTAGGAATGAAGGCGTGAATCTTATGTATGTATGTAATTATTAAGTGAATAATTGTAATATGGAAGCTATGTTATTTCTCTTAAACGACGCACGTTTCAATTGTACGTCGAATTTCGTTCGGCTTTAAGTTGCTCCGTGCCCCTGTAGGCAAGTAAAGATAAAGGTACCATCAGCCGTATAAGTAGCTGCATACTTTGGTCTTTGTCACTTTAACGTCCTTGTTAGCGACGCCGGCAAGCGCAGGGGTACTAATTTATCAAATATATCAAAGAGGTTAAAGCAACAAAGTACAAAACTTTGCAACCACTAAGGCCAGCTGTACATATACTTGGCTGAGCCGCTTCGTCGATAAAAAACTGCGATCTAAGCTAACATCACAAAACAACTAAACTCACAATTGTTGCAGAACAATAAAATTGCATTGTGAGAACAACTTTAGCTCCTAGTAAATTATTCGGCGATAAATTGGAAGGAAATTCAAATTAATCTTACTAGTTATTTTCAAACGGCATTTGATAGTGAAGCCACTGGCCACGTAACAACTTGCCAGCTACTAGGATACCAGGAGTGTCAAGAAGAACTTATTGATTCACTTTCGCCGTCGTTCGGGGTCAGATGCGCGCGGCTGCAGTAGGCCACTGGAGCAACGCTGCACCATAGTCCATTCCGTGCTGTCTATTGCAACTCACGTCCTTTGGTAACCTAGAAAGAAACCTAGAACCAACAGTGCAGACCTTGTCTAGAGATCAAAGATTAGTTTTAATGAAAAGTCAATTAATAATTTATTATATGTAGTGATCGATGAAGTGCTAATACCTATCAATAACATACAGTGCGATGTTATGTGTCCCAATGTGATATAAATACTTTTTTTTATAATCAATGTGACATGTGCAACATGAGTGGTTCGAGAACAAAGGATGTGGCTACTACGCAAAAAGGGAGCAGTTCTGGTTTGATTATATAGTATACTATTATAAGAAGGAACTAGGTATAAACTACCTAAAGACATTTCAAATAAGTTCCGTTCTCGTCCTTTGTAGCATTTTAATTTACTTTTCTGCTTCAAAAGCACAAAGAAACTATTCACCATATCTATTTCCGCCTGAACAGACGGTATACGGCTTCGGAAAAAGTTCAAATGAAACTGGTAAAGGAACGCCTCAGTCAGATTTGCAAAGGGGTTTAAATCTTCACACCGCACGATATTACATCCCGAGATTTCTGAGCACGTGGCTAGGGATTTTCGAGGCCCTTAAGGCTTACGGTGTAATAATGTTTGTGTTTCATTTAGCTCTGGCGATGAAGAACTTAGTGTGTTTGGGTTTGGAGTTAACGGTTTGATTTTTCAATTCGTGTTACCTGAGATTTAGGAGGAGTTTGTCGAAGTTGATTTGGTTAATCTTGATAAATTTTGATAGAAAGTTGAGGTCGGAAGAGACTTCATGATAAAGATACAATAAAAATGAAACCGTAATTTGTTTCTAACAAATTAAACTAAAGAGAAGATGCAAACTTCATCATCTACATACACATACATACAGACGCGCGGTCCTTTTGCTGCAAAGCATGTTATTTACTCCGTTTTATTACATATTTTTTTTGTTTATACTCATTTTTTCATGTATTTTTGTGGCAATAAATATATTTTCTTTCTTTCTTTCTATCTAAGAGTTGGTCACTACTATTATTAAAATAAGTATTTTTTACAATAAGAATATTTACGTTACACTTTAATAATATTCACAGACACGACAACAACATATACACCTTACAAATAGCTTTTTTATAGATTTTTTATGCGAAGAGTTATATGTGGGCGTATTTTGCGTACCACGTGTTTGGCTAAGGAAAAACAACTAGTATAAGTGTCAATTAGTTGTCAGGTGCATGAATAATGTGAATATGAGTGCAATATTAGCCATTAAATTTAGGTTGGGCAAATTGTTAAATTAATAAAATTTACTAAGCTATTTTTGGATAATCATCATTTTGGTACCAGAATTTCAGAACACCACTAAGCCTGCTTAAAATTTGAATGACTGGAAATAGCTTCAGACTTTCCAATTTCTAAATCTTTGGACTGTCCACTAATAAAAGGCACCAACCAATTCCACCAACATCTACGTATGTGTCATAGGATGTTTGGGAGGCAGTTAGTTCGGTAACAGTTGATTTATCATTCCTTGTCACGAGTTATAGGAGTTAATGCTCGAATCCATTACCTGCGGCCAGACCAATAACCATAAATATTAAATTAGTCAACCGCTTTGTCATTAATTACTAACGGCAGTATTCGGGAATACTCAATTTATCTCTTACATAAAGTTAAAGATGGGTTCCTATCATTTCATCAAAACATCTTTCATCGAATTTAATTTCATCGAACGCTATTTTCTACTGAAACCATAATGTTTTCAGGGTATCTTAAACATGGAACCTAACCTAAACTACGTTATTAATGTTTAAGATACCCTGAAAACATTATGGTTTCAGCAGAAAATAGTTTTCGATGAAGACACCAACATTCGATGAAGTGAAATTCGATGAGGTGATGAGTTACCGTAAAAGATTTAAAGCTATCATATTTGTTCTCGACACGAGAAATTAAATATAGTATAGATGTCATTATGTATTCGGCTTGCTTATCACGATCTAGTTTTATCGCAGCACTGTCGATAAATGTGGATAAAACACCCGTCATGTTCTGTCAAGTGTGTTAGTTCAAGAATGCTTAACGCGCGGATTGATAATACCTAGGTTTTTTTTACTTCACTTTGCCGTGCTGACTTACTATCTATGGTGTTTCAATTCAATCCATTCATAATGGATTTACAGATAAAAAGAAAATTTAAATAGTATGACGAAGATATAATGAAAAGCTGTACTTACAGTTACAACAAAACAAAAATATTAAAAATTGCCTTACACATGGGACAATGAAACTGTATTAAATTATTTATCACAATTGTATCCTAATGATCATAAAATAATCTTTGGCCTATTTATGCAGTTATAATTTTGTCAAAAGTAGGGTTACAATGTACAACCCTTTATTTTAAGCTAAAAGTTACCCAAAAATGTGAAAGTTGTCAAAATGCTAGCTTCCAGTGTTTGTATTAATTATTGTTAACGTGTAAAAAGACAATGTTTTAATGTTGATAGAACAAAAGTCCGCATTCGGCAAATTGTATTGTCATTCACAATGTGGTTTGCGGCAATTGGGGGACGCCAGCAGGCTGTTGATGTTAAACAGCGTTTCGTGAAAATAAATGTGCCTATATGGTGCTAAAACTATTGTAGAGGATAAAAATTAACAGATATCATATTTATTTTGATTATTTACTTATTTATTTCGTTGTTATGTTATGGTAGACATGCATATTTAACTGGAAGTTCACCGAAATAAAAGGAAATCGACAATACTTTGGCAAATTGCTTACCTGGACCAACGACTTTTTAAACTCCTAGTGTCTGTTACAATTTAAAGCCAAAAACATAATATCCTAAATTCTAAAACATGAAGTATTTGTACCCAAAGCAAAGCTCGTTGATCATAAAACCTGAATACTGTCTGAATATAAATATCATACTTTCCCTTTAGCTGGCGGGTTCATTAAAAAATGTTGATTAAGATATTTTACGGGGAAAATATAGCAGGAATTTTGCGAAAATAAATTGAGGAGTACCTAGACGTGACTGAGCTTATATACGTGAAAGCACTTAACCCGGGGACATTAATATTATCCTAAGTTGATGTGGCATAGTGTACAGCTAGGGAGCACAAAATGCGCTTGCATATTTTTCACTTGGGTTTTTCCTAACGTCTTATTTTAAGTTCATTTTGACAATGGAAACATGGTAAAGTCATTGGTTACCACCATGAAACTCTTTTTTTACCCCTAATGCCTATTTTTAAAGTAATATTTAATGGCTACATTACATAACTTCAACTGTTATCATACTTTTGCACCAATATAAATGAATTGATAATTATATAAATTATAAGATAAGCAATCCTACACATGTTACAATGATAACTTCTGTGAACGTTCAAATTCAAACACTCAAATACCAATAACGTGTTCAATAGTCTAAATAAAATTTTGTTTGTTTAGCTAAATGAAAACAAAACGTGAATTCCCAGTAATAAACTCACAGAGGTCGGATTTATCTTCTAACACGTGTCACTGTAGTCTGTGGGTCCAATAGCGATTTCAGCGTGTAAGCCTAAATTTATGATCACTGATAAAAAATGTATTGCCCCCGGTATATTTATCGTATCACCGCGGTCAGCTTTTTATTGGTGTTTATTTCACATTTCGGGGAACACAATTCACATTACATACTTCATTTTTAACCTGCGATGCAAAACGAGGGGGTAAGTTAGTCTGTGTATCGGTGTATCTGTGTGTCCGTTAGCTGCAAAACAGATGAACCAATTTAGACGCGTTTCTTTTCATGCTAGTTGAAATAGGATTGTTTTTAGCTAGAATTAATGAAACAATTGAGAGCCGTTTAAGACATATCAGCCCTGGGGCTCTAGCAAAACAATACAAAAGCTACTAACGTTTTTCTTTTCTATCACTCAAAATTTATGGGATGACATACTCGTACGTTTCGATAAACCACGTGGCCAACTGTCATCTCATACATTTTTAACGATAGAAAAGAAAAACTCAAGCGTTTGCATCGTAGCTAGGGCCCCTCAAAGTTGAAGTCACTATTTTATCAAAAGGTTTTATGTATTTGATAGTTAACATTTCATTTTATAAAAGTTTAAGCACTACTCGTATAACCAATTTGCTTTTACCTCAAATTTTAATTAAACTTAAGGTTTTTGGGTATTTGGTGAAGGATTTTAGTAAATAAAATTAATTAGAAAGCTAAACCCGTATCTCATTGTGCAGGGTTTGGGTATTTGCACGGTTTTGGGATTCATTGTGACCTCACAGTCTGCGGCGAGGTGCGATTGAAATTTTTCGAGTGGAAGCGACGGGGTTTATACCAGTTCGAGATTGAAATTTGCTAGAAGGGCACGTTAAAATAAGTCAGTAACCTGTAGGCCTAGACAAAATGTGTTCTGCGAATGTTATCTTCATCGAAAATTTATAAGATTAAGGTAAGCTGCCGGACGCTCAAGTTGAGCGCTTATATCGATTCAGCCCCACCGGTTTGTTAGATTCGAAAATCGTTTACGTTAGCGTTACGCGTTGTGTTAGGTTGGAACTAATATTTGATTGTCTTATTTTTCGTCAAGTTTAGGTACCGACATCTACGACCTTATACGTATTTCTATGCCACTCACGGCGATGAATATGATAAAATATATTAAGTATACTGTTATAAACGATAGTTCTATAAATATTTCAGTTTATTTGCATAATCTCTGAACTATGTATGATATACTGAACATAATAAATTCAGTAAAAACCTTGTATATCAATTTAAACAAAAACTTTGTGGCTATCTGAACTTTAAAGAAACAAGCTCTATCTACCTTTAAGGATAGTAGCAGTATCTTTATTTTATTTTGGTTATAACTAGCTGATGCGTCAAACGTCGCCTTGTTCATATTTTTTTTACTGTAAAAACATTAATTAAATAAATTTGTCAGATCCGTCCGACCTTTGCAAGTGACGTTCTTACCACCGAACATCTCTTGTCGTTTCTAGAAGCCAAGCATCCTTTATTGACCCCAGTACTTGGGTTTTAACACAATAAATAAACTGAGACACGCCACTGCTGTCTGCGAGGCTGGCAATTGAAATTTTATCCCGGCTTTATTCCCATCGGCTCCAATAACGTTATATAAAATAAAATATCCACTAGTACATATTCGGGTTGGATTTTAAATCATAAGGGGATTTTTTACGAGTCTTGTATGGAGTTGATATTTTATGATAGAGCTTGGTTTAAGTTTTATGTTAGTCTGGTCTTTTAAGAACCTATTTAGACGATTTTAAACAAGGGTTGTTTTAGGTTTTTATATTAAATTTAAAGCGAATTGATCCTATTTTAATTATAATGTTATTGATACATATAAAAACGAATACAAACAGTTAATAGTTATTAATAGGGCCTCTAGTTGGCTTTCTAAAACTGTTATCATGTTGTTAACGTTATGACAGCTTTTTTAATTTGACGAAAAATAATAAGTACTTAAAGTTAAAACAAATTAAGATCTTCAAGCCTTTTTCATGATTTTAAAGACACGAATGGTATATTACAGTCAGGTGCAAGTATGTATTATAGTGATAGACAAGCAACGAATATTTATTAATTGTATCCTTGTATTTTTCCCATAAGTACCCATTTTTAACAATACAATACAATACAAAACACTTTATTGTCCACCAAACAAAAACATTACACAGAATTTTCACAATTTAGAAGACCCAGGTAAACAACAGGCGGTCTTATCGCTGATTAGCGATCTCTTCCAGACAACCTTAGAAGGGATAAGGTGCAAGTTAAAACAATTTACACGGTAGGTGGTGCAGACCAATTTCGAACAATTACAAGGAACTATGCTAGCTATAAAATACAATATACCTATAAATACACGCTTACCAAACTAATAAATAGATAATCAAATATATATTAATACAAACTAATACATTATAATGACTTACATGAATAAATAGATAGTAATAAATAAATACATACATAAATGTCAATACATCCACATCAGGGAAAAAAAAAAAAAAAAAACAGCCACATGACAGAAATGCATAGTGAGAGAAATGTGCTGAGACAATACAATTAAGACTGCGACAAAAAGTGCTCAAGGAGAAGTTTCTTAAATACAGGTAAAGATTTAGCCAGCAATTTTTTTTTTTTTTTTTTTTAATTACGTCATTCAGCATTAAAACTACATAATTAAAATTACATAAATCCATACACACATAAAAACAGTTTACTTTATTGATACTTTTTCGCAAATTATTAAAACACGTGGTTTGTTACACGTGCGAACTGTCATTTTAACTAGTCCCGAGTCTTGTATCTCGCTTGCAACTCGGGCCAAGACGCCTCGGGACTCATATCAAATGACGAACTTTCCGCACATGCATCAAAATATACTATTAAAACATTTACATTTATAATATTATCAGCAAAAACAATGGTTCAACCTTGTATTAACATTGGTAATCTCTCCTCTCATTCACCATTTGGACCGAACTCACGATTCAAATTTACGAGGCTATCCCTCAGGGGCCAGCCATTTCGTCCCAGTTGCGCGTAACCTTTGGCGCATAATTTTAAAATATTGGTTAGCGAGGCTCGTGTCGTGATACACTTCAATATCCATTATAGATGGCTCAATACCGAATACAGGGGGCTGTGTTGAATACAAACTGCCGTTCTCCCATTCAACCGCTGTGTAATACTTCATTTGAAAGCTTTGCGAGCATGATGTTATCACTTCATAATGTACGCTGTGAAAAATGTTACGTTACAAGCGTTTTGTTGGGGATTCTTGTCGATATTTTAGGAAATTGCACGGGCTGTCGCAATTTTGACAGTATTTTTCTCATAAAGTATGTAATACCTGAACCATGATGTATGTTGTGGAACAGAATAACCGCATCAGCGGATAAAAGACTTAAGAATAGAAAAGAGTTTTATCATGAGAAAATGCTGATTACAAAAATGGTGTAAATGACCACAGAAATTTATAATAAAGAACGAGTGAAGTTCTCATAACTACGTACTCCATTCCTAGGGATAACTTTAAGTATTTTCCTCGTGTATGTTTTGTCAGACCGTACGCCAATACGAAAATATTCACCCCAATATTTTCACAAAATCTCGACCAAATAACACAGATATTAACATCCATCACATTATACGACTAACTGTTATTTTACGAGGATATAATGGTCCGATAACGGTGTTTTATTGTCCCCTAATGGCTTATACCTGTCTTACAGCGCCACAGTAGCGATATGGGCAGCTGACGCGGCGTCAATTTCGCATAATGGATACTAGTATCTTTACTATCGACGTACGTAAATCATAATTGTAGGGAGATTGGTGATTACCCACACGCGGCTGTCTTGCCTTTTCTTATGAACGGACATATGTTACAACGGGTATAACAATATTGCTATGAAAGAAGACGTAATGTTATTCAGACTGGGTACTGTGGAAGACAATTAAATAATATTTTGTTAACTATTGTGATAAGTAGTTTTATAGGACTATGTTTTATTTTTAAAAGCCTTACCATGCTGCTGCCATTGCCCATCATACTACCTGGGGCAGCACTAGAATGATCTAATTGCTCTCAATATATATGTTGAAAACTCCATGTCAGATCATAAACATTATATTTGAGGTAACAAACAAGGTCGCTCGGGAAAGTATCACGAAAACTAAGGAACCCAAAGAAAACTTCCTGGGACACTTACAGGGGCAATCTCAAAAAATATGTAACGGATTTCCCAAAACCTGATAAAACCCAGATTCTCTTGACTAGGCAGTAAACAAGACAGGCGTTGACAAGGCCTACGAGCAGAATTGTCACTGAAGGAATCTAAACCAATAACACAACGACATGGTGGAACCATAACTGGAAATGCTTCGTAGGTCTACTCGTACACGGCGTATATTCAATCACTGCTCTAGACCGTTTGATTGAGAAAAATACAATGAACGAGAAAAGCGTCTTGGAGATGATTCTGTGAAGACAATGTCCAAACCAACACAAAAAAAGCGAAAATTCTCAGAAAGCTGTTCAAGACAATCACAAATTATCTCGGCCTACTCATAAGACCAAATAATACTTTCAGTGCATATACAGAATCTGCACCGCTACAAGAACAAAATGGAGCTCTCAAGCACTGACCAGGCTCATGATATTGGTGTTTACCTTATGCATGGCAATTGATGACATGCATACTAAATATAATTTTAAATAACTATACTCGGTAGAAATATGCTCCAGGGGCTGTGTTTGAAAAAAAAAATGATGTGAGTGGCATCTATAGTGAGAGACGAGACAGTGACAACCCTCTGGTTTAGTGGTATCACGAAACGAAAAAGCTATTCCCTGCTAAGCAACCTATGTAAATCTAGGGCGATCGAGCGGCCCGCTAAAGGACAAAAACACTCGCAATCACTAAATAAAGGGTACAAAAGCAAGCGCTCCAAAGAGATTCTACAAGGCAAAAGAGAAAAGACTTGCGATGTGACTAGGATCCTAACAGAATAGAACAGATCACTGACACTGACACTTATCTGTTTCTAAAGGGTATGAAACAAGACATGCAGGTTTTGTCTAGAGACAGAGTAGTAAGCGATCTTCTGCTCATGTGGACTACTGAAGCGCAACAGAACTATCTACCGAGGGCGACATATCATGGACGCACAAGAATACAACTCCTCACTGCCTAAAGCATCTCGAAATTCCAGGACGCAACGGGTCTTTGCGGTGAGCTCCAAACAAAGGGCTGGCACAATAGATCAGCAATGGTCAAACAGCACACAAGGCCTATAGCGGTGGCTTAGGGGTCGACTCATGATCGTAAGGTACCGAGTTCGAACCCACGAGGTCACCACATACCAATGAGTTTTTCAAAGTGAAGTACATTACCCGATGCTTTTACGGTGAAGGAAAAACATCGTGAGGAAATCTATACATTCGAACAGCTGAGTGTCTAAGTGGGTAATTGCACAGAAGATCCTAAAGGGGTCGAAATATATCTCAATCAGCCCATCTGTAAGATAAATAAATAAATAAATAATCACAGAACAATATCACACAAATTGACCTAGTCCCAAACTAAGCTCTAGGCTTGTACTATGGGTACTAGACAACGATAAACTTATTTATATAAAGAAATATATACTTAAATACATAGAAAACATCCAAGACTCAGGAACGAATACTCGTGCTTATCACACAAATATCTGCCCTTACCGGGATTTGAACCCAGGACCCCCAGCTTCGAAGGCAGGGTCACTCCCAACTAGGCTAGCGTGTCGTCAATAAGATAAGATAAGGTCTATCGCAATCCCAATAATAATAATAATAATAACGCATCTGTCTATTTCCCAGTCACCTAATGTCTATGCCCTAATGGTTGTAGATATCCGAAATATCTAAAAACACTTAACACGATTTCGAATCTAAGTTAAAATAGGAAATGAGATATAAATAGCCAGACAGCCATATATAAAAACGTGTTTTTAATAGATGCCGCTGATATCAAAGCAAAATATTACAGTTCGTAATCTAAAGGTCATGCAGCGCTCCCTTTAGACTACCAACTGTTATATTTTGCTGGTTCAAATCCAAAATACGATCTGTTAAATTTTAAACAACATACTGGGCTGGGATTCTACACGGTAATAACGATATCGTTTTTGACGTGTTTCCATATTGTCTTATGTCATTTACAATAATGGCGACTGTGACATAAATTATTCTAAAACACGTCAAACGTGATATCGTTATAGCACTGTAGAATAGAGGCCCTGTATTGTAACTGAGCATTACCCGATACGATGGCCCAAACGACCAGTTTACTTATACAATACAAGATACTATTTAAGATACAGTAAGTTGTGGAACAAGCTCAAATATTATCAGTCGAGAACAAAATGGTTTTGGATACGAGTCAGTCAAGCAAAAGGCGTAAAATTTATCGGGACATCCTTCCTTTATCTTTTCTCCCTATAAATCATATGAACTTTGTTGTTTACGCTAGCTACTCGTAAATATTCAGTTGGGAACTAGCGACTACATAACATAACACTAAAATGACAATGGCTGCTTATGTACTAGTTATTATCATAAAACACGATGTTTAATTTAGTTTAAAAGACATCAATTTAATTAAAGTAATCTAACTAAATCAATTTGCAATTAGATTCAACAACCACCTATAAATATACAGTATTTTTTGTCAATAATTACCTTTTAAAATAAATATTAGGGTTAGGGAACATTCTTACTCAAATGACCAACTTTCAAAGTAAAATCTTTGCTTGTACTTAAGTTACCAGATAACGATATGATAATTAAAACTATAGATACATCAATATCGACTTAATTAAAATTAAATTTTGTCTTTAACAGAGTATGGAAATCGTGACTAAAGGGTCACTACACTATCAGAATGAGAATCATGCCCTTCAGATAAAACTACTTTTTAGGGTTCCGTAACCAAATGGCAAAAAACGGAACCCTTATAGATTCGTCATGTCTGTCTGTCTGTCCGTCCGTATGTCACAGTCACTTTTTTCCGAAACTATAAGAACTACACTGTTGAAACTTGGTAAGTAGATGTATTCTGTGAACCGCATTAAGATTTTCACACAAGAATAGAAAAAAAAACATAAATTTTGGGGGTTCCCCATTCTTAGAACAGAAACTCAAAAAAAATTTTTCATTAAACCCATACGTGTGGGGTATCTATGGATAGGTCTTCAAAAATGATATTGAGGTTACTAACATATTTTTTTCTAAATTGAACAGTTTGCGCGAGAGACACTTCCATAGTGTTGAAATGTGTGTCCCCCCCCTGTAACTTCTAAAATAAGAGAATGATAGAACTAAAAAAAATACATGATGTACATTACCATGCAAACTTCCACCGAAAATTGGTTTGAACGAGATCTAGTAAGTAGTTTTTTTTAATACGTCATAAAACCATTGATCAAAGCTACAAAGAACTTTTATATTCGTATTATGTTACTTGCTGCTACGGAACCCTTCATGGGCGAGTCCGACTCGCACTTGACCGCTTTTTTTATATCATACAGACCTAGACATAAGCCGTCTCTCCAAGGTTACAATAAAAACTACTTTTTCCATACGCTAGTATAATGCTTTCCACCAGATTTAATACACCTAGGCCGATTGTATAAAAAAGCAACATCAATCTTCGTCTCCTGAATACCGGCATAATACGACTTGGAATAGTTTACTCCCCTCTTGTCGCTTGCATTCGCGTCAAATTTTCCGAAATCACCTTCGTAATGCAAGGAAAACATACATCATGATCACAAAGCCTCTATAATAGAGCACGGGGACGCCCGTATGGAAATTTATCCGATTTTCGCTACTTCCCGTCTGTAACAACATGCCAAAAACGATTATAGGATTTGTATATTTTGCTGAAAATACGTAATTCCGATCACGAATTTTTCGCACCGGATCTAAGATAGGGTCCGAATTTTTTTGTTGCTGTTTCTGAAGTAGCCGTAATACGATTTTGTATCAGCGATCAGCTACATAATCCGTCTTCACGAAGTGTCATCGCTATACAAAATGTTTAGAACCTAATATCTCGAATTTGAATGACTATAACGCACGATATATAAATTGTTAATCACATGCCTTGAAAATATAGATTGAAGGTATATTCTCGTCATCTTAATTATGATTACCATTTTATCTCTTCTTTTATCGATTTCCACAGGATCTGTAAGATTTAAACAAATAACACGAAGATCATATGCATTGCAAGAACGTTATCGCTATCGAATATGTATATATAGAATTGACGTAAGCTTCGAGTCGTCGTCGAGCGTTGATATCAATTGCATACCATTTTTCTGTTTTCGAAAACCGTTTACGTTAGCGTTTTGCTTCTCGTCAAGCCTCGCGGATCGATCAGCCAATGAAATACTCATACCATTTTACCCGTTCTACCCTCGCGCTTAGTAGTACTATTCACGCTGTTTTTCAATGCCTTTATTAGTTCGCCTATCTGCATTTGCCTTCCTCGAAGCATAAAAAAATCCTTGATTACATCTAAAGAACTCTAACATCTACTAACGCATTCTTGAAAACGGGAATATTTATAATAGCTCTGTACCTATTTCATTTTTAGATGGTAACCTTCGTTCTTTGATTTATAAACACTATCCATTTCTCATTGGGGTAAATCACTCAATATGACATGTATCCGGCGACAAATTAGATTTCGATCAATTTCTTCATTATTTTATATTGCCTTTGGCATATATTCTATACCCAAAAAGTAATTTCGATAAAAGGTACGATCGTCATAAAATTGGTGTTTACGATGAGGAATTCAAAGTGAGATGTTCGTGATCTGCAAACATATTTAATACAAAATCAAAGCGCATATAGGTAAGTTTTGAATTATACAGCAGCAGTTAATTGCTTTTAACGTGATTGCTAGTTTCGGGATTAAAACAAAGCTAATCGTTATCAATCACTCAAACAAAATTCTGATGGACATCAAATTGCCTGTTTGGGAACTCATTATTAATCTGTCCTATTTTGTCTTAATGCCGTTCCACAGTAAGAGTTAAATTGGTCCTTAGCAGGATTTCTTTCTAATAACTAACATTTTGCAATTAATTTTGTTACATATACCAGCCCAAGATGACTGACAATAAATTCTGTTACGCCGTGTAGGCTTACAAGTCTTACGAGACATATTTACCGGGTGTCTATCATTTCATCGAAAAAACCTTTCATCGAATGTATAATTTCATCGAACGCTATTTTCTACTGAAACCATAATGTTTTCAGGATATCTTAAAGATCTAACCTAACCTTACCTACGTAATTAATGTTTAAGATACCCTAAAAACATTATGGTTTCAGCAGAAAATAGCGTTCGATGAAATGAAATTCGATGAAGTGAAGTTACTATATTTACCAAATAACCCAATATTTCGTAGTTTTAACACACTATTTAAAGCAGTGACAGTACGCATATGGTATATGCACGTCGTTCATCACTCTAGAGCCGCGCCGAAGGCAAGCTCAGCGCATCAGCACACCAGCATAAATCATAGCAGATTATCTTCCAAGATGACTGTCTACCTTATGCATGAGGAATTTATGGCGCTGCCACTTTTAAGATCAAGGTTTTTCGAGGTGTACACTTACAGTAACACTTTTTACTTCAAGTTCTAATATTGTAACATTAAACATAGATGAAACGACCACTAAAACAGTTTAATACTTACTCGCTATATGATTATTTATAATCATAATGGTTATAACTATCGCAATGCATAACGTTTATTTTAAGAAACTATTCACTCAATTTAAACATATATAAGACAATTATAGGAACGTTAACTTGCGTTAGATATTTGAGTAATTCTGAAAAGTTCTAAAATAGGTCCATGAAAATACTAGTTTTAAAACTATTGGTCTCTAACCATTTTTAAACCACGTAACGTAACATAATAATTAATTATTCTTATTTAAAATTTCCAATAGTTCATACCGTCATCCAAACGATAAACTTAAAATAAAAAAGCCAATTCGCCTAAATGAAAAATACCCAACAATCTCATAAAATATGAAACAGCATTATAACTAATATTACCCATCAAGTATTTATAAATGTAGTCCCGACTGAAAGTTTCAAAACTCCATTAACTATGCACTTGTTTAGTCAGAACTTTGGCAAATAACTTGAACTTTTTATCGATGGATTCACTTTATAAATAAATCCATTGCAATTCCTAAATTAGTTTCTACTTTCAATAAGCTCTCGATAGAATTGGAAACTTTTTTACCAATAAATAACTTAAATTTCCAAATTTAATTGTTAAAATTGTTGTAGAATTGTAAAACATTTCGATCTTTTAAATTAGAGGCCCGGATTGTTAGAGTTTTCTGAATCAGAATCAGATTCTTTATTTGTTAAACATAGGTAAGATAGGTTACAGAATTATCAACAAGTTTAGAGTTGTTGGTTGTCTGTTGCTCTGCTTACCCTACTCTGTGAATAAAGGGGTGACGTTATGTATGTATGTAGATAGGTAGGTTTTGATACAAATCAAGACATGGTGTAACAAAACTATCAAGATAATTCAGATGCCATTAGGCATTAGGTCCGGCATTTGTACTTATAATGATAAATAAATAAAATAATTTAAATGATTACTAAAAATAATATGGACATCAACAAAAATTTAACATAAAATTGGATATTCCTGTTTTGAATTCGCTTTGTTCTCCAAATTTAAACTACATGTAAAATATACGTACGTATACTTGAGATAAAAAGACATTAACGTTCTTCAAAGCGCTTTACTCACAAATTCCAACATACAAATGGTAAGTTAGCAACCTTGTATACTTCTTTACTGAGGCAAAATAGCGTACACAAACGTGTATTTTATTTAAATTAACTTATGAAACTAAGAAAAGAAGTGAGTCTCCGGAGCACTATTCCTTTGGAAGAATTGCCGCAGCGGGACGTTTCGAGCTAAATCTACATTAGCTTTGGTTTCAAGCGAACAACTCGTTTACATAGTTAATAATGAGTATAGAGATAAACAGGATTAATTTGGGAATTCAAACTCGAGTAACTATTCTTATAAGTTAATTCAACATTTTTATTTTCATTATTTTGGTGGGTTTATTTTATTAATAAGCGTTTACTTTGCTTATGGTTTTTTGACATATTTATAAATTCCAAGACCGATGACGTAAAATAATATATCTAGATAAATGTCGTCGTATGACTTCTACATGGACTTGTAATTCTTTCAGACATACCACTGAATATCGCACTACATTGTAATTTAAAACTCAATATTCACACTTTACTTTTAGTGGCAGCAAGAAAACCTATTTTTTTATAAATAGGTAAAACAATAATTTTCGATATATCCTCAAAAAATGCAGCATAATAGATTTTTTTTGGGTCATACATACATACATAACGTCACGCCTTCATTCCCAGACTGGGGTAGGCAGAGCTACAGAATACCAACAACTATAAACTTGTTGATATTTCTGTAACCACAATTTGCACAATCTGGCTAAGATGTTTAATAGTGTATTAGTGACAGGTTGCAAGCCCATCGCCTAACAGTACTACAAGCCATTATTCCCTTAGTCGCCTCTTACGACATCCACGGGAAGACATGGAGTGGCACTACTCTAACCCGGCAACCACACGGGTATATTGGGTAATTTTTTTTGGGTATATTGGATATTTTTGTCAATACGAAATAGAAAAGTAAGTAAGTGAGGATGTTTAGAATTTTTTGATTTCTGTCTTTCAAACACTCCAACGGATTTGTATAAAACTCGGCATGTCCTGTTTATATTTTATCACGAAATATGTTACAGTTCCCGTGGTAAAAGAATTCTTCGTGGATAAAGTTAATAGATAATAGGTAAGATGTTTATTCAGTAAGTATTAATTTAATACTTGTAAAACATTTTTTCAGTAAGGGCCTGTTTCACAATCGACAAGTAAATTTATCTGTCACATAAAGATGTCTCTCTCCTTGTCTATTTTCAAGTGTCAGAAAGAGAAAGGGCTAAGTTTATCTGTCAAATAAGCTTTACTTGTCGATTGTGAAACAGGCGGTTAAACTGTAAAATACAAAATAAAATATTATCATTAGCAAGCGTAAGCGCAAGAACGTGTCAGAAAACAAAATATAATTATTAGACATTCAATCGGGTCTTGACTCGATGAAAAATAACGACAGGTAAAAGACAGACGGGTTCAAGACCTGATTTTATATCTAATATGCGTTGTAAAAGTTGAAAAATATTGTTTGCAAAAGCGTGCTATACGTTTTGCATTACACAACCTAACTACATACTGGTATAGACCTGGAAACACGAGGCAGCATGAAAGGTAAAACCAGGCAGCCTCCCGGCGTGTCGCTGCGCGTAAACACGGCGGACAATCACCACCGATACTTATAGCAGTAGACAGGCACACAGCCATAACACCCGACGAAGCAACAAGGGAAGTTTACACATGCATCATAGAATATAGAATAGTTTGCAACACCATATTAATTGGAAAACGTTACGCCGTCGACATCGTTTTGTAACAGAAGTACACCTAGCATTGTACCGGAGATAAACTTCTTAAATTTTATAAGTTTCTTATGAGAAATTCAAGGTTGTCATTGTAAATATTTATTTTGTTCTGAATTTGCCTTTTTGCATTTTAGTGTACGTTTGGTTTTCTTGGCGCAATGGAATACTGTATCTTATTTTTTTATAAAAAAGACAACATAATAATTAATATCCCTTGAATGTTTTAAAAAAAACAATCGGTAATTTCTTGCACATTACTAGATATACCGCACCCGCGGTTACGTAATAAAATAAAATACTAGTAAATATCCTGCGAAAAAAAAATAATTTTAAGTTTATGTTTTTATTAGCGCTTGCTAAAATTTATTTTATTTCGTGAGGCACATTTATCCGGTTTCTGAAATCATTTATAATTTTTATGCACCAGCCAAAAACTGTTTCATCGCTGATGTTTTCTCTTTTTGACGGCAGAGACGCGGGGCTAAGGAAAGATTTACTTAACGTCTTAAATACTTACTTGTACAAGTGATTTTCATGGTAACAATTCATACTCGTACTCTTCCAACGCACAATTGAACTTGACTTAAAAAACGATAAAATTATACGGCGCAAGTCTGGCGCAACATCCGCAATGCGATGCATCTGAGCACTCCGCGTATACCCTTATGCAGACGCTATTGATTTTGTCTGTGTTAGGGGGACAGGCTGATAATCATATTATATCGTATTTAAATATATTGTGCAAGGGTTCTTTGCATAGCTATCGAGCGGGTAGGGCTTTAATTTAACCTTGAAACTGGTTCCCCTCGTGGCTATTAATTTTTTGGCGGCCATGTTGCTTTGTGTTCTCTTTCATTTGCAGTATTTGCTTGTGTTTGAGTTCGGTATAAATGTGTGCGTAAAGTATTTATGTACATAATTGAGGTTGGCAAGTTTAAATAATGACGGAATGAGACCAAATTATAATAAATAAATAAATTTTAACTTTTGATCATACATTGTGTTTATTGATTTGTTCATGCCAATATGGTAAATATTAATTATGATTATGATTGATCCGTTTTTTTTACAATAAAGTTTAGTAAATAGCTTGTCCCGGGTGATGATAACTGAGAGCAAAAAACTTCAAAAAGATAAGTCATCTTTTAAAATACTCTAACTCATACAAAGAAAGTTAAGGCAAAGGTCTTGAAAAATATTTAGACTTAAAAATATCGCGTTGAATAATGTATTAGAAAACTATATATTATTTCAAATATACCTACTCTCATGGTTCACTTCACAAAGTCCCTAGTCTGGCTTCAACAGGTTCATCATTGGATTGCAATGCAAATAGGTTTTAGCACCAATAACGTCTTAAATTTCAGCTTAAAATGCGCTAACCTTTGTAAAATCAAGACAAAGGAAGGTCGGTTTGTCGATGATATTGGATTACTAACCATCATTTAATATCTCGGTGCATACTTTCGTGTATGTATACGCTGCGTTGTACAGTGTTGTGTGTAACTCAATGAGTAGAAAACAGGGTGATTGAAAGGGGTGCTCTTTAAAGTGGTGTTTGGGAGTCTGGAGTTCTATTTATATTTAACCCGTTCTAATGTAGTAAAGTTTCAAAGTTGTTTCGTTATACTTATTAGAAATCTTAGGTACACACAAGCCACTTGAATATGAGTAGTAACGGTCACAAACCACAGAATATTGCAAATTCGTTGCCAAGGATGATAACTAAAGTGTTTATTTGCTTTTCCATCGTCTAATCCAAATTCAAACTAAAAAACCGGCCAAGAGCATGTTGGCCCATACTTAGTGTCCCTACACTGAGTAAGTACTTAATGGCTTCGGAACCCTTTCCGGGAGGAGACACTTGACTCTAACAAAAATTAACGCTTTAAAGCTTAATATTTCCTAAACGGATACCTTGATCGAAAAATTGTTTTCACATACCCACAATATTTTTGAAAGAACTATCCAACGACACGCACACTATGGGGTAGACGAGAAAAAAATACATCGTAGGGTGTAGGGGAGATACCCTAGATTTTTTATTTTATTTTATTGTACCACTTTGTTGGCGTGACTAATATGTATTCACGCCAAATTACAGCTTCCTAGTACTAAAACTCTGCGCTATGCTGCGGACGGACGGACGGACGGACATGGCGAAACTATAAGGGTTCGTAGATCGACTACGGAACCCTAAAAATTAGGAACATCACTAAGTTCCAACTTAATTTTTTCATGTTACAATTAAATTTCTAAACACCGAGTGCGTTTAATCTTTTACAACCCCATAACATCGCGAAATCATTGCGCGAGTCAAGAACATGTGTTAAGAAACTTTGTTAATACTTAATGTAATTGCACGACGTTGATTTGTAGTTAATTTTCTCTCAAAAGCCGCGAGGCCGGTAATTTAATAACGACGTACGTACCACACACGAGTTAATTAGTAATGTTGTTACGTTTAATGTAAATGGGGTTCTGAAATCAAATATTTTGTTCTTCGAGAATTATTGTAACGGTTTTGGTGGACATACATATTAAAATTTGGTCCTAACTTATTACATTAAACGGATCAAACACGATCAGGTAACGATTTTAATCTGTATTTTTTGTAGACGATTTTGATAAGGTTTTGAGTTAAATCACTCAGGAAAACTAATTTCCGAACGCCGTAGCTACCACGAAACCATTTTCTAATTCTACTGGGCAAATTTATTAATTAAGAGTTTTTGGGGATTATATTACTCAGACGTTCCTTTTTCAAGTAGGCTGAAAGTATTTTGAAAAAAAATAGACCTCCTATTTTATCACCTACAAAATAGATCATAAAATAAATTCGTCCTAAAAGACCTCACAGTTCAGAAGCTAAAAATAAAAAACAAGTCCTGAGCGGACCTAGTCGCTGGCAAAGCCTTGTTTCATTCTGCCAATTCCAATTGTTCGAAACATTGGTAATCAAGACGCTAACCGGAAGCATGTGCCAAGCGTAAAACCGGTCTCAAATATCCAACTCAAATCTCCTTTATCTTAATACGCACCCCTTCCCGTACGCCACCTAATTACCGAAGGTGATTACATACTCCGCTTTACAATGTTTGCGTAGACTATAATTAAACCAAGTTAATCTGAACGCTCGGTTCATACAAAATGGATCAGCCTGTAGACGGGACTTTGAAAAGACGTCTGAGATGCTAGTTAACAATCTAACTTTAAGATTGTGAGTCGAGATGTATGTTTAGTAAAGTTAAATGTAAAGGGGAATGTTGCTTATTAAAAATGTTACAATGGAGAGCAGTAACGGAGTTAAGATACGAATAATTTCAGAACCTTATATTTGATATTGACTTATTAAACAAAATCGCAAATTATTTAACAACAGCTCTTAATAACTTGACAGTAAAGGCGACTATTAAAACTATTTACACTTGTGATCATTGTCATCATCGTGCTAACCTAACCTAACCTAACCTAACCAAACGTGTATTGGTGGACAAAGGTTTTCACCAAAGATCACCACCATTATCGTTCCTGTTGTAATATGCGTATGTCCTGAAACTATGTTACCAATGGAGGATGGAAAGCAGCGTTTTCTGAGGACACCCTATAACACTCGCCAAGTGTAGTGATAAACGGTTTTGGCAACTGTACACTATACAAAAGTAATATAAAGATACGAAGAATGTACTGCGTTGTGATACATTGCAAAGTATCAAAAGAACGTAGGGATAAGGGTCAACCCTTAGACATTTTTTATGTGTTAATGATAAATTACAATTTAATCATCTAATGCAAACAACAAAAACAACATATCTAAAATAATCCACTGCCACTATATTATTCGTTTAGAAACGTACACCGATCTCAGCAATGGTGGAACGAAATCTAACCTGTCTCGTGTATAAATAATCGCAGGTTGTGGAACGTCTTTGAACGTAATTAAGTAACGTTTAGACTAGCGTGATACGCGAAAACGTTGTAAAATTAAATTACCGTAAATCACATCTGAGATTTACGGTGTTACTATGAGCCTTGGGAGAAATCGAATTAGTCTTGCGCGTTAGTGGTTTGCGTTACGTTTCAGATGAGGAATTTACGTTAGACGCTAGCGAGGTTGTATATCTACATTATTAAGTAAATACGTGATTTGGTAGACGTTTCGCTTACCTAGGACATTGGGTATACGTTGCTGGAAGAGCTGGTATTTACTAGTTAGGACTAGCAGTAGCGGTAGCACGAACATTTCAGTTAATGTAACGTTTTCGAATCACTTTTTCTATTCGAAAATGTGGGCTATACTTTTACCGTAGCCGAACCCCTAAAACAGACTTACATTCCAAATTCAAATTCTTAACATTTATTTCACAAAAACACACTGCAACACAACAAACATAGTAGATATGCAAAAAAAAACAAAAGAAAACGGCATAAGAACAAGACCAGATTAGATATAAAAAGATATTTTTTTTACGTATACTTTACGTTAGGTACGTTACGCTACTTAATAACGAAGTCACTGTCAACGTGCTAGAAAAATCCTAAATAAACAATAAGGGGCTTAAATTCCAATCGTAATATATTTATTGTGAAACAGGCTACGTTAACTTTACCTAGGTACTCGATAGATGAAAAAATCGTGATCGAGGTACAGTTCTTGATCCACAGCAAATATTATTTAGTTCAGCCAAAAACGATGCGTCGAAACAACATTCAATGAAACAGTCGCTGAAGCAATAATTTGTGGAAAGTGCACAGGCCAATAATGAAAGAGCTGCACGAGGCTCGCCATGTTGGATTTTGCTCTTGTATTTTTATTTCATCACTGATGCATCGCTAGCGACCCTTTTATTATTGTGCAACTAGACTTCGCTCACGGCTTCGTTGGCATATCACTCGTCTGATGTTATTACGGGAGCTACCAAATTTTCTAGGATAACTTGTTTTCTGTGGTATGTAGAAATCCTGTTCCTGATCTTGAAGGTACGATTGTACCGACGAGGTGAGGCGCGGCGAAATAAGATGAGACTAAAATTTGTATAAAAAATTTCAATTCCTTCTTCGGTGGAAATTGTTGTTTTAATACAATAAAATGTTTCGCTTTGCCGGTTGAAAGCAGTTTGAATCCTGTTTATAAACAGCAGTCAAAACCATTAGAACTCCTTGACAATATATATTTTAACTTTAATTACTAGAATAATAAATGTTACCTGTTTACAATGCAAAGACAATCCCCTTTTTAAAAACGGCTTTCTGTCGAACAGTCGTTGGAGCGAACAACTCCATACAAGCTGGCTCACTCAACAGGTAAAAACCTAACTAATAGCCTAACTAACGCCTTTCAATGTTGTTTGTTTGTAATGTGAAATCTGTGAACATGCTTTGGTAAATTTACTAGGCTACCTCTAGTTAGTTTTTATTGGTAACACCTTGTTTTGAATTTGTGTGACATTGTCCTTTGTTTTTTTTTATAAATTTGATTGCTGGTAAAGAAACTAAACACCCTTATCTCCTGTAAAATTAGATTTAACTGATTGGTCCTTGTCGATTACTGATACCGTTCCCATAATAATTATTCCTATGCCTTTGGTAAATGTTCTATGGTATTCAGATTAAAGTCAGTATACGAGAATGCTATCAATATTTCATAAAAACTCCAAAGTCAAATAATCCTAAGCGACCCACCAGACATGAAAGGTCGCCATAAAAGTCTTTAAATAAAGAAAAATTTATATTAATATTTGCCTTTCTATTTTACATTGCACAAAATACAATTTCCATTTCATCTCGGGATATTGGAAAGAAAAAGACTAAACAAAAACCTAGTACTAATGGAAAAGTAATACCGTTTCTCGATCTACGCGATCCTCGACAATAATAACGTCTCGTCGGATTTAATAAGTATAATCCCTCGTAGTCGGTAAACGCAAACAACCCCGTCTTCGATATCTGGATCCTACAATAGGTACTTGCTATCCGACATTTTATTTGAATTTTCAATGTCTTAAAGTAGAAAGCACTCAATATTTTCAATACTGATAAAGGGCGTTACATAACGGTCTGCTGAATTCTAAACTCGAATCTGTGAATGCATAAAACTAACAAGATTAAGGGTGTTCCAAATTAAAATGATTTCATTTCAGAATTTCAGTTTCGTTGCGTGATAACGAGAGCTTGCTAACGTCTTAATTTCCTGGTCTTAAGTTGGGCTTAAGACTTGGCATCTCTTTTATCTACTGATATAAATCTTTTAACACTCATTCCGGGCTTAACCAGATCCGCTGTGAGCCGCCAACTCGAACAACTGCAATTAGCTGTAGTCACCAAAACCGTAATCGCTGAGACGAACGAGCTACTTATAAAGCTTTAGCACTTAAGAGATGTAATTTTAATTTCAACGTACAAATTCATATTTTCTACGGTAACATTTGTACTAAGCGAACAGTTTTTAGATGCTTGTGTTTTAAAAACTGAAAGTTTAATGTTTTTACTGTTGATCTTTAAATAAGCTGCAGTTTTATTGTAACTGCTGCTTTTAACGTTACTTTTTATTATTTTAAGCTAAAAGCCGACACGTAAAATGAACCCAAGAATTGTATATCTAACTTGATGCTTTCTAATTTTATAATAAAACTCTTTACAACTTTAAATTCAATTTCTAACGCTTTGCTAGAGAATGAATATTAATTATAAACCATTCCTTAGTTTTAATGCCGATTCGGCGGAGATTTTGCTGGCGAGGTAAAAACGGAGTTCATCTCAGATTAATAATCCGCTAAATTAATTTAAATTTGAACTTCATCCAATCTTCGAGGCTAATGTACAGGCTGTGTTGCGGCTAAAGGGTTTTCGTTTATACTATAAATAAGTACTGAGAAAAAAACTTTACTTGTATTCTGATGAGCTTTGAAACAGTTATTCGTATACGTTTGATTAATTTGTGTAGGAATAAGGTTAAGACACGCATTTCACATTAAACTTATTTTAACAAATATTTACGGTAAAGCCCCTCATATGGGATAGGTATACTATATTATAGGGTATGTTGTATATTAAATGTATTTTATTATTTTTTGGTCCATTTCATAAACGTCACTTTGGATATTAAATTAAAGTTAAATCACAATTTACTAATCACATTATTATTATACAAGTATACTTCTTTTAAAAAAATGTTTCCTTATGGTAAAATTGTTGTTACATGTAGCTTTTTTTAAATTAAAAATAAAGGTGGTTCAAACATGAGTAAGACAAAGTTCCCAAAACAGAACATCCTGTGTCTCAACAATACGCGCAGTCATCAACCCTTACACGACTATAAATCCGCCGTGCCACCCATAAATTATAGTTAACCGAACCACATTTTAAACTACGGCGAATTTAATAACGCCACGCATCGATTGCTTAACGACTTCCTTAATTGAATTATTTGCGTTGTCTCGTGATATATTAAAGGGTTGAACAATTTAATAACTGATTTATTTTGTTTCGTAATTAAATGGAAAATAAATGTACATCATGCGGTACCTAGTTGTTTGTTTCATTGCAAATATGATTGTAAATCATCAAGCGGTAAAATACCGCATCTTTGAAAAGATAAAAGTCACTAAGTTAAACTTATTAAATACTTATCACCAGGACCGCTAAAAGACGTGCTTACATTTTTTCCTGGTGATTGCCAAAACCATCTTTGATCTTATTAAGTTATTAAATCCTAGTAGTAAATGTGTAGCTCTGGAAAGCCAGTCGGTTACACCTGCAGAGCTAATATAAATAATTATCACCACTGACCTTGTCTTGTAGCTCTTCAAGAATGTAAGACCTTGCGTGGGCAACTCATCACTTCATCTAATTTCACTTCATTGAATGTATCATTTTCATCGAATTTCATTTCATCGAACGTTATCTTAAACATTAATTACGTAGATGTTTAAGATACCCTGAAAACATTACGGTTTCATCAGAAAATAACGTTCGACGAAATGAAATTCGATGAAATAATACATTTGATGAAAGGTGTTTCGATGAGACGATAGTCACCCCCTTTTGTGTAATACAATCAGCTGATTGTGTGTCCTCACGATATTTTTTTCTTTCTCGTAAAAGCACTTCCACTACACTCAGGTTATAAGTTTAGATAAACTCTTTTAATGGCGACCGCTGGGGCTTAAAACCTTACCATCACGAGTCGACACGCACCGACGCATTTTTACACCACTGGAGCCTTATTTTATTCGCGCTAAAACTAATTCTACCGGTTTAGCGTTGAAAAAGTCCGGAATAAATCCTGTTTTTTTTCCAAACAACTCGTTTTTTTCGGATTTTTTATGAAAATATCAGTGATATTTTCTTTTTAATCTATAATGAGTCTAATTTGCACCTACAAATGGGCGACATCGACGACAGAGGCAGAAACAATTGAAATAGGTGGCGAAAGTGACAGTGATTGACTAAAACCCAATAAAAACAGAAAAATAACATTATATTTTTCCGGAATATTTAACGCTACTCGGGCTAAACCTTATTGCTTTTAAGATGTTAATGTATAGTCAACGTTATGCTATCCCTGATTTAATTGACAGTAATGGCCGCCGATTTAAAAACAATACTATAACAATACGTTTCGAGACAAAGTAGAATAACCCTGATCTACTCAGCTTTAGTCCTACCATAAAATGCATTAAACATCCATAAAAATACCAAATATGTACCTTCTTCTTCCTCTTACACTTTTAAATGTACTTAAAAAGTCTCATCCTATATAAGCCCACTGATACTTGCACAGACCCTCACTTGTCAAAAACCGCGGAAGTGGTCCGGATTACTTAGAGAAATTAAGTTTATTTTTTAAATCACATCACGCTCTAATTGGCGGAGCACGGCGTTTTGTCCCCTAGGAAAATATTGACTCGGCGAAGTCCCTTTACATCTTGTGTTGTACGAGCCAGATTAATGTTTGTCCCCGACTATTTGCACTGTTCTTCATAAAAATGCTCCAAACAGAAGTAAATTTAAACAGAAGCGTGTAAATAAACCTTTAATAACGTTCCGTGTGTTCAGCGACATTATCTGGTGTAATCCGTTTTCTGTGATTGCTGGCTAACCGCGCTCTGTATTCCCTGTTGGGTATTTTGTCATTTTATTTTTAAGTTTTATAACGTTGAGTAAATGCTATTCGTATTCATTGTGGCTAATGAAATTGTCTTTTATTTGCAAGGGCTGTTAACGATATTATTGGATACAGTTTTTATGTGAACTAAACACTCTTTCATTAAACGAATGTTTACAGTAAGTCCATTTACAAAGTTGTGCTGTCTATCGTTATAAGTTATAACGTTCACTCCCGCTTTTGATATATGAAAAAAGATCATAACTGTTTAATAAGTTTTTATTTACACATTCAGATGTAGTGGAAAGTTCGTATTTATGTTGTTTTCTCAGTCGCTTTTGTACCTTATTGAGAAAGAAAAATAAATGCGAACTAATCCGACTAAATACGGTATTTTTTATGCACGACATCTGTGCTTTTGATTTATTACTGCTATAAAACCAGTCAGATTTAGATAAACAACATAATATATTAATTTTAATTGCCTACTATATTCCTCTAAAATGAAATTTCCCCAAGCCAAGTTCAATCAAGTTGTTCAATTTCAATTTTATATTAATGATGATATCTTACCAGAGAAGCAATATTAAGTGTAAGTATTAAATTAAATCGGTCGTCATTTAAGTTATTTTAATTGTATTATGTTATTAAACAGTAACTCTTCTTTCAAAAACCACAAATATATGTTGGAAAATCAATTTACTTCACAATATTTCCAGAAAGAGACATTTTAACTAAGACTTTCAAGTATTTACTTCAACCAAATAACAATGGAAGTACCAGGGAAGCAGAAATTTGAAGTGTGCCAAGGCGGACAGAGCAAACACTGCTTTTGTGACGGGGCGTAATCTCCGTCTGAGGATTTTAATTACTTATTGGAACTTGTGGCCGCCGGGCGTCGCGGTATATTGCGACCATTGCGAGGTTTCGGCAGATTGTAGTACCCTTACTATTTGACTTGTTACTATGGTTAGCTGTTGTATGTGTTTGAAATTGGAAATTCTATGTAACATTTGCCCGTTGTCTGCAAAACATTACTTTGTTTATTTTGTTTGTATGTTATGTATTGAAATATTTGGTTTTAGTGAGTACATTAGTAAAGGACAAATAAGTCGCAACCATTTTAAAACTAATTCGCCATTTCGGCATTCGTCGTGACGATGATATTCACATCTTCCCGCGAAAGACGATGTAAATAGTATTCGAGAACCGCCGGTAGCGCATCCTAAATCAACATAACACAGGATGAGACTTTGTCGGTCGCGACGTCATTATTGGTGTGTTGTGTATCTTTGCAGCTCTAATGTAGACTTTAGAATAAAAGGTAACAAGTACCGAAACATGTAAAGTGCAAAAATGTATACAATGTTTGTTTTTTAATATGTCACTTAGTTTGTTTTATTCCTGCAGTTTTAGGATTGAGAGCGTAGTTTGAGTGATTGACAGTTGAGATTGCCGTTCAGTCATTACGGATGCCAACGTCTAAGATAGTTCTGTTTTAGTTATCCGTTGCAAGTTGGTATGGAATATTGGTAATACTAAAGTTGTCATTCAATATTCTAATATCTTATGGAGTTTATAGCTCAATCACTAAGAGGATGATTTTGCATAAGTTTGTGTGTAAGCAACGTAGCTTAGATGATATGCGAAACTAAGATTAAATTTTACACAGGCGTGATATTGTGTACTTTTATTCTGAAACTTGATTGTGTTGGTTTTACTCACTACACCGTAAGACCGCGGCATCGTTGGATTAAAAACACTTCAGTCGATGAAGCGTCTATTGCGCGTTGGCAATCGAGCCGAGAAAAAATAACTTTATATTCATCTGTGAGGTAAAAAAATACTGTTTGTATTAAAAATATTTCTTAGAGGTAGATCTCCTATACAAACATTTAAACCACTTTAAAAATATATAGTTAATCATGGTATTTTTAATGTCGATATGACATCCAATTTACAGTTGCGTGGCAAATAACACAGGATGAGTTGTTTTGACGAAATGTTAAATGTCTGTTAGTAAAAGTACTGCTAATTACACAACAAACTAAGTTAACAAGAATAAAATAAGCTGATGCTTTAAAGCCATAACCAATGTCTATAACAAACCTTAATTGCGTTTGGTTGTTACAATCAGAAAAGGCTCCACAACTAAAACGCTGCTTTTCATTATGCTAAAGACAAAAGGCCTTTATAACGGTTTAATCATCACAGCGTTACATAAAGCATGTGTCGCGCGATAACAAATTCAATGCCAAAATCACGAAATCGACTCTATTTCGTATTGTAAACTAAAGCGTGGCACTGAAAGGATTAAACAAGCGCACCTCCGTGGCAATGACTTCTTTCAATACACGCCGGCAAATATTTACACTGGGTCCTTTGATCTTAAGTCGACGCTCATTTCAAACCAACGTGTTCTTAATTAAGCTCAAACAAGACGTGCTAATCGAAGCGTGCTGTATATAGCGTACTATACTGCTTATTTACTGTTTAAATATTCAATGAGATGGTAATGGAACGGCGTACAAAATTATGCTCCGCGTTGTGTTTTAGTTAGGTTGGTTGAATATTTATCGGAAACAATAAAAATATCCGTGTAAAATTTGGAAATTATTTTTGGATTCTGCGGCAACAATGTAAAGGATAATTTTAAATAAGGCCAGGATATGTACAGTGAAGTTTTTCTATCAGCTCAAGTTAGACGACCGCACACAGAGTCGGTTAACGACAATTTTTCATACCCAACTTTGAAAAAGAACGAGCTAAATTTTCTTCAATGTCAGAGTACAGCGGAGAGTTTCGATTTTAAAATAAGATGGTTATAAGATTAATAGGATCTACTTAAATGTATTCATCCCTCATTAAATGAAAAGAAAACAAACCGTACCAACGAAACAATAAAATTAGGTAGGTGGCTAGTTTTCAAAATAATTGTACCTAATGAAAGACTAAAATGAAGAAACGGTAAAGTCACGAAAATTAACCAAATAAATGTATGACAAATTTTTGTTACCCACATGTAAAAGTTACCGTTCCTTCATTTTAGTCTTAATAGGTACAATTATTTTGAAAACTACCTATGTATTTATGATTTATAACTATATTAAGTATGTTGTGTGGATTACATAAATTAATCTACCTACATATTTATTGACTTTGACTTTAATCAAGTCGGACTCTACAGATGCTCTCAATTCAACTGATTTCCTCAGCAAAGATACTGACGGTTTGATTTCTCGATCAGATTACTGCGATCGGTTCTCAGGCTATCGCAGACCAGGGGTAGCCAACCGGCTGATTGGCAATTAGTTTTCCTTGCCAGGTGTCGGCAACGGGATCCTGTATTAAGCCAGGGGTACACAAGATACTTAAAAAAATGTTAATAAGACAAAGGTTATTTCCTTCACAAATATACCAAAGGTGCTTTTTTTTAATATTTGAAATGTAAATGGTCTAATAAAAGTACTTTTATGTATGTAAGCTCGCGAAACATGAAATGTTCTGCAATGAATGGACAGAGTTTTCAGTTTTTCATAACGGTAACAGCAGGTAGTGCGATGCTTTGACGAAATTTCTGCACATTTTTCACGAACGTATTTTCGCTTTTGCACATTTTCGCTGTGCTTTTTTATCATGAACCAAATCCTACGTACAGCGCTTCTATTTTCTTAATGTCTTTCGACTAGCTGTCGTTGTCTCACTCGCACTCGCATTTGACAGTATATGTGTCACTAGTGTTACATACGAAGCTTACCGAGATACATTTAGAACCCTGTCTGTGGGATTACTAATATATCCTGTACATATCTTATTTCGACGGGTCCCCTGGAGCCGTAAACTTTTCTGAATTTCTTAAATACCATGTTTAACCCAAGTTAGATTGATAAAAATCCTGAAAAGAGTTTCATATAAAAATACGTTATTACTTGCGTGAATTATGATTTCACATTATGACTAACAATAATTATGACAGACGATACAAACCCTAAACATAGACAATATGACCAAAAAAAATATGGGAAAATATGGGCTCCCCTTTTTAGGAGCTCATGCACTGTGAGTCGGTATACACCAACCTTAATACAATGCTGTCCCAGCATTCGTAAACAAAGTTCTCAATCGAAAGGGAACTCTAAGTTCGATTACTGGAAAAGTATTCTGGATCTACAGTGGATTAAAGGACAACAGCATTTGGACTCATAGGATTAAAAGGGTCTCTTTGATAAAACTACGTATTCTTTGCCAATTCTTTGAGTCTACATTCTGTTTGAGTGTCTTATGACAGATTATTTTCTTACCGATCAGATGGGGCGCTAGGTGATACTTTACTATTTTATTGAAGAAAAACAGGGCAAGGGCATGTCGGACCATGCTCAGTGTAGGGTCCCGAAGCCGTTAAGTACTACAAAAATAAGTAATAACTAATTTTCTATTTAAAGTCGTTTAGTCTTATAGTTTCGACATAGCCAAAAGAAGAAAACACAAAACAGACATGATCGGTTCTTGAGATACTGGCGATTAAAGTGTTTATACCTACTAAAATCATCTAAGACGGCACCAAATGATTTTAAATAGAACATTAGTTATTACATGTTGATTTTTATACCCTACACTGAGCAAGGTCCGACATGCTTTTGCCCGGTTTTTTTTTAATATATTCATGTTACACTCTGTACTTTACATTTTATTCTAGGCAAAAACAACGCTCAGTTTATCTGCTGCTGTAACTAATTACAGTTTTGTGTACTAGGAAAGCATGTTTTGGTCTGTACTTTCAAGAAACAAAGGACGGTTATCCTACACATCTACACACTTCACGCTCCTACGGATTATCTTCTCGTCGTTGAGGATTTTGAGCAATTATCTTAATCGGATTGGAGCATTCGGGACGTCACTAGGCAACAAACCACAAAATTAATCCCCCTCGTAATTGCCCCCTTTAGGCAAGTAATTTCATATGTGGTTGTAGGTTGTTTTATTATGTTAGAAATTATAATTATGATAATATTCGCACATTTTGGACAGTTTATATTATTTCTGGTAAAAAGTACATGATTGTTCTTTAGAATCAATTCAAATATTTGTGTAGAATCAAAGTGAAAATGTTAATTTGAGAATGAATATTTTACTGCTAAACGACGTTATTCTGGTCAAGGCTTAAGTTACTTGGAACGTATTCCCAATTGAGCTATTAACTTAATAATAAATTGACTATGACATTCACTGTTTACTGCGACAAAGGGTATCGAACTCTATGTCGATGACATTAGAAAGATTATTGCGAACCCATTATAGAATAAATAAGCTATGAATAGTATAACGAAGGCACTGAAATATAATGAATATTATATTGAACGGAGATATGTATGAAATTAAATAGAAATATTTACCGTGTAAAGTCTGACTGCTACAGGTATCTATAAAGAAAATGTAAATGACACATACATTGCACCATTCTGTAATATAATACAGTATGGTTGCTAAGCAACCGATCAACAAACAAATTTTGAAGTCCAGACGTGTTTACTTTCAAACGAACGAGCTAATTGACAGAACACAGGGTGATTACATTTTCAAACACGTTTTATATTTATTTTTACAGACATAAATTTGCTAATAAGTAACAAACTTAATATTAGGTAGGAAATATTTCGATGTAAAACTTGAAGAAAAGTTAAGCCTTCAAACAAGGCCTTGTCTGTTAAGCCGATTTGAAGAAAAAACACTCCAACCCTAAGTATTTCCCAAAAACTGTTCCAACATTTCAACGTTCGCCAAACATGAAACGTCATGAACACAATAGGTTGCTCCATCTCTAACCATTTTTATCTTCGAAAATCCAAAATAGATTCTTTCTTTTGTAAAAAGAAGAGCTCTTATCACGTAATTGTCTCATTTTCGAAAAACATTCGAGAGGGCTCGACTAACCCCAGCGTTGACTCTTAACAATGCCAATCAATGAAACATGAAATCCGACTAAGCAGATGCATTGATCCTTTCCACAACACTGCACTAAACACCAATACGTTTCTCAACGAATTCCAACTGTCTTGCGTTCTGATTGGGTTGCTTTTCTTTTCGTTTGACCTATTCTAAACACTATTTTTCCTTGTTGGCTAGGCTATTGTTAAGGCAAAGCCGGCCAATCAGTTCCATCAGCACTTGAGAAGCCAATGAAGCGTGTCTAATGCCTTAGTTCGCGAGGGTTAAGTCGCAGTTGGTTCTGTCATTTCATCGATATATTCGCTATCTGTTGCGTCTGGGGCCTAAATAATAGGAAAACTGATGCTTTTGCTTCGTTGCTCATAGATTGGGTTGATTGTTGGATTCTGGTTTTCTATCGATTTCATTAAGGCTAGCCATAGCAAAGCTTGTACATTGAATACCTACTAAAAAAACGACACATACGTTGCGAATAGTATTGCAGAAGATAATTAAAAACTTTATATGAAACTTTGTAGAAATATATTCAGTAATATTTAAAACGAAACACAGCTTTGTTAATAAGAGTGCATTGTTTTGACAATCACACTAAAGTAGACACAAACAATACCAAGTTCCTATTATTTTCGCACTTATTTAATATCCAATTATACCCCTCCGCAAACGCCACTAAATATGCCAGACAACCAAATCCTCAAATAAACCTAATACATTATTACATAGTTACTCCCCTCGAAATGATTTTTGTACGATGTCGTTGGACGCTCATTGTGGGCTCTCTGACGTGTGATGTGGTGCGACATTTGGCGATATGATTTTCGTCACAGATACAGGATGATAAAAAACTATTTTATTCGATTTGAAAATTTGTTGGTGAGCTTTTTTGATGATAACACTTTGGAATAATATTTTAGTTTATAAAAATATGATCGATGACCACTAGTATAGTATTTTGGGTGATTTTAAAAACTACGGCTGAGCTTAATTCGCTATATTATGACCAACAGAATTCGTTCTCCTCACACAAATATTTAAACTCACCAGTTCCGTCCCCGTTTGTAATACTATGATGTTGAGGCTACCCGTGAGTTTATTTTCCACAACGCGCCAAAAAAGATGGCGGCCTGGCTGGCCGGCTGTTTAAAAAACAAACAATTTGCGTGCAGAATAAAAACGTAGAGAGCAATATATATTGCGGGTTCTGTTTGTGTAAAATTCTGACCGTTTTGAGGAGAGGTCATGAATAGACCAGAAAAAATAACTGTAAGTGAAGATCGTGCTTTGCTTTGTGTAAAATAAAATTCAAGTTTCATCTATTTGTGAAATTACCCAACCAATATTCAAATCTATTACAAAATCGAGTCGAAATTTTAATAAATGATCAAATTTACGTTAGCGACAGGTGTCGTTTATTTATTAATCATTAATACTACACCGGCTCTACAATAATAACAAAATACATATGACATATAACATACAACAATACTTGCGAAGTTTAATTTCAAAGGCTGAACGTTTTATATCAAAACATGCATAAAATTAAACTTGAACCTGACTTAATAAATTATTCATGACGGCAAACTTTTGCTCTTAAAACAAGTGCAAACAATTGCAAAAAGGCCAAAAAAACAGCCTGTATTCTCTTGGGGGCGATTTGACGAACACCGGCCATGGTATTGGACAAGTGCCTTATTTAATATTACGTCCTATAGCCTCTGTATGACACGGGCGTACCAAACCAGATTGTCTGAAACCCTGGCATTGTGTAAAAGCTGTAAACGATAATGCGAGCCGGGGGGCAACATATTTTGGTCACTTTGTGAAGTCTACGTGTAATATCCCTACAATTTGTGTATAGCCGGACTATTGAGAACGCTTAGTTGTTTATTGGTGGATAGGAACGGTAAATTAAGCTTTTCTAATATGCCGTATTAAGTTTAATAAAACGCATAGGTTTTTTTTTTATTGTATGTAATTATGCTTGTTTATCATTATTAAATGTTATAATGAAGATAAAGATCAACATGGTACAAAGTACTTTTTTAAACCTTTTATAAACAAGCTACAGGATAAACTCAAAAGTACAACCGAGACGAATTGAGAAAATCCTCCTTTTTTGTTTAAAGTCGGTCAAAAAGTGACCAAACGCAAGAGCGAGTAACATTGAAAATTATACTTCCAATTTATGTCAAAAACAAATATTAAGCTTACTAGTCAATCTTTTAAAAATAAGACTAAAAAATATATAAGTTTTCCGACAGAACATTAACACGGGCTTAGTGTTTATTTTCAAGGTATCACTTTTACCCAACATCATTACAAGCAAGTTTCCAAAATATATGAGCGGAATAATATATCTAGTATGAAATTCAAGCGCACGATGAGTGTCGTGCGAGACAATATTAATGACTAGCCAGAGGCCGCTTTATTAATAGATAAAGCTATTAGAAAGACTTGTCCCGCCCTTTATAATGATTGGTATTTATTTGATAAAACAATCGAGTTGAAATCCCCTTTTTTAAATTCGGTACAAAAAAGAATATATTGTCTATTTTTTTATTCCGTAGACTAAAATGACATTATAATGTGTTGCCTGTTTTTTACAACTTGTAAATAGTGATGTGATACAACCGGTTCTTAACAAAAAATATGTTTATTGATATAATAAAAGAGTCTGTAACGCAATGAGTGGATAATCCGTGAGTTCCAATATGATACAATACTTTAGTTAAAAATGCCACCCTTTTGTAGATGTTTAGTTTCTTTTTAAAGTTATAATGAAGTAAAAGATACACATGGTACATACATAAAGTGTTGTTGTCATCTTATATTTAAAGGTAAATTAAGGTAACAAATAAAGTCAACAGTAACAATAACATGAGAAAACGCACTGAACACATCCAATCTCTATACGATATGACGAAAGTAACGAATCCGAAAAACAAATGGCGATGCATTGGTATCACGTTAGTGTCATTCTTTTATGTTGGCACTAATATTTAGTCCGATAAAGTAGGTTATAGGTTGAGTACAATGCTGTTTTTATTTGTAACCAATTTTCAATAAGAAACTTAATTATTTTTTTAACATAGGTACTAATGGTGTTTTTAGTATATCGGTTATTAATAATTACACCACGAACCGAAACAAAGAACAGCCGTTTTGTAAAAGCTGGCCACGTTATTTTTACATTTGACATTTGTAGCTGTCATTTTAGTCTACGAAATAAAAAATAGACTTTATGACAGCAGGAGTGAAGCGTTCATAAATTGTTTATAAGTTAATAGGGGCAACTGCCTAGTTTCGTTTTTTCGATTGCATTGTCGGACCATGCTCAGAGTAGGCTTTCGATGAAAACTATCTCGAAAACCAACTCTACGCGAGGGGACAAGTTAATCTAGAGAAAATGGTACTTTTGCAGTGCAATAATTATATCCTTAACAGTCCCCCAGATCTAAAAATTGATAGTGATGTTGCTGGAATTAACGTCTGGAGGCTCCAATTTAAAAGTTTTCTTATAAAGTCCCTTTTCTTCTAAAATAATACATATAAACATATTTTTTAATATCCAGCAACATATGAAACACTATTTTAATGTAAATACAAAATTGCGTAATTTACATGCTTCTGAGTACAGCGGTAAGCTCATATTTTAAAACGTGGATCACCATTTTTATTACAAAATAAAGAAACACATTTTTCTTCCTTATCTCAAATACTTGAAGAACATTTTTATCAAACCAACTAAACTCTCCCATCACATATAATATTAATACACACTAAAAACATCTAACGCCACACCTGAAACCGAATTAACATGTCCGACCAAATTAATTACAGGCGAACTCACCTTTTGTTCTCATAAAGACAATGCAATTACGTCAACAAACCTGTTAGAGGATCCCTAATGGAACCTCCATGATGCCAGCCTGATGTTTACCAAACGCAATTATTGGCCAGGTCCATTTATCTATACGAGATTTTAAGCCTAAATTCACTTAGGGCAGGGGCCTTTAAATTTTGTGCTCTGGTTACATTGACGTTAACTTGACACGGTATGGCTTTCAGTAAGTGGCCTAATATGATTACGGTTGCCATTTGCCGTTTACAAACTAATGGACTGTGAGTATGCATACTGTGCAGCGTTAACTGTCACACTAATTAATTGAAAACGGACTTTATCCTGGATCTTACTAAAAGCAATCTTTGAAACCGGACTCCATGTTTTTAATACTGTCGTGTATACTGCCGCTCTAATTCAAAAGGAAGCATGTCCAAAAAAAACACTTTTTGTAATGTTTTGGTAGATAAAACGTCAACATAATCCTATGATAATACCATTTTTTTTTATCAAAATTTTAACACACCTACTAAAACGTTATATTGCCTGCCATGCAATTTTTTTGGCTTAGTGACCGCGATGAATGCACTTTGAAAGTTGGAATGAATAAGACTGCTGAATTTCCAGCACCGTAAATGGACGTAAGTTGGATAAAGATCACATTCACGTAGCAATTTGCCTGAAAATTTTAAGCCAATAAGATGAACATTTTATTATTATTTAAAATTTAAGTATTCGTTCCGACATGTTTGTGAATATCGTACAACTTTATTATATTTTGCCGTGAATCAAAACTATCTTCCGTCTCTCAATCTTTTTTTGTCAGAACTATTAATGATGGTAGTTATATTGTCCGACACCCTTTATTAAAACAGTTAACTGGTTTGACGAATCCGAACATTGAGATAAATATAACAAGCATTATTAGGTAAGTTAAGATGTTTTATTGACATGTAATACGAGTATATTTTGATTCAAAAATTATATGTTAAGTCCAAAAAAAAACCCTATTATTTAGTCTATAATCTGCATACAATGAACTCGTTGTTAACGAAATATAAGTGAAACAACATTCTTGAGTAAAAAAAATACCTGCAACGTTTACATAGCTTGAAGATTATCAATTAATATTAATTAACACTTTATGTGGTGGTTTAACTCGGTATTATAAACAGAAATATTATTTACTTACATATTGTAAATTCATTACTTACATCGACTTTGAAGTTTGCTCTTAACATCATATTTTAATGAGATTAAAATTTCACTAATGAAACATGCGAGTCAATTACAGAAAATAAGAAATATGACTAGTAGCGATGTTAATTAACGTTATAAATACAATATGCTAAAAAAAAATATACAAACTGCATAATTAATTTTAAAATGTATGGATTTTCCATTTCAAATATTTGGAATGCCTCGTGTGGTTGCCGGGTTAGAATTGTGCCTCTCCATTGTCTTCCCGTGGATGTCGTAAGAAGCGACTAAAGGAATAAGGGCGTGTAGTTCTGTTAGGCGATGGGCTTGCAACCTGTCACTAATACACTGGTAAACATCTTAGCCTGATTGTAAAAAATGTGGTTCCAGAATTATCAAGATTTTTTTAGGAAAAAAAAAATCCGTTGATCCGTAATTCTGTTGTTCTGCCTATTCCATTACAGGAATGAAGGCGTGATGTTTTGTATGTATGTAAATATGTGTATACATAGATACATACAACGTTTGTCATGTCAATTCAATAAAATTCAACCTCTCTTGCGTTCATATAAACATGCCTACTCCAGACAATTTTAACTAAACAAAAACACGAAGCTCCCTTACACGCTTACTACTAACAATAGAGCAAATCAAGTCTTACTGCCATCTCCAGGGCAATTTCAGATTTTCCCGGTCAGTTAGAGTCCAGGGAAACAAAGAGGTCCCCCACAGATCTTGTCCGTTTTAAACAAGGGGTTTTTACCCCAATTAGAGTGGGACCCGTAATTATTTCCGCTAATACAAACTATAGGAAGGAGAATAATGATTAATGCAGTATTTCAGAATTATACTCCGATTTGAGTACTTTGGATGTGTTTGAATTACAGTTAGAATCATTAATAGCTATTTCTTAAACACGGTCTAGAAAATATGCATGACGCTATAATAGAGATTTTTGAAAACTGATAAAACATAGGTAACGAATTGATGTATTGTAAGCTATGGGGCTTGACAAGTTGCATTCTATGCTCGTTACCGTTTATGTTTCGATAGGCAAATGTATTGAATTGACGTAATCCACGGAGATAGTCACGTGGTAGATCAGTCATGTTTTCACTGTCAGTTGCGCTAACAATGAGTTGGTTAACGATTGCGTTTGTGTTCGATTTAAATTTGTCTAGCCCTACAGAATCTATCGCCGGCGCCTGTTCGCGTGTACTGCTCGCACGTGTCGGTCTGCTAACGCTCCAACTTCCAGGGCAATTTCACTCCTTAATGAGATGACCATTCATGGATGGATGCTGATATATTTTTTGATGTACCCGCTTCTTTTGTAAGGAATATAAAAAAATATTTAAACCATATTTCGCATGTAAGTCAGTAACTTGTGTATTTATGTTATGTGTACTGTTCTATTTTTTCTGTCTTAATGTGCGTTTTTGTACTTGTGTTTACTGTTATCTTGTATGTTTCTGAAATAAACAAAGTAAATAAATTGCGTCAGCCGCTAATGTCAAATTCATACATCTTGTCAGTTTTTTAAAATCGTTAATGTAAGCGTTCGTCATGATAACAACATGACATGTTTAATCTACATGAATTTGTCGAAGGCGTTTAAGTGATAGAGTATCCTCCGGCCTCTATTTTATTGGGTAAAACCATTTTATTTTCTTTGACAAGTTATCTTATTGTCAACATAACGATAGCTCTTATTTACCATCAAGACGCCATCTACTTATTAGCCAACCTCGAAAGCAACAGAGTCCGTAATTTGAGGTATCAAACCTGACAAGTTACAGGCAGTAAGTAGCACAGCGATGTGACTACAAGCACAGCAGCTATATGATCACATGCACAGAAGACCTCTTTGTCTGAACACGTATTTTCTACAGCTTCTCGTGTTTTGTCTACGGTTTTAATTACAAATGAACACGTCACTAAGAAAACGGCAACCATCGACAACATTCCAGCAAAACAACTGTTCAAAAACAAGAACCGCAATCACAGCCGATCTGCAAAAACTCGAACATCCCCATAAACCAAACCCAGTTCATAAAATACCCAACATTCTCAGCAGCATTAATCAGCGCAATAAGGCACAAAGAGCGGGGAAAACTCGTGCTTTCCACAAATGCTTCCAATCCACAATAGCCCGGGATAAAATGCGAAATAGCTCTTAATGAAAACTATCCTAACTACCCCGGGATTAATCTATTATAGTAAAGTCAGCCGCAGACGCTATTAACAAGGTTCGTAAATAATTTAATGCGTAAGAATATGATTTTGTTGAATTAAATATGATGGAGATGGAGCGTCTTGATTAAATATTTTACGCGTTCGAAGCATTTTATTGTCAAATTGGAAGGTTTAATGACTGGAAGTAGTCACGATGGAATAAATATCCAATTGAATTTCGATTCTTACTTTTTCAAATTTGTTTTTTTTTTCGTTCGGTATATGGAGGTACATGTAACTTTACCTATAATAGGTATGTAATAATTAACTAGCTTTCCATTGTGTCCAACCAAGGTCAGTTTTTGTAAATCATTTTCTGGTAGCTGCTGGTAAGCACATCTTTACTTCTTTTTTTTTACTTTAATAAATAGCAGGCAGATTGGCGCAGGTATTATTTATTATGGTTAAAATTCTCTATCCGCCCGCACCAAAGGAATGCCAATTCTAGACAGGTACGTAAATACTCGATGCTAATTATTTTCAGTAAAAGGGGTAACGTGTTGTTTAATTTAAAATATGAAATGTAAGTATAAAGTTCGATTTAAGGTAAGATTTAAATAACCTTTCAATTCTAAATGATCAAAAGACTTCAAAATATTAATTACGCTGTCCCTTTGAAATTTAAATATTCGTATCAGCACTACATTGTTCAAAAGCAGTTAAAACTATAAGTTTCATGATTTATTAGTGAAACCAAGATTTATCTTTCACTTTGAAATAACAATTTTATAGCGAAAATTTTGAGAGGGAATATTTTAGCATAAAATAAATGAGAATGTATTTTATGTGGACGTAAAGTTTTATACTGTTTTGACGGTAACTTTGTGGACCGGTAATGGCGGACAAAGGGCAGACAGTTTCCGGTCCGAGGGACGCGGAGACAAGTAAGCAAAAACAGTCTCCCAACTGTCGTATTGGAAGGAAATTAATAAACGTAAATCATCCTAGTGGAACTCTCTGACAATTAGCTTGCATTGCTAACTGGCTTTGCTATTAGACTTTGCTATTTGTCTTGTAAAATGAAATTAATTCTGTGGTGTTATAACTTGATGTTTATTGTCTGCGCGTATAATATTATTATACGTCACATGATAGCTATGTACTGTTTTAGTAGCTAGCGGAAAATTCGGAAAAATCGGGACAATATAGAAATAATCAAGTAAATACTTGACTATATAAACGAATTAAACTAAGTCAGAACCGTTGTGATCCAACTGGATCAGAATGCTATTAGAATTGTAATTGGTCTCCTAATGATAACTGTTGAATGATATAAGGTAGACTTTTAAAATTGGTTACTTTATTGCTAAGCGACTTCATACGCGTAGAAGTAGTTTTCCGCTATTTACTTGTCTTATTTCTTCCCTTTCGGGCTCAATGTTTGAAATATCCTTTCGTAGTGCACCCCAAGGGTACCCATGATATAATTCCCTTCAAATTTCAAGTCCCTAGGTTCAGCAGTTTAGGCTTTGTGTTTTCAGTTACAAAATGTGTAGATTTAACGACTATTTCCAACTAGTAGGTCCACAAACGCAAACCAAATCCATCATCAATGAAAAAAACTTTTTCTGTATAAAATACCCCTAGCGAAAAAACCGCATTCAACACAGACCATTCACAAAACCTTTCATGTCAAAAAGCACTTTTACCTTGCATTTACAAAAGTGTCTGTAGGCATGTACAAAACAGATGTCAATCACAATCAAACATAAGATTAGTGTTTGTACGCGGCAATTTTGTTTTGAATTATTGTTGTGTTAGTAAACCACCACACGCAAAGACCGCAATTCTCAAGTGAATTAAGTACCTATATTCGCAAATAATGTGCGCCATATATCTGCGGCTACAACTTAATACACGGATCAAAGAGCCACATACGGAAACGCTGGCAGCTTAGAATAAACCAATTATGAGTGAAATATTAGGGATCACTCCGGCGGAAAGGTCTTTGATCACCGAGGGCTAACTGCTTATATTTCTTTCCTGCCTCGAGCGAGAAAGAAGCCACCAAAGGCCAGTGGGTTCTCTTAATAAATTACAGAAATTGGTGGAGACTAATACCCACGGAATGGGGAATAAGCCGGCCATAACGACGGGTAACTGCGCGTGCCGAGTAATCATTTTCGGACGGGATATTAACTGACGTCTGTTCGTTACCACCGGCCTTAATAAAAGGATTGGGCGGCAACAAAGTCGAGTGGCCTTTTATGTTGCTTTTCTGTTGGGACACAACTCTAGTGAAAATGGAATAGAATTAGAAATAATTTTATTGACAATATTTGACACAATACATATACAACATGAAAATAAAACAAAAAAATACACTTATAGAATTCAATATATATTTAATGGTCCCCAAAATCTAAGATTGATAATGATACACGTATAATAGTTTTTTTATTAGCTATCCAGCAATATGTAACACGATTTTGTAAAGTAAATAAATTATTTTTACCTTTGCGTTACATTTACGGGAGGCACCTACGATAAACATTTTTTTTATTTATTTCCATCACAATCTTAGTACGCGTTATAAATATCTATAAATATGCGTACTTACAAAATTTCACTTTTTTTTACTTTTATAGTCTCTGAGAAAAAGTGAGTATGACATATAGACAGATATATGTACCTATAGATAGACATGGCGAAACTAAAAGGGTTTCATGTTTGACCTCAGAACCCTTATAAAAAATATGCACTTAAAAATAAGAATAATGCTCGTCGAAACATTGAAATGTACATTCATTTTTACTCAATTTCTTAATATAGCTTGTTTAGCCACGAAATAATGAATGGTTTTTATATAAATATTAAAACCTAAAATTAAAAATAAACTAATTCAAGTAACTTAAATAACTAAAGCCGAGTGTTTGATAAGTAGTTAACTGAATAAATGGTTAAAATTCGAAAAAAAAACGAAATTGTACACATTTCCCTGTGATTTAACTATTAGTTACGCCTTTTAACAATTAGTTTAACTACCGATCAAACAACGGGCCCTAAGCATTAAGTAAAATATACGGGCCAAATCTCTGTCGCTGCTAGTGATGTCTCTCGGATCTCCCTGTCTATCTAGTCAGTAGCGCTAGAGACGAGAGAGCGACAAGCGAGAAAATACCACTTGTGCTAGTCGTACAGAAGGCTGGCAGCATTGCCTCATTAAACTATCTATTATTATAAGTATACTGTAATTCTATGGAACTTGCTAACTATGTAAACAAACAATATATTGAAATTGACATCTAATGTCAATTTTAGTATGGCGGCTTGTTTACATAGTTAGCAAGTTCCATAGAATGACACGATATGAGTAGTTGACGACACGTTGGCCTAGTTGGAAGTGACCCTGCCTCCGAAGCCAGCGGTCCTGGGTTTAAATCCCGGTAAGGCCAGATATTTGTGTGATGAGTGCGAATATTTGTTCCTGAGTCTTGGATTTTTTCTATGTATTTAAGTATATATTTCTCTATTTAAGTATGTTTATCGTTGTCTAGTATCCATAGTACAAGCCTAGAGCTTAGTTTGGGACTAGGTCAATTTGTGTGAGATTGTCCCCACATATTTATTTATTATTATTTATAATTATTTCAACACAATATATATTATTTCAGGGTACCTTACGAGTACTGTGGTACATAAACTGTGGCCGCAATCCTCAGCAGTGAGGAACCGAGTTCGCGGTTTACATTCCATACAAAAGTAGGATATTTTAAGTGGTTCCCATTTGTCCATCAGCGTTTTAATAACACATATCCCACCCCATTAAAGCCATTATTATAACATGCACTTAGCAATAAAGTACCTAGATGCAACGTGAATCTAAATAAATTACGCAAGGATCGTTGGCGTATCGTCCAAAAAGCGTTTTCAATTAAAATGAAAGCCGGGGACGATATGGATATTTTATGAAATGGGAAAATAATCGAATTGCGCCCGAATAATGAGCCCCCTTGGGTCCGGCGAGTTGTCACAAAGGGTATTTAACTTGCGCTTAGTACTTTTTGCGCCTGCTATAGACACTTTTACGATCTCAAAGGGCCTCTATATTCGTATATTCATACGATAAATTGAATCGTTCAAAAAAGGTTGACATTTAATCTATAGCATCTATCAGACAATGTCACACAACTTGACTAGTCCCAAACTAAACTTTCATATTTTAAAATACAAAAAAGTTACATAATATAGCATCACAACTAGTAGGTAAGTAGGCAGAGCTACAGAAATACCAACAACTCTAAAAAGTCTTGTTTATAATTCTGTAACCACATTTTGCATAATCAGGCCAAGAAGTTTACTAGAGTACCTATTAGTGACAGGTTGCAAGTCCATCGCCTAACAGTACTACAAGCCGTTATTCCCTTTACGGATTTACGAGAAGACATGGAGTGGCACTATTTTATAACCCGGCAATCACAAGAAAAAAAGATGTTAGGCAGCACGGGCACTTTTACACTGCAACAACCTACAAGCTCTCAAGAGCCAACGACAAAATAACTTAGATAAATAAATTCTTACTTCCAAATATAAGTCGTCTATGGCTCAGGGAATCACAAATACACAAATATTTACCCATAGCCGGAATCGAACCTGGCACCGCTAGCTTTGTAGGCAGGGTACCAGCAAGGCTTACCACGTGTCGAGAAATGACAGGTAGATGAGGGACATACAGGTCAACTACTTCGCATTAAAAAAGCATCATATAAATAGGGTATTATTTGATCAAGTGCATTTTATATCTGCTAAATGAGAGAATAAATATTGTAGGCTTACTTTTGTCCCGCGGCTTTGACTGCTTATAGAATGCATTTAATTATTATCGACAAAATGTGTGTTGCCGGTCACTAAAGGGAAAATTATGCTTTCTATCAGTGAACGATTTTTAGTATTGGACCCTTTAGCTACAAACAAATTCAAAAACAAATTTAATTTTTCACTGACCATGAAGAAATAGAAAAAAAATAGGTCACATATGTATATAACCAAACAACAAAACCAAATTGCGTAAAATACGTAGGTTAAGTAGAGCCGTATACCAACTGACAACAACCAGCCTGCTTTTATTGCTAAAACATTACCTAATACTTTATTCATTGACATTGCAAAGTAATGATTGTGCGTTATAAATAACGAACGTTTTTGCTGCCCCGCTGTTATCGCCCTCGCCGTATTGGGGTTATCATGTATTATCTCCATTGCCAGCATCCAACCCGTTCCGTGTTCTAATCCTTTGATTTATACCAAACCCGTTGCAATACAACCATCGGTCGCAATATATTCAAATTATTCCAGCACTCTATTAACGAGATAGCTTTTACCATAGATTACGATACGATAGGTTTGCTGAATTTCATTAGAGTAAGTTCCCAACGATCCCATTTTTCCGTAATTAGTAAGAGAAATTTGCATTTCCAGTAATACATTCTGAAAGTTTGATCCAAACAGTTTCAATTTAAACGTTCCAGTATTTATTTTATACAATATCAATTGCTAAGTGACTTTGAAATGGTTTATTTAAGTTAGTGATGTTTAATTTGGAAAAATAACATGTTTATCGACAGTAAAAGTTTTCAAATAACATTGACTTAAATAAACCCGAGTACATTCCGAACGGCTTCATTCAAGTGGAGATGATTTAATAAAAAATGCCTAACTAGACAGCGCATTCGTTTTGAACATTTTTACTAAGTTCGCGGGAAACTTGTTTAATATGTTAAAGTCAGGCTTCGGAATTTATGTGCTTTCTTTGTTCAGTGCCAGCAATCTCATTAGTGAACTCAAACACCTTTTTAAAGTGAGCCCCTCGCCGCGAACTTATATTTGAACAGGCAAATACTCCCAAACATTCTATTGATACAAATAATAATCCAGGGGCGTCGAAAACGATATTTCAACGGTTTTTCGTAAAAGTTCGGGAAGTTTTTCGCATTTTTTTAGAAAGTGGCTAGGATTAATTTGGGTGTCGGGCGTAATACTTATTTACAATAATCCGACTTGTGGGAGCGTGCTTTGTTAAATAAATTTGGGTTTCAGACAAGAATTAGTGACTGGAGCAGGCGAAAAGTATCGATATAACTCATTTAAATCAAAATACTATCATATGACAGTAATAACACTAAGAAGCACTAACGAAAATATTAGTATAAATTGTCTAAATACTTTTTTAGTTAAGTTACGTTTAATATTACTTTTGAAATCAAAAACAGAGTCTTTGAATAATCTAGGTATTCGTAGATACATAAATATAAAAAATGTATCTTCACAAATATATTTCTAGTTTAACATACCGATTTAAGGTAGCAAATAACTATACAAGCAGATAAGCAAAACTAAATATAAAATGTAAATATCATAAATATAATCATGATAAAAAGATTCAACGCGGTCACAGGCCATCACCTGATGGTAAGTGAAATCTGAAGCCAATATGCGAGGCGGCAAATGAAGATAAAGTACCTAAATACAAGTAATTTCAGCGGTGGTCTTAACCCCGCACTGGAACACAGGAATGCGAACACTGTTGTTTGGCAGCAGGTTAATGGGTAAGATGGTGGTAATGATGGACGGAAAACAAAAGGTCGTTTCACTTATTTTTTTTTTTTTATACCTTTTAATAGACTTTTTTCTATCGATAAATTTACTTTCTTCTTAGCACGGACCATCACTAGTAAGTAAAAGTAACGTATGCAGATCGTAAAACTGCGGTTTAAAAATTACGCGCTCGTTCCACCAGCCCTTTTATAATCCCAAGGACTCTCCCTAATGATACCTTCGTTTATTTTCTCTACCTTAGGCAACTTTACAAATAATTGACATTTTTTATCGTCCCGTTTTAGCGTGTCTAGGGAAAATATACGAGCGTTTAAAGGAGGATTAGGTGTTTAATAACATTTGTATATTTTGTTAGGTTATGGCTGGATTAGTCTAGCGTTTGTTTGGAGGGCGTGGACGCCAGTGTCGTTCTTGTAGTAAAACAGCGTTTGCATTGTTATAATTTTAACGTTTTTCTATGGCAAGGATGGGTTACCTGATGGTACCTTATCTTATCTTACAGATGGGCCCTCTTGGATACACTTTAGGATCTTTTGTGTAATTACCCTCGGACACACTCAGCTGTTCGAATGTACAGATTTCCTCACGATGTTTTTCCTTTACCGTAAGAGCATCGGGTAATGTACTTAAGTTAGAAAAACTCATTTTTACAGGGTGACCGCGGGGGTTCGAACTGGGTACCTAACGTTCACCAGTCGACCCCCTAAGCCACTAGACCACCGACTCTCTCTACCTCATGATAAGTAAGATCTGAGAAAAGGAGCCCTAGAAAAGTTGCTTAAAGTTAACGTAAACGCGTTTCGAGAACATGTCTAATGGAATTGAAATAAGCGCTTGACGCGATCGTCAGGTAGCTTACGTCAATAGTAATCATATTAGATAACGATAGTATTTACCGAAACTTCTTGTCTAGTGCCCCTGCATTTTTATTCTCGAGACTGCAATTGCATTGCTAACCCTGAGGACTAACGATGGAATGCATCTATGTTAGTAGTTTCACCGGTTGTCATAACCTTACAGGAACACTGCTGCTAGCAGATGGTGGTACCGTAGCGGTCCAGACACGTCCATGGTCAAGGTCTTACCACCACTAAGCTCGTAAGCGTACTAAGGATCTGGTAACATTGCTGGCATAAGAGGCTTTTCATCTTGGTCCTCAGAGTTGGCGATGCATTTGAAATCCTGAAGTTGCAATTGGCCACGTTGTTGTATCACGGAGGTCACGTACAAGATTTTTAACGCTAACGTAAACACTTTTCGAAATCTGTCGAATTGAATTGATTAGCGTTCCACGCGAATATCCGGCAGCTAACGTCAACCCTATACATTTTCGATTACGATAACGTTCTCGCAATTTACTCGTATATTCTCTTGGGTCAAAGGTGATATGGTATGCTTATTGTCCTCTTTCATGTTGAAATTTCGTAGTATTTATACAAACATTCTCGGAAATTATTGTTTTTTTTTGTAACACGAAGACGCGGAATAAAAGGCGGTCGCGGCGTTGCGTTGGGCGGCGGTGGGCAGCTATTTATATTTGTATTATTTCCTTAAATTGATTGAGAATAGCATTTCGCTCGCTAAGGCTCGGCCTGCTTACCACCTTGTCAGGCAATCCTCTTTTTTCCGGGCCTCGACAATAACACATACTCCAAGTTGAAGTTGAAGCTAAAAACAATTACTATTCCAAGTTAAAAATGAAGCTAAAAACAATGTATTTTCCCAGAAAAAAAGCAATTCTCTTGTACCATTATTTCAACCATAGTGGCATGTTTCAAAAACACCCAATTTTCTACCAAAGCAGACTTTAAAGAGTTCAAGTGTGACTCTACCACGCTCCCGCGCCGTGCATCGTGAACGGGCGCCATAACATTTGCATACCGAAGCGAATCTCATGATTAACATTTTTATTAGGCAAAGATTAGGTGTAATCCTTTTTTATTCGACAATTAGACCCGTTATCGTGACCGTAAAGGTGCTATGGGTAACTCACTTAAACGTTGCGGTCTTTGATTGTATTGGTAAGCCTAATTCATCAATCATTTGAATCGAAATTGACACACACAGTTGAGACATTCAGTGTTAAACAGTTGAAAACTAATTTGAATTGAGAGTTGATCCAATAAAGTGAATTGATTTACCTGGTTTAATTAGAAAAAGTGTGACTACAACGCTTTGTCTTCTGTGTCAATTTATCATAGGTTATCATTATTACTATTTTTATTACACTTTAATAAATATTTCTATTTAAATTATTGAGTTTTAGACGACGCTACCAATCCTGTATTATTAAACGTGTAATATTTATATGTTTGTAATCACGTTCTCAAAAACGGCTCTAACGTTTTCAATGAAATTTGCAACAACGGGGGCGAAAATGTAAAGTTATCATCCTCGGGGAAATTCGTTTTCAACCCGAGTGACGCTCACGCTCGGTCTTCCAGGTACTAAGTACCTAATTGCCTAATAAATCAATATGTCACATACATTCATACATAAGAAACTATTATGCATTCATGACTAGTACAATGAATAGTGCCCACTTAAAGTTGGCCCAAGCAGTATTCCAAATTACCGTCGAAAGTCAGTTAGGCGAACGTATACGGAGCTTACTGCCAACCTCCATTATCAGAGTCGAACTTGAAGAAGTGTGACTACAACGCCTCATTCCGCCGTGTCAATGTTGCACCCTACAAAATTTGCATAGCTCATCATGATTAACATTTTTATTAAACAAGGATTAGGCTTAATCCTTTTTTATTTGCCAGTTAGGACAGTTAGGACTGCTATCGCGACCGTGACGCTCGTAAAGAGTTGGAAGCTATCGACTGTAATTAACAAAATGGCTACCTCTTAGATAAACGGAGTGCTAATTAAAGTTTGTTAATCTTACTTGGTGATTTGGGCAGTTGGTTTTGGGATTATTTCTAATTAAGGTAATGGGAAATAAATTCTTAAATACATAATTATAAAGGTGTGGTATAGTTTAAGCACATTTATTTATTTAATCTTTATTGCACAAAAAATACACTTATGATACAAAAGGCGAAATTAATTCCGTAAAGCATTCTCTACCAGTTGACCTTTGGGCGAAGCAGAGATTGTAGTGGCGTTGTAACATAAGGTCTAACTAATACACGTATACTTACATATCAATAAGCTATAATAATATAAATAACTATAACTAGGTATGTATTAACTTTGCGTTGCTAGAATATTAGCAGTCATTTATTGCTGTACACTAATATAATATAAAATTGTTTTTTATACAGTTTACGCCGACAGGTAACATATGTAGGAACGTATATTTGTTTCTAGTCACCAAGTAAAAATGTTAAGCATACTTACAACCTTGTCATTGTCACTATCATGATTGTCATTTGATGTTCAGTTTAAAATTTATTATGACAATGCACTAAAAGTGGTTAACATTATCGTACTTGTGCGAGTACTATTATAGTGTCAAAGATTTTTTTATCGACCCCTAATCAAATCAAATCAAATCATTTATTTCATGTAACATGACACATAAATAGTATTTATTTTATTTTATTTTATTTACCTACCATTTAATAATGCTGGTGGGAGCATGCAATCCCGCATGGTGTGACATAATAGCACAATCAGGCTTATCAGCTATCATTTTTAGAATGGTATTGGGACTGTCCCGCACCCGGCGCACCAGGGATGCAGCGCGCCCGCGCATGGTTGCATAAAAACATTCAACGCGAGCCTCCGCAAAACTAATGAAAACTAAATTGAGGGAGCCGCGGAAGATAAATTCTACACGGAGGTACAAAATTGCGTGTAGGTATTATTTAGTTTAAAAATATTGGTTTATTGGACACTTTTGCTATAAGATTTATGGCCACTAATCTCAACAGATTTGGAACCTTCTGAGCCGGTAGATACATCTAAAGACAACCTAGCTAATTTTCTCAATAAAATGATAACTCTGGTGGGTCCAAGTTATTTTTATTGTTTATCATTATCACTTTGATAAATTTTTGCTAATGTAAATTTTAGAAGCCTTGAAATTGTTAATCCCTGTGTTACCCTGTGTGGTTTCCGGGTTAGAATAATGCCAGTCCAAGTCATCCCGTGGATGTCGTAAGAGGCGACTAAGGGAATAAGGGCTTGTAGTACTGTTAGGCGATGGGCTTGCGACCTGTCACTAATACAGTAGTTAACTTATTGGCCTGATTGTGCAAAATGTGGTTACAGAAATTGTAAACAGGTTTTTTTAGAGTTGTTGGTATTTTTTTAGCTCTGCCTACCCCACTCTGGGAATAATGTCGTGATTTTATGTACTTATGTATGTAGCCTTCGCAAAGACTTTACCTGAAATGAATATATACATGTTCAAACCCTGAATAACTTGATTCGTCAGTTTGGCTAGACTGGATGCATTCCATAAACTATTTAAGTACAGCTTTTAAATTCTCATGTTGTATTCCTTCTGAATCTTAACTTAGGTATTTTATTCCCCGAGAACTATTAAACTTGCTTTAAGTCAATCGTAAAAAGGTTGACTGGGAGTCCAATTCGTAAAATTTCGCAGTAAAGCGTAAATTCTCGTCTCGAAACGACTATAAACTATTGGAATAGTGAAATGCTGCCGTGCAAAAGAAAATGCAGTAACATAGTGTAAAGTGCACATTTATTCAGAAATAAAAGTACTTAACATGAAATAGATTAACTTATTTTTAATACTTTGATATGTACAAAAAAGGCAGACCAAAAAGGAGATGGCGGGACGACTTGGACGCGTTTCAAAGCGAATGGCGGGAGCATGCACTCAACCGGGACGAATGGCGAAAAAGAGGGGAGGCCTTTGCTCAGCAGTGGGACACCAAAATAGGCCAATAAAATAAAAAATAAAATAAAAAAGGACAAATGTCCCCTAGGCCACCGCCACCGGGAATGGTGTCCATAATGCTGGCTGCATTTCCTCGTTGGGTAGCTATTTCTAGCCGTTAGCCGAGGAAAGAGCCAACCCTATGGTCACCTCAGGAACGAAAGAAAAAAAGAAAATACATTTATTGCCACACCAGTCTTCGCATAACGATTACACAGAACAAATATTACAAAAGAACAAAAAAAAAACATGGAGCGCTGTTTTTCAGCCGAAACCCGCATGGACACCACAAATCAGACTATTTTTAAAATTCAAATACGTACATAAATATTTATATTAGACATAGAAAGTGCATATGCAGCTTTTTTAGGGTTCCGAGGCTGAAGGGGGTCAAACGGGACCCTGCTACGCTGTCCGTCCTTCCGTCCGTCGTCTGTCTTAACTATAAAAAACGATATCTTGTGATATAGCTCATGAATACACTATTTAACAGTGCGAAAGCTTTGGAAACGGGTCGGGTATATAACTATATCTCATTTGCTCTCATAATTATGCTCTTATGCAAGTCTAAATGTTCTTTGCTCGACCTCAAACGACGTTTTAAGACCTGAAGACGTGTAGTTTGCCTTTACTATACTGAATTTACTCTTAGGGCCGTGTTCACCAACAATTAATCGGACGGTTAAGTCTTAATCAGCTGTTAATCAATACATCTGACACCCGTTAAACTGCTAATCGTCCGTTTAATGGTTGGTGAACACGGCACTTAGACGATTAGAATGACAGATACCAACTGTCGTTTCTAGAGGTCCTGCTACAGTTATGCAAACTATCGATACTTAGTGCTAAAAGTGTCGATACTTACTAAATACAAGTTGAGTTTTTTTTGTAATTATTTCTGAATTGCAATTACTAATTTTGTTACTTGAATACCAAGGTTAATTAGTATCGATAACCCTCATCTCTACAAACTATTGATACAACATTGTTATGCGTGCACTGTTTTTTTTGTTAATAATAACACATTATTAATATATATACGAGTTTGAATGATTGAACAATCTGTTTTTTAGAGGTGGTTTTATTTTTCTTGCATTTTACACATTAAAAAAAATGTTTACCGAATTACAAAGTTACGTGTTGTCATAAAGTGACATCTGCTCACGTTCCAATCATCTAAGGAAAAAAACAGTATACTCTATGAAGCTACGAAAGTTAAAATCAATGTAATTTTTTGCTTTCTAACTATCTAATTTCTAATTGCTTTACAAAATGATAACGTAACTTATTCGATAGCTATAACTAAAGTTCATGCTCTATAACTATTGGAAGTTAGTATTTCACTGCATGTTTTCGTTTTCATTACCTACGTTATCCTAAACCGGTGTCTGGAATCGATCTGAAACCTGAATTGAAATTACATTTGGTCGGAGCTTTGTAATTACACACGTAAAAGCTCACATTTGGAAGACTGGGGAGACCGTGATTTGCGAGCTTTCAGGATATTAGCATCAAAAAACAGGTGGAGTTCAATCAGTAATTTTATTACAAAACATTCAAAAATAAAATTAACCCTAAATATCTGCAATTGTAGAATTATAAAAGGTTAACTACTAGTACGTGATTGGTACTCTAATCGTCAACAGTAAATAATTATAATGGATTATACCGACCTTATTATTTATATTTTTTTATCCTTTTACCACGTATGTGGAATAGAATTTGTAATATCCAAGTTATTAAGTTATTTTTAACATCGCTAGGTTCATAAGGGAACATTGGGCCCTAAAGTCTACAATGTTATCTCCGGTTACGTAAAACGAATTGCATAATTACTACAAATTCGTTTTGCAATCAACTTAAAAATTGCCGTTTACGCTAGTCGTTCTATGACAAGAACGAGTTTTACCGTCATAACATTCTTACCCACAGACTTTTTAATATGTTTTATATTTTGTTGATAGTATAAATTAATGGGCGGACGATGGATGCAAATTATGTCAAAATAATGTCAAACGACATACGTAATATGGATATTACTACAATTGGTTTCAAAAAAGAGAACATAATTGCAAAATAGTCATATAATTTTATTTTTGTAGTAAAAATCAATGTCTTAGACGTAATAGATATAAACACTAAATAGTCTTAAGACTCTCAAGAGATAGTTTACAAGTGGTTAGTACTTTCGTAATATACTAATTATGTACTTTGGAGGATAGAGGATCAGTAAGTGCATAATATAACCTTTATCCAAGCTAAAGCCACCATAGAGTGGGTAAATAAAACGACTTCATCAACCTTAATGATATCTTTGACCTTTGAAATAAGATTAGCTAGTAAGCAGGCACTCGATACTTCGAAGCTTCGGTATGGTTAGGTTACGTTTTCACCGCACAATGACCGGTTTTAAATTTTGAATTTTTAGGCACCTATTTTACTGCTTCTCGGTTCGATGGACCACTTTTGTAGATGACTTGGGTCTTGTAAACAAACTCGTTTCATATACAAAAATACACCGTTTATTAGCAAAACTATTATAATAGTACTCGAAATTTAAAAGTTTTATACATCTTATGCTCTCGTCACTATATTGCATCTACATATAGTCCGCCCTTTAATAATTATTAACATACCTACAGTTACCATTTTAATATCCGTTAGCGTCAATACAAATCGTTATCGTTAAATCATCAACATAAGGACCTAAAACCGCTCCGATTTACTTCAAGTCCATAAACTTGATACCAGTAAAAATAAACATAAACCATCAATCTTTACCACTTATGCCTGGTCGCCCCAGCAGAAGGCAATAACCCTGATCGAAGAGTTGATTTATTAGATCTAGCACCTGTACTTGCCATTCGACGCGCGTCTCTGGTGCTTCTTCGATCCCAGTCGCGATTTCTTGGGTAAAAATCCGAAACGAAAAAGACGTATGCTTCTTTGAGTTATAGGGATATAAGATCTTTTGGATAGGTGAAAGATTTATCACTAAACATTTCCAAGTTTGCGATAAACATTCAATAAGTAAAGGTTTTTAAGGTAAATCGAAAGTAAGAATTGATGGATGGTTTTAGAAATGTGAAATGATGTAGCAGAAAAGTTGTCTCATTCGACAAATAACCTGTTTTGGGCAATTGATAAATTCGCAACAATTTTAGTAAATAAATGTTTCATTTTTAACATCACCCCTTCATCCCCAGAGTGGGGTATTCAACGTTACAGATATACCAACAACTCTAAAAAGGCTTGTTTATAATTCTGTAACCATATTTTGCACAATCAGGCCATAAATTTACTAGTGTTTTAATGACGAGTTGCAAGTCCATCGCCCAACAGTATACTACAAGCCCTTATTCTCTTAGTCGCCTCTTACGACATCCACGGGAAAATATGGAGTGGCACTATTCTAACCCGGCAACCACACAGGGAAAATGCCACGCTGTATTGTAAAGTTCGGTCTCGATGCAATTACATTTTGACGTCATAGTCTGATAGCAGCTGTCCTAAAACCAGGACAGGGGGGTGACCATGATATGCCTACGAGTAAGTAATTCAGTTTAGGATGAGTGTGGCAGACAGAGGTTGTCTCCTTCTCTGTGGATTTTTGGACGTACCAACTCTCAACTTTTCAACTTGATGTAGATCAAGCAACAGCATAAACAGTAGTTTGTCTTTAACTAAAGGCATATATCGCTTGGCTTGCATGTGTGCGTGCCTCGACCGTACTTGCCGCGAGCCACCACAAGCAAAATTAACTGGATGGACCGAGCCGGTTTGTCAGAGCCACGCCGCGCGTAGTATGGTAACAGAAACTTCTAAAGGGCTGGAGATGACCCACGTTTCTTTTTATACTTCGAATCAATGCTGAAGAATTAAAGAATAGTTACCAGCGCAACTGATTTTACGATAACTCGTGCATCGGTCTGTGCAATAACATTTCCTTGCAGTCTAATGGCTTAAGACGAAGTTCCTGGGTATACTGGTCGTTAATATAGTTAATATGCTTTAGGTAATTACGGAATTAAAATATACTTTTTAAATACCCCTAGACGTTTTACGCGAAAAGTTTCCACGGGGTGACTTGTATGGAGACCTCCGCCAAAGTTTGCCACATAGACTAGTCCTGCTAACACCATGGGCTTTTTACAACAAGGTGAACCGATGACGAGGCTAAGGTTGCAGCTAATCAATGGAAATTTTATTTTATATATTCATTGTAAGACACATTTTTCACCTCTTCATAACACGCCTAATAACAAACTGATAGACGAACAATAAAAAAAATGAGGGTTGAATTATTGGTACAGAAACCTAGAGTACCTACAAATGTTAATAATAGCGTAAGCCAAACCCCATCTGTCCTAGTAAAAGGCATATCACAAACGGAATATGCATCTGACATTGGACGAGCAGACGCGTCGTACACAAGCGTACCTAACCCATTGAGGCGTGGCATGTGTCACGATCATGCGTCTAATCTGTATAGGGCTTTAGGACTCGCAGATAGATCGCCGGCTTAACAGTCCAGTGAAGACGATGTGAACTACAACCTTTAGGGTAAATGGCCGAGAGAACCTTTGGGAGGGAAATCTACATCTAAACTAGTATAATGAAGAGAAAGCTTTGTATTATTGTATTTTTGTATTTTTGTAACGAGTAAACGCAAAATCTTCTGGACCGATGTCAATTTTTTTCATCAGTGGGCTATATTTTTTTTTACGCGAACGGAGTCGCGGGCAACAGCAGCTATTAATTATAATGTTAATTTACAAAATTGTCTGTGTCGTACAACGCAAATAATTTAAGGTTAAAGATCGTCAATTTATTCACATAAAAAAGGTTTCAGGACAAACTGCATTTTAACCTTCATTATACTGATGAGATAAACATATGCTCAATACTGTTTTTAAATCAAATGCTATCGCTTAATCTTAAATCCATAACAAAATATTGAACATTATTTCATATGAAACCTCGCCCTAACCTTGAGGTATCCCTTTAAATACAAGCTATCTTTTATTTCACGAAGAGCCCCGTGATTTGCCTAGAATTCACTCCCCCATTCTAATTAATTTTCCTGCGGCAAACACTTTGCTCATTTATCAAAAATATTTGCTCGGTCTGGCTTTTGTCAACCCGATCATTGCGTTATTTTGGCAAAAGGTACCTTGTATTAGAACTGCTGGGTTATCTTCATTTTGTCAAAAAGTTTTTGGTCGAATGTTTCATTTCTCAAATTTTCATTTGCCAACCTGCTTTGTTGTCTATAACCGTAAATATTTCAGGATTATATAAAAACTAACCAAGCCTAACCTATAGGGTTCTACACATCATCATCATCATCATCATCATCATATCAGCCGAAAGACGTCCACTGCTGGACATAGGCCTCCCCCAAGGCTCTCCACTTAAACCGGTCTTGTGCCTTCCGCATCCAGGGTACTACACGATGGTAATAAAATAATTTCTGAAAAAAATATAACATTGGTTTGGAAAATTAACAATTTAGGAAATGATACATTTCACCAAAAATATTTTGGCCGAACGGCAGGCTCCCAAAACTGCCGTTTCATATCAATGTAACATACTAAATACGAGCCTAAATGTAGTACCTACAAGTAATCTTGTTGCAGTAAACTGTCTAAATAATGAGAATGGTAGTGGGTTCGAATCACTGGAATTTCCATTATCCTCAAGTAAGTAAGTTTTATGTCATGATCGTAAATATTTGAGGGTACCTGAACCAATGGTGGTTACATTATCTATAGTTTATTGTTTAGTACTACCCTCGATGGCCTTACATATGACTTTATTAATAAAGGACCTATTGAAGATTCCGAAATATAATTATTATTGCTCGGCAAAAAACAGTTACAAAATTTAGATATCCAACATTTTATTCCCCACAAACGGACAGGTATAAAATCCTAAGTACTTAAGCCTTTAAGCTGAAAATTAATGCATTCACAGTATGTTTTTACTGACTGATATTATAAATCCCTAGACTGAGACCATTAAGGTCTTCTTAGGACGATAAATTAGTATAATACGGCAATTTCCAACACAAATCTCTATGAAGTTAGTCAAATGAGTTATGCTTGTTTCTAAAGAGTTATCATTCTCATAATTATCAAGGCAATAAAATTAAGAAGTTGCCCTTTAATGTTAGAACTTAATTATACTTTGGAGTGAAATTTTATTATGCAACCTTATTTCGGGTTATCCGTGGGTCAGACAATGAATAATTTCTGAATAAGTAAAAGTGATGCTGCAAACTTTGAGTGGGCTAAAAATATAAAAAAACAGTGTGCTAAATAATTCTGGTCTTGTAATGAATTAAATATGAAATCCAGATGAGAAAATACATTTTAAGATATTGTAGTTAAGAGTCATTAAAGGCTTGTCTTTAAACACGACTGCACTATTTGGACTAGGGTAGGAAAGAAACTCCGTCATATTATTTCGGGTACGTATGAAAATATATAAAGTTCAAAACACATAAGGGGTCATAATATATAACGGTCATAAGGTTTTATTTCTGAAACCGTAAAGTTTTCACGATTGTTATAAAACAAACCTAACCTAACCTAATGGCTTCTAAGTAAATACCCTTTTAAAAAATCCTGAATACTTTACGGTTTCAGAAATAAAACCATTTTATATTATAAACACTATGTATTATGACCCATTATGTATTTTAAACTTTATATATTATGATACGATCCCATTTTTTCGGATCAAGATGAATCATATTAAAAATGTAGAATAAATAATAACTTAATAACTATTAAACTACTTTGTTAACACTTTTTTCGATTGTTAAATTTACAGCAATGTCTTGACAACTTAAATCATTGGGCAGTGGCCTGCGCCCGCCATTGAGACGTATGGAGGCTGATTATAGCACATACCGTAAAATAATTTTGTCTTTAAAATTGCTAAAACAGATGATCCATGTAATAAAATTATAGATTATGTTGATTGATTGTTTTAAATGACGATAAAAATAGTCTAAGTTTTCCTTTTACGTAAGAATTTTCTTGTTTCATTAAAACGCCTAATTTTGGTTATTTGGCTAGCAGAACAGCACGACAAATTTGACTATTAAATAAATAAGCAATTACTTGTCTTGCCCCAGCAACTTCCAAGCTCAAATTGGAATGCGTTTGGTGCGAGTATGTCTGTCGCATTCCGAAGGAAACGTGGGCTAAACGTCCCACACGATAGATCTTGGCGTCGCGGCATACCGAGGTAACGTTGACGAGATGAGATTAATGCCTTCCATCAAGATGGGTGGGAGACTGACCCACATAGGAATACGTTGTAATAGAAAAAACAATGTCAGAATCTCTATTTAAAAATTCACCACATGAGGGCTCTCTTACGCGTCGGTGATATACAGGGTGACTTCAAATTGGTTATACAAAACACTTGATTGTGGCTTAGTTAATGCCACACAGTATAATACATTAACCCTTTTGTTAAAATTAACTGTATTTAATTAATGCTAATTTTCGAACAAAACAAATAATTAAAGTCCCAAAGTGTGGTTACACTACATTTACAATACAATCTTATTTTCTTTGATAAGTGACAATTACTAATCAAAACACGTTTTCTTCATAAATTGCGACAGGTGACGGATAACCAAAGAGGAAAGTGTTCATTTGAAATTCTTTAAACTTCTTTGTTAATTATTATGGTAGGATAACCATGTTAAGCCAACAAAAATGGGATAATTTAAAAATTGAAAAAATAATACTTTTGATTATTTTAAAAGTATGAGACTTAATTGAGGGGCTAAGTTTAGGGGAAATGTGTGTAAAACATTGATTTTGTATTACCAATTTGAAGTCACCCTGTATAATGTTTTAATATATTAGCGCTTCGGACAACACCATCATTGCGGAGAAGCGCTGGAAGGAAGGGAGTGAGGCCTTTGCCCAGCAGTGGGAGATAAAAAAATGACTAAATGAAACCATTATCAGGGGACTAGTTATACATAAAGCAATAACGCAATATAAAAAAGCTAATTATGTATAACGCAAAGCCATATAAAGTAGCGCCACTCGTAAAAAAAATCTTGTCACGTTGTGTAGTAAATACTTTAAAATATAGGTACATGATTGTCATTATTTTTTGTTCGTGGAATAAAAGCATTGTAAAGCTAAACGCCAACAGATTTTAAATACAGTAATTTGACTACAATTACACTGAACTATTAATTCTATGCAAATTGCCCGAATACGAATGAACGTTAATAAACGAAATAACAGACAATAAGTTTTCACGGTCTGAATAGAGGCGAAGATTGGAAAAAATTCAAAGCACTTTTTGTTGAAATTCGTAAAAAAATGTTTTGTATTGTGAAATGCGCACAATGGAGGATGGAGGAAATGAGAGTCTGGGTGGAGGAGTGCTCAATTTAACTCGCACGTTCGCTCCGCCGCCCGCCGCACGCGCCGCTTATGTCACGGGAGGCAGCGGGGAAACACGCTGCCCGCGCACGCTTACTCGTATGTCACGAGTGTGTAAAGCGTGTAATACTGACTTGGACCAATAAATTGAGAATTATGAATAACAAAAAACTATAAAACTAAAGTTCAGTTCAGAAAAAGTATCCAAAGTATTAAAAGTTACAAATTAACTTTTATTTAACAGCTGGCAACGTTACTTGCAGTTCTGTAGCCTTAAGATCTCGTTAGTGGATTCTAGGTGTTACATTACGTTTTCTTGAGTTTATTTTAAATCTTTCAGTAATTTACACGAATTACTATTACAAAATAGTAATTCGTGTTACCTTGTACCATTATCATCAGGATAATTACGTTTTTTTAATATTATTATTAGCTTATCCCTTCTTGCAACCTGAAACCGATATGACGCTGTCAACTTTATCGGTGTTGCATGTAAGTTACTAATGACATCTTAGTAGAAATTAAGTGTTTCTTATATAACGCTAAACGAAGCAAACCAGCTAGCCAGGCCAACATCAAAGGAATTGCAAACGCATTATTGGCTCGAGAAAAAAGTATCGTCTCTTGAAAGTCTTATAGTCACCACAACGCTTCTAACCCAAAAGGATAAACCCGAAAGCACAAAGATACCGAATTTCATAATCGACCATTCCTGCTGAATTTCAATTATTTTGGCAGTCAACGCTGTCCGCTTGTCACTTGCAGCAACTAAAAATGGCGTCCCCAGCCGCGTGCACCTCAAATGCACTGACAATCACCACCGATACGACACTTTGTTACAGCTGGGCTGCACTATCAAAATTGAATTTGCGCGTTATTGGTGTATTATATAGACCAAACTATCCTACCTACGAGTATATTGATTATTAAATCATAATTAAAGAAATAAACCAACGTCACTTCAATACGATGTACCTACCGAAATATCAAAATAAATATATTTTTAATTAACCACCTTCATTTTCAGTTAATGGTAATAGGGTTTTAAACAGTACTAGTTTGACTTGGAGAAGTATACAGACAGTGCCCCTACCATGACTTACAGTTACGATACTCGCTAGAAATTCTAATGCTCTGTCCCTTTCAATCTACTACAATACTGTGAGGGACAGAGCATTCGACTTGCTAGCGAGTACTGTAAAGCCTGACAAGATTCTATTTGGCCCTATTTCAATACAAATATGTATTGAAATAGGGCCAAATAGAATGTTGTCAGGCTTTAATTGCAACTGATAGTAAGGGTCCAGGTCACATACAAACGTAAACGCTAGTCACAAAAGTTAACTTAGGACCCATTTTCAAAATAAACTGGCATGACGTCGTCAATATCATAAGAGATTCCAAGTCATTTGTAATTTACAACAAATTACACCTTATTGCTGCAGAATGTTAGATTGACTTTGGAGCTAAGATAGTTCCTAAATTAACGTTCGTGACTGTAAATACGTATACATTCGACATTGATTTTGAATACAACAACTTATTTTGCTACGCAATGATATTTCTTTCTGTAAAATAAAAATATGTCGTTCATAACTAATTGGAAAAGAAGCCCTAGACGTCAAATGTAATATGGTTTTACCGATTACAATAGAACCTCTGGTGATTCGTCACGTTATCTAAAAGGTAAAAGGTCTAGACGACAGTCAGAATATCGCATACGACGGCTTCCGCGCAAAAGACCGAAGCACCCAAAATAATACCCGCTTTGTAGCTCCGACATTTTACGCTGCCCCTTTGAGGGCTTCTCTAGACCCGTCTATTAGCATAACGCTCATAATGGCTTGCCATGAGCTTTTAATTAATTAGTGACCATCTACGAAAGTTCCACGAAACCTCATTCTTTTTTTCCAATTTACATATTACATTCTACCGGTGTTTTGATGAAAAACTGACTGAAGAGAGCATTTTTATTAAAATTAAGATGCATTCAGGCTGTGTTAAAGTAGGAGTTATTCAAATTTAACTACATTTATTTGAGTAAAGTGTTTTAAAATGCTTATAGTAGTAAAAATAATTACTATGCTCTCTAGCTAAAATCTTCGTTCTAAATTAATTTCTTCACGTAAAGATTTTATTGAGGGTGTATTTTTAAATAAAACATTTTAGCATATAATGTAAAACACAATACCGTAAAAACAGAAAAGTGAAATAAAAAATATTTTCACTTATTTACCAACCAAACAATAGCACAGTTCGCAGCGTGCCTCCACAAAAAACTCATAAATATGAACCGTTTAAAAATAAAAAGCATGTACACAAACAATCTCCGTGAAAAACTAATTTATGCTGCGCTCTCGTCGGGCGGAAGAAAGACGCTCTCTGAAATCTCTCTTTTATGTTTTGGCAAAGATTTAATATAAAATTACTTTCCACATTATCATGTGAGCCTGGTACCGTAGTAGGGAAAAATGGGACTTTCTAGAGATCCGCGGTGGTGTGGAAACAATATGGATTTATCGAAGCTAACTAAGTTTTAAACTTTGCCTTGCATTTTATTACATAATGGTGGATAAAACCTGTTACCTATTTATTTGTTTGATTAAAATAAATGAATTAAGTTCCGCATGTAACTCTAATGGTGTTGTTTGTGCCCTATTCAGATGTTCTGATTAGATAAATAATATTAAAAAAAACAATGTACTTAATTCAATTTCTGGATTTACCTTTCGGAAAATCACAGCATAATGTTCTAAACCACTAATATAACAATGCGGAACCCAAGCCCCAATCTGCCGATCTTTGATTTCCTGAGATTATCTCGTGCGTGACAGCTGTTCCGACTTCCAAACGCAAAAGGACGTAACTGATTTTTACACAAAACCGATTCAACCCTCTGCGAATAACCATAGCGTCGTGCAACCAATGAAAATGAAATCACTTGTGCGATATTTCGTCTGAAGAGGATATTGGTTGGAACCGGTGTTAAGGCGGAGACACACTACCCTTGTTTTGATTCCATTACTTATAGCATTTGATGTCAAGAACATACCTGATTTCACTGATTTAAAGAATATATTTAATTATGGCCGAGTAAGCTAGCCCCAGCAGCCGTAGCAGAGTAAAATCCTTAAAAGCTGTTATTTTAATTGCATAGATTAACTTGCTACGAATTTCAAAATATACCATACGTTTTATTTTGTGTATTGTAGTATGAGACAACTAGCGGTTATAATATATTTCCCTAATTCTCTAATTAATTAATTGTTGTTCTCTAACAACAAAACGACGTAATTAGAAATTAAATTGCTTCGTTCTTAAAACAGAAGTACGTACTTACGAACGTATTTAAATCTCAGCCACATGGTTTTGTGGCTGAGATTTAAATTTAAATCGTTTTAAAAGAGGATAGATAAAGTTTTTTCGACGCAAATAATAATCAGTGGCCCTAGCCAATATGCAAACGCTCCTAACGTTTTTATATTCTATCGCTCAAAATGTATGCGATGACAATCGACCACGTGGCTTATCGAAACGCACGAGAATGTCAACCCATACATTTTGAGCGATAGAAAAGAAAAACGTTAGGAGCGTTTGCATCTTAGCTAGGGCCCCAAGAGCAATAGCTAGCACCTACGGTAACGACCGAAACATTTAAACAGACCGGTATAATTGTTTTAACGAATACTCAAATAATTTAAAGAAAAGCAATCGATGCGATCATGAAGCATGCCCCAAACCAATTTCCTCAATGTTCCCTAATCGCATATCGCATATGTAGACATTTGACTCCCCTCATATTCCTTTGATTATTGCATTAGGACCGAAACGAGGGCAGGAAAAATCGCACACAGCTCTTTTTGTGCCATTTAATTTATTTATTGTCAGCATGTAACAAATGATGTTTTGCATGGTTACCGACAGGAGTATGACGTAGCAATGACGGGTGAGCAATCAAAAATAAATTAAGGGAAGAGATGTACTCTTATAAAATTTTTAGGGGTTCTGGCTTTTTGATAAACAGGTTATTATATCAATTCAACAACTGTATGCGTATTGTATTGCAGAAGACAATATTACATAATTTAAAATACCTACGGCGATATATTATTCATAATTCAATACTCTAAAGTCACAACGTCAATGTCCAAAAAGTCTGTCTACATTAAACTATTTTAGGGAACGGTTTATATGTTTCTAATTTAAGTTATTTAAAAAGTATTCTGTAAGTAATATTTATTTTTAGTATTAATCTAGCGAGCCCTTGAGATGACTAATTATACTGTAACAAAATAAATTGATGCTATTAAATCTTTAATATAAGACATAGAAGCTTACGGACTTTAAGTGTTCTTAAGAGCGTCACAGATAATTCATTAAATATTAATCGTATTAAATAATAGGCGCAGGTATTCATTTTGCATGACTTTTTCTACAAAATCCTTTACTTATTTATGTTAGTCCATTATGCTTATTTATTGTAATCATTTTACTGACTTTATATTAGTTCTTGTTCGCTTGACAGTTGTACTGAAGTCACCAATATGATTGCAAGACGCTCTTAATAAAATTTAGAATAGAGGCCCTGATTGACTAAGTCACGCACCGCGATACTAACGCCCGCACTCAGAGTCTGTCCGCAAAATTTCATACACAATTTTAAAAAGGAACGACTTTAAGGTCTCTATATTTCATTGAGTATAGCGCTTAATCAACCACCCATAAGATAAAATAACGTTCTCCATACAAAAATCTTTAAATATACGAAACTCAGTGGAGAGATAAAGCGAAAACTCCCGCAAAACCTCACATAAAACTTAATAAATAAAACCTAAAGACGCGCAATTTCGCCGTAAGCTAAAAACAAATAAACGTCAATCTTTAAAAACGTATCTGTGTTAGGAGCTCATGTGTTTATATGAAGGGGATAACGGTACAAAGGAAAGCAATTTAACAAAATAAAAAATGCTATATTGGAATCGGGAGAAACAAATGATACGGGAAATACTTAAATCACTTCCATCGATGTGAAATTGGAAATTGCATAGATTCAAATGGATTGTGCTTTGGGCTGAAGGGAGGCAGGGCTCTTTAGATTTGTCAAATTAATGCTTGACATTTTTGATTATTTGCTTAGATAAATTGAAATGTCAAAGGAAATGTTTTTTTCTCAAATGACCTATATTTTCAGAATTTAAATAAGAAAATTTACTTTTTATACCAATCGAGCCGAACGAAGTGTTATGTACCTAGTGGTAAAACCAAGACAAAAAGTGTCAGAAAAAAGCCACATTAGCTAAAGTAAGACTCATGATACCTATTTGTAAATGCTATCTTAAGATTTATGAGGAAGTAATTTTTCAATTAATACTATCGTTAAGATAATAAGTCGTTAGATTTCATTTTTAACTAAACGAGTTTATTACCTTTTGTACTATTTAATTAAACTTTACAATGAGTTAGGCATTACCTTGTTTCAGCAAAACAAATATTTCCAAAACAAAGTAAGTATAATTTCCGAGTTAAAATTACTTGTAATATATCCGCGTCGAACGGGGGGAATGACAAAGTTGACAAACGGGCCGGCAAATATGAGCCGAGTATTCAAATTCGAGAAAGAATCGAAAAATTATAGCCTTTGTTCGAATATCTCGTTCGAGTGATATAACGCACTATCGGAATTGGTTTCAATATTATTTACTTGGCAAATTGGAAATAAATTCACGTAATTGCTTTATTTAAGGTCGCAGCTGAATGCGATTCAGGCTCTATTCATAAATGGGACGATTGTTTGCCGAATTTATAACGTTCTTTCGATAATATATCATCAAAGTATCAATTGAAATTGAAATAATAAAAACAAATGAGTACTTAATTTTTTTCAGTTTCATTTTAGTTATGATGTTTTATTATTTTAAGTAAACCACTTGTTTGTGTAAGTTCAACCAAAATTATAAGTTGACCGATTCTAAAACAGGTTATTAATAAGATCCTTAAGCAAGTAGAATTATAACTTATATTAGACCGAATATCAGTTGGGATCACGTGATTGCTATCCATTTATACATAGGTACTTACACTACACAAAAGACTATTGTGCAAGTAGTAAACAGATGTCAGTGTTTTTTATTTAGTATAAATAATTTAACGCATAACGCTTGTGGCACACTTATTTATTTGCTGAAACTATAAAAAAATGTTAGTTAAATATTCATTATTTACATGAGATATGGTTATGTTATATTTTAAATATTCATTAATTATAAAGGAATGTGTACCAAAGATGCGAAATGCGTCACATTTTGAACAAAATGAATAATGCGATCCAATATAAACTCTTGAAAACATAACTATCAGGGTCATACACACTCTTAAAAACAAAAGTTGTCAACAGTTAAAAGCTTGTATTCATATAAGTTTTATTTTTATACGATAGGTCTAAAGCAGTCCTGACGCCGTTTATGCGGGAATGGGCTTAGCCAGAAAATAAGGTCTTAAAAACTTTCACTTCTGGCGTGTCCACAGGAAAAACGCTAATTTAAATCCACCCATCAAGGTTTTCTTCACTTTTTTGTATCACATATCAAGATGTTTGGTAGAAATATTGCATACATTAAGAAAAAGGGCGAACTTTGTTTACCTTTATCATAGAAAGTTCATTTTTATTGCGCTGCGAGTGGCATATGACAAAAACGTACTTGGAAACTGCTTCATCATGTTGGGGAAACTTCTCGCATTTCTAGACGACTGAGCGAAACTAAAGTCATAAAGTTTATGCAGTGACAACATATTTCTCAAACGTGCCTTTTATTAGACGATGATGTAGAATAAAGAAAAAAAGTTAACCACTTTGCACCGTGATATCAAAATAATGACAACATAAAACTGGGCTTTCTTGCTTCATTTTACTTTTACTTTTGTAAGGAGATTTTTTAGAATTGGTTATTTTCTAACAGCTGCCGTATAGTTAAAACTACATAACATAATATAAACTATTATCGCGTTTGAGGTTATAATTTGTACTGAAATACTGTCAGAATTTACTTCTTATTTTGCCGTTAGTAGATTAGGTTGGGTGTATGAAAAATTAAGATCTTGTGAAAATATATGAAAAGGTAGTTGTAAATTTTAGCACCTTGTCCCAGTCATTGAGGGATATTCCCATACCTGTTACCACCAACTTGTTACTGTTGGTAATAGCTGGGATTGTTTCCCATCTGTTACTTCTGGTAACACGTTATTGATATTCAAACCACTCTTATATCGTTTGTTCTTTGTACAAGATAATGATTGCTCTCAAATTTTGCTCTTTCCTAACGCACTACCGATACAATAGATTAACGCTGCCACATCACCAAGAATCAGAAAAACGTAAAATTTAACAAATAATACGAGTAGTATATTTGTAAATGTATGCTGTAGCCCCGCAGATGATCGCCCCTTTCGGAGTTTAAACTTGAGCCGGGTGCTATTTCGAAACTTTTCAGCTCTACGAAAATACACCGGAACGCTTTCAAAAGAACACCTTAGTATACGAGTTTTTTGGGTTCCGCTGTTGCGGATGCGTCAATCCATAAATTTTGCAGCGTACAGAATTTCAATATGTGTAAGTAAGATAATAAATATGGCAGTTTCATGAGTAAGAAAGAGGAAACGTAAAGGAAAACCAAGAGAGACGTAATTGAAATCTGTTTTTGAGGTGACAGGTCGTGAAAATTCGTCTCGCGTGGTAAGAAGCGCGCATTTTAACGGATGCTTTAACAAATCAAAATATCTAACAAAAAAACAAGCTTTCAAAAAACCAACTACTCCTGTAGGATCAGGACAGGACTGATGAGGTTCTCAAATAGCCTATGACTCCTGGGGTGGACGCCCCGATATCAAACGATACCCCGCACTGTAAAATCAGTCAAAGCGTTTAGCCTGCACAGGAGGTTATGGATGCAAAAATACCTACATACATACAACGAAAAACATTACCGTTTTCTTCCCTTTTGGGTTGTTAAAGCTTAATATTTGGACCATTCTTAAAGGACCCTGAGCAGGGTCCATCCGGATCGCTACCACCATCTTATCCTTTAACCACCCGCCAAGCAACAGTGTTCGCATTGTTGTGTTCCGGTGTGGGGATAAGACATCCGGTGAAATTACTAGCATAGAGGCATTCTATCTTAGTCCTCAGGGTTGGCAACGCATTTGAGGTCTTAGGATTATAGTCTTGAGAATTCAAATGTCTATGGGTCTCAGATTCCACTTACCATCAGGTGGCCTGAGTGCTTTCGTGCCTTCTCCTTAACATAAAAAAAAAAGTTTCTACGCTCTTCGGTCAATTACACGTCGATAGTCGTGTTATTCAGCTAGTAAACGATAGCAAACAATCAAATTTATACAATCTCTTAGACATAAAAATTTACTGAGCGGAACCCTCCAACGTTTTCAACGTTTCTATGAGAAAACGTTTCTTCAATTCTTCGACGGGATTAAGTTCTTATACTCGTATGAGAAGCACTTGCCAATCAGAAACCTTTGCATGACATGTGAAAGGACATCTTACATTTTACTTAGCTAAAAAGATTTTATTCTTGAGCGGGTGCCGCCGAGCCGAGGTAGCGTTTTTGTGAGCCAAAGGTCGTACTTTATGATATTAATGATATTTATCTTGAAATTTACTGCCCATTAGTACTTTTTCTCGGTAAATTCAGACATTAGTATTATTTGTGAAGAAACCTCTACAGTATCATCCGAGCCATGAAGCACTCTAATAATTCTGTTTTACTTAATCTGCTCTTATACATTGATACTGAGACTTTTATATTCGCATTAATTGTGGCATTGTTATGCAAAACCGAATGTAAAAATAGATGATAATTAACAATTTACATTAAAATTACTTTTTAATAAAGTCTTGAAATATCGGTTTAACTCAAACATAAATACGAACAAAAAGCGCTGAATTTACAGTGTCTTTAAAAACCAAAAATTATAAAATGAAAATACGAGCAACGGCCAAAAATATAGTAACCAAAGAAAAAGGACGATCAAGATAAACCCAAAAAGCGCCCAAGGTACAAGGTTCATTAACGACACGTTAGCCTAGTTGGTGGTGACCCTGCCTACGAAGCTAGTGTATGAACACGAGTATTTGTTTGTGAGTCTTGGATGTTTTATATATATCTTCTTCTAATACATAAAATTCTCGTGTCACGGTGTACGCTATTGAACTCCTCTGAAACGGCTGGACCGACTTTAATAAAAATTTGTGTGTTTATCGGGTAGGTCTGAGAATCGGCCAACATCTATTTTTCATAACCCTAGGTGACAAGAAAAAAAAATTACAGCGGGCGAAGCCGCTGGCGGTCGCTAGTAGGAAATATATAAAACTCTCGTGTCACGGTGGTGTACGTTATTGAACTCCTCTGAAACGGCTGGACCGATTTTAATAAAATTTTGTGTGTATATTGGGTAGGTCTGAGAATCGGCCAACATCTATTTTTCATACCCCTAAGTGATATGAAAAAAAAAAATAGAAGCGGGCGAAGCCGCTGCCGGGTCGCTAGTCTAATATATAAAATTCTGTCACAGTGTTAGTTACCATACACCTCCAAAACGGCTTGACCGATTTTTATGAAATTTTATATGCATATTCAGTAGGTCTGAGAATCGGCTACTATCTATTTTTCATACCCCTATCGACGACGACGACGATCATGAAAGAAACAAAAAAAATATATAATGCAGCGGGCGAAGCCGCTGGCGGGTCGCTAGTTTCTCTATAAAAGTATGTTTATCGTTGCCTAGTACTGCCTAGGACTAAGCCAATTTGTGTGATATTTTCCTCTGATATTTTTATTTTCTAATTATTATTAACAATATTCAAAACGCTAGCACCGCAAAGTTAGAAATTTACAGTTAACACGTACGGGTTTTAATCCTATACAAATTTGAATAAACCTCTCTTTAATTAATATTTTTTACCATTAGTTACCTGAGTAATAATGCTACTCACACTAAACCATAACTATTCGTAATATCTCACTAAAGTGGAGACACAATATTATATTATAGTTAGCGACGTCTAGCAATAAGCTGATGATAAAATACTCCACTTTAATTAAACTTGAAAAGTCTCTTGGATATTAAATTTCTGAGTTAGCTGTCGTATGTGTTGATGTTATTAAGTCTACTGCTATAAATATTAAATATAAATACAATTTGTATTATTTTTCTTTGTTGCGGTATTTGTAAATACTTAGAACCTTTTACTAATACGTAGTCTCGAATTGCTTTGCTTCGTCCAGTCTCCAAAATTCAACTTATTAAGGGCCGTGTTCACCAACAATTAATCAGACGGTTAAGTCTTAATCAGCTGTTAATCAATACATCTGACACCCGTTAAACTGCTAATCGTCCGTTTAATTGTTGGTGAACACGGCACTTATACTTTTTAGCTGCAACTTTAAACATTTTATTAGGTACTTGAGATATCTTATTAATTTAAATATGAAAGCTTTAAGAAAAAAAAATAAGCATTGTTACAGTTCTAACATTTCTTGTCGTACTGGAAATTTCGGCTTCAAAAGCAATAGAATAATTTGTCTGTCAACTGTAACATTGAGGAAAACCATCGGCAGTATGTTATCGATTGAACTGAGAGAGATCCGTTACATGCAATTTTACCAAGTACGGTCAAACCAATACCTATTTACATCTATAATCTAATCAACTTGGTCTTGGCTTACGTTACTAGTTCAGGAAATATGATTTGGCCGTCTGTTATCTACTTTGCGATCGTTTGTTCTGCGTTAACATAATATCCACAATGTGACTCAAGTATCAAAACCTTTCAACCATCTGTGCTGTTTTAAGAGCGAGGGCAGGTTTACGATTACTTTTTGCTTGATGTTAACAAAAGGTTAAGATCAATACAGATGGCCAATTAATATTTCCTAAGTTTTAAGGCTTCAATATAATCTCTTCTTATTCGAGATCTAAATTACAGTACATATTTTACGACAATTTCAAAAGCGAAACTTTGATACTTTACAATGTCGTCTATACATAGGTGCTCAATGCTTTCTTACCTGTAATACTAGTCTTAGTACAAACACTAAAGCAATATATCTCCAAGGAATATGCTGCTAGCTACCGTTTGTGTTTTACGACGTTAGTGAAACAATTTGTATTCCACGGTGGTTTCGGCTGTAAAAGTTTGGATTGCGACTGTCTGATTTCGCCAGGTGGACAATCTGATCAGCAGACATGGCTTGAGTTTGTAGATGATTTGTTTTGGTTAAAAAACAAAAGAATATATGTATTGAACACATGAGATGGGCACCGGATGCAAGGTGCTTTAGACAAATTGTGGTGAAAATGTTTGGGGAACGCCTGTGTCAAGCAATGGACCAGTTTTGACTGACGTGTCCCAGAAATTCCCTGTTTTTAACCCCCGATGCAATTAGAAGAATGTTAATATTAACGTGTCTGTAAATCTGTATGTCTATATATCTATTTATTTTTGTGTCTCTGTGTGTGATTCGGTAGTAATATAAGCTTGAAAGTGGGAGTCGCCATTACATCGGGGGTTATTATTATATTCCATAGTTATTTAGATTTATATTTCAAAGTTAATTTATAGGTATGCGTACACTTGAAGTTTATCGCCAATAAGTGATATTATGGTCAAACGCTATCTGTTTTATTGATTGACTTATTAAAATACTTTCTTTTAAGTTTATGACGTTCCTGGGTCATACACAGATTTAAGTTACCGTCTTTCCTGTGGACACACCGAAAGTTAACGTTAACCATTCCCGCAAAAACGCCGTTAGGACTGCTTTAGACCTATCATATAAAAACATAACTTATATGCACACAAGCTCTTAACTATTGACCACAGGAGAGACAACTTTTATGTTTAAGAGTGTGTATGACCCACCTGCGCTTTGATTCGGGCAAGCACTCGAACTGCTTTTCACAGAAATCGCAAATAATCTTTGATTTAGGAGTACGGATTTTGCCTGATCATAAGTTTCTTTGAGCATTGATAGCCAACCCTTTCGTTACTTAACGGTAAAATCGACTCAAATGGAAAATGTTTCTGGCTATGGAAATGAAAGACAGTGAGTAAAAGGTGTATCAGATTTCTCTGTTGATACTGGTTTATATAAAGCATTCTTATTCCAAATGAAATATTAAATTTTCTTTCAAAGAATGAGAAAGAGTTACCATAAGCGAAAAGTAGTTTTGTGTGCTCCGATAAGTGTTCAAATTTAAGAATAGTCGCTGAATAAAAAGTTTATCATGAATTAAAATTTACTTTGAAAGTGACGAACCTTTACATTTCATTACTGGATAACGTTCTAGGTGTAACTCCGTTTTATTTGCTAAAGCAGATCGATGGGTACCTTCACCATTTTATCCCTATTTGTTATGGTACTATTTATTTTTTATTGTAGCTTAAGCACGAACATCTTAAACAAGAGGCGTATTTAAAAATAATAAATAGCCTATCGTAACGTTCACATGGCGATAGTAATAAAAAAAAATATATATATCAGGGGACAATCTTACACAAATTGACCTAGTCTCAGACTAAGCTCTAGGCTTGTACAGTCAGCATCAGATAGATCTAACCGGACAGCGAGCCCAAAAAAATGTGTTGCAATGGATTCCCAAAAAAGACTAACACGTGAAACCGTCAGAAAAATGACACGTAACACTTCGTTTAAATTATTTGCTTGGATAAAAAATCAAGAAGATGTAACTGCATAGTCGACCGAAAAGATTTAACTGGACAAACATTCAGTGTATCTAAGGTGACAAAAGTTCAAAAAGATCTTTCAAAATACCTCTTTACGGTAAAACTTTTTGGGAAGTTTAAAAAAATCAGGACAGAAATGACAAATGCCAATATTGACATTAAGCTCACAATGTAAACAATAACCATAATATTCTTCACATGTTCAGCGTACAAGAGTCGTTTTAAAATATTATGCGTGCTTTTCAAATATATGCGAAAACGTTAACCAGTTTGTCGCCGTGACCAAACTGCCGCCTCGTGTCGACGGCATGTTGCCGTGGTCTCCTGTTGTTACTCTCGCCGTACCGCCCCTAAACTTGATCAGTTTCCAGCAGCCGTTCATGTGATCACATGAACGGCTTTGAAACCAGCACGATGGTCTCGTGTATGATGCGTGTTCAACAAAAAAACTCAACGCAGTTTCGTCTCGTGCTGCGAATCACAAACACGAGATAGCTTGAATCAGCTTATTGCTCGGTGTGTAGTGTTTATTTATGTGTGTTATTTGTATAAATAAAAATAAATTTTACTTTAATTTGAACGTATCCCTTTATAACTTTTATGCTGCCCCTTTTTGTAAGCTTTTATTGAACTTGCAATTTTGATAAGTTAGATCAATTTGCAAACCATATTTCTACCACTTGCTGCTACCGGATTGCGCTGAAATTCGGCATATTTATGTAAGTAAGGTGACAATGAAATATTATTATAAAGTGGTCATAGGAACTTCGCATCGAAAAAAGATAGCCCCATCGTGTTTGGGCTCGTTGGGTTTTTCGGTATAAGCAGTGATTACTGTGCACAAAAACGTACAGACCTTAACCCATACCCTTGTAAGTAGGTACCAAAAACAAAGACACTTATCTCAGCAATAGCTGTTTTAAATATAATTTAAGGTGTCAATATACAATTTAGCCCTTGAGGATTTCCTATGGCTGCCTTCTGTCTCCATCAGCATAGCTCGATGGGACCGTTATTATTATAAGTAAATATATATTAATTATTATTATAAGTAAATATTCTCATCCAAATCGCATAAGTACGAGTATGTTAGTTACAAGTGACGCTAACGTAAGTGTGTTAAAAATACTGCACCAAGAAAAGCAAAAACAGTAAGAGTAAAAGAGATGTCTAAATTCTGTCACGGCACTCACGGCGTAAGTAACAAATATCGCGTAGGGGAGGCCGGGGCTTGTTTTAACGAGGATAAGTATTAACACGTCAATAGCGGCCAAATTACTATAATCTAAATCTCGTTTTTTTATTCCTTCCATGGATTATGATATGATACCAAATACGTAGTGACCCATCAGTTGTCAGCAGGACTCAAACGGAAAAGTTGTGCGCCGCGGCGACTTTTTGCAGATAAATAGAGTTTTTTACGATTGCAATTTTTTTGATTTCCTCACTAATTGTTGCCACAATGAAATCACAATTTGGTGTTGAATAAAGCTTTTTTGATTAAGTAACGATAGTAATTGTTATTATCATGTTATTTAATTGCTTTAATTTTAAATGTTTTTTCTACTGTTGCAGGAGTGACCGCTACCCTGACCATGAGTTACAATTACGATACTCGCTAGAGATTCTAATGCTCTGTCCCTCTCACTCTACTATAATATTGTGAGGAACAGAGCATTCTACTCGCTAGCGAGTACGATAATTGCAACTCATGGTAAGGTTACGGGGCTAGTTTTAATAAAACAGGGGTATCTGTGTAATCGTATAATGTGACAAAAGATTTTATTCGTGTGAAAAAATCCAGAAAAAATTAAGATATTTTGATACTAACGTTGATTATTGTTTAACTTGGCTTGTCTGTAAGGCTGAAAGTAAATTAAAGTTACCACTATGCAATGTTATTATTTTTTAGTCATTCGATTTTTATATCATTGTCGATTATTGTGTTACAAACCCCTTTGAAGAACACCTCTTTTTTATAATAATGGTGATGTACTTTGATTTATTTTTTATTTTAACCACCGATTAAATGGATATGAAAATAAAATACGTACGTTATGTACTTTTAAAGCTACAGGTATACTTATACGTCTATCCATTCTGTGCTACAGGTAAAAGCTTGAAGTGTAAGATTATGCCCGGCTTCCCCTACAAGAAGTCACGGGGACTTTCCTTGACAGCTGACATATTGTGAACAAATTCAATTTTAAACTAACGAACAGTGTTCAAAATGTAAGCCAAGGTCGCCTACAATAACCATTCAAATATCTAAAATGAATACCACATACAAGTCTATAAACAGTACTTTATTTTCCTCAATCCTACACTTACTTGAATTAAATAAGTTATATAAGTTATAACTTAATGCCGTTAAGTTCAAAATGATTTATTGGAATTTGGTCATAAAAAAATGGGCAAGAGCATGTCGGACCATGCTTAGTGTAGGGTTCCGAAGCCGTTAAGTACTACAAACATAAAAATCAACAAGTATTATCGTTTTTTTTTTAAAAGTCACTTGGTGCCGTCTTAGATGATTTTAGTAGGTATAAACAGTTTGATTGCCTGTATCTCAAGAACCAATGATGTCTACTTAGTCGTGATAGTTTTGCTAGCGCTTAAATTAATATTTCATAAACGGATTACCTAATCGAAATACTGTTTCCACAAACCCGTAATATTTTTGAAAAACCTATCCAACGACACCTCACACTATAAAGTAGACGAGAAAAAAATACATCCCCACGTTACGTGCAGGGGAGGTACCCTAAAAAATTTTTTTTTGTGCATTTCATTGTACCACTTTGTTGGCGTGACTTATATGCATATGCATGCCAAATTACAGCTTTCTAGTACCTACTTAGATTCTCTGCGCTAGGCTGCGGACGGACGGACGGACGGACATGGCGAAACTATAAGGGTTCCTAGTTTGACTACGGAACCCTAGAAATTGAGTATAATGTACCTATATTTTATACTTTTTTAATGCTTTTTTCAACACAATTACAGCCTATTAGGTACATACCATTATGCTAAATTTTGAGCATGTTGGAACTATTTATCATTATATATAAAAGTATAAAATCTTTCATGATTTTTTATTTACGAGTGCTATAATCTGTTCACTACGATAATTCAAGAATATTCTCTGTTACTTGATAGACTTTATTCTAAGCTGGGCCTGAAAGAGTTAACTAACACAAATGAAAAAAGTATTAATAAAAATACGATACGTAGAATAATATCCCGTCGATAAAAGTGAACTTGGCCTGCGCACTTCTAACAATCCGAATGAGGGTCTGATATCTCTAGTACCAGCTAATCAGTTCATATGAAATTGCGTATGTGTGCGTTCTATTCTATACCAGCCTTCAACAAAGTACTAATGGCGAAAGACAAAATTAAAAAAAGAGTTCAAATATTTATTTGTTTACGATACGGACCGACGGACGGACGGTTTTGTAAACCATTTGCGTTTTATTATAATTACTCTCTTAGTGCTTTAAGGTTTTATAAAAATACGATTAGGCTGTTTTGTAATTATTAGATCGCATAAATAGTGTGTGGTAACACTGGTTACATGGAAATATAATAAGTAGGTATGGAAGCCTAACTGACGCTGAAAATCGGCTCCACTGACATAGTGCTGACGGGGGTGCAGCTAATACTGCTCTGTGGAGTCGACTTTTTGACGTAGTGTCAAACAGTTGTTTATAATTGCAAAAATAATTCGATTTTAATGATTACCGGATTTAAATAATGCTGCAAAAATGCCAAGTAGCTTTGTGAGTTGGTGCAGGACCCACACAGATGCAAAACAAAGTGATATTTATTTGACTACTTAGTGAGTTATTGAAATTTTCATATTTCCATACTAATGTCATGTCCGATTTTTTGCAATACATCTTTGAAAAATATGAATTACAAGCAAATGCTTCGAATGAATAGGAAATTAAATTTCATGTCATCTTTACTATAGTTACTTTACATATTAAAACAAATAGGTAATATCGATGGTTCCACCGAATAAAGGTGCAGTATGCCAAAAGCTAACTTTCCAGGAAAAAATAAATACCAGTAGAGAGATACCAAAATATGAATTCTATTAAAATATGAATACATTAAGTATAAGTGCTAGTACCATTTCATAGCTTTTATTCTAGTGTAGTGAAGCGCAGATAGTTTGTGCTATAAAAGTTTACACGTTTCTAGGATTCCATAGTCAAACTAGGAACCCTAATAGTTTCACGATGTCGATCCGTCCGTCCGTCCGCAGCCTAGCTCAGAGACTCTTAGTACTAGAAAGCTGTAATTTGGCATGAGAATATACATATTAGTCACGCCAACAAAGTCGTAAAGTTAAATTTTGAAAAAAATATGTTTTAGTGTACCTCCCCTAAACGTAACGTGGGGATGTTTTTTTTTCTCGTCTACCACATAATGTGGGATGTCGTTGGATAGGTAGGTATATCAAAAATATTAGTAATGCAACCTTTCATTAGTCATTACTTTTTGTGTAGAATAAGTACTAGTCTATTGCCTTGATTCTTTAGGACTTTTATTCGACAGTGGAAATTTAAAATGTCGTAAGGGACAAACGCTTACTTTTCAGGGGAGCCAGAAAACAAAATTCCACTTTTTTTAAATTCATAACTTGGAAACTACTCATCCCATTAAGATGATTCTTGGAAGCATACTTTTTAAATAACTTCGCCTACCCTAATTTTTTAAATGTCCTATTAGACCTAGAGTCCTGAAAATTGGCAAGAAGGAAGGTCCTACAGCACAAATTATGGAAAAAATCCGAGAAATGTTTTTTGCGATTGCAAACTTATTTGCAGCTGTGGTGAAGCGTGGCCCAAACCAGTAAGGAAAGCCGGTCCAGTTAAGTGCGAGTCGAATAACGCACTACGCATTAGGATGTCTTTGATAAAGTAACATTTTTTATTACCAACTAAATTTTGTTTGTTGTTGACGGCGAAATAAATAGTTTTTTTTCATCCTTTTTTATATTTTTTTAAGAAAAGAAAACGCACTCAGAAATGGCCAGCAAACTAAGACCCCCGAAACTTTAAGAGATTGTATGAAATCAATAAAATGCTGATTTGTAATCTCAAACTTCTGTTTAGATACTTACCTCGTTTAATAAGTATATATTTTATTAAAAGTATTAGCTTTCAGAGCTCATATCTACCTAATATAAATATCAAAATCAGACTTGGATGTTATTTTTGTGATATACTTACCAACTATTAATAATACATCTAAATTATTAATATCTAACGAGCCGGTTACATTTCGAATGTTGCTAGAATAAAGTGTGTAAGTGTATATAAGGTCAAAGAAAAGGTTCAACCCTAGAATTCACCAGCAGCTTATTCAATTTTTGCCTATGACAGTCATGTTTTGTTATTTTTAAAAGATGACTGTATTAATCTTATATACCTACTTTAAACATTTCCCAATAAAAGATGACTTAGAAAACCTTTGTCAGTTCATAACTTAGGTAATTTCTAAGATAAATACTCTATTTGAATTTATGCGACCATTTCTACCTACATTTAAGTAAACAAACAAACCTCCGTCGCCTCCACCGCAGTACAAAATCACAACAAAACTACACATACACATAACAAGTTATACTTCACTGGTTGAGGCTCTTATGCTAAGTAGGGGCCCTTTTCAACGCCATTTTGTGTTATTTTTAGTTGTCTTTTGTTTTAATTGTATTTTTGTAGGCGTTAAATATTTTTAACCGACTTAAAAAAAAGAAGGAGGTTTCTCAATTCATCGGGACCAAGACGCCTGGAACGATATTTTTTTTTGTCCGATTGTGTATACTTTCTAGTTGGACCCATTTCCAGCACGTCAACATCTGATGATGAGATCTTGGAGAAATCGAAAGAACTCCTCAAATATTATAGGAATAAATAAATATACGTGGACGACGTAACAGTATTATTATGATCACTAAAAGGTATGAAATAAAATAAATGTTTTTAGTCCAACTGACCTTTATTTTTATTACCTTACCTCATTTTAAAATAAAATATTTCTTGCATTTTGAAGACGGTTTTTAGTTTTTTCAAACATTTATTTCATTTCTACTCTTTTTCTTTAAAACATCACCTAACGTTTTGACGGAAGAAGACAATAAATTGGCAGTTAGAGTTCCGTACTAGGAACCCTTATAGTTCCGCCATGTCCGTCCTTCTGTCCGTCCGTCTGTCCGACCGTCTGTCTGTCCATCTGCCAGTCCGTCCATCTCTCCGTCCATCTGTCCGTCCGTCCGTCTGTCCGTCCGTCCGTCTATCCATCCGTCCATCTGTCCATCTGTCCGTCTGTCCATCCATCCATCTGTCCGTCTGTCCGTCCGTCCGTCCGTCCGTTCGTCCGTCCGTCCGTCCGTCCGTCCACAGCTTAGCTTAGAGACTCTTAGTACTAGAAAGCTGTTATTGGGCATGAATATACATAGGACCTCCCCTGCACGTAAGTGAGGATAGTTCTTTTTTCTCGTCTACCCCATGGAGCGGGGCTTTTGTAATTTCAAAAATATTGCGGGATTGTCAAATATTTTTTTCGATTAAAGACATCCGGTTGTAAAATATTAAGCGTAACATTGCTATTTTTGTTAGAGTCAAGTGTCCCTACAGCCAAAACTATAAATAATAAAAACAGAAAAATGTATACAAAAAAGTGTTTATACCTACTAAAACCATTGATTTAAATCAGCACCAAATAACTTTAAATAGAAAATTAGTTCATACTTGTTGTTTTTTGAGACGGTATTGTTGTGTTTGTAGTATCAGCTTTGGAACCCTACACTGAGCATGGTCCGACATGCACCTGCCCGGTTTTTCGGCGGTACTCGGTACAAATCAGTCTGGCGTGCGTAATTTTGCGATAATTTTAATCATCACATCAATTATTTATTTTTAAATCGAATGTTTTTTGGTTAAAACTAGATCTAATGATGGATCTGAAAGGTCGTCACATCTCCGGTGTACGTAACACAGGCTAGCTTAGTTTGAACTATTAACCTTTCGTATGTCCCGTCCGTCCTATCCGTCTGTCCTGTCCGTCCATCCTGTCCGTCCATCCTGTCCGTCCGTCCTGTCCGTCCGTCCTGTCCGTCCATCCTGTCCATCCGTCCTGTCCGTCCGTCCTGTCCGTCCGTCCTGTCCGTCCGTCCTGTCCGTCCGTCCGTCCTGTCCGTCCGTCCTGTCCGTCCGTCCTGTCCGTCCGTCCTGTCCGTCCGTCCGTCCTGTCCGTCCGTCCTGTCCGTCCGTCCTGTCCGTCCGTCCTGTCCGTCCGTCCTGTCCGTCCGTCCTGTCCGTCCGTCCTGTCCGTCCGTCCTGTCCGTCCGTCCTGTCCGTCCGTCCTGTCCGTCCGTCCTGTCCGTCCGTCCTGTCCGTCCGTCCTGTCCGTCCGTCCGTCCTGTCCGTCCGTCCTGTCCGTCCGTCCGTCCTGTCCGTCCGTCCTGTCCGTCCGTCCGTCCGTCCTGTCCGTCCGTCCTGTCCGTCCGTCCTGTCCGTCCGTCCTGTCCGTCCGTCCTGTCCGTCCGTCCTGTCCGTCCGTCCTGTCCGTCCGTCCTGTCCGTCCGTCCTGTCCGTCCGTCCTGTCCGTCCGTCCGTCCTGTCCGTCCGTCCTGTCCGTCCGTCCGTCCTGTCCGTCCGTCCTGTCCGTCCGTCCGTCCTGTCCGTCCGTCCTGTCCGTCCGTCCTGTCCGTCCGTCCTGTCCGTCCGTCCTGTCCGTCCGTCCTGTCCGTCCGTCCGTCCCGTCCGTCTGTCCTGTCCGTCTGTCCGTCCTGTCCGTGTTTATCTGTTTGTCTAACTGTATGAAGTTCACATCCATTTTACTTGGAACACTAGACACTGCTAAAAATTTTAGTAAAGGAAAAAAATATTTTTAGGCTTAGCACCCCATTCTGTAACATTTTTTTACGCCAGTATTATAGCTCCATTACATCAGAAGTTATAATCTCATGTTATTTGTTTATTAATATAAATATTTTTGTTGCAGTCTACTACGTCTAGGTACTTCTTACATTTTATTCTATTAAAATAAATTCTGAAGTGACGCAGTGTCACAGATCAGTAAGAGATACACGTTTTTCAAATCAAGATGTGTGTAATGTAGCTCTAAACGTAAACTGTCCGTCCATCCTGTCCGTCCGTCCCTTCCGGCCGTCCTGTTCGTCCGTCCTGTCCGTCTGTCATACCTTTTTTTTACGCCAGTATTATAGCGTCATTACATCAGAAGTTATAACCTCATGTTATTTTGTTTATTAATATAAATATTTTTGTTTCAGCCTACTATGTCTAGGTACTTCTTACATTTTATTCTATTAAAATAAATTCTGAAGTGACGCAGTGTCACAGATCAGTAAAAGATACACGTTTTTTAAATTAAGATGTTTGTAATATATGTAGCTCTTAACGTAAACTGTCCGTCCTGTCCCGTCCGTCCTGTCCGTCCCGTCCGTCCGTGCTGTCCGTCCGTCCAGTCCGTCCCGTCCATCCCATCCGTCCGTCCTGTACGTCCCGTAACGTCCGTCCGTCCGTTCTGGCCGTCCTGTCCGTCCGAACCAAGGTACTGCTTAACATTTTGTACAAAGATCAAAACTTTTTTTTAGGGTTTGTATCCCATTCCGTAATTATTTTTTACACCAGTATTATCGCGTCATTACATCGGAAGTCATAACCTCGTATGTTATTATATTTCTTAATGTAAATATTTCTGTTCCAGCCCACTACGTGTAGTAGGACCTTCTTTTATTTTATTATATTAGAAGAAATGCTGAAGTGACGCAGATCAGTACGAGATACACGTTTTTCAAATCAAGATATTTGTATCATGGCTCTAAACATAAACTAATAACGAATTAACTCTGCGACAAAGAGATTGCATACAAATCCCACTGACGTGAATACTACTTAACTTAGCAATGTATACCGAATTGTCACCTGTCACTTATCCTCGTCAGTACGGTGGAAAAGGGGGCTGATAGCGAGTGGGATCTGAGACCCTGTGGGACTTTTGCATTCTCAAGACTGCAGTCATAAGACTGCAAATACGTTGCTTATCGCTCGGATCCTATTTTCATGTTTTATCTTTTAAGCGATCCGAACGCACCCTGCACAAAGCCCTACCAACATTAAACCCGTCCCATCTTGCTTTTTAACCCCCGACGCAAAAATAGGGGTGTTATAAGTTTGATGTGTAAGTGTGTGTGTGTGTGTGTGTCTGTCTGTGGCACCGTATCTCTTAAATGGATCAGCCGATTTGAATGCAGTTTTATGATTAAAAGCAGGTTTTCTAGCGCTGGTTCAGTCGTTTTTGAGATATGGGGCTTTTAGGGGGTTAAAAGCCCTAGAGGTTCATTTCAGAGCTGATATCTCTTAAACGGCTCAACCAATTTCCATTAAATCTTGCTAAGAACCATCCTGATTAGTGTAGCTTTATTGTTTTTGAACTAAAACTAGAAAGTAGCACTATTACTTGTGGAAAAGATTGCGTATATATTATACTCGTATGTTATCGACCATCTAGGGCAGGTGAAATACAAAAGTATAAAAAATGTACCCCCTCTACCAGCCCCCTATTTCACCATCTTGACAATGACATGTGATAGGTGACAATTTTGTATTTATTGCAAAGTTAACACGCTGATACATCCCTGGGTTTCATATAAGCTGCGCCACGTAAACTAAAATATCACCTGTCAAGTGTCATTGTCAGTAAGGTGAAATAGGGGGCAGGAGCGCCTGGCGACATCGGTTGGCAGTTTTACCCCTTATTCGCCGTCCAGCTCTAAGTAACCAGCTCTAGGTTCCTCGGGGGCATTGACGACAAAGGTCTTAGAGTCTCTGTTCGTATCCCAAAATAATCGTATGAAAATTGGATTAAACGTTTTAATGAAAATACTACTATGTAACAATAAAACAAATTTAATTTTCTATTACGTGAAACAAATTGAATGTATTTTTTTTATTTTAATTGCTAGATGTGTACAATGTGATGTGTGATGTGATCGAAAAGGATGATGATGGCGCTGGTGGTCAGAGCGAACATGATAGCCCACAGGTTCCGACGATGTACAGCGGAAGTCGCAGTAACGCGTTTTAGAGATTTTCAATTGCTTTATACCTACAGCCTGAGTGCTTACTTGTCGCAAAGGTCTATTATATCAATGCCCTCCGAGACCAATATAACAACACGTTTAGGGATAAAGCATGCAGCGCGTCGGGCTTACTGGCGGATGCGCGTCGACGGCTCTCCGGCGCAGGCACACCAGCAACAATAGCATCCTGCATCATAACGGACAGACTGCACCTTTTGTACCTTCTAATCAAGCTCTAATTCAAATTGATACATCCAAAAAATTATGGCCCATTTGTACGAAATGTTTTTTTTTTACCTAAAATGAACTACCACTGGCACCTCACCTGCATAGAATAAGTCTATAAAAATATTTTGGTTTTACGAAGGTAGTTTTGATTTGTTACATGATTTTCATAAAGTCATTTTTTCAAAGTAGCGAATTTTCACATTTCTCGTTCTTTCATAATTGTTTAATCGATTTTCTTCATGTAACGATTGTATGTACCTACTATATTTAGTATTATATGTACCGATATAGAGTTAAAATGTTCGCGGTTTATTTTAATCGCTAAAATTACCAGTAGATTATTTAATTTTGTAGAATTTTTTCCATTCTAAAAACTTTAATTTGACAATCACGACGGAGCTCCGCTGAGCGGAGCTTCTATTTCTGGGTTGTTTTGGCCCTCCGGGCCTAATATGAGACCGAAGCTAACCTAACCTACATACGCATATTATGATGCAAAAGTAATTATTGGGAAAATTTGCGATGGAAACATTGGGAACATATAAAATGTGAATAGTAAAAATTACGAATATTCAATAATGCTGTATAAAAATCGCTACATGAAGAACAACAATAAAAAAAAATGACAATTGTAAAAGAACGCGATGTGAAAATTCGCTACTACGAAAAAATGCCTTTGTGAAAATCATTAAAATCATCTAACAAATCGTGTTTTGACAAATAAGGTGTCGTTGGTTTTGTCTTATACACTGTTGCCACATCTACAGGATTCAACAAATATACCTACCTTATACCTTGCCTTCGGGGTCGTGCTCCTACTAGGAGCATAAAAATATTACAATTGAATTCCTCGTTTTCATGCTCTAATTAAAGTACAAACATTATTTATTATTATCATATCAATACTACTTCAGCAAGTTATAGGTTTAGGTCCGCTTCTGCGGAGCTCCTGTTTGATATCACTATAAGTCAGTGGTATCGTTTAACTTTAAAATACCCACTGTACCACCAGGGGTAATGCCAGGGGACGGTGGGTCTGAAGGGATATTTTGCGATAGTAAATAATAAAATTTGAAATACCTATATCTTCTTTTCTTTGCAGTAGGAGAATCAGAAATTATAGTATTCATGCTCCTACCAGTGGGAGAATCAGTACTATAATGTCTTCGTGCTCCTACCAGTAGGAGAATTTAGCAGGAGCACGACCCCGAAGGGAATATTCGTATTGAAGTCTCTTTCTTTATCCTATACAATCTGTCCCTGCATAAGGTGCACAAACAAATAGGAATGAAATACGATGCAATTTCACCGACAAAAAAAAATGGTGTCTATTTTTTTTAAAAGATTTGTAAAAAATCATTGATTGCTGTCAACCCTTTTACTTTGTTCTGATAAACAAAGTAAAATGTATCGCCTCACATGAGGTCTATTGAGATAAAATAAACGGTTTTTTAATCGTAGAGCATTTTCTGTGCCAATTAAATAAATAAAAGAATGTAAAAAAAAACAAACAATAAAAGCACGTTTTTCTTAAAAAATCATTTTTTTTTTCGAAATTCCTGATAAATCCTATTTATTCTTTAATTTCTTGAAAATATGCCCATATGACCTCGTGTTATTATTAGCTATAATTATTAATCAACTCATTATCTTTAATTAAAAAAAAGAATTACGTGTCTAAAGCAAGCACGACATTTTTGATAAGTGGTCAAAGATATTATGTCGTTTAGCATGTGTTGTCTTTTTTGTGTTAAGCGTATTTTTTCGTACTTTTTTTATTTGGTTGACACAGGAAATGCTATAGGATAAAAAACCGTTTATTTCATCTCAACAGACCTCATATGAAGCGAGATATTTCCCTTTGTTCCGATAGGGTTGACAGAAATAATTGTTTTTTATATAAAATTAAACAATTTAAAAAATTACGTTTTTTTTTGTCGGTGAAATTGCATCTAGTTTCATCCCTATTCATTTGTGCATCTTATCCAGGGACACTGTATTTAATTTTTAAGGGATGCCAACACGATCCTTTGCCGAAGCTTGTAGATGTACCTACTCGTATGTGGCCGTAACGTGTATGGCGTGTAGAAGTTATTTCATAGAATAAGAACTAAGCATAGAAGGAGCTATAAAATATGCAGTCTTATTGTAAGAGACGGTCCTATAAGCTAAAACCAATTAGTATGTTCAATATCATATTCGCAAAACACGATTTTCGCAAAACATCATATTCGCAAAACATGATATTCTCAAAACATCATTATTAGCAAGACAGCAATTAGACAGTGTCGACGGAGCTCCGCTACCGCGGTGCTCCTATTTCTGGGTAGTTTGGCCCTCCGGGCCTGCTGTAAAACTAACATAACCTAAACCTACATACGATTCTATAACCTAATTCCACTATTTGCAAATATCATGTTTTGCGAATATGATATTCTGCGAAGTATGGGCTAAAACATCATGATCATACACTATAACGATCAAGGTGACCAGGGTGTTGAATACACGACTTCACAACACTGGCGTGTACGACTGGTTTTAGCGAGAGCTGGACTCTATACTCTTTCCTTTTTAACTTATTGAACATTCATATTCAAATTTTTGATATAGGTATAGATGAGACGCTTTCTTTTTAAGGCTCCTTCTATGCTTTTAATTTTTATTGTATGGGTTATGTGCTTATGTGACATGTATAAGTTGCTAAGTGTTTTTTTACCTATATGTATTGAAGTTAGCTATTAAATAAAAGGTTTTAAGAGGTTTGAAAGCTTTTATACTTCGTCACAGGAGGGCTAGCACAAGTGGTTCATGACTTGTTTGTCGCTCGGATCTTCCTTTCCATCTAGTCTGTAACGATAGAGACGCACTGAGCGACAAGCGATAAAATACAACTTGTGCTAAAAATTGCATGAGAGACGACATGATATCAATTTTTTATTTTAGTCTGGTTTGGATAAAACTTTATTTTATCCAAACCAGACTAAAATAAAATATTTAACCTAACCTTAGACAAACGGCTAAGATTAGGTTAGGAGCTATTAAATTATTGGTATCATAAATACGTCTTATATTGTGCCTAGGTTAACAAGAAAGAGTTTGGATTCAAATTATGGCACTGTTCGAATCGAAATTGGCAGCATGATCCACGTTTACCTAACATCTGATATTTTTTTGTGGCGGACATTTTAAAATATTCATATTCCACCTGTCGCCAATGCAAACTCTTTTTTGCCGAGGTTACTAAGCTTTTTGTGAGGCCCCGCGGCACTAAAGTGCGCCCTGTTGTGATCCTTATTAGTGCTGATAGACGAGCATAGTCGCTAGAATGCTCGAGTAAATGCGCAAGTCTATCGGCACCTTAAGATATAAGTAAATTAATATCTGGGGACAATCGCACACTAATTGACCTAGTCCCTAACTAAGCTCTAGGCTTGTACTATGGATGGGTACTAGACAACGATAAACATACTTATATAGAGAAATTAATTTCCGTGTCAAATACACGCACATTTACACACACAGTTGGAAACATACTCAATCTCATCACACAAATATTTGCCCATACCGGGAATTGAACCTGGGACCGCTAGCTTCGTAAATATGCAGGGTCGCTTCAACTTTCTTTATAGCAGCAAGTGGTAGAAAAATGGTTTGAGAAACTTAAAACAGAACTTACAAATCAACATTGCAAGTTAAATAAAAGCTTTTAATAAAGGGCAGCATAAAAGCTATACAAACAATACATTCGTAATATAGTTCATTTATTGTGATTTATATAATTTACACACATAAATTAGAAACACAACCCAACACCACACCCAGTAATAAACTTATTCAAGCTACCTCGTTATTGTGATTCTTAGCACGAGACGAGACTGCTTTAAGAGTATTTGTAGAACAGGCATCATACACGAGACCATCGTGATTTTTTCAAAGCCGTTCATGTGATCAAGCTGAGGGGCGGTACGGCGAGAGTAACCAACAGGAGACCTCAGCAACGCGCCTTCAACACGAGCCGAGCCGCCTGCGCGCGGCCTACATGCACTCAGTTTGGCCGCGGCGAACAATTGGTTAACATTTTCGCACAATATTTTAAACGCACGCATAATATTTTAAAACAATTCTTATATCGCTGAATATATTGTGAGGAATGTTATTGCTATTGTTTACGTTGTCAATTTTGACATAAGTCATTTTGGTCCTGATTTTTTAAACCTATATAAAGTATTCTAGCAAAAAGAGGTAGTTTGAAAGATCATTTTGAATTTTTGTCACCTTAGATACAGCTGAATTTTTGTCCATTTAAATCGTTTTGGTCGACTATGCAGTTACATCTTCTTGATTTTTTATCCAAGCAAATAATTTAAACGAAGTGTTACGTGTCATTTTTCTGACGGTTTCACGTGTTAGTCTTTTTTGGGAATCCATTGCAACACATTTTTTTGGGCTCGCTGTCCGGTTAGATCTATCTAATGGTGACTGTACTATGGGCACTAGCCACCAATAAACATACTTAAATAGAGAAAAACATAGAAAACATCCAAGACTCTGAAACAAATATTCGCGTTCATCACACAAATGTCTGCCCCTACCGGGATTTGAACCCAGGACCGCAGGCTTCGGAGGCAGAGTCACTCCCAACTAGGTCAACGTGTCGTTATAACGGTAGAAACAATGTAGAATAAGCCCTGTATTAATAAAGGTTTGTTGTAACTTAAAAATATGTCACCAATAAAAACTAACTCCTAGTCGTACATAAAACTACCAGTAAACTGGCAACAAAGTTTCGAACCCGCTAATCCCGTAACGTTGGGCCATAAAGCGCTCAGATTCAGTTTGACGGCGAATTAAAAGTTAGCAGAGACGTTAACGTAATTGGAGTTTACGAGCTTACATACTCAGTGCCCAAAACTAGCTATTTGATCCATTTTGTACTACAATCTGGAATCGTGGCTCTCAAAGTTTAACTGTGATTGGTGTTGTAAATGTATGAAGTATATTTTCTTAATACAAAAACGATACAAGTTGGAATTCGTTGCTGTTACATTTGAAATTAGAAGGATATTTGCATGTATCATTTATATTTGGAACTATCATTTAGCAATCGCTGTCTATTACTATCTTTTCAGCAGTACTTTTATTAGATAACTTATTATCTATTCAAACCTCTTCCAATCTGCCTAATTTACGGACCTTTCCTTAGGTACGGACTGAGTGATTCAAATCGATTTTTTTATTTATAGGGTTTTGTACCTCTAAAGGAAAAAACGAAACCCTTATAGGATCACTCTGTTGTCTGTCCATCTGTCTGTCAAGACCCTTTATCTCGGGGACGCGTAAAGGTATCGAGTTGAAATTAAAACCATATACTAAGTTCTACAGTCCCTTGAACCTGTGAAAAAAAACAAACTTTGAAGTTAACGGAAAAAAAAGCTATGGCCTTTTATGCCGCAAAATACGTATATTTTGATACTCTAAAGGGAATCTAAATTTATAGGATACAGAGTCCTAAAATTTGGAAGAGGTACAGAGTCCTAAAATTTGGAAGAGGGAAGGTCTTGCAGCACAAGTAAAAATTTTAAAAAAACTTGTTAATTTGTTGCTCCATCACAAAAAACGGTTTTTGTACTATTGCGAACTTACTGCAGTTGGTAAACTAATCGCGACCTATGTCGATGCAAAGAGACAATGGTTTTTCAGCGGAAAAGTCAAGTTTTCCCTTAATACAATTTTACGTTCTTATAATTTTCTACGGAACCCTCGGTGCGCGAGTCCGACTCCGCTTGACCGGCTTTTTATAAATATTTTCAATTGATATTTTGTTGTGGAGATTATTTCTCGTAGCCACTTGAAATCATTTTAAAATCGTTTTGCAGATTATGTCGTAGCAAGTCTAAAAGATAATATGCCATAGTATATTTATTTTTCCATGTGCTCGTCTAATAGTAACCGCCGTGCTTAAGTATATTGGGGAGACATTCAACTCGTTCTTTTATCAAACTTGTGTAAGAAAAATCGTCACTAAGGAACGATTTAATCATCTTAAACATACGTATGCTAACTCGGGGCACCTTCTAGGGATTTGCTATCGATAAATAACATGTCGATATATATGTACATGTTTATTTATGACAATCTTCGGCTACTCTTAAGATAGAAAAGTTCATATCCATAAGTCGAGTGTCATTTAGTCATAGCTTTATAAAAGGTGGATAAATTACAATACCGTTAATGAATCAGAAAACGATTTTTCAATATTTGAAGAATGCTCATGAAGAATGTAATTTAAAGTGGATTTTTTTATCTATTTATAATAAGTTACGGAAAAAAAAATTGTTTACTTTTAAAAACACATCAAAATAATAATAAAATAATTCGTTTTTTTATTTATTTTGTAGTGTAAAGATAATAAAAAATATTTATTAATGTTAAATAACATCCTGATATTGACATAATTATAAACATCGATATAATTTTTAGACGCAAAAATATTTTGCTACGTCACATTAGTATTCGTCCCCCGAATAAGCACACTGAGTGTGACCATAATTAAGACGCCAGTCTTTAGATGTTAACTATTAAATAACGGAACCAAATTCTGCAACATTTCTCCAAAGTTTAGTATAAACAAACCTCAACATCTAAGGGATAGGTTAATATAGAAATCTGATCCTAATTAGGCGAGGAACTGCACAAAGTACGTTCTAGACGCGTCTCGACTATGGTCTAGACATACTCTAAGGCTTGCCGATTGCTAGTTCGAGTTCCTATTTAAATATTTCTTAGCTATTAATTTAATTTAGTTAACAAAGGGGAACGTTGAGCGCCTTACTAACAATTAGTGAAACATCCATTCTGCAATCTTAACAACCAGCATTGGTGCTTTGTCGAGCATTCCTTGAACAATTCGACGTTGTTTCGTCTGCACATTTTTCAAATTAATTACGTTCTGCGAGTTTGGCTATTTGTGCTCACTTCTGAATAATATTTCACTTGTCTTCATTAGTGAGCTTGGATTTCATTTGGCTCCTGAAATGACTAGAAATAAAATATTAATAACGTGTTTTTGGGATCGCAATTACGTTTTGAAAGCTGTGCTTATTGTTTTTCGAGATAGTAAAATTGTAATGAAACTATAATTTTATCTATATACTTACTTTTAGTCGTAAGAAGTACAAAAAATCTTTAAAGACAAAACAAGCTGAACTTACCGCAGCGGTTGTCTTAGTTTTAATTGAAATAAGGTACTGATACTAGAAGCATGAGCCACAAACAGTCAAAGAAATATGAAAGATAACTATTTGGTTACGTTTCAGTGTATACCAGAATTAATTAAAGTTTTGAGTACTTAAGTAGCATAGTAAGTGGTGCAAGCTTTGAGAATTGTTTCTCTGGACTGAAGCCATTGTTGCAAGAAAATAATTGAGTGGGATATATTTTTCTGCTCTGTTAATGAAGTTGTATATTTAGGGGTGTTAATTATACAGCACATCATCGATATCACTGGTCTAACTTTTCCCAGTTCAATGCATATTAACATGTTCCACCTTGATCACTGCACATGGCTGTTAATATTTTTGATGATCGTATTGTGTCGAAAGAACGCTTAAAAAAAGAATTATCAATTAACATCTTACACAAATTAACCTGCGGGCGGCCTAGTTAAGACGCATAGCATAACGCTAAGTTAGCGATTTTCGAAAGTCGACACAATGTATAGGATTGACGTTAAGCTGATGAGATGCCAGATCGCGTCTTGAGTTGATAGAAAACAGAATCGTTAGCAGTGTTGGCATATTATTTTCTTGACTAGGCATACTAGTCCCAAACTAAGCTCTACGCTTATATTTAGTGTACCAAAAATACCACAAACATACTTATCTAGAAAAATACATACATGAATACATAAAAACAAATACTCGTGCTCACTGCCAACTTGGCTAAACGCGTCGTCATTCGTCGACGTCGATAAAAAAAACACTGGCGATAACTTATACCTTTTTTAGTTCCTAGCTGCTAACACCAACTTTTTAACTTTTATCATAGATCCGAAGATTATAATTTATGATTGGAAAGAAAATACTATTCCGAAGACTTTTCCACAGACCTGCGACAATTTTTCCTTTTTCTCGTAGTTGGATGAGATTATGAACATCACTTTGATGTTTCTACCCTGAATACTGAGAGAAGTTTAAGAATTCATCGAACTTGTTATTAACTTGAGTTGGAAAACAGGGCTTTCGATTTTGAACAAAATGATTTTTTTCTTAACATTTTTCTTTTTTGGATTTGCTTGGATGCAGATACCTTTACCAGGCGATATTTGTAAAAACTACATTTATTATTAATAGCTTTGCACACGATTTTGTCCAAGCAGAACCTATTTAAGTATATTTTGGCCCTAAGAAACAGTCTAATAGTTATAGACTTTATTTTTGGGACTTAAACTATTATTTTAAAATATTATACATAATCTGTGTAAAATAAATACTATCCGCACTATCCTTGACATTTATTATATTACTCCGTAGGATAAATGAAAATAATGCACGGGTCCATTAAAAATGTATTTCAAGACAATAATGGAATGCATGTTCACTGAGCAACCAAAGTTTCACAGTAATCAGTTTTTCAGTAGTATTAATAACATCGTTATAAGGTTTCCGTAGTGAAACTAAGAACCCTTATAATAATTACTTTGTATGTTTGTATTTATCCTCGCAAGACCCAGTAGGTACGTATTTTAGTTACATTGTAATTATAACCTTGCAAATTGACTATAAGGTGCCTTTTATATTTGGCATTATGTCCCCAATTTGCTTGAGGACAAAACTTGGGGACTCGGGAGGTTATCCCTGTACGTCATAGTCACTCCTTCTAGAAGTAAATTAACTATAAATCTGTGTACATCACGAACCACAAATATGTTTCTGATCCATCCAACACACGCTAATGATGGCTACTCAAGACCAGTTTTAATACCTGGCATTTGAATCTCAGCATAATGTCAGTTTTAATCTTACATACCGTCAAACAGGGTAGCTAGGGACACAATCTAAAATAAGTCATAACTTATTACAAATAAGATCAAGTATTCAACAAAAATATTTTCATGTTTTATTGGAATTTATTTCAGTCTTATAATTAGTGGCACATGCTTAATTTCAGGTGGTGTCCCTATTTACCTCTTAGTCCCTATTTACCCCGTATTACGGTACTCGGTTTTAGTTGAAAGTTTAAATCAGTTTAGTTAAGGCTGATCGTGGGTAGCGGCCGTAACTCGCTAGTTTATACTAATAACACGAGTTACGAAGAAACCTCCGTCAATATGGCTATTATACTGCTTAAAAAGGTGTCCCCTGTGTTTGTAGCATGGGCGAAGCCGCAGGCGATACGCGATATCGGCGAATTTACAGTGCAGTAAGCCGTAAATACATCCGACCCGTGGGCTACCATTGATCTTGTCGACTGTGATACCCCTTTGTTTTGCCAAATTTTGCTTCATGGTTAGGTAACTACCTATGGTGATTTTATGAACGCTAAAGGTCTAATACTTAAACTTTATTGATAAACGGGAATTATGATGCTCTAGACCAATGTATACGGTAGCATAGCGGGTTGAAATATTAACTTGTGATCGTAAAAGTACCGATTTTGACCCCAAGTGGCGACTTTCCAGTACCTTGCACTCCCTGATTGCGTTCTGGGGTAAGCGATGTTTTTAATGAAACAAACATCATCAGATAACCAATAGGTACATGCCGCTAAGTGATAGTATAAATGTGGTAATTACACAAAATATTCTACAGGGTCAAAGTATGTGTTGTCTAGGCAAATATTTTTATTTATGAGTTCATGGCATATAACTAAAAAGTCGCCGTTACTAAAATATAAAAGAGGGAAAAACTATTTTCACGTAAAAAAAGTTCTTTATGAAGGAGATTTGTCACCGTTACTAAGTGACAGAAACATTGTGCTCCATCATAAAAGAAAATCCCCGACGATATCTAATCACTGCATACCACGGCAAGAAACAATTGCGCCCTATCCTTTTATTGCAGCTCATAAATGTGTCGCTTATTATTTTCCTGTCGTAAAACCAAATAATTCTCTTACAATAAGAACCCCCTCTAATCTGGATTCTCACAATAACACATTTTATTACGCATTGTAATTCAGATTTTTATGCCACATGCGGTCGATGTTGGTTCACTGATGGATTTATACTATGCGCAAAGATAAAATGAATGCGATAATTTATCGTCCTTTTTTGGGCGGGTAACTAATTTTAACTTCATATTATGTACTTTCTACGGTACGTAACTTTTTAATAAATCAGATCGAAAATTGTATTGAGTCAAAAAAAAATCGCCGTATTAGAATAGAATAGAAATCATTTAATTCGAGAAAATTACGACTCATATTAATGTTAGTAGTTCTTTAAATCTAATTGTTAGTACCTAATAATAATAGTACACTAATTACTAGGGGCATGTAACTGACAACAATAACGTATGTAGGGGCAGTCTACCCTACTGCCAATCATACGAAGGACGATAATTACAATATTACCATATAAAAAAAAAACAACTTTTGAAATACGTAGATACCACAAAATACTCAGCTACAAATTTCAATTGACACAATGTACTACAATAAAAATAGAAAATACATTCCTACTAAAACTTATTTAATATTCCTGCACGATTAATAATTTCGATAAAAATTCTCCGCAAAGTTACATTATTAACGTAGACGTTTACTCACAACGCAAATAATGCCGAACCTTCAGAAAGGTACTCTGAGTAATGAAAGTAAACCAATTTTGTTTCGCATTTAAAACCCTTGCAAAAATACGTACCTATATCGTAAAAGTTAATTTTCTGTCGCATTTACGAATAGAAACAGGGTAAAAACATATCCTGCATGAGGAGATATCGTCCAAAGTAATTATGTTTTGCAAAACAGGATTAGCGTCCTTATGTTTTGTACAGTAGTAAAGGGATTCCTTTGGGGATGCATAGAGATTTGGGGCGCAATATTATCTCCTTCGCATTCAAATAAATGAGAAAAAACCGGCGTCCTGCGGGAAAACTTTTTAATTCGTAATTACAGGACAGCGTCCAAGCTTTAAGCACCATTAACTTTTTTCCTAAATGCCTGTTTCCTATGGGGTTCCGCATTCAATGTTGCTATATAAAAGAGGATTTTATTGTACACATTAAATTTAGTTTCGGACAAATGGGGCGTTTTTACTTAATTACTTTTTGCAGCATTTCGTTTTTACATACACAAATAGAAAAAGAAGATGGATGTCACTTAATCCTGTTACAGAGGAAAAACCACTACTGTTAATTGCTGAAGCGTAGATTCCAACTGAAAAAGGACAACTACATAACTAATATTGCATAAAAACATAATATATACCTTAAACTTATGTTACAGCTGGTAACTGAATCGCATTAAAATAATGTTTGATGACGTATATGAAAGCATTCACTAATAGTAATGTTTTATTGGACGAAGTGAACTAACAGTTCACGCATGACTTTTTTAAATAAAAGTGTTTTTAATTGTAAAACTATGTTAACTTTTGTAACAAAGTTTGCTTCAAACTCTGTTAACTATCACTATAAAAACAAATTGTCGACGTCAGTACACGTTGTCGCATAAAAAATATGATTATAGAAGATGATCGTAACCTACGTAAAATTTTGAACAAGCACTGTTCCATTTACGCTTTATAATTGTTCTGAAAAATGTTAATGTTGGCTTTACCAACACTCGAATATCTTATACCTTCACCTCCGCTGTTGACTTCAGATTTCAAACGTGAGAGTGCGTCGTTAGCACTGCCGATTCAGATCCTGACAACTTTATTGCTTCAGGATTATTGGAACGTCTCAAGGGCCCTTGTCGCCTCCCTTACGCTAGTTATCACATTTTTTTGATGTGCGTGCGGCTTTTTTTGACCACTTCACGCGACCTTTTCGAGATGTTTTATCAATTTCGTTTGTGATTTAACACGTGCGAGAAGTTTATTTGTGGTGTTGTCATGTCATGCGTCCGTTTCATTACAAATATTGAGGTGGACGTCGTCAACAAAATCAAAGCACTTATAAAAGTACTGTAAATGACAAGTTTTGGTGTCTAGCGAACGTGGAGCGTGGAGGGTCTCTTTGATTTTCCCTTTTTCGTCAACTTAACTCGAGAGCCATTGGACACGCTTTCTCAATTTGCTGAATAGTTTGTTGGTTCTTGCTAACAAATTGATAATGCGATTTTGCCGTACTGTCCTAAGCTTGGCAGAGTTATTTTTGATATGAGTGGATGTTTAATACGTTGATACTTACTTTAAGATGATTATCATCATCATCATTAGGTTTTTTTTTTATTATAAGAGATGGATCGCAGGTTAGTGCCCATAAATTCTCGTAATAGGTTGTTTATAAATAGTTAAATTCATAAAAAGGCTAAGTATATTAAATAATGTATTTTTGGTCTATTGTCAATTTTTTATTTTTTCATTTTATTTTATTTAATTTTAGTGGTGGTAGGACCCTGTGCAGGGTCCGTCCGGATCGCTACCACCATCTTATCCATTAACCATCCGCCAAGCAACAGTGTTCGCATTGTTGTGTTCCGGTGTGGGGATAAGACAACCGGTGAAATTACTAGCATAGACGCATTCCATCTTAGTCCTCAGGGTTGGCAGCGCATTTGAGGTCTTAGGATTATAATCTTGAGAATTCAAATGTCTATGGGTCTCAGATTTCACTTACCATCAGGTGGCCTGAGTGCTCGTGTGCCTTCTCCTTAACATAAAAAAAAAAAAAAAAAACAGATAGTTTACCTACTCCTTGCAATGCATTTCATAAACATGCATTATTATAGCAGCTATACAGACAAAACAAACCTCGCCAGGAACAAAACCAGCAAAGTAAGCAAGTCTGAAATAATTCTCTTGAGTGAATCCTCCGTAAATTAAAGTACTTCCCTTTCCTTTATGCTGAAAGCCCGTGGCAGACGTCACTAGCATTGTTTCGCAATGGCTAGAGTTGGTGTACACGAAACCAGTTAAGAATTACTTGAATGTTTGTGTTGTGTAATCATCTCTTGTCTGTAAGATTTGGGAGAAATCGCTATTTAGCGATAAAACCGCCTGCTGACTCACTATGAAGGTAGCAATTGTTTATATGCTTTTCTCGCTGTATGTGGTTTATAAAAAGAGTTTTTTTATTGTATTGTTTCTACATTAACTCGAGCGACAGTGGCGTAACTAGTATACACCACGTGGTGGTAATTGTGAAAAAATATTGTACCTTTTTAAAGAAATAGGAAATATACTTAGTTTAAGTTTTAGCTTTCTACGAGCTGCTACAGCTAATACAGTTTGTTTCTCCTAATGTAATTTAAAAAATATATACTTTGCACAGCGAAACCGAAGATAACGGTTTTAAAGGTCATCATTATCCACTAACTAATTGGTTTACATCCCATTGAAGCAACTTTGAAATACTGTTTCATGTCATACACAGATTTAGGTTACCGCTTTCTTGTAGACACACCGAAAGTTAACGTTTTTAAGGCCTAATTTTCTGGCTAAGCCCATTCCCGCAAAAACGCCGTCAGGGCTGCTTTAGACCTATCATATAAAAACATAACTTATGCACGCAAGCTTATTTAACTATTGACCACAGGACTAACTTAACTTTTGTTTTTAAGAGTGTGTATACCCATATATCTCTCTATATCTAAGGACAAAACATCTCAATATTATTTTGATTAGACATTTTTGATGTATCGCACGAGTCTATTCGGTTTAGGCAAAATATTTTTGCTCGAATTCATCATTTCCCAATTTTTTTAATTGTCAAAAAGTTGTTTCCCGTCGCATTCGTTATTTCGTCGTAACAAGCGCCTTCGGTATCCCGGATAAATAACAAAAATAATACAAAAAATCTTTTACGGGAAATGAAAATTTGGTAAATATTTCGGCCAAACTGCAGCAGGCTCAGGCGATGTAGGATAAATTGTGTGTACCTATACCACAGTCCAGCGGAGGTAGATATTTTTGAGACCTCCGCATAAAGATAACTTTATTATGAAAACAGTAATCGTGTTAAAACTTAACTATTATTCCAATCATCTTTGGAAAAAATCACAGCTAGCTTCAAGCATGACATACTTTCTTCTTTCTGTTAAATTATTTTGAGTTTGATAGAATAAATAGTCTCTATACATTTCGTGACTAAAGCTTTATTAGAACTATTTAAATCCATTATCGTGTGTGTTGATATCGTTCGTTTTCTTACACAAATTTATATTGTAATACTTAGTAAAGCAATAACTGAACAAGAACGCGCAAAGCACTAAAACTTCAATGATAATTGGACTCCGTTATAGGTGCAACTTGGTAGCTGGACGTTCTTCGGCATGGGTAAAAATAATTTTGAAATATAGCTAGACAAAATTGAAGACAAATCAAAACATTTATCAAACTAAAATTGTGACTTTGAACAATTGTGAAATAGGAACCATAGTGTTTTTGCGCTACTGATAGCGGATTCTGCTTCTGATGAAATTGATTATAATGGAAAACAAAATAAAAATGTTATATTTTTGTCTAATAAATTGTACATAAAAGTAATTTGTAAAAAAATAATAATAATATCGATATCGACATCATAATATTTTTAGCCATGCCTAAGAAAGTCCAGCTACCAAGTTGCACCTCCGTTAACGGGGTCTATTTATACCCGTGATCTCATATAAGACTTTGGTATTTATTTGGTAGTCTAAGTTCAAAATGATATCCTCGATACAGATACCTAGAGTTCAAAAGAGGAAAGCATATTTAAGAACCTACGCCGTAAAATTACTTTAATAAAATGACCACAGCAATGTAATGAAATATTATTTTACTGTTATTCATCCTTATCAGTTACAACCATACTCTGATGCAGTCACAGCTAGCTCCCAGCATGCTAACTTTACTCCTAACCGTTTCACTATTTCAAGTTGAATAGAATAGTCTCCACACATTTCGTGACTCATAACTTCTTTAGAACTATTTAAATCCATTCTCATGTCTTTGATATTGTACGTTTTCTGAAACAGTTTTGCATTATAATACTCACCAGTAAAGCATTAAACGTACAAACGTTACATCCCAAATAAAAAAATACACAACATGAGAGCTACAACATTAATACTTATAAATTAGGTCCCCTTATTTCGTTTCGTCTAATTGCAAAACTAAAGTATGTTGATATCTTCGGTACAGATAGTCCATGAGAAGTTAATATTTTTAGGGAAAAAGGTAAAAAGAAAGGTAAACGATTCCCTTTACTGTAATGCTTCTTTATCAATTACAATCATACTCCGACAACGTCACAGCTAGCTCCCAGCATGATAACCTTACTCCTAACTCTTTAATCATTTCGAGTTGGATTGTATATTCTCCACACATTTCATGATTCATAACTTCTTTAGTACTATTTAAATCCAATATCATGTCTTTGATATTGTACGTTTTCTGAAACAAATAGTTTTTTTAGGAAACACGTATAAGTAAAGCATTAATTGGAGAAGAGCATGCAAAGCACGCATACGCTACAAATTTCGTGATCATTTGTAATTAGTAACCCTGATATCATATAGGACTTTAGTATTTACTTGTTACTCTAATGTAAAAATTAGTATGTCGATATTGTCGATATCCTTTGGTACAGATACCAAGTCAAGAAGAGGTAAACATTATTAGGAACCTATTATACCGTAAAATAACTTGAAAAACGCAATAACTAATAACTTAAAATTATAGGCACCTCAGGCGCCAGTCGGCTTTTTTGGTGAAAATATTGTGGTCGCCGACTTCAGTCGGACTAACCTGTTAGGTAGGAGCCTACACTTTTAAAGAAGTTATTTTATTTTATACTTTTTAGTGATCATAATAAGCTGTTCCGTAGTCCCACTTATTAGTTGAAAATTAAATGAAACTTTTAGTTTCAAGCAACGCCGCTGGAAAGTCATATTTCAACAAGGAAATATTGTTCGTTGTAGTCCCTCAACTATCTTAATCGAGATTTCTGATCGCCACCCTTGAAATTGGTACCGTTGAGGAGTTCCGATGGCCATCTATGGTCTTCATCATCAGTTCCACTTCCCCAAATGATACTTTCAGAATTCAAATGCTAGATTTGTTACTAAAAATACTAAAATCGCTATATGTTTGCCTACAATATTTGAGGAGTTCCCTCAATTGCTCACTGATCCCCTCATCAGATTCAGATTTCGTGACAATGGGACCACCTCGGAAGTATACTCTATCAAACTAATAACACTAGTACAAAAATTACAACTTCTTTAGAACCATTCCAATCTCATGTCTTTGATATTATACGTCTTCTGAAATAGTTATGCATTGTAATACTTACCAGTAAAGCATTAAGAGGCCTTATACGAAATTTTACCGGTTTTGCTTCTTTTCGTGATTTTACAGTTAAAATACTGCTTTTCTACAAGTTTTAACGCCGTCATGAAAAATAATTTCAGTTATGATCGAATAAATGAGTTACGAATGAATGAGCTACTTATTTTATTTTTGTCGAGTATTATTATGTGAGATTTAGGTTGTTTTCAAACATTATATATTGCTATTTATTTCTTCATTTTTGGATGCTTTTTCAAGGTTATGGATTGATTTTGAACTGAAGTTTATTACTGTTGTTTTAATTTTATGAACGAGAGCTTCAGTTAGCCGAAATCAAAAACAAGTAAGAAAATAAATGTTTTTTTGTTTTTTTTCTATAAATGTTTGCCAAGTTATTTTTTTTTGATTATATAAAGGTGGTAAAATGTGATTCATACAGTTTTTAGACGACATTTACAACAATAAATGGTATTTTTTTCATATATTTTAGACGTCAAAACGATTCATAAATATGCGAAATTCTAAACCTCTTACAGCAAAATTCACAAAACAGTCGCCGGTTTCAGGTCGATTAATCAAAATAAAATAATAAAAACAAAAAAATAGCACATACATTCGTTAAAAATCGAAATTATCTTTCTAAATGCGCATTAAAATTAATAGAATTAAAGTATTTTAACTGTAAAATCACGTCTATAAAATCGCGTAAATCAGCGAAATCGGCAAAATTTCGTATACGGCCTCTTAAACGTTCAAGAATTCCATCCGAAATAAAAAAAATACACAACATGAGAGTAAAAACATTTATAATTTGGTACCCTGATTTTATATAGGACGTCGGAAAATAATAATTGTAAAAACTAAGGAATTTCGATATCCTCAATACAAATAGTACCAAGGAGGTACATATTTTTACGAACCTACGCAAAAAGATAACATAAAACACAGCAATGTATTTAAAAATTCCCTTTAATTCTTTGATTCTTCTGTATCAATTACAATCATACTCAGACAACGTCACAGCTAGCTCCCAGCATGCTAAACTTACTTCTACCTCTTTAATTATTTCAAGTTGGATAGAATATTCTCCACACATTTCGTGAGTCATAACTTCTTTCGTACTATTTAAATCCATTATCATGTCTTTGATATCGTACGTTTTCTGAAACAATTTTGTATAGTAAAGCAGAATCCATCTAACCACCACGGGCCACTAGAGCCTCCCGCACTGTGCGGTCAGTGCAAATACAAGGTCTATTCTCATTTTGCTACGATAACGCTCCTTTTGTTCGTCCGACCTTTCACATAATAATATCAATCGAAACACGTGGAATAAGATTTGTTCTGTGTTGATTTGTATCCAGTGGTTCCCACACCCCCTATCACACCGCCGGCATCTTCCACTCGGTGGAAGCCACTCCAGAACCTTCCATGCAACGGCTTTCGCATCATGGTCTTCAAAGTAAGTTTACCCATAGCGCCATTAGAACCCACAGCAGGGTGCACCACAACCAACTGAAATGTGTTGACAGTAACTGGGAAGGAATTTGATAAAACTTACCGGTTCTATGGGACATTTAGTGATTTTCATTGATTCAACCATAGGATACCACGGGGTATCCTTGTCTTTAAGACTCGCGCAGATGTCTCCTTGAAGACGATACAAAAATTCTTTGCCAATATCGAGTATCTTGAATATCTCGACGACCATCTGAAAGATCAACTGGCTTTAAGACATTCATACCAAAAGACATAGATGTGTACAAACAGTCACACAATTAACTGCCCATTAAAGATAGAAGTGAGAAAATGTAGAAAGAAATGAATATAGATTTTACATGAGAACCTCATGTGCACGACCAAGACAGTTTTACTCTGTTTATTTTCATTGGTCACTCAGCTGTGTGGGCGATTGTATTTGCAATATTTATTTCATTGTATTTGATTTTAGTGCCCGTATACGTTAGGGCAACATTTCTAAAAAGTATACAGTATTTGAAAAACGCTTCATTACTGGTCCCTCTTCAACAGACAATGATTCAGTAAATACTATGTCGCTGATAGGTATAGCTAGTCACAATTTCCCCGTAAACACACTAAATCTAAACATTTACTCAAAATGATTAAAAAAAAACAAAGTATATAGAGGTACATAATAATTATACAAATGCAATGCAATATTAATGTGTTAGCTAAGACAAAATGGAAGCAACCAAATAAATAAATAATAATTTGTAATAGCATACCTGAGCACCTTCTTCAATTGCTTCGGATACTTTTATGTACCCATTCAAGCCTAATTCTGCCTCCTTTCCCTCAACCATGCCTACCTGAAGAGGATCGCATTGGAGTACCTTGTTGTCATAGTCCGGGCAGGTCCAAACGTCATCGGAAAATTCTGCCGAATAGCATTTCTGCGAAATAAACCAATGAGAACCGGTATTACAAGCTTAAAGGCAATCCACCTGAGTCCTCAGAGTTGGTAACGCATTTGCAGTCTGAAGATTGTAGTCTACAAAAAGCAAAGGTCTATGGATCTCCGATCCCATTTAGGCCTTTGTGCTCATTTGCCTTCTATATGCCATACGAAAAAGTAGACTTTAAAGAAGACGTACGAGTAAATTGAGAGATGCTTAGAAAAGGAAGATGATGCTCTTTTTCGGTGAAAGTGGTGGTAGGTAGGGATATACCTACTGGGATATTTTAGAGAAAATAATAAAAAAATTACATAACTGTGAATTTGTTTCTGCGGGAAAAGTTTTAAAAATCAAGCGCTCGAAACCTTTTTTTGAAAATAAAATGAAACAGAAAGTCGTTATTTTTGAGATAGGAGTTAATTATGACGTTCGCATGTACTTTGATTTCTACCTCGTGCCATTCGTTTCGAATACTCGATTCTCAAAAATCAACTCGCTTGCTTTTTTATAGAACTAGGTAGAATCAACTACATTCAATCAGATTCTCGATACCTTTAAAATTGCTCATTTATGTATTTTAATCAGTATTTACACATTTTTGACGTACGAGTATGCACTTACAGATCCGATTGCAATCCCAAAATACACCAAGAGCAGATAAAATATTTCCACTGTGACAACACGAAACATTATATTTTATTTACTAATTTTCAAAGGGAAATAATAGGATCAATCCAGATTCATACTATTTATACACTTTGTGATAATGATCTTTTTTAGACACGCTTGTTTTCCTGTCGTTGATCTATGATTGTATTGTGTAGGTTTTTGCTAGAGTGATCGCATGTGGAGCGCATCATTGCTTGACAAGAGTATGGCGTGCATACAATCAAATGTTTTTCAGAATATGTTGATGCTAAATATTTATCTTAGCTTTACCTCATGGTGTATCACCAAACCCAGCCATCATTAAAATGTTCAACCATCAACAATTTTAGTGATTTCACTGAACATTAACAAGAATCATGAGCACGATCCAATTACATCCAATCCAAATCCAATCCAGTCCAATTTATGCTGAAAATGTATGATTTTTGAATATTAACTTGATTTTTTGCTGGCAACACCAAAACTAATGAGCTGACCAGACTTAATGTTCTTCTTTTTGTTTAAGCTTATAATTAAGGCAATTGAATGTAAATACGTTTTAAAATTAAACTTATATACTTAAAGTCGGTGTTAATTGAAAAGAGAAAAGATGTAAACAAAACCAAAGGTTAGTGTCATAACTGTACCCAAAAATTATAATTTCCAGTTTAAAATGCCTACAAATTTTTATGGATATTGTGAATTACTGGCCTATAAAATGTTTGTTCAAGGTCCATTCATTTTCTCTAAAACAATGAATCATGGCGCAATAAAGAGATATTTTCATCTCCATCTTCCAAACGTATTCCTTATTATCATTGCTTTAGTAACTCCTTTAGAGTTAACGTTGAAGCTGAATCTCAATATTGGCAAAAGAGCACTCGAGAGTAATATATCAGTTTCATATGAACAAACAAATGGGGCGCGTAAGGCTGTTCATCATTTCCGATATAGTAGTTTCATGTAAATGACACCTACTTTTAAACTGTCGTAATTTTTAGATTCCGATTGGAGTTTCCCCTTCGCGTATTCGTTATCTGTAGGGAAAATGAATACACTTACGGTGATATACGACTTGTTTTTTAACAAAGTTTATCGTGTTTTATGTAGGTGTCGGTGGTATGGAAAATAGGTTATTGATTCGACGCCAGCTTTCAATGGGCGTTGCCGCTGCACGCCGGCGTCTGAACTTTCATTTTACCAAAAACTGTTCTTAGTTTCTAAGGGCCGTTATTATTAATAAACTCTTCTTCGCTGAGATGCCTGTCTAAGATCTGTCACAGTAAACGTCAATCCGAAGAAATGTTACTGCCGCATCTTGAGACGAGCGTTGCAGTTGAGATCAGTTTATTAATACGGTACATTACGGTACATTTGAAGATGATTGTGTATAGTTAGATATGGGCGCGTTGTCTTTTATCCAACTAGGTATATTGTGTTTTATGTCTATCAAGTAAAAAGTCTTCTTTTTAAAATCAAACATCATTCGATTTTTCTGTGTGTACCTAATCTACCGGTCACTCATCACTTCATGGAATTTCACTTCATCAATACATTTCATCGAATTTAATTTCATCGAACGCTATTTTCTGCCGAAACCATGATATTTGCCATGGTATCTTAAACTTTAATTACGTAAATATTGGTTATGTTAGATGTTGAAGATACCCTGTAAACATTATGGTTTCAGCAGAATATAAAGTCCGATGAAATAATATTACGAACGGTGTTTCGATGAAATTGAAATGAAAAATTTATAGCAATCTATTAACAATAATGATTATAAACTTTGTTCTATGTCTCGCGTGCCTTAAATGGATATTTCTTCATGCTGTATTTCCTAGACTAGATATTTACAAAGAAACAACGATATAAATATTTTTCACTTGGATTTCTTAAGCGTTCATGCACACGGGAAATAAAATGCTTCATCTCTGCTTCGCAACCAATAACTCAGCGGGATTGTAGACGAAAACACGGGGGAATTGTGTTTACTGTAAAAGCTTTGAGTAAACTAGAACCTGAGATTGATTTAGCTGATTTAAATTTATAAATTGACTTTACTGAATACATTTTTCTTATCATCTAAATCATAATATTTAATGTTTTTAATCGATAAATTAAATAGTACCTACATTGTGCATGGGAAGTAAGGAGGGGTTACTATCGAAAGTATGAGAGGCTTTTAATGACTTGACTTTGTTATCCCCTTACTGCCCGTAATATTACAACCACCAAAAACATAAATGTAAAAAAAGGAGAGCCAAGTTCAATACAAAAATTATTCTCTGCTGTGGGCTTCGCCGCAAAAAGAATGGAGATCTGAGATTGAGTGCCAAGTTCTATGCAAAATCCAAATATGTAGTCTAAGGGCTGACTTGGCTGGTTTTCCCATACGAATTATTATTAAGTACCTACTTGTACACAGTCATGGAAGAGCCTTATGTTAGATGGGTAGTTTCTACCAGCAAGCCAAATTTTCGGAATAATAAAATAAGAACCGAAAGGTTTAGAACATGCGAAGGCTATATAATTCGTATGGGAAAACCAGCCAAGTCAGCCCTTAGACTACATATTTGGATTTTGCATAGAACTTGGCACTCAATCTCAGATCTCCATTCTTTTTGCGGCGAAGCCCACAGCAGAGAATAATTTTTGTATTGAACTTGGCTCTCCTTTTTTACATTTATGTTTTTGGTGGGATATCATTACTTTTTGTAGGTAAGTCTTACCTACTTACTAAAAAATACAATTATTATTTATTTAAACTATTGCCTATACTATACTAAACCTACGTACCTACTTATTATAGGAATTGTAATAATAATAAGTATATACACCTACCTCCTTATAACTATAAAATTATTATTTATTTAAACTATTGCCTATACTATAATACTATACGTACGTACCTACTTATTAAAGAAATTGTAATAATAATATTACTACAAATTATATATTAACTTAGCAATTTCGCAGCATAAATCGCAACCTTAGGTCAGATATCGAGAGACAACCGGACAGCAAGACCGCTCGCTCGGCCACGTTCGCGTCAACAGTTCGATTCGGTTGTCACAGCGCCCCACCCACCCCGCCCGCGCCGCTCCGGCGTCACTCGGCGCGCGCGCGTCGTGTATATTTTATACCGAAAATCTAAATGCCTATTATTTTATCATTATTTATGAGTAGGTAATGATTTTACACTATTGATGTGCGCTAAATATAAAAATAATAATTAATCCCACTTATAACGTAGGTACCCTAAGTAATATTAGGTATTTATGTTAAGCGTTCATCATAATAGAATCTAATTATTTAAAAATTGTCAGTTTTTTATTTATTCCTTTGTATTCATCTAATTACCTATCTGCATACCAAATTTTAACCCTCTAGGTCATCTGGAACTGGGTTAGAGTTTTGGTCTATAGGTCAGTCAATGATAAAAATGAGGAATTTTGGACATTAATATCTAAATAACCGTTTGAGATAAGCTTATGAAATTTAGAACACATATGTATCTCGCAAGTCTCAATATATGAGCCAAATTTGATACGTTTATGTAAAATGGTTTTTGATTTATGAGGGGGTCAAAAGTGGCTCCAAATGGTTCGTGTAATATTACACACGGTGCGGCTCGCCAGTTCTGTTTCTTGAACTTGGCTTGACACGCTCCCGCGTGTCTAGATGCTTTTCATCACATTTGCGAGCAAACAAAAAAATGACTGTTAAATGAAACAACAATCAAACAAATTAATGACACTCGACTCGCTAAAAGAGATTGACAACTTTATGTCATTTTTTTTCAATAGTTTTGTAATGTAATGCTAACTAGTTTTAAACTTGACAGGCCATACTAGCAGATATTACCGATTTATGAGCATTTCTAAAAAAGTTTGTACATTTCATTCACGACTTCAATTTGCAAAAAAAATTGCAGGTTGGTAGAGTGAATGAAGCTGAGCCTAAATAACATAGTCTCCCAAAATGTCCTCATACATTTGTATGAAACTTTCCTTTTTTGTTACTAACTTTCTTTGGTTCATGGTAACAAAAAAGGAAAGTTTCATACAAATGTATGAGGACATTTTGGGAGACTATGTTATTTAGGCTCAGCTTCATTCACTCTACCAACCTGCATTTTTTTTTTCAAATTGAAGTCGTGAATGAAATGTACAAACTTTTTTAGAAATGCTCTTATAATATGAAATAAAATAAAATAAATTCAAATGTCTTTGAAATAATAGTAAAATATAAATATATGCACTTAAATGTACAGTATGAGTTTTATATACACTAAAATTGATTTGTAGCTAAGTTTTGAATACACGTATAGGAAATAAACCTTGGCTCCTTAGTAAACTCCCTTAGTATGCAACGACGTACGAATAGGTTATATATTTTAAAAGTGAACTCACAACTCCCTCGGGAATTATAAAAATCCATAACTCCCGCTGGAGGTAAATCGGCTTTTAATGCTCTATACGCCTGCGCGTAATAACACCTTTTCCGAGCAAGTGTGATGAAAAGTATCAAACACTTTCCTGGTGAAAAATTTACGCAAAATTATACATTTTTTTCTTTTAAACTTATAGCAACAACCAGGCACACATAAGAAAGAAACGACATAACTACAAAAAAGTGTATTAAGTATATTTCATTATTTTGTACTTTTCCGGACTTATGCTTATGAGTTTGTTAAAATGTTCTTTTGTTTAAAAATATATAGGCAACATCATCCAATTTGTATGTGTTTAACATGACATGTGAGTATCATGTTAGCTCCTGAACGGATGAAGCGATTAAAACTCGGTATTATTAAATAGAACTCCAGTTTAACTGAAGTACGAGTTAGCTGTGAATAAAGGGGTCTTCTTCTGTTTTATATATTTCAGTCCACTCAGTCCGTAGTGATTTTGCCAGTGTCAAATGAGTGAAAGTATAAGTAGGAATGAAAAATAATGAAACTATTTCAAAATACTTAGACCAAAAGCCAGAAATTTTTCAGTCGGCCACCATCCATCTCCGCAGGTTACCGGAATCAAATGCTGCCAAAGATGTCAAGGGTTTCTACTTAAAGTTAATCCAATCACTGCATAAAATTTGATCGAGGTAAAATAATATAATAATGTACCTATTCTATTAGGGTAAGGACCAAAAAGTTGGGCACGCTAACTCACTCAATAAAACTTTCTATTAAACTTTTCCGTTGTGACACGAAATTTTGCCATACATTTGTAGGGATAATGTTCGTGTCACAACGGATTTTTTTTCACTTTTGTTGTTTGTATGGGTAACTACGCTTAACTATGGTCCAACTATTTGGTCCTTACCCATTACCACCTTTAACTCTATTTTCATCTTGGTCCCATCCTCTTTAAAAAATATAACCAAAACATACAAACTCACACACACTCCAAGGGTGTTTAAAACTTTCAGTTACCAGGCGCCCATACATAGAAAGGGTTAATGATTAAATTATGCGCATAGAATTGTCAGCGCCCCACTTAATTTGATCGCTAGTGACACCTATATGCAAATGATACGTCGTTCTAATTGAATTTCTTTGTTTCACTGAAGTGGGAATGCTTGATGACTTTTGGGATCACAATTCCCATTTCTGTTGAGTGGCCACGTGTAAGGGTTAAATGAGCATTCCTTGGAGTGTTGATGAGAATTCATACAACCCCTGAATTAAATCTATCTCAGACAGTAATAAAAAAGTACTTACTTATTTTGATAGAGGTCACAGCTTTAAGATGTATGATATTATAATGATGGTAGTAGACGAAGACGAAAATTATACTAACTACGTCGCTTTTTAGAAAAACGGACAAGGTCATAACATAACATTGCAAAACACTTTTGCGGCGTTGCATATTTCGTCTGTTGCAACCCACTATAACATTTTAATTCGAACGATCTGACGTATTCAGTATTCATAATTACGTCGTGGCAGACTATTTTGATCGTATCTGCTAATTTAATAGTGGTCACGACTTTGAGTCCTCAGGTCAAGGTTTAGTTATTTAACGATAGCTCGATTGTTATGTTTTTACAGTCTTATTTTAAATTACAACCGCTAATGATAATATTACTAATCTTCTTCCTCTTCGTCCTCTCCTTAATTTGCACTCGCATCAAAAAATCTATAGGTTTTATTGAAACTCTTTACATAATAACCTTTTTATTGTGCTTGCTAGTAAAGACAGTTGCTTACGTCTTTTAATTGGTAACCTATAATTTTAACGAATTTCACTTGATTGTATTATTGCATCTAATTTCATTTCATCGAACGCTATTTTCTACTGAGACCATTTCAGGATATCTTATACATTAATTAGGTAGGTTAGGTTAGGATAGATTTGTATCTACAAAAAAAAACTCATGCGGCGAGAAATGCCTTTCGATGAATCGAAAATGATGCGTAATGGTACGTTCGTTGAAAGGTGTATCGATAAAATAAAAGATAACTTTTTAGACTTCTATCTACATTAACACAGGAATATTCCTTTTATCAGACACTCACGGAAGAGTTTCATTATGTATAAACTTGTTTAATAAGCCTATCCTCGTTAGATCCACCGTATTACAAACGGAGTTTTTTTGAGTGGAAATTTGAATCTACCTGCAACTTAAAAGTTCAATATTCTTTCCTCTCAATTGCCGTTTACAATCGAATAATTAAATATAGGTTAAGCTAAATTGTCTTGACTATGTACCCACTAAAGCACGCCGGGTCTTGCGAGGATATACGCCATTACTTCTAGATTGTTAAGAACCTGATCAGTAGGTACTCGAGCTAATTTTAGTGTTGATTATATTATTTTCCTGTCAGTTGTAGTAGAATCACTGTAATTAAGTATAATTTGCATGCTAGTCGCAAGTTTATGCAAACACAAAAAAAACATGTTATGCAAAAATAATTTCTTCATTCCATTACTATAACTTTTAGTAGTTCCGTACGAAATACTGAAAACAGAACCTTTACGACCATTTTAATAATACGTTTTTCGAATCACCTTTACTATTCGAGAACGTGTACTTACTGAATCTATCATTAGTAGCATTAAAATATTATAATGCTACAATTACACTGAGTGGTTCGCCACCGCATTTGGATCAATCCGCTTTCATTTAAAGTTCAGATTTGAACCAAATTCATTGGTCACATGGGGCGAACGACTCAGTGCAATTGTTGCATAACTCTTTACCCAGGTATACTTCACCATTACTACTCTATTACGATACGATAGTTAACGTCAAGGGTCACGGGGAGACTGATTCCTAACGTCATATAAATCTGCTCCATGACGTTACTTTAATCTAGACACAGTTCAAAGAAAAACGAACTGGCGACGCAGTAGCCGTGTGTTACACGAACTATTTCGAGCTATACTTTTGACCCATTTCAGAGAAAAATGCTCTTGGCATGTAGACGGGTGCATCGAGAATGATCTTTTTCCTTCTATCTAGTAAATGTGAAAAATGCAAAGTTTATAATAAAAGAAGTGACATTTAACTGGAAACCAAGTTCTTTTAAAGCTCTTAAGATTACATTTCCTGTGCTGCATATAACGTTTAAATGTTCAAACGATTTCTTATGTTACCTATTTGCTTCTTAAAAGTGTGACTTGACAAGTTTTCTCTCATATTTCCTCTACTTGATTGACCTGAACGTAAAGTTAATCACTTCTTTAACTTATCCTCCTAAACCTCGTGAGACCCAGTTTGCTATAGAAGGCACATAGTCAAGACAAATTAGTCTAAACTATATTTTAATCGTCATAAAGTTTATTTTTATTTAATTAAATTGCATTTAAGAGCGAAAATAACTGAACTTTATTTCCTTGCTGGTAGATTCAAATTCCCACTTACAAATATCTCCCTGTTTGTAGTACGGTGGGCTTCACCAGGTTAACTTCGACACATTTATTTGAATATTATAACATTTACTAGAAAACTTTGTACCACGTGCAAGATAAAAGTTGGTGGGTAAAAACTTGCCATTTCGGGCTTTATTTCAGAAACCATTTTAAATCTCCAAATATTCTTTCTGTGCGATACTGAAGATCGACTCGCAATTGACCATTTTTTATTTTTGTTTTACTTCACTTAAATAAAGAAACAGTAATTACTAATTCTACAGTAAGGTAAAATATAATAATAAATCATAATTGTATGTAAGTACGAGTATCATGTTTTTATTCATCATGTTTTATGAAGGTAGAATTATAATTACATACGAATAGTCATTTATAATTTACGAGTCGTACGCAACTAATCATTAAAGAGATTCATGTAAAAGATGATATTTTTCGTCATGATAAAATACAGAAAAATATTGACTTCACTAAACCACTAACATGATACCTAACTTTCAATAAAATGTATAAAAACGTGTGCATATTTAGAATTTTATACCGCCAAAAATTATTGCACACTGCATTTGTAACAGTTTACGTTACCTACGTTTATTTAATATTTTATCAAAGGTTCCCTTTCAATATCCACTTAATAAAAACATATCAAAATATTGTTTCTATCTAATTACATCACGTTAACACTAAATAAAGCACACACATTAGTGTATTCGCATACTTATTGCTTAAAATTTATCACAACAGCGTCAAAGCTTCAAAAACAACAGGAACAATTGTATCAAAATGGTTCCTTCTTAGATTCACTCTATTTTCTTCATGGACTAAACATTCGTCGTCCTTAATTTTGTTCTGATCCAGTCGATATAGTTGGCAGTATTGGTATACACTCCAGGCCACCCATCCCTTCCACATCCATAACCAAAGGACACCACTGCCACTGACTCCCAAACCCCATCATTCTTCAATCTCATCAGGGGACCTCCAGAATCTCCTCTGCATGCGTCTTCCGAGAATACCCCACCAGCGCAAATTTGGTTATTGGTTAGTTCAGCTCCGAGCGTACGATACTTCTCGGAGCAGCTCCCTTTTTCGAACACTGGCATTTTAAGTTTTTGTTTGATCGGGCTGTTACCTCCTGTAATAATCAAAATTACTTAAGTGACTCCTGACCCTATAGCCAAGGTGCATTCGCTAACTAGCGGTCTATTCGTTTGCTTCCTAAACCAATCGATTCACTCGTAGATCACGTGACTTTTCGTATCACGTGATCTACCAGTGACGCGATTGGTTTAGAAACAAAACGAATCGAAACGCTATAGCTAGCGTTTCGATTCGTTTTGTTTTTGTTGGCTAGCGCCAACGCATTTCAGCTATATGCTTTCACATTTTAAGGAACATAGAACAGATACGTAAAAAAATTGCAAGTTATATTACATTATCATGCGCCGCATTTGCTTAATGTCTGTACACAAAGGCAAATCTAGTTCTTGGCAGTTTTCAATGTAAAATTTGTTAAAATAATAAGTTACGCATTTATAATCAGCTACATGGGAAATCGTCGTCCTCAATACCTAGTCAACTTTGCACTAGAATGTAGACTAAACATTATTACTTTGTATCTAACACAATATAAAACAAATTTGACGATAGAAACAACGACACGTCATACTTTTTCGATACAATTTTAACTCGTCGCGGAAAACCACCCATTTCGTGGAAACGCTAGCATCAACAAAATCAATAGCAATCATACCGCTTAAGGTTTTTCCCCATCCAGCTACAAACACGTCGTGGCCGACCGCCAACCGCATGCGCCCATCGGGCAGGCAAATGGGCTTCACATAGTCTGTAAAATACAAGGAACTCATTACTGTAACGCACCACAATCATGAAAGATTCACTGTTGTTCTACTTAACCGGTCTTATTCTATGGTAAGTGATGTTGGATTTATATAAGTGCAAACGAAGTCGTCACCGGTTTGTATTTTTTAGTTACTAACTTTTTAAAATAGATAAGGACAATCTTCCGTTGGTAAAGAAACAAATGAAATTTGATTAAATATTCAAAGTACAAAAAAAAACCTTTATTTAAATGGTACACGTTATGTTACATTTAAAAAAGAATATTAGACAGACGCGTAATTATTTGACAGGGCCTGTAGTTTTGTAAATTTTTAGTAATGGTTACATCTCAATGAAATATGTCAAATTGACAGAGGCCAGCAGCCTGGGGGTGATTCTCTCAACACAGCGCTGCGTCGATCTTAATGATGAAGTTTTATCTGGCAAGTTTAAGAAGTCCTGTCAGAGCGTACAAAACACATTTTAGCGCGTACCTTCTCAATTAGGCAGCAGGCAGCTCAGTCGAGTTCAGTGTCGTATAAAGCTGCCTAATTGAGAAGGCGCTAAAATGTATTTTAAAATTTTAATAACTGCCTAAGTACCAATTACAAGTGCTTTTACTTTTAAGAGGGAGTAGTAAATGTCAAATTACAAAGCTGTCAATTTTGATACGTCTTGACAGGCACATGAGCCAGGATCAGTTTATTAATACGACCATTAGTCATACGTATCCTAGAGTAACAATTAAGACGATCGTCGTGGAACTGTAAATTTTTGACCTTTGTTGTGCTTTTCGTATAGATTTTTCTGTACCGTCATACACGAAGACAAGAAAAACCGGTTACTTTAGTGAAGTGTCGATCCAACGCTAATTTTAAATAAAATTATATTCACCTAGCAACCACAATAACAGCCTTATGCAACTATTTAAAATAAGAATATTTGTTGTAATGAGTGTGTACTTGAAAAACCTACTTAACAGAAAGTTTAAGAGAAATACTTTAAAGGCTGAGTTTCATTGGGCAATAGCCCGCATGCTTCTAGCAATCAATTGAAGAGTTGTTATAACATTATAGGCATTAAGGGTAGTCCAGAAAAAGTTACTCTAAACAACTGAAGAAGAATGTCAAAGTCGTCATGTAAAGCTGGGTACGAATCTGAGCGACTCAGCCTGAAGCATGCTCGCCCCGCGCGGCGAGCTTTTCGCGAGCCAAATTGTTGCACAAAAACAAGCGTGGGTGAGGCAGCGTGCTCGCCGCGAGCCGACATTTCAAAATGGCGTCGGACTTGATGACAGCCGCGGCTGCGTTTATCATAATTCACCGTCCACGTCCACGATACACGACCAAATTATGTGAGGATCGCACACTGAGGCGCCTTTGAGCTTTGAGCACGGTCGAAAGACCGACTCTTGACGGCTCGTCGGGCGCCGCTTGCCCGCTGCTCGCGCACAGCGCGTGACCGCGTACAAATTTAAGCAAAATAGGGGAGCCGTGCGTGCCTCAATCTGAGGCTGCTCTCATTCGTACCCACCTCAAGATATATATAAACTGGTAAAGAACAGAGAAGACAAATCGTCAAAAAAGTTCAATGATCAAAAATATCCCTAAATTATGTAATATTTTGCAGTGTATTGCGTTGCGATATACTACATTAACCTCGCGGCCTCGTGAGGCTTATCATACCACAAACGGAAAATTTTGTAAGTGTAAATTTGAATCTACGAGCAAGGAAATAAGGTTCAGTTCCATTTGCTCTTATATTTCATTTTTAAACTTGAAAGAAATATAAATGAACTTTATGTTCATTAAAATATAGTTGAAACTAAATTGCCTCGACTTGTATCTCCTATGGCACACCCTGGTCTCACTAGGTTGAGAAATTTTAGACGTATCTATAATTCTACATGCTTGATATTTCATCGTTAATAGTAATGGATTGACTTACATGAGTATTGAACTCTTTTCGCCAATCGTACTAAAGCAATGTCGTCCTTCCTGTTTTTATTTCTGTCCGAATATCCCTCGTGTGGGTAGCCTCCTTGGACCGGGACTTCTTGTGGAGGGTCTGCGCAGTCGTTCTTCACGCAGTCCACGTCAGTTTGCACGTCGTATTCTCCTAGACGCACTGTTGCACTGGACATAACAGAAACTACATAAATAACAACCTTAAATACAGTAGAATTATTTTGAGTTTACCACTGACAGATGGATTGCCTTCATTTCATTTTCAGCTTTAATATCATACAAATAAAATAGTTATTACTAAATGGGTAGACGTGGGTATTCTGAAAATTGCTTTATTGGTATGAAATTAAAGTAAAAATTAAATGAAGGCAAACTCTCTGTCAGTGGTAAAGTTACTGTAATCGTACAAACAGCCACACAATTAACTGCCCATTAAAGACGGAAGTGAGAAAATGTAGAAAGAGATGAATATAGATTTTGCTTAAGAATCTCATGTGCACGACCAAGACGGTTTCTCTGTGTTTACTACATTAGAATGCTACACTCCAAAAATGATTTCTATAAGTATCCAGCTATCATGCATGAAAGTATTTAAAGTCGTCTGTGTCAATTCAACTTGGAAAAGATGTAAACAAATTAGTACTGTTTGTCACATAACCTCAAATATTCACCGAACGTGTTATTATAAAAAATAAAGTAAATGAAGAGTTATTTCATCTTAAACTTAATATGAAATAATGATCTAGTATAAATCATTGCAAAGACCTCACTTGAGTTTTAAAAGTATGTGAATACGGTTTGGTTTTGTTTAAATTTTATCCAAGTTAACTTGTGGCAACTTGTAACACAATGCATCGGATAAGCTGCTGTGGCCGTCCTCAAGGCTTGAATATCATGCCATCAACTTGTTGGTCGCTCAGCGAGGTAATTTTCCTCTCAACAGACGCCTTGTGCGACAAACGAGAAAAAAATAAAAACCAGCCGTAAGTTGGCTATGGCTAAATAATCTAATCTCTTAATACTTACAGCGTACCAACTTCACGGTTGATGGCACCCGTGACGCAGTGCGCAGCCGTCAGCACATAGCGTTGGTTGATCAGTACTCCTCCACACTGATAAGTAATAGAGCCATTTGCTGAAACAAATATCACCAACTTTATATAACACCTTTTTAAAAAAATCCAAGAATTCAATATCGGGAGGGTAATGTTGCCAGATAATCGTTTGTGTTTAACATTTCACGGATAAACCGCTGAACCGATTTAGATGAAGTTTGGTATGAAAATAGTTTGAGTGAGAAAAAACAGACGATTAGGGGATGACGACAATCGTTGATCGTTTTCTCTGCCGGCAGAGTCGCGGGAAACAGCTATTTAAAAATTAAATTAAATTAAAATGTGCGACTTAGTCGCTTTATTCACGAGAAAACGGCTGTTTGAGACACAAAAATACATTTTGAAGTTACAAAAGTGTTTTCTAAATAAGACAAGTAAGTTTAAATGTATATTCTAGTGTAGTCTATAAGTTATAAACAGTTAAACATAAAATTAATGATTTGCTTCATTTTATTTAATAAACCAGAATTAAAACGCAACGATGCTCAACATAAGATAGTCGAAACCGGTATGTTATCTTAACCTTGTACCAGAGCAGCCGCCTGAGCATTTTGTATCGTGTAGGTTTCTTAAACGAATGGTATTTCCGCAAATTTCTAATCATAAAGTAAGACCGTACAAAACTCAAGCCCAACCCGTTCACGTTGCAATTTTAAAGTTACTTATTCGGTCATCACTAAAAAGCCCTTTTCATTTACGCATGATGAATTTGGCGAGGAATGTTTGCAGAGGACTTGAAAATTGGATATTTGCGCTTTGCAGAGTGCCTTGCCTCTTTCTATAAATATAAGGGTTGCTGATGCAATCTCTAAATTTACCTTTTCTGTTTAGCGTGGTTAATTTGCTGGTGATTCCAATATCGGGAACTGAGACCCATGAATTTTTAGTGCCGAAATACCAGAAATTATATAAACCACATTCTCAACATACTGTAATCCCAAAATTTTACTCATAAATCAAGCTGGTGTTGATCTTACCTAATATTTTGAAGCTGGTTTTATGGGAATTTGGCCGGTAGACTGGTATTTTAGGAATAACAACTATTGTTCCATAATTGTTGCAGTTGATATGTAGTTTGTTACAGTTTTAAAGAAATGAGATGCACCAAGTTTATACGGATCTCAAACCAGAATATATGATCACGCCTTATATTATCACCATAATAACGTGACTTGGATAGGTTTCTCAAGTTTGTTTTAACAGTGGGCTCACTTGTTCTGTATCCCAGCAAGGCCATCCACGGGAACTCATCGAGGTCTGTGAACTGGCCTCCATAGATCCTGTTTCCATTGGTGTCGATGCCGCAGTCGTTGCTCGGGGCTGGTGAGGAGTCTTCGTCGGAAACCGAATCTGCTACGCCGTTGAAGGGCGGTCGCTGTGTCGGCCGAGGGCGTGGTCTTTGCTGCAATAATTGGAAAAGGCTGGTAAATGTGGATTTGAATTCGGATCCAGCAAGCGGACTGGTCCGTTTTTAGGTTTCCGTACGCAAAGGGTACAAACGGGACCCTATTACTAAGACTCCACTGTCTGTCTGTCACCAGGCTGTACGAACCGTGATAGATAGACTGTTGAAGTTTTCACTAATGATGTATTTCTATTGCTGATGTAACAACAAACACTAAAAAGAGACTTAAAAAATACCGCTTTTTTCTCAATATTAATAACGGCAACAGGTACACGCAGGAAATATTCACAGAATATAGTTGTATATTCACTTTATAAATAAGTAATTAAACAAAAATTCATTAAAAAATTTAAGGGCACACGTGCAAACGTGTTTTTTCGTTTTTTTCTCGATATTACTAAGGAAGAGGTAGGCGCTTGAAATATTTACAGAATATTTAGTTACAAATTTACTATGAAAATAAAAAAGTAAGAAAATAATAATAATAATTAAAAGAAAAAAAGGGAACAAACGTGTTTTTTTTCTAGATACTATCTAACTAGATTTTTTATTACGGAATTTTTATATGACCTTTGCACTTGCCCGTGTAGATGTATTTCAGACAGTTGCGGCAAATACATCTTACAGGGCAAGTGAATCAAACCAGCAATATCTCCTTAAAATATATGGTTTGTTGCTCTTTACCCCACCTTATCTTATGTACTCGTATTACTGTTTTTACGATACAACAATAACAAAAAGTTCCTTGTGTGGGAATAATGTATTACTATTTCACACTTTTTTTTTTTATTTGTTATCCGCCCTTATTCTATAACTATTATGTACAAAAAATCAACCGCCAATACATATTTCGGTTTAAAATAAACAGCTATTTAAAGTAAGGACAGACAGACCTACTAACGGACAGACGAACTGCGGAGGCTTAGTGATAGGGTCCCATTGGCACCCTTGTTGCTTTTAGTGGTGGTAGGATCCACCCGGATCGCTACCACCATCGTATCCATTAACCACCCGCCAAGAAACAGTGTTCGCATTGATGTGTTCCGGTGTAGGGATACGACAACCGGTGAAATAACTAGCATAAAGGCATCCCATCTTAGTCCTCAGGGTTGGCAACGCATTTGAGGTCTTAGGATTATAGTTTTGAGAATTCAAATGTCTATGGGTCTCAGATTCCACTTACCATCAGGTGGCCTGAGTGCTCGTGTGCCTTCTCCTTATCATAGAAAAGCCCTTTGGGTATGGTACCCTAAGAAACTACTCTTACCGTAGTAAACATTGATTGCAAAGGCAGTGCGCCGCAGCACACCTGCGGCACATATCCCACAAAGCCGCAAGAAGACTGCCTCAAGTAACTGACCACTTCGCTCGTGAGAGGGCGCTTTTCAAAAGCACTCAAGAGGTCGGGGCAATTATATAGTGAGACGCATTCGCTTTGCGCCCCTTGGGGTGTAATGCATGTTTCGGCGTCTGGGAAAGAAAAGTTAAAATAGTTTAATACATGGAGTGTGTTATACGCACATTTAATGCAACAGTGACACTATACAAAAATAAATTCATACGAAACCCGTGAAGTTCTGCTTTCCAGGCCACGGCAAGATAAAAAATAATGAAAGGGTATGAAGCTTCATTATATACCGCGTTAAATATTTACTTTTTAAAACAATGTAAAAATAAAGGGTGATAATTTTTCAAAAATGGTCGGTTTGATCTATCTAGATAACCTTATAACAGTATTAAATTCGTTTTTTAATGCTAATAATACGACGTAAGTATTGAGTAAAAAAAATATGCCTAATTTGCATGTAGGGGCCCGGTACATAAGCCCTTAAATATTTACTGTTCCAAAAAAATACCACATCCTTTACTGATCATAATAAACTGAAACTACACTGTGTATAATCAAATTTTATAACAACTGTGACATATGGATGGAAAGATGGACACACGGACAAGGTAAAAATATAGATTACTAAATATAGACAAACTTACAGAATTCACCATTTCTATTTACGAGTTCCTTGTTTTAATAAGAAACTAAAAACTTTGACTTTTAGGACCTGTTTCTCAGTGAGGATATAACAACCAGTTCTATCGAAAACTGGATACTTATAAATTTATAATATTAAGTCACGACAAACTAGGTTTTGTGTATTGACGGATTTTCGTGGCAGTTTTTTTTTGCCGCTGCTACCAAGTTCTTACTCTATTACTTGTCATACGTCCAACAAGATCAAATTCTCTGAGTCTACTCAACTTCATCACAAGGTCAGCTCTTACTCCACATAAATCTATATGTACGAAAATTAATACCTATTTCCCTTGGTCACGGCATCACGCATAAACGGGACCGATATCGCTAATTCTTTTTTTTTGTTGTGTTCACTATCGTCAGGAGAAGGTGCTTATGAAAGAAAAAATATGTAAAATCCGTACTAAGATGTGAATTATAATTACACTTATAGGTAAATAATTAGGGCTTTGCTTACCCCGCGACAAAAGTGTTGGTTCAAAAATCTTTTCATCCTAGTGATAAGGCGTAATGCTTGAAGACATGAAAAGAAGTACTTTTCGAGAACATTCATAAAAATAAATACATAAAATTTAATAATTACAAAAAGATGGGAAAGACCTTAAATTTCACCCGAAGGAATATCGATAAACGAATTTATTATAAAATATTTTTTCCATAGAAACTACAATAATATAAGGAAATTAAACATGTTCGTTATGTAATAATGATAACCTCTAAGCGTTCTTATCAGTTTATACGTACCTAATCACTTTTCAATAGGTAATATTATTAAGATAAGCTTAATAAGTATTCAACAAGGCTAAGAGTTAATAAACGTTTTATGAGATTTAATTCTTAAACAAATACGAAAGAAATCCGGAGGTGCAAAACCCAATTAAGTACATTTACAAATCTACATTAGAAATGCAAACTAACTGTTAAAAATTACTTCAAAACTGTAAACCGACTATGCAGTCAGTTTGTTTTTTTTTGATATGTTGCAGTTCAATTCAAGTACAAAATTTTAGAATATTAAGTGAGCTATCTTCGGTGTAACTGCAATACCGCGTAACTATCAAATTGAATAAGTTGCAAAATACTCCTTAACAAGTAAGTCAGTAAGACACATTTTGCAACTTATTCAATTTGATAGTTACGCGGTTTTGCAGTTTCATCGACGTTATGTAAAAAAGACATTTAAATTATTACTTAGGTGTTTTATCAATTGCGTTTTTTATATATTTACTTACAACTACTACTACTTAATTAAGACGTTTGCAACTAATTTATTACTTTTTTATCGAAGTATCGTCAATAAAATGTCAGCGAATCACATGATAATTCCAGGGGCAGTGGCAAAGAGGCGACTTAGCAACAGTCGTTTCTTTCAAATAATTTTATTTTAAGAAGTGAGATTAAGAAATAGCGAGATCCGAGAACGATGTGGATTGAAAGAAGTTGGTTTGGTCATTTAGAAATAATGTAAGAAAGAAGACTTCCGAAAGAGCTATGGCGAGCAAAATTGAGTGAAGATGTCGGTAGGCGACGACCTAGACGCACATACAGTGATCATGATCAGATTCACGATGTACTGAATAAGGGCCAAATCAAAACGACGAACGAAACGACCCGAAAGCGACGTATGTGCACACATAAGAGGTTGAAGAATGTAGAGGTAAAGAAATTTGTGTGCTTAGACCGGTGCCCCTGGCGATCCATAGTCTGTCTACCCCATTGGAAGACAGACGTGAAGGTATGTAAAGCAAGTTTATATAGATTTGGAACGCGATGGAATAAAAAAATACAACAGAATATTTATTAATTTATAGCGTGTCACATAAGTTTTAATCATTAACTACGTTTATGCACAACACTACGGACTCTTCTGGAAATAGTATTTATCATTCTCTGAACAACGTTTTATGCCTGTTGCTTCCATGATAATGACCGCAACGAGTTGATGTCTTGGACTATTTTGCCTGTTTTATTTAATTTTCCTTTCATTATTGCCCAGTAGTTTTTCAATTGGCCGAAACCGAGAACAATTAGGTGGGTTCAACTCTTTTGGTATGAAATCAATGTGATTGCAGCATACCACTTCAGAACCTTTTTTGAATAATGGCAGCTAGCCAAATCGGGCCCAAATTTGACAAGACCATTGTAACTTCGAATGAAAGGCAAAATTCGTTTCTGCAGACACTTTCGTATAAACATCATATGTCATTGTTGCCGCAGTGACGAAAACATTAGTCTTAAGACTAAAGTGCGGTCTTAAGACCGCAATTACGTATACAAGTACCCTGCCTTATACTGTTTTTTTTGAAAATTCTTGAGTTAATGAAATCCGTATTTTCCAATCTGGGAATGAAAAGGTTCACCATTTTCAACTCAATTTTTATGCTAAAGGTCCAAAAGTGACTTACAAATATAATATCTTAATGACTTTGAAGAGGTAGGTAGTAATGCCCTGCCCGTCTTATAATTGTAATTTATAATATTTTTTCAACAGACTTTAAAAGAACTGACTTCAATTATTAACGTATGTATTTTATGTGTGTATGTTACTTAATTTCCCCGCTAATTGTAAACCGATTTTAATGATTCTTTATTTCATGTGTAGGGTATATCATAAGGGTGTTCCGAGTCTGAGTCATTAAGATTTGGTCACGGATCCATGGAAACTCAATTGTGTAATATTTTTTTTATTAATATTGTGATAAAAGTGTAACGATGGTACTTAACTGGTCGTCATCACTTTAGACTTGCGTTTGAACATGTGAGTGTAATCATGCTTCGTACACTGTTACAACTGTGTGTGTATATGTATAAATAGATGTCTATCGCCACACGTCGTCCCGTATATACGTACATCAATTTTGCACAATCATTATGATGTTGGCTTAATTTACTACTATACCCAAATACCACCTTCAATCGCCTTAACTACATATTATTAAAGTATAGAGGGACGTTTTTTGTTAACAGTGGGGCTAGACAAGTTTCACTCGACAATCGTTAGCGATTGTTTCGATAGACAAATGTATGGAATTGACGGAAGCCATCGAGATAGTCACGTGGTAGGTACTACCTCGGTGGCTTACGTCAATTCCATACTTTTTTCAATCGAAACGTAATCGCTAATGAGTGTCGAATGCAACTCGTCTAGCCCCACAGTACAGACTTCTTACGTGCAAAATGCCGTTTTATAATATTAAAACAACAGAATTTTATTTATTTACTTTAATACATTATAAACATCCTGTTGCATGGCGCGCCCTACTCAATACAAAGTAATGTTTTTGGCTATCAATGTGTGTGTGTGGATTAACCTTACATACGATACGAAGATGATTTCATTAACTATATTAACCAACATTCGACTTATATCTGACCTTTAACACATCTATAATGCATAATAACAAGCAATTCAAAACAACCGGTTTCAAATCAACCGTCATCAAGAGGTCTTATTGCAATTGTTATAAGACTTATGTTATCACTTACATGCGTAACTCCGTAAGAACGCAAAACATATTATAAACACCCTCATTTTCCTTGTTCACTTTTATAAATTAATGTAGCACTATAATTGTATTTATTGTTTTATTGAGCAAGCGAGAACGAACGCGGCGAGGTTCACGCCTCTGCCTTGCCACACTGGTCTGTGAGGTTAACTTCAACACATTTATATGAGAACAACATTATCTTGTTTTAGTACCGTCCGCATGTTTATTAGTGTGCCGCAAAAAATCTTGACGCTTTGAATAAGCCTTTGCTATTAAAAAAACAGTGCGCAAACAGCGTCTATTGAAGAGTGATATGCTGACTTGGTATAAATACAATATGTTCATGTGTCAACTGCCAAAGTTTTGTTTAAAAATTACATTATAATGCCAATTTTTCTCCTAGCAGCGCTCATTTTTGTTCCCTAACAATCCCTAAATAACTCCTTTTAACATGTCTCATCTACAAATACGATATCCTGTTAAAGTTTGAAAACAGCACAATTTCAATTTGAGGGAATGGAGGATGCTTTTCAGTTGTGCGTGTGGGTGTGTGTTATTGTCGCCGGCAAAAACTAGTATTATATATGATAAAACAAAATCATGTCTACTATTTAATAATGTTTGAGCGCTATACTTAATCCAATCAGAGTAAAATTATATTGAAGTGACAGAGTCAATAACCAAATTAAATATTATTAATGCTCATGATGCTGACCTTACACCGCTAAGACAACCAACTACATTAAGTGTATGGTGTCAGTGATCAGATGACTCACTGCATATTGAATGCCAAGTGCCCGGGTTTACCAGTTTCATGATATTATTAGTTCCCCTCACTTATCGTAAACTGGGAGATCTTTTAGACAACTAATTCTTGAACTTGGCGCACCAGATATTAACCGGCGAGTTGGAGTTGTCCCGTCTGAGCATTAAACCACAAAATGTAAGGTCTTACCCGCGCTACCGGTCGACTGAGTGAGCTCGTATAACTTCGCTTGATCGAACTTGCGATACAGAGCCGCTTCTTGGCCCCTCTATACGATGGGCCAGTGTAAGGAACGGAGTAATGCTTAAGAATACGTTGCTCGCTCCGAGGTGTAAATGCGTCTCTCAAGAAAGAGACTCGATCGATAAAGGGGGTAAGCTGCGAATGTGGTTTTAAAGCCTCCTCTACCAGATGCATCTGCAGACGTCATCTTCGGATGCGTCCGCCAACGTATAGAGGGGGTAATTTGCGCGTCTGTTGTAGGTATTTAACGTCCGCAGATGCAGCTGACCTGAATCCGATTGTGGTCGGTTTTTCGACACGGATCAGAGGGGACCGCGCGAAAGCAAGGCGTCTGTTCACACGTCTGTGATGTGTGGACGAATCGAGAATACATCTGCGGATACGTTTGCTGATCCATCGGCTGATACATCTGTCGATGTGTAGAGGAGGCATCACGCTATAACAGAACAAAACCGTGGACAATGCAATGGACCTGTTCGGCCGCTAAGAGGTCACAAGAATCTAATTATCATCCAGATGTGTGAAACCAAAAGAAGGGTATAACATCGCGTTCGTTAAATTGGTAGTGACATTGCCCACGAAGCTAGCGGTCCCGGACTCATCCTCATCATCATTTTACCCGAAAGACGTCCACTGCTGGACATTTTTATGCCTCCGCCAATGTTTGCCGCAAGGACTGGCTAGCCTTAGCTATGTCTTCGGCCCTAGTTAGAAATCTACACGTGTCAATATGATTAGCTAAAATATGTTCAAGCCTGCATCGGACTTGTCGCTAGTCAGGTTTTAGTCCTTTGCCTTTTATTCTTTATATTTTTTACCCATTAACGGCGCAGAAGTAGTTTATCGCTATTCCCTTAATTGTACACGTTATCTGTATAAAAATTACCCTACGGCCGTCTCTAGGCTACAATCTATCTTTACCAGTTTTTATAAATCAATTGGTTGATGTTTCTCGAGAGCGCAACAAACACACTTTTGCATTGGATTAGGATGGTAACCTAAATCATGGACGTTTTATTTGAATTTGAAGTGTTTATCCATTGTCTGTTTAGTCATAGTACAAGCCTTTAAGCTTTAGTTTGGATCTAAGTCACTTGGTGTAGGTAAGATTGTCCCCTGATATTTTATATTTCATATTTATTTATTTATACAAGTATATTTATCGTCTAGTGCTCATAGTACAAGCCTAGAGCTTATATAGTTTGGATCTTAGCCTGATTGTACAAAATGTGGTTACAGAATTATCAACATTATTTTTTATAATATTAGAGTTGGTATTTCTATAGCTCAGCCTACCTCACTTTGGAAATAAAGGCCTGATGTTATTTCTATGTATATTTATGCAATATTACAACATACGTAACATCACGCCTTCATTCCCAGAGTGGGGTAGGCAGAGCTACAGAAATACCAACCGCTCTAAAAAGACTTAATTATAATTCTGTAACCAGTTGCACAATCAGGCAAAGAAGTTTACTGAGTGTATTAGTGACAGGTGGCAAGCCCATTGCCTAACAGCACTACAAGCCCTTATTCCCTTAGTCGCCTCTAACGACATCCACGGGAAGACATGGAGTGGCACTATTCTAACCCGGCAAAGATACGGGTTGTGTAAGATTACCGAGATTTATCTATTTATTTAACAGTGTGAACCAATGACAAAGTATACAAGAGTATCAGCGTCAAAAAGGGTGTCTTTCAGCGCGATGCCGTGGCGTGGCGGACCACGAATCCACGACCCACGACGCTGGTTCCCACCTGCATTAAAAAAAATAAAAGAGACAGGTAAACAACCCAAGAGAGCATAAAATACAAAACAAATTAAAACAGGAACAAAAAAACCAATAGACATATAAAGGGGTTTAAAATCATAATTCAGGGCAATAATTAAAAAAAAAAATTTTAAACACCGCTCTTAAGTTTAGTAAACATGTTTATGTCGTTAGATTAGTCATTTATTAAAAATGTCTGGATTTTATTCAATAGAATTGTAAATGTTAGGCCGGTAAATCCCGATGTTAAATATTATTTACTATTATTAAAACAACCCAATAAATGTTGTTTTTTCTTCATTCATATTTACTTCGCAAGCTTCCTCAACTCACGTACCTAAAATGGTACATTTATGTTTTATGGAAAACTAATATAGGAACTTTAAAAATACGTTTTACTTAAACTTGCTTTTGATCTACCTTATTTAAATAATAACAAGAATATTCGACCGAGTCAGCTACATAAAGATATTACTTTTATTTCTTGTAAATTAGTTTTTTTTTTTAAATGAATACTTAAGTATAAAAGTAAAATAACAAAACTAATACAAAAAATAAGTACTATAAAAAACGTAACCTACACGGATTCCACCGGCAATGGGACAGGACATAAGCACAATGACTACCAAATCTTAGCGAACAAAATTACGAGCAATGAGTGTTTAAACTTGTAAGTCATAACTATTTTAACTTTTAATTGTATTAGCGGACCTAAAGTTACCAATAAGCGATCAAATTTAGTCATTATTTCCACCTAAATAAATCAATAATTGCTATAAAATGTTGGCATGTTACCAAATAAAGCGTGATAGCACCAAATTTTAATACGCTATCTGTTTAATAACAGCTCCATTACTTGACACCGCTCTCCAATCAGTCACTCATGTGAGTCGTGTGCTAAGTGAGTAAATGCACCAAAAACGAAATCAGAGCACCCCAAACCTTTTTGCCGATTTGAAGAAAGCAAGTGAAAAGGAAGGAAGTTTTTCGACATGCAAAATATGGCATAAAAAAAACACAATAAATAAATACACTTTGTCAACAAATGCAAATGATATTGACATCTTCGGTAACTCATTGCAAGTCTTTAGGAATTTGCTGAGAGCTATTGAATAATGTGTTACCTACGTATCTTAATTTAACTGTATTGTTTTTTTTTTTAATTTCGCAAGATCTCTACGAGTTATATTAAAAGCAACATTTAAATTGTAAGAGGGCTAAATACATTTGCTCCGGTATTGCACACGGTATCGTAGTATAACTTTTCAATAAATAAATAAAAAGTTTTTCAAAGCCATCTCCTATCAAATCTAAATTTCTAATGTACCTGCCAATTAAACAGGTCAAAAGAGCGCACATCAAAAACGCAAAGTACCGCTAACTACGAAGAAGCAATTAAAAAACTTATGGAAAAAAAACCTTGAACTCCTTCTTTTCAGTAGTGCCCCGAGATTTGTTGCCGATCATTTGATACAGAAACTAAGTCAATCCCTAGAGGAAAGCAGGATTATAAAACCTATACCTAGAAACCAGCGCACGATAAAGCCGTGGATAACTCCTGGTATACTGCGATGTATAAGAAATCGTAATAAATTACAATTAAAGGTACGATCCGAAATATATAATGAGATTCTTAGGATCACGTACAAAAGATACCGCAATTTTTGTAATAATTTAATTAAAAAATTAAAGCGTAATTACGAAAGAAAACAATTAACAAATGCTTCTAAAAACTCTAAAAAACTTTGGAAAACACTAAAAGAAATAATTCATTACAAATCTACTAAGACTTCTAACCTCGATTTGCTAACCATCGAATCAACACCAAATGACTCAGTCAATTCTGTTAACAAGTGTTTTGCTGATGTGGGCAAGACTTTAGCTGAGGATATTCTCAAAAAATGCCCTAACAGAAGCGTAGACCAATTGCTGGACTATAACCAAACTGAACCTGACCGGACAGCCTCCTCATTTGTACTTTTAGATACAGACCCTCAGGAAGTATATAGCATTGTCATGGGCTTGAGATCGGACGGTGCCGCCGGATGGGACGGCATCACAACTAAATTCCTAAAAATGGTCGTGGCTCTAGCTGCTCCAGTAATTAGTCACTTGGCTAACCTCTGCTTTAAAGATGGTATCTTTCCAACGCAGTTTAAGCAATCCATAGTTACGCCAGTTCATAAGGTTGGGGAGAGAGATGATGTCAATAACTATAGGCCAATATCGGTCCTGCCTGCTGTTTCCAAAGTTATCGAAAAACTAATTAATAATCGCCTTATCTCATACCTTAACAAGTTTAATATTTTATCAGATAAACAGTTTGGCTTCCGTCAGACTAAATCTACTGAAGATGCAATACTTGAACTAACTAAGTTGATAGCTGGTAGGACTGATAATGGTGACAAGTGTCTAGCAGTGTTTTTAGACTTAAAAAAGGCTTTTGACACGGTCTCTCTTTCCACTCTTACCCGCAAGATGGAGAGGATTGGTATAAGAGGAAACCCGCTAAATTTGCTAAGTGACTATTTGCAGGGGCGAACTCAAAAAGTTAAAATTGGTGATTTTATTAGCCAGGAAGCTGACGTAACATATGGCGTCCCCCAGGGCTCCGTTCTGGGGCCCACATTGTTTTTGATTTATATAAATGACTTGACAAACCTTAAACTGCAATGTGGGCACACCTTTTCTTACGCTGATGACACTGTCATAGTCTTTGAGGGGCAATCCTGGGAGTCTGTGTTTGAAAGTGCAGAAACAGGTATGACCAGAGTATTCTCCTGGTTAAAATGTAATCTTTTAACACTAAATATCAATAAAACGAATTATATGTGCTTCACTAAATATAATAGTTCACAACCAAATAACAGTAAAAATCTAAAAATTCATACTTGTATCAATTCTGACCATATTTCTTGTAACTGTATAGAAATTGTGAAAGTTAACTCTACAAAATACTTGGGTGTAATGCTGGACCAACGCATGTCATGGTATACTCATATTGAATACGTTAACACCAGAATACGTAAGCTAATTTGGATATTTAAAAAACTTAGACATATAACCACAAAAGAACTTTTAAATCAACTGTATTTAACTTTAGCACAATCTGTCATGTCCTACTGTATATCGGTATGGGGTGGTTCAGCAAAAACTAAATTTTTGGAGGTTGAAAGGGGACAACGCTGTCTTATAAAGGTAATGCACTCTAAACCTTATAGATTCCCAACGGATGAACTTTACCAGCTTAGTGACTTGTTATCAATGAGGAAACTGTATATTCTTTCTGCAACGCTAAAAGTGCACAAAACCTTAAAATACAATCCTATTTCACAAACACGTAGACGTAAACACAGCGTTGCCCCCGTCCCAGCAACTAAGTCAGCATTTGCAAAAAGACAATTTACAGCACAATCAGCTCACTTGTATAATAAAATAAACGAAAAATTATGTGTATACCAGTTACAATTGTATAAATGCAAAAAAAGTATGTCTGAGTGGCTCAAAACACTTAGTTATAACGAGACTGAAGCACTGTTATATCGGGTCATAGCATAGTTTCTGGAGCTCTTGGCTGCAATGGTGTTAAATAAAATAAAATAAAATTTATGTAATGGTAATGTAATTTACTATAATAAGTGTATATTTGTGGTGTTAAAATCCATTGTAACATTTACAACAAGTAGTAGTAGCATAGTCCATATTAAACCTAGCCTAGTAATTAACACACACACACACACACACACACACACACACACACACACACACACACACACACACACACACACACACACACACACACACACATACACACACACATTTATTTCTCTATATGAAAACTAGTTGCTATGGAGGAGCGGGGCTTCCTGATACAGGTATTGCATACTTAATAGGAAGTCTCAATTTACACTTAAGCTTTAACGAAATAAATATATTTTTCATTTTTTCATTTTTTTCAATTAAACTTATTTTCTTTCCTTCTTTCTGTCTATCGCTTTTTTTCAGACTTCCCTTGCTAACCATCCCGCTGGTAGGTCACCAATCACCATACAACAGCTGCATACATGTATGATACATCTATGTGACACAGAAACGCCTCGCTAAGCCCAGTGCCCAATCAACCAATTTGTCTCCAAGTGGGACGCAATTTCCTTACAATTCGCTTAACGATTAACTGCGTTAACTTTCATGTCTCGTCGCTAATTGTATTCGGCCCCCTCAGATCATTTGATTACGCGGTCGTTACGTTCGGAGATAAAAATATTGAAATGCAGGAAATTACTGGACTTGTTCAATTTGTAAATAGAACGGCTTTGCCTTGTCAAGAAAGATTTATAATTTATACCTTAAATAATGTTAAATTAATATTATTACGTCACTAATAACACTAGTAAACTTATAGGCTTGATTGTGCAAAATATGGTTGCAGAATTATAAAAAGTCTTTTAAGACTTGTTTGTATTTCTGTAGCTCTGCTTACCCACTCTGGTAATGAAGGCGTGATGTTATGTATGTATGTATTACTAGCCTGGTTTCAGTGTCATGCTGACCATGTATGAATGCTATACAAACGTTTTACAATAACGCTGACTGTAGCTGTGGCTTTATGTGTGATTACTTCATTAGACCTTTTAGTAGGCGTTCACATCGGACGCGAATCGCAAACGCACTAAAAATGGAGGCGGCGTTTGGTGTGTTCTCAATAAAAATGGAAAAATACTTCCCAGGCTTAGAAGTGTTTCGAAAACATGGCAGATGCATTTTAAGGATGGTAACGCGCCGCACTGCACCGCGTCCGCTTTCAGTGCGTTTGCGGCTATAAGCATTTCCTGAGGGCTAGCACATGTTGTCCGCGACTTGTTTGTCATTCGGATCTCCCTTTCTATCCAGTCTGTAATGATAGAGACGCACTGAACGACAAGCGAGATAATACAACTTGTGCTAGCCGTAGAGTGCCAGTGCGAATGTGCGTTTTTACAAAATGTGAGTTTAGATTAAAACAAAAGAAAAGGAAATACAAGCAACAGTGTTCGCATTGTTGTGTTCCGGTGTGGAGATAAGACAACCGGTGAAATTACTAGCATAGAGGCATTCCATCTTAGTCCTCAGGGTTGGCAACGCATTTGAGGTCTTAGGATTATAGTCTTGAGAATTCAAATGTCTATGGATCTCAGATTCCACTTACCATCAGGTGGCCTAAGTGTTCGTGTGCTTTCTCATTAACATAAAAAAAGGGCCAAATACTATAAGTAATTATCTAATCTATGCCTCTCGTTCTCGTTCAGATAAACGTATTCGCAGTTCTTAAGCTCTTATTAGGGGTTACCTTTGTATCATCCAAAAAAAATGACAAAATGATTCATTTCCCAAGGGATCCTATCATTTCGTAACCAATATTTCACAAACATATCATTTGACAACCTGCTTTTTATTTCAAAATTGTAATTATTTCTGGATTTATTTTTCAGGACCATCGTGTAGAACCCTATAGGTAAAGTTAGGTTACGGCCGAACCCTATATTCAAACCGCGGATAGATGATAAGGCTTACTTCGGGTTGAAATTTGACATTAGCCCGTACAAAATGTGTCACATTTTAATCCGAAGTAAGGCTATCTGTCCGCGGTTTGAATATAGGGTTCGGCCGTAAGTGTTATAAAAATCCTGAAAAATTTATAGTTACAGAAAAAAAAGCGGGTTGCCAAATGAATATGTTGCAAAATGAAACATTTGTCAAAGATTTGTCGGCGAAAAGGCAGAGAACCATTTCCCAAACATGTCATTTGGCAAACTGATTTTATTTCCGAAACTGTAAATATGTCACACTTTTAATAAAACTAACCTAACCTTACCTATTGGGTTCTACACGATGGTTCTGAAATAAGTCCTGAACCATTTAAGGTTTCGGAGAAAAAACAGTTTGCCAAATTATATATTTTTTGGGAAATTAATCAGTTTGTCAAAAGTTTTTTGATGAAATGACAGGACCCCTCTTAAAGGACCTTCTCTCTTTCGCTCTCATACGCTTTTCTCCGAATCCGAGGGTCCTTTCGTGGCCTTACCATTGGAGCTCTAATTCTACTCGGTAAAACTATATTGCTTTTGGCATGTTTTTTCCGTAATTAATGGCTACTAATGGGATTTCTATTAACACGGTGTGTTTCGCCAGTATCGAGTTTTAGACAATCACCATGAACTTATTGAAGAAATAAGTCCATGGATATCACACGCGGGGACAATTATTGATCGATTAAAGAATATTAACTCTGGTGGACTTAACAATAGCAGATATCTCCACGCGCTTTTGTCAAGTCCTTTTGACCTGTTATCGAAATGATTTTAACTCGGCCGCTATTACTGTCATGTCAATCTTAACATGTCAAAGCAACGTGGTTATAAATATATTTTAACAACCGTTAATGTACTCACTATAATTAACGTAAAATTTGTGTAACAGCAACATTAGTGGTATTTTATATTTTTTTCCTTATTTATTCAGCAAGCAATTCACACATTGCGCCAATCAGATTAAAGCATTAACGTAAACGTCATGTCATCATGAACTTTTGTTCGCCATTTGTTTACTTCGCCGATAAAAGTCAAAAATAAGAATCGTGGTGGTTAACTCGCCTGAGGTATGTACATATTTTACACATATCGTCTTTGCACTTGGATAGAAGCAATACATTGACGACTATATTCAAACCGCGGATAGATGATAAGGCTTACTTCGGGTTGAAATTTGACATTAGCCCGTACAAAATGTGTCACATTTTAATCCGAAGTAAGGCTATCTGTCCGCGGTTTGAATATAGGGTTCGGCCGTAAGTGTTATAAAAATCCTGAAAAATTTATAGTTACAGAAAAAAAAGCGGGTTGCCAAATGAATATGTTGCAAAATGAAACATTTGTCAAAGATTTGTCGGCGAAAAGGCAGAGAACCATTTCCCAAACATGTCATTTGGCAAACTGATTTTATTTCCGAAACTGTAAATATGTCACACTTTTAATAAAACTAACCTAACCTTACCTATTGGGTTCTACACGATGGTTCTGAAATAAGTCCTGAACCATTTAAGGTTTCGGAGAAAAAACAGTTTGCCAAATTATATATTTTTTGGGAAATTAATCAGTTTGTCAAAAGTTTTTTGATGAAATGACAGGACCCCTCTTAAAGGACCTTCTCTCTTTCGCTCTCATACGCTTTTCTCCGAATCCGAGGGTCCTTTCGTGGCCTTACCATTGGAGCTCTAATTCTACTCGGTAAAACTATATTGCTTTTGGCATGTTTTTTCCGTAATTAATGGCTACTAATGGGATTTCTATTAACACGGTGTGTTTCGCCAGTATCGAGTTTTAGACAATCACCATGAACTTATTGAAGAAATAAGTCCATGGATATCACACGCGGGGACAATTATTGATCGATTAAAGAATATTAACTCTGGTGGACTTAACAATAGCAGATATCTCCACGCGCTTTTGTCAAGTCCTTTTGACCTGTTATCGAAATGATTTTAACTCGGCCGCTATTACTGTCATGTCAATCTTAACATGTCAAAGCAACGTGGTTATAAATATATTTTAACAACCGTTAATGTACTCACTATAATTAACGTAAAATTTGTGTAACAGCAACATTAGTGGTATTTTATATTTTTTTCCTTATTTATTCAGCAAGCAATTCACACATTGCGCCAATCAGATTAAAGCATTAACGTAAACGTCATGTCATCATGAACTTTTGTTCGCCATTTGTTTACTTCGCCGATAAAAGTCAAAAATAAGAATCGTGGTGGTTAACTCGCCTGAGGTATGTACATATTTTACACATATCGTCTTTGCACTTGGATAGAAGCAATACATTGACGACTGGTGGATGCTCTCGTAAAGTTGCACGCGTGACATTGCTCCTAAGATAAACTTAAAAAAAATAACTTCTCTTCGTAATAAAAGTTACTAACAAAATATATTTCTCAGATGAATTGTATGATCGTTAACTACGCCTGGATAAAATATATGCCCGTGTGACATTTACACGCTGGAGAGCCCCTGAAACTTGTAGGTGTAATACTGCTTGCATTTAAAACACTTTACTTGCATTACGTTAGACTCAATGACCAATTTGTTTTTTCGTCTATTTAGCATTCCTACCACAAATAATCTCATTGTGGTCCCTTTGGTTATGTTTTGTTGAAGATCTAGAATAACAAAGGTTTACAATGTTCCTAACATACATTGCCAAAAACCTAAAAATGTTAAAAAAGTTATTAGACGAGGAAGCTATGAATTCTTTTCAAAAAGGTAAATTCCATATCATTTTCCTTTATCCCTATGTCGACAGATTTCTGCCGGGTATTACCAACTCTTGCACATATCCAGTTCTGAGGAATTGCGGAACTGACTGCGGTGACCCAGACTAGGAATAATTATCTAGGCTGAAATAAAATGAGATTGTACCCAATTAAAAAAATTAAATACATACATGATTATTTATTTGATGTGACGCTAGGGATCAATAAGGAATTTGCTTAAAATATCTAAATATTTTACGTAAACGAGGTTGACAAGGTTTGGACCAAAATGCTGCCCAGACGTGAAAATTCCTCTAACTTGTTCCTTCCGTTACTATAAAATAGACAAAAAACACTTTTTTTTTTGTTTTGTGGTTTTTAATTTGCACTGTTAGTTTTTTAAGGTTTTTCTATAAGCGATTATCAAATGAACCCTTCGAGTGCCAACGACGCCTAATGTGGTAACAAGCTTTCGTACCCACAACGCCACTGATGACTATAGATTTTGTTTATCGCGGGACTATGTCACAAAACTTTACCTAGTCCCAAACTAAGCTATAGGCTATGGACTATGGGTACTAGTACGTGCTTAGGCACGATAAATATGACCTTTTGCCACTTATAATGATGGGAAAGGTTGCCGGTAAACGGCGAGTTGGTCGGAGAACGAAGTCGTGGCTCCGCAACATCCGAGAGTGGACTGGAATAGCGAGCGCATCCGGATTGTTTCGACTCGCTAAGGACAGGCAACGATTCCAGAAGTTGGTAGCCGACCTTCACTAGTTGTGGCCACTTAAAAAAGAAATATGGGTACTAGATAACGATAAATATATATAGAGAAATAAAATAAAACTACAAAGAAAGAATCCAAGACTCAGGAACAATTATTCGTGCTCATCACACGGATATCTGTCCTCTTCGGGATCATAGTTCAAACTAAAACTTCTCCTCGCTACGCTCGTCTTCGTACCTAACTAAGCTTGTTTCGAGTAGGTATAAGAATAATTATGAGGTTAAATACACACGACTTTTAATAATTTTATCTTTTAAATATTTAAAAGTTATGGTAATGTATATTATCAAAGTGAAAGTTATACTTACAGTTAATTTGAATCGTAATACATTTTTAATAAGATTCTGCATTATTAGGCCAGCTAAATGTTTGCGCATTTATATTTTATTAAAGATTATATGTATTATATGTTTATTAAAGTTATGTTTTTGAAGGTACACCCCTATAAAATATATCTGTAACAAATTTCACGGCGATGAAGGCGTTGAATCTTGTACATAGAACAAACAAAGACACGTTTGTTTAAAATGTATTAATCCTAAAACATAAACCAAAGACAACTACTATCAGGGACAAAATAGGCATAGGCATGAAACGCGCTGACAAGCAAAGCTGCAGATGGGTTGGTTCGGACGTGGATGCAAATGGCATACTTATAAATTTCATGATTTGCAATCCAGATTTATTTATATAAAATTACGTCAAAACTATTAAAAAAAGCTACTGTCAAATATTTAATTTTTGGTACAAGCGTTTGTTGCCGACTGTTGCTTGTTTTGCAATAGTTACATATGCAACAAGAGAGCAAAGTTGGTTTTTGCTGCGAGTGTTGATTTTGAATCCTGCCTGAGCAAGCGAAAGATTCTAGAATTGAATTGATTCAAAGACACAAGATGCAAATAACTTTGGTCTAGTGTTGCACATAAAATTTATCACCTCAGCAGCGCAAAAAAATAACTTTAAGTTAAAAACAAACAACATGGTAAAAATAAAACGACATTCCCCGCCGCCCTCGCGCCGCACCACGGCCACCTTTATATTGTAAACAAAAATAAAAAGTTACTATCACCTCATCACCTCAAAAAGGGTGGTTTTGCTGTTTAAAGACAGTGGGCAAAATTCGATTTTACTCGAGCGTGAGACAAAGTAACGCTTTAATTTTTGCGGTTTTTGTACGCATCATAGAGGGTTTATGATATGTATGTAGATAAAGGTTATATATTCTCGCTGCTGAGGTGAAAAATTGTATGTGTAACACGAGGCCGAAGTTATTTGCATCTCGTGTCTTTGAATCCCTCGCTGCACTTAGGATTCTAATCTAGAATTCAATTTTATTTTCTAGAATCAATTCTAGATCGTTCAATTCTAGAATCCATCGCTTGCTCGCACACTCAGCAAAAAACAACTTTGGTCTCTTGTTGCACAAATAACTATTGTATCACGCTCGCAGCAAAATCTAATTTTTCTCACTGTCTTTAAACAGCAAAACCACCCTTTTTTAGGTTCTGAGGTGAAAAGTCATTTACTGCTTATGAAAACCAACCTAATGAATCTAAACACGGTGGTTCTACTTTAAGTATAGCGGCGACTCTGTCACCACCTTCCGACTCCATCAGACCAGCTCGATGATGCTTTATTATTATGTTATCATCGAGGTTACCTAGGTATACCAAATTTCAGTTCAATCGGTCCCCGGGAAATCTTCCTTGTAAACACTGAAAGTTAATAAAAATTATCCCTTCTTTGAGAGCTGGGGGTTACCATGACATAAAGCAATTCAGTTTATGGCCTGATAAAGAGACAGAGTCGTGTAACTGCTGTCTCTTACCCTCATCCTAAACTGAATTGCTTAGGCACGTCATGAGAACCCCCTGATATCTTTTAAAAGACCGAACCGAATTTCATGAAACCTAGACAAGAACCATCCTGATTGAACTAGCAATAGTTTTTAAAAGAATGCATCCAAACCAATCTATTCGTTTCGGAGCCAAGATGCTACAGACAGATCACACGTAAAGCGTTGCGTCAGGGGCAAAACTATTTGATTACATCTATAAAGTCTTTTAACAAGCCCGATGTAAGTGAAAGTATTTAGTTTTGTAGATACATAACACTAGCCATTACTTTCTTCAAAATATTCTTTTTATTTAGCATTTCTTCTCAAATTCAGTAACAAATCGTTGTGAAGTAACAGAAGCACGTTTTCAATCGAACGCTTGGACAGAGACCGAAAGGGGGTGTATGTTCAGAATAAGCGATAAATGTCGAGTCACTACTACGGAATATCGAAAGGAAACTATTTTCAAGAAACAGTCGCGTGTGTTTGTAGTGTCACGTTATGGTATTTTGAAAAAGCGTCATTTTCAGTGACTTAATAAATTTATTAGAATTCAGCTTACGTCATATGAGGAGAATTTGCGTCGGTAACGCTGCATTGATACTAGGTAATTTTAAGTCTTGAGTTGTCAAATATCTTAATGAACTTGTGTATCTTAGAGAAGTGCAATTAAAATTTTGATGTATTCATAAGCAATACTTTTTTGACGGTGTGTGTGCATACTTTAGTAATGTACACGGGCTCACGCAGGCTTTATCAAGCAGGATTTAACAAAATAAGTACATTGCTCGATTTTTATTGCGATAGAATGCCGATTTTTTCCGATACGAGTAGCTAATTCTTACTAAAGTCTGCCTTTACTAGGATTTAGTTGGTTTTTATTAGAAACCCTAGATTTTCTTGGACTTGTAAATATTTTCATATTTCAAAACTTCTAGTAAAATTATACGTATCTTGTGTCGATATAAAAAGGGTAAACCTCTCAGGAATCACAATACCCCCCCAAACGGGCTCTAGAGAGTCCATGATAAATTGGCGATCGTCCGCATTGAAGAGGTTGTGGCCTCTCCTGCTGTCTCAAAAGCTTACGTGAATAATTCCGACGAGACTTGTATCTAGTATGTCTGAGGATGCTTACCTTTTGGACCGTACTTTGGGTGTCAGTTTGCTCTGGCTGCTTAAATTGTTAATTTAGTATCAGGTTCTTTTGAAGTTGCATGAACTGTCAGTCTGTTTATATTTCAAAATTGTCTCAGCGTAGTAAATATCTTTTGACTATTTAGTTTTTGACTCCCGATCCAAAATAATGGGGTTTATACCGTATGCTATTTAGCATTTGTCTGTTCGTGTCAGTCTGTCTATCATTGCCTTGGGCTCGAACGGGGGAATAGATTTTCATGTTGATTTTTTATTTAAAATTCTGTATTCGGCGGCCGTGTTTTTCGAATCCGTGGGCAATCAAGAGCTGTCAGGCCAAAATAACTTCGTTTTCATTCTTGTTTTTTTTTAACACTTCATTGTAATCAATAACGATGAAGCAGTTGAAACTGGTGACCATATATTATGTACTTATAAAAAACCGGCCAAATGTTAGTCTAACTCGCATTCAAGTATTTTTTGTTATTATCAGCAAGAAATAAATCGCTACTGTTGTAATGTGGTGGAGTAAAACAAGGTTTGATGTTTCGGAGTAAACTGATTTGTTATGTCTCAGTAACTGATTATATATGGGTGAGCTTGGGAGAAGTAAACTTATTAGTAATTACATTTTAGGAACTACGTGACTAACTTAATTTGATGAAAGATAAACGGTAAACAGTATGACTGCGAGAAATGTAACCAAAAACATATTATATAACACTGTCTTCTAAATACCATTCATGAGATAGCCTGCTGACTGACAGACGTACCGACAGCGGAGGCTTAGTAATAGGGTCACGTTGGCACACTTTGGGTGCGAAATCCAAAAAACGCAAAGTAGTCTAAGGATAATTTTCTTTAGGCACTTGTGATTGTGTATGTGTTTGTGTTTGCGTGAGGCATGCGTATTATGCGTAATCGATTCTGCTACTTACACATTTTTCTACAGTATTTACGGTAAACATAATTTGTGTGCAATAGGAGGTAGATAATCAAAGCAATTTAGTTTAAACTATATTATAATGTCAAATATAGTCTGTGAAGTAATGTTTCTGCTGTGTAACGCAAAAATTTCCAGTGTAATGCAAGTCACTATTTTAAAGTATTGATACTCGATCAACTTGAATAGCGTCAGCTCTAGAAATTCTAAATTCTGATATTCTTTCACGACTGGGGTGTCGGCTAGTTATCGATGGCTTCCAAATATTATTTATGTGCGAGTGGCTATTTTCTGTGACGTATTTGCCGAACATCGCGACGAAGCTTGATTTATTGCATGGATAAGAATTTTTGATACTTTCAACAAACAAAAAAGGATTGTTTGCTTAAATATTTCAGTGTTTGGTTAGGTTATTTAGCCTTAAGGTTATTATTGGTTTTTGTAACAATTTAGGTTCCTCATGAGACCCAGTGTGCCTTAGGAGGTACATGGGTCATACGCAGAATTAAGTTAGCGTCTTTCCTGTGGACACGCTGGAAGTTAACGTTTTTAAGGCCAAATTTTCTGGCTAAGCTCATTCCCGCATAAACGGCGTCAGGCTTAGACCTATCATATAAAAACGAAACTTATATGCACACAAGCTTTTTGCTATTGACCACAGGAGAGACGACTTTTGTTTTTAAGAGTGTGTATGACCGACATAATCAATGCAATTTAGTTTAAACTATATTTTATTGAGTATAAAGTTTATTTTTATTCGTTTCTGAATTTAAAATAGCATTTTAGAGCAAACCTAGCTATTCATTTACTTGCTGGTAGATTCCAATTCCCGCTCCAAAAAAAACCCTGTTTGTATCCATTCACATTTATACTATTACAAGATTATAACCAGCTGTTTTGTGCAAGTCCGTCCGCGTAGAAGTTGTTTATCGCTCTGCTCTCAGGAATCGTCCAGACAGATTCACATTCAAATTTATATTATTAGTACAGAATTATAGATGCTTAATACTTTAATAAATACTAATAAAAAATGTAAACGTAAATTTCACAGCTAATACGCTCGACCGATTAAAATTAAAATTCGATATTAGATTGCTAAATCTTTATTCTAACAAATCGGGTTTTAGGGAGGACGAAGAATACAACGGTCTTTAAGAACTTTAAGAGTTTCATTATTAACCAATATACCCCTCCACTTTAACCTAATAACCTTAACCTTAAGCAAATGTTCACAGTTTGAATATCAATAAGTTTTCGATTTTTCATAACGTTTCTCATTCGTGACAATCCTTGCCGCCACAAGTCAAGCAACCAACCAATACTAGTTAATCGTTTTCGTACTAATTAATATCATGGTTACCGGAAGTAACTGAATGTAACGTTTACAAACATTGTCATCAACGATAATTGATTAATTCACACAAAACACCAGTATTCGATAATATTATTGTTTAACTTAATATACAAATTACGCCAAATGCATCTTAAATACCTACAAGAGAATGCTAAAACACTGAAGTACTTACACTTTAAGGTGCTTTATACCCCGGAAAAATTTAATAAGAGAGAAGAGAGATATAAACGACTATTACGTGGACGGAGTCGCGGGCTACAGCTAGTGTAACAATACATTTCGAACAGACTTTACTCACAGATATTGAAGATTTACGGTGTTGACTGGATGGTGTTGCTAATGTCCGTCGGTGCGCGGTGGTAATAGTCTGCCTGGCACTATTCCATTTGTTTTAGCCCATATTGCTTTTACATTATAATCAGGTTATTGTTTATAGTAGCTCTTATTGTCATGACGTGTATATAAGCTACCAACGTTAACAATATGCTCCATATTATTATATTGAAGCGCATTTTTTTTGCAAAATAAATTTGACTTATGATTTTGTAGCATGATTCGTGTCTAACCCTTTAATTATTACTAGTACGAACGCAAGTTTGTTTGTAAATTTGTTTGTTGGGTTCTTGAGTTTTAAAAGCTAAACCGCTAAACTAATTTTATTAAAATGTGGTGTGGAAAAAGCTTGAATCCCAAAAAAGTATAGGGTTGATTTTATCCCTGAAAATTAGGAAGTTGGGTACCGAAGGAACATCTATAAATGACAACTACGTGAAAGGAGTCGCGGGGAATATACTTATCATAAGGTAAAAGATAGAACAGCTTAACGGTTAAGCCTTAACCTTTAGTTATAAACTGGTTTATAATAAATTATGTTGCTAACGGTCTCACATTTTCATAAGGACCGTATCGTTAATTATGGAAACAAATAAAATGGTGTAATCTGTATAAATACTTTTTATCACAAAAAAAAAACTTAAACTACGCGATTCTTAGATCTTCAAAGTGAACCATAAAAACTACTTTTAGTTATTTATTGATCCCCTTTGCCAGTTTTCTCACTTTGCTTTTGATGCTCTTCATTAGCCCTTGGACATCGACTGTTTTGAAAGTTTTGTGGGTACGGATCCAGTCTTTTTTTAATTGGTCCATGTTATCTGTTGGTTTAGCTTGTTTTCGTAGCTTTGCCTTCATCAGAACCCAAAATTTCTCGACGGGCCTGATCTCAGGGCAATTCGGGGGATTTAATGATTTCGCGACAAATTCGACATTATTCTCTCGATACCAGTTCAACACATGGCGAGCATAGTGACACGCAGCTAAATCAGGCCAGAATAATGTACGACTCCTGTGGTTTCGAATGAGTGGTAGTACCCGTTTTTGAAGGCATTCCTTCTTGTACACATCCGAATTTAAGTTTCCCGTTACGAAAAACGGAGACGTTTTCATGCCGCATTAACAAATAGCTTGCCAAACCATCACTTTTTTCCCAAATTTCTCGCAAAAAATGGATTTGTCGTCTTTAGAGACCTTCGTACCTTTTATTACGGTGTAAAACTGCGGTCCGGGTAGGGTTTTATAGTCAAGTTTGACATAGGTTTCATCGTCCATCATAATACATTGTTCATTTTTAGTTAAAATTTGGTCGTACAATTTCCGAGCCCGAGTTTTGACAGAAGACTCCTGGGTTTTGCTGCGTTTAGGCTGTTCTTGCTTTTTATACGTTACAAGCAAGTTACGTTCCTTGGCACGCTGAACCATTGCAATAGAAGTACGACATTTTTTCGCAAAATCCCGAATCGATATCTCTTTTTTTGAGAAAAATATTCGCATATCTTTTTGTCCAAATTAGGACATGAAGGGCCTCGTTTTCTACCTCGGCCAGGTAAATCTTTTAAATTATTATTCATACTAAACCTATTTATCGTATTGTAAACAGCTTTCAGGCTAACCCCTTCATCTGAAGCAATCTTTCTCATAGTTATACCTGATTCTTTACAGTATTTGGTCACAATTGAATGTCGTTTTTTGCCTGAGAGACCCTTCATCTTGCAATGTACATACGAATTATACAATTTTTTATAGTAAGTTTTAACACTTGACTGTATGCTTAACAGATTGCCATATGACAGAAAAGACAAAATATTGTAACTTTTTTTTTAGAGCAATTCAAACTTGTTTCCATAATTAACGATACGGTCCTTACATCGTCCAAATTCCCACGAATGACATTGTCATAAAATCTAACACTCGCTCGAATCCATTCTGCGAACGGCAGAGAGTCAACAGCAAATTGTCATTCGCAATGTTTTCGTGCAGTATTTAGTGCCCCCTGAATACTTACGTTAAAAGGTTTTGAGAGCTCGTATTGATACAAATGGATGTCGTCCGTGCATCGAACGTGAACGTAAATCACATGACAACGAATGCTACCCTCGTGAGGAATAAAGGCTCATGTGCTTGTAATCTCCTATTTCAAATGCTACGTTATCCTGTATTATAAAGGGTTGAATCTTCCATGGCGTTTTTGTTGCTTACGCCTTTTTATCCTAAAGAGGCGCAATGAGAGACGTTGTTTGCTGGACGTTGTTAATGATTGCGGCCTGGTTGCTCAATCACGAGACTGTTCGGTCGGAGGTAAAAATGGGAATGTATTCATGAATTAATTGAAGCAGACAATAAATGTAACAATAGAAACAAATGATGTTCAAACGGATTGGCGACTTTTACGTTGTAAAAGGGTGTAATGTGCTACAAAGGAAATAATTATCTCTTTTAAACCTCTGATTAAGGGGTTTAATAAATTTATCGTCCATACCATCCTGTCTGTCTTTCCTGACCGATTTCAAATTCGTTTTGTTTTTGTTTTAAAGCTTTTAAGAGGTAGGTTAGTAATGCGAGGGTTGCAGCCGATGCGACTGACGCTCGCGACTATCCTGTTGCGACAGATGCGTCTAACGCGCGACTATCGCGTTGCGACCGATGCGACTGTGTAAAGCACTAATTAAGAGTTATCAGCACGGAAACCAATTCCTGTGTTCGTGTCCGGGGTTATTAATATTTTAAATAACATAGTTACCTTTGTTGTTTAATATAACGATGACCGCACTTTGTTTAAAAAAAAACCCTCGTATGTACCTACCCGTATTCTTTTCTTGTCCTGGTTATCTATCTTTAAGACTTTTACATTAATAAAAATGTTTTTATTTAGACTAAACGTAGAGGCATACCTTTATTTAATTGCCATGACTTTATAATTTGGTTCTTTTCTGGAGAGCTTTTATGGTAAAATTGTAAACAGTAGTAAGAAATGACAAAAAAAAATGGAAAATATAAGGGCGGCGTATTTGAAGTAAATTCGGTAACATTGTGTTTGATTACCGAAAACTGCAGCTTTGCGTTGTGGTTGCCACTTGATAACATTATTCCTTCTGTCAAGACTCGTTTTTGGCAAGCTATAATATCTATCTAAGCTGTAAAACATTTTATTAAACTATATTTTATTGTGTTTCTGATACAAAACCAATTAAAAATGTACTGACTGACGATCTCTGATATTATTTACAGTTTACAAGAATAGTTGACACATACATAATTGTTTTGACTGAACTATTTAATATTACAGTATCCTTGTAATTATTTTAAATACACGGGGTTTCATCTTCATCTAATTTACAAAAATAATAAAAAAAACAACAGGGCCCGATACTGCATTGTCTTTTCCACTATTGTTATCGTATTGTAAGCATTATTATAGCTCTTATTATAGAGGCTAGTTAGATAGAGCCCCTGAGTAGTAGATATTTATAATTAATATTTAATTAAGTATTTATATTAATATTTAATTAACTACTTAATAATTAATCAAAATAACTTACCTAAGACTTAAAAATACCTAAATACGTTAAAAAAACTATAATGAATAAACTACTTCATAAAAATAGCTAAAATAATATTTATTACGTTGACGTTGACAGTAATGGCGTTCATATAAAACAATAAAGCAATAACAATAGATAGGAGTAAGGACAAAGTGCTGTGGGGGTTTTTTGTAAAACACTAAGGGTTTGGTTTAATAATCTTTTATTAATCTGCATATGTCTTTACAGTATCACCGCCCGAGGGCGACTCCGTGTTATTTCTTTAAAATAAACAATCTACATTCTAACGCATTTCCTAACTTGATTTGAAACGACAGCTAACACGCAATAAGTTTACTATCACAGGTTATAGTAACCTAATTGCATTACAGTATAGACTCGTACTGCAGAATCGAGAAAGAAATATTTAAGCAATCTGCAGTATCCACACCTTGATAAAACGGTTACCTTTCCGCGAATCTGACTAGTCAGTCAGAGTCGTTCACTTGCCTGACTCCAATTAAGTTATTTACTTTTAGTTATAAGTTTACTAGCTGTTGCCAGCGACTCCGTTCACATAGCATTTTGTCGCTATTCTCTCGATTTTTATATCGCGGGATAGTCCTGTTTCCTTTCTGCGAATCTGAGTAGTTAGTCGTTAAGAGGCCGTACACAAAATGTTGGTGGTTTTACTTCTTTTTGTGATTTTACAGTTAAAATACTGCTTTATAATAGAGACTTTATAAGATTTGTCGAGTATTATAATGCGAGATATAGGTTATTTTAAAACATTATAAACTGCTATTTTTTTTTCTTTTTTTTTATGTTTTTATTAAAGTAATGGATTGATTTTGAACTGAACTTTATTACTATTGTTTTAATTTTATGAACAAGAGTTTTAAGAAGTCGAAATCAAAAACATTGTTTTGCCCATTTTCAAAAAAATATATGAATGTGGTAAAAAGTAATTCAAAAAATTTTTGACGAATTTTACAGCAATAAATTGCAATTTTTTCATACCTTTTAGACATCAAAACGATTCGTGAATATGCGATATTCTAAACCTCTTACAGCAAAATTCACAAAACATTCGCTTTCAGGTCGATTAATCAATATAAAATAATAAAAAAGTAGCTCATATATTCGTTAAAATTTTAAATTATATTTCGTTTTGCGCATTTAAATTTGTAGAAGTAAAGTATTTCAACAGTAAAATCACGTCTGTAAAATCAGGTAAATCGGCAAAGTTTCGTATACGGCCTCTTAATTTATTCGCTAGACTCCGATAAAGTTATTTGCTGTGAACGAACTTGACTCAGGCAGGAAGTAATTAGTAAAACCACAGATTTATTTCGTCAAATGTGTGTGTTGGGGAAATATTTAACAAACGGTGATGTACATAGGTACCTACGTATAGTTGAGTAAGGGGTATATAGACACATTGTAAATATGGAAATTAATGTAAATTAATTAACTAGAAATTGTAGTTTAAATTATTTTTTTACATTGCTAGATGTTCCCCGCGACTGCATCCGCGTAGAAGACGTTTATCACTACTCCCTCGAAAACTGTAAATTTTTTCGGGATAAAAAGAACCACTTGTCCTTTTTCGGCGTTCAAACTATCTTCATAGCGCAATAAACCAACAAAGTAAATTACTTTTGCGTTTATAAAAGTATGAATTACTTCTACAAGAAATATATCACGGGATAGTCCTGTTTCCTTTCCTAGAAGCTGACTAGTTAGTCAGAGCTGTTAACTTCTTCGCTAGACTCCAATTATGTTAATAACTGTAAACGAACTTGGCGCAGGAAGCTATTAGTAAAACCACATAATTATTTCGTCGAATATATGCGTTTGGTAAAATATTTACCCGCAGCGACGTACCTTCTTATGTTCGTTGAGTAACATGGTAAATTTCGAATTAATGTAGATTAATTAACTTTACATTATAGTTCAAATTTATAAGTTGCTAAATGTTTCCCGCAACTGCGTCTGAATAGACTTCTACTTCTAGTTTATCGCTATTCCCTCAAAAACTGTTACAGAGAATACATTGTCATTAATATTACTTTGCATAGCAATTTTAAAGGTTATACCTAAAAGAAACAAAACACACAAAATATAAGTGTGTTTTTTAGCTTTAAAAGCTAGGGTCCCACCGTTTGTCCTAATTAATTTAACAGTCCTAATGATGTTCTTCAGGATTTAAAAATAGCGTATCACAATCGTATTCAAGTTATCAATATTAGTAAAAAAACGGCAGTCTAGTAATTCGAAAACAAAAAAGGCGACGTACTGCCAAGTTATTTTTTATAAAGTAAATGTTATTAATTTAAAAATCTACTACAACCACAAATCATTTGATCTGCCGTCCATTCCGCGTCGAGAATTTACTCAATAAATAAAACTTAGTTCGAACATTTCCGAACAAATTTTCACTTAAGTTTGCGTCGGCTTTTCGGAAGTGAGGGAAATAGGAGTCATTATTTACAGTCAGCGTTAAGAGCCGGGTACACAGCAACCGCATGGGTTTGCTACTGCTTGATACCATATGGGTCATACACACTCTTAAAAAAGAAAAGTAATGTTTTTATATGATAGGTCAGCAAAGCAGTCCCGACGGTGTTTTTGCTAGAATGGGCTTATCCAGAAAATTAGGCCTTAAACACGTTAACTTTCGGTGTGTCCATAGGAAAGATGGTAACCTAAATCTGTGTATGACCCTTATAGAAAAGTTATCACTTGTCAATATGTGTATGTACAATCAGCAGCAGTAGTAGATATGCAACCGAATAGCTCAAAATGATCTGCACTCGACTCTATGGTCAAGAGAATACATCTTGTCTAGATAGATAGTGGATTATGTGGGTGTTATTCTGCTTAGCTACTTTTGATGCTGACTGTACCTATGTGAAGTTTGTTAAATTACGCAAATTGCGTCTAAGTAATAAATTAGTTACTGGACCATTTACTGGATTCAACTGTTAATTTTATTGATCGATTGGTCCTTTCCATAAACACATTTGTACATTTAAGTCATTGCGTGATTTTCATCTTAGTTTAATGCTATTTGACAGTAAAATTATAAATTGATGAGTGAGCTACTTTCACAAAGCGAAGCGCAGTCTAACCTGGCTAATTTAAAAAGAAGAAAATATTTATTTTAATATTGTATCAATAACGACATCCTAAAAACGATTGTAGTGTATATTATCACTGCTTCATTACGAGCGTTCATTGATATGATTCTGTCTAACTGACATCGTGTAAAACAACCAAGACGTCACGATGACATCACAAGTGCCACGACACATCTCCGCGGGCCGGCGCAACTGATTCGACAAACTGTACCGTACCGCCGAAAAGGCAACATATTAAACTAATTTTATTATTCGATTAATATAATTCTAAGCTTTATTGTGGTGTGGGATTCTGTTCTAAGATTTCCTATGTACTAATCCGAAAGGACCACTAACAGCCCGAGGACCAAGGTACCCTCTTAAAACGACTCTTTCACGAGCGGACGATCGAGTGAGCGTAGTAAAGCTACCTAAATTAAAAATGCACGCCCCTTAAATGTTATTTACACGCTATGACGGGGCAACTTAATATCGCCAGCTAATAATTGGTCCACTGAGTTCAAGAGCGAGTAAGAGAATCCTTACCTGAACGTTTAGCGACCGGGACAATGTTTAGAGTAGTGGTCCTTTCGGGTTAATACGTAAGTTAATTTTAGAACACAATTTTATTTAATACATAATAATATGTGTTGGGATGTGTCCACTTTGAATGTTTTGTTGCTTCATCTTTTACGAGCTGCCCTATTGTAATCAAAAAACTCCGGTTCCGGTATCCGGTTTTTCTCGTATAAACTCTTTTAAAAGCGTGCCGCTTATTACCAAGTAAGTTGGTGTGCACCCGGCTGACTAGATTGCTCCAGAAGGCCGGTAACGATCCCCGCTGTCTATAAGCTAACAACCAAATTACCTTTCGAGTTTATTTTTGCGGTGGATTTGGTTTGATTTGCTGTAAGATTGCGATTTATCTATAAAATGATTAGGGTAACAAGCGGGTGGTAGGACCTTGTGCAAGGTCCGTCCGGATCGCTACCACCATCTTATCCATTAACCTACCTCCAAACAGCAGTGTTCGCATTGTTGTGTCTCGGTTTGGGGATAACACAGCCGGTGAAATAACTAGCATAGAGGCATTCCATCTTAGTCCACAGGGTTGGCAACGCATTTGCAGTCTTAGGATTGCAGTGTTGTGAATGCGAATGTCTATGAGTCACAGTTTCCATTTACCATCAGGTGGCCTGTGTGCTCTTTTGCCTTCTCAAGCCATAAAAAAAAAACAAGGCGGTAGCTATCCCACTGATATTACAAATGCGAAAGTTAGAGTGTTAATTGGTTTGTTACTCTTTCAACAACCGGCTGTACAGATTTGGATGTGGAATGGAGATAGCTTATATCCTGAACGAATACTAGGCTACATCCTGAAAAATTTAAGACGCCGATGGAAACACGTAAATCGAAATCTACGCGGGAGAAATAGCGGGCAGAAGCAAATTCAATCATATTTTCTAACATCTGGTGACATTATTCGCTAACGACCCGCCCTCGCTTCGCTTCGGCTTATTATCAAAAGAAAATTATAGCCTACTAGTTGTTTCCCACGACTCCGTCCGCATAGAAGTTGTTTATCGCTATTCCCTCCGAAACCGTCCAATGTTATGCGATAAAAGTACACTATGGCTTTCCCCGGGACTTAACTATCTCTATACCAAATTTCATCTAAATTTGTTAAGCGTTTTATCCGTGAAAGCGTAAATTTCACATTTATAATATTAATAGGCATATAAATATAACAAACACAAAAAATATCCCATTTTTATAATTTTTGTATACCTACATAAGTAAAGTTATACATTGAGACCGATTCGGATTATTCTTCTTATTTAGTTTCTGTAATATTCAAAATTAGAGAACACTGATCTAAGGTTTACGTGTTTTGATTATTATTTGTTTCGAGGTCGTCGATTCTGGGAAAATTTACTGGAAGGCCAATTATCATAACCAGTTTTACTGACGTCTTTTCTAAATTAATGACCCCCAGTTTCTTAGCATGTAAAATCATAAAACAACAGTTGTCGATAACGTATGAAACTATACTTATTAGCCTCTGAACTTGAATTTTACATGCGCTGTGCACAACACCTTATTGGGAGAAAAAAAACTGTGTTGCCAACTTCGAGGCTGTTTACCAAAATTACAACATTTAACAATAACATTAGGTATAGTCATCTTTTTTGCAGTACTCTTATCTGGTTCGTACAACACCGCGGTAGCAGTCGTTGCTACCCATCTATATATAATTAAGCGACATCAGAGGTGTCAGAGGCACGATTCTTTGATTTAGGGTGTTAAAAGTACAAACTGGTAACAGCGTGCAATTCATAGCGCTTTTATAACGTTAGGTAATCTGGTTTAGTTACGATGTTGATATCGTTATTTAGTATAACGTTATGAAACACTATCGATATATTGAATCAATTTTGGTAGCTCTAACTAAATATATCGTAATGAAAACTATATTATTTGTAACGGTATAAAAGTCTGGCTCCTTTATTCCATCGAACACCTTTCAACGCAGTTTTTTTTAATCGAAAGGCATTTCTCGCCGCATGAGTTTTTTTCTGTTATTCACTAGTCTAACCTAACCTAAACTACGTAATTAATGTTTATATCCTGAAAATATCATGGTTTCAGCAGAAAATAGCGTTCGATGAAATGAAATTCGATAAAATGATACAATCGATGAAGTGAAATTTGATAAAATGATGGGTTAGTTATATTCACCATTCAATATTGGGCTCAAAAATATCCAACCCGTCTTTATTACTGGAGGCATAAGAGCGTGTCAGAGTGTATCCGAAAGGGCCCATCTGTTTGATAAGATAAGATAAGAACCCGAGACCGCTGGCTTGGTTCGCAGGGTCACTACCTACAAGATTAATTGCGTCGTCATGACGTATAATAATTGTTATGAGGTGAACCCTGTGGAGAAGTATTGGTATTGTAATTCGCAATTGAAATATAGTATCAGGAGATCCGTACTGACAGGCTTCAATCCATCATGAAATCTCGTTGGTAACATGGTTGGATTCTCAGCAGTTGGTCTCAAGAAAATGCAGTTCTGACTTCATTTCTCATGTCATGTCAATGCGGGGATAATTTTAAGCCACGTCATCTGTGAAATACGTAATGTATGTTATGCGTTAAGTATCCAATGTCAGTCATACAGTAGGTATAAACATCTTGTTAACTTGTTTTAAGATTGGGTTTTTCCTTTAAACTGAGCAATATAATATTTATGTATACGTGATATTTCGCACATAGGCACTTATCGCCGTACTAAAAGACATTTTAGAAACAATTAAATAGGTCCTTTTTAAGGGTTCCGTAGTCAATAAGGAACCTTTTAGTTTCATCATGTCCATCTGTCAGTCTGTCTGTCCGTCTGTCCGTCTGTCTGTCAGTCCGCGGTGTAACTCAGAGATTGGTAGGTATTTCAAAGCTGTCTTTAAGCATATTTACAGCATACATTTTTATAAGGTAAGTATGCATAATTTTCATTCCATCGAAAGGCATTTGTCGCTGCATGAGTTGTTTTTATTGTCTCACCTAACCTAACCTACGTAATTCATGTTTAAGATGTTTCCACAGTTTGACTTTGGGACCCGCGAGTCTTACAGAGTCGAGTATAACAGTTGTAAAACGATCAAAAATGTAAGTAGTTTAATTGAAATATTATTGAGACAAAGCTCTCTTAAACGTATTTTTGTTAGGCTCTAATCTAAAAGCCGCAGGTAAGCTAGGCTAACTAGGATGCAAAGCGCGTTTCAATTAGCCTGTTCCGTTAGTATTTAACCACTCTGGGTATAGCATACTAAGTCTACCAATGGCCTTGTGCCATGTTCGTGGCTCAATAATACATTGTGGCCGACAATACTTATTAGATAGTAAGAATCATTAACGTGTGTGCCATTTTTCGTCTAATCACCAGCTTGTCTGAACTTCCGTATGAATTAGAACTAAAAAAAATATTGATCCTTTTGCTAGCAAATGTTAAAGATAACTGGTTAAGACCCAACCAGTGTATGGCAGCTTAGTTTAGACTTTAGACTGGCTGTGTAAAAAAAACTTTGCTTTACATAGGAGTTAGCAGCCTTATTTTTATATCTATATATCTTTAATATTGTAAATACGAGTTAAATAGTCGAGCGATGTACGAGATAATATACCTTCTACAAAATTTTTCAATTTCGATCACAGTTTTAAAATGAGCTTATTTTACGATCTCTGAACAAACTAGGGATCCCTAAAGGGCACACGGCGGAAGTTTATTTAATAACAGGGACATCAAAGCCTCGGCGATATTGGAGTCTGATGGCTGTTGTATGGCTATTGGCAGCATTTGTGACTCGCGTGTATATTTGCACAGCTACGGAGTTGCTAATACAATTTAATAAAGTTCAAAGTGATATTCACGAGAATATTTTATAAAAATACTGATTGGTTTATCATACTTTTATGTTGATGATGCAATCAGGGGTTTATGTTAAGGACAACGCACACGAGCACCCAGGCCACCTGATGGTATAAGTGGGGTCTGAGGCCCATAGACATTTGAATTCTCAAGAGTATAATCCTAAGACCTCAAATGCGTTGCCAACCCTGAGGACTACGATGAAATGCCTCTATGCTAGTATTTTCACCGGTTGTCTTATCCCCACACCGGAACACAACAATGCGAACACTGTTGCTTGGCGGATGGCTAATGGATAAGATGGTGGTAGCGATCCGGACGGAACCTGCACAGGGTCCTACCACCACTAAAAGGGGTTAAGTACTAGATACAGAAGTTAAATATCTTAACAATTTTGCTGACATTTTGTGTCTTTGTTAATAAATATTTTTTTATTCTTGTTGTTTCCTTTCTACATTTTAAACATTTCTCACTAGTAGTGAGAGTGCTTCTACCATAGCATTTAGTAATTGTAATCGCGCATGATACCTAAGCCTAATGAATATAAGTATAATAAATTGTTAGGTATAAAGGCAGTTAATATGTTGGATGGAATAGTTACCGTTCTTACAAAATAATGCTATTACTGATTAAGGAGTGGTTGGATTCGGGATGACTTTGGTTAAAATTTTAATTGTCATGTCATTCCTCTCATGTTATTGCTTAAAATGATATCCAATAACAAAATAAAGTTAAATAAAAAACCCTACGAATTTTTGAAACATCCCATCAAAATAAGCTTTACATCCAAAACAAGGGAACCCGCCCAATTACTTTGACATCAGGTGCTAGGAGGCCAATTAAAACAAGATATTACATTTAGGGTCGACTGTACTTTATAGAGACATAAAGAAAGCTAACGCAAAGCAAGATATAAATCGCTTACACTGCAGTGTGTGCCCCTACACATAAAAGGGAATTAATACGACCATTTCGTAGCGATTCGGCAGACGAATAGATATAACAAATCCTCTAAGATATATGCTGAGATATTGAAAGTTATCCTTTGAACCTGTATCGATATAAAGTTCAATTTGACGGCAGTTTTATTGAAAACGTTTCTAGTCTGCGGACATTGAAAAAGTTGGAGTTTAGTGTGAATTTAGATTAAGTGTGAACGAAATGTTCCTTTTTGGAAATATTTATAACACATTTCTTTAACGTCATGATAATCTCTTAAGTAGCGTCATGATTAAGTTCTTACTATCAAGAGAATAACAGCTAACGGCCACCATAGTGTTTAAAATATCACAGTGTGTATGTTTGTTACTCCTTTTTGCTGCAGAACGGCCGGACAAATTTGGATGACATTGGGACTGGACATAGCTTACACGCTTAACACATAAGCTAATCTAACACATTTACTAATCTCACACAAACATTGTTCCCATGGGATGGTCACAGTAGACAAAGTCGCAGGGAGAAGTTAGTAATAAATGAAATAAATAACAAATTCATTTATTACCAAAATTTGTTGGTACCTACCTAAGAGTCAAGTACCTATCTAATCTAGTCCCGTCACAAAAACCTTGCATATCAGGTTGTTAAAGATTCAGGTGGTTTAATAGAATTATCCAAGTGTTCAAGAGGTGTATATGTTCTATGTACCCCTTGATCTCGTGTTTAATTCTAATGTAGATTTTAAATTTATAACGGTCCCATCATAAACACCAAATTCATATTTTACTGATTATAAACGGTTACTTGTAAATATTTAAAACATTGAAACGATATAAAGCGGCTCGTTGCCGCCAGCGGATCGTAAGGCGTTTTATAACTCGCACACTAAAGCGAAGACGTACTTAGGCGGCCGTATAAACACAAATACAGATGCCATTTTATCTGCACTAACTATAAAAGTAAAAAGAATGTAAACCCACCCTTGGCTTGACGTGCCAGTAAATTCGAACACTTTGATTTGCCCATCAAAGTTTTGGGCACTCAAAAATCCATTTTAAAATATACTTTTATACACTTGGACGGGATCCATAAGAGAATTGGCTGTTGGGAAAGGGTGGTTTTATTTGGATTTCCTTTGAATTGGTGTCGTTTATCGGTACTGAAGATCTAACGTGCATTAGCTAGATTTACGACTGAAGGTGCGCTTAACTGCTTTTTATACCTATCTACTTATATTTCTTTTGATCGTAAACATATTGATAAATTCTTTGTAACAAAATTTTAATGTTATTTGAAAAGTTTTGTATAATAGTAAGTACCTATATGAAATTGAAACCAAAGAAGCTGTAGTCAGAAGGAACCTTATGTTGATCGTCTGCTTGTGCTCGTATTGTACCTTACGAGTACACTAAAAAGAAATGAGGTGGTGAAAATTAGTACAGGATATTCTCGAATTATGTCACGTACTCGTACACGAAAATGTAAAAATGGAGTAAGTATTGTGTTCTTTTTGATTTTATAAAACAATTAAAAACAACGTCTGTGGTAATTAACAAGAGACTTGTGGCATCATAGCATAAGTATTTTACTTTGGTAAGTACTTAGGTTCTTTATAAAAATCTCAAAAAGTTACATTTTGACGCTTCATAAAAATTAAGTACAAGATGGTATGTTGTCGGATGAGTTTGTTTTGTTTGTTCCTTATGAACTAAATTATTGTCTTGAAATCAAAGGATGTTTTTTTTTGTCATACAAATTAATACACAATGTAGGGGTATAGCATATAATATGATAAAGTTTAATCTCAACTTCATGGAAAAAGGTGGCAACTTTTTTCGTTAAGTTACTCACTCATAATTCAATTGTTATTAAATTAACCCATATAACCTATAAATTGCATACAACAAAAAACATCCTTCGATTTCAAGACAATACTTCAGTTTATTAAAAACACTATAATACGTAGTAATGAGGGCGCCACTGGACGCTCTGTGCAGTCTTAAGATGGGTGGAAAAAGTAAAAAAAAAATCGACCAAAAACTATTTATGTGTATAGGTAATTACTACATTTGAAGCAGCTGATTTTACCGGTCAGTCCCATTTCTATTATATTTCATCGAATGTGTATAGTAATAACATGAAATTATTGTTGTTATAACAAAGGGAACATTTTACCTACGTAGTATTTTTATTTCTTCCCATATTTTATTTAAGTCCTACGTTCGTAAACTATGTATTATTAAACTCCTGTTTATTGTTTTTGGCGTGTTGTATTTACATTAGTTTCCAGATTACAAAGGGTTGTATAATGTTGACTTTATGCTTCATTGCCATTGTGTTTGCCATAAAGCTGTTATATTATGCCAGGAGGTTAGTTTTCATCCTTAATCGCATGTAATAACAGTTACAATAATAGTTAATATAATTCCGGTAAACTGGGATCGGGACACGATATGAATGCAAAGTTTGAATCGTTGGCTTGTCGGTTATAAACATTTATTGTATTGTTATTTGATTTTAAAATCTGCGGGTAGTCCTTGACGCAATAACTATTAATTTTCGCCCGAGTGTCGCAAACTTGCTTCAATGTAATAAGCGTTAAAACCATTTTATGAGCCTGGAGCAGTTTAAGCACATACTGGTTTGTTGGTATTAATGTAATAGTGTAACATTTCAACACGATTTGAGACTGATATTTATAATTTTCTCATTACTTTTAGTTGTAAATAAATAGCAGCATTAACACCTCATACAAAACGTGTTTAAGTAGGATGACGAAATAATTAAACTTATGGATATGCAGCCAACAAACAGCAGCTATTCAAAGTGTGTTATTAGTCGACTGCATATAGTATTAGTATCCCCCGATTATGTTTGCCTAAGCTGTTCTCCATACCTTAAACGTATTCATTTTCGTCGCGATTCCTGGAGCTATCAAATTTTTGCAGATGTGATACACAACCTTTGTAAAACTACTGGTTTTCTAAATAAGCCATCACATAGTTTGTAACCACTAAATGCAAATCCAAGCGTTCGCTAAAGCTTTTAGCGGAATGGTTTACGAACAATTAAGTAACTGCCACTTAAAGACAACGCCTGTCCGTATTACGCAGCAATCTCTTCTTCAACGCATCTTCTTCTTGAGAAACAGGCGTATCTATCATAAACACCCATCGCAAATTCTACCGTGTAACTAACTGAGAGAGTCGCTATTTTCTTTTGCGTTATTACCACGTACGGTATTTAAACTTAAGACCGGAGAGATGGTGATGTCATCCCGTGAGATGACGTCACGAGTCTCCCCTATCCCCTAGCCGATTTGGGATGTGAGTCAGCGGGTCACGCCCCAAAAATAATAGGATTTCGTTTGTTTTGTAATATTATTATGTAATTTTACAAGTTTGATAGAAAGAGGGACAAATAGATAACAAAACACTCAGGTATCGAGCTGTGTACCAGGTACCAACCATGCGTTTTAATTGCTAGGGTTTTGTAGACAAGGAATAATATAAATGTTTAAAAAAAAAGTTTAATATAGCTTTCTTTCTATGTACTTTACTTTTCTTTTTGCATTGGTATGACACCATCACTTCTTTAAGCGCACAACTTGCTTGAGTAACGCTCAATTTTACGTCAAAACAACTTTTAGGTTACAGTACAGGGCGTGCAGGGAAAAGTAACCTTCCGCGCATAGAAGTTACATACTAAGTAGGGATTACTTTTCTATGAAGTAGACTGTGCCTATCTACACTATATAGGTACACTCTGCACTAAAATTATAAAGAGGAAAAGTTTGTATATAATGTATTTTTGTATGTTTGTAACGAATAAACTCCAACACTACTGGACCGATTTCTAAAAATCTTTCACTAGTAACAATGCTATAATATCGTTTATCACTGAGTAACGTATAGGCTATGATTTAATTTTCTATTCGGATTTGCCTGACCATGCCAATGTGTGGTTATAGTACGAATAGAGACCTCACAAAAGGGTAAATTGCAAAAATATTGTGCATAGTTAGGGCCCTAATTGATGTCAATGTTTAAAAGAAACAAAATATTTTTTAACCATACGTTTGTATGACTAATTTTCGTTACACAATAATACATATTTAGTTTCAATTAAACTTTGACATCACTTAACTAACTACAATATTTTTGAAATTCACCCAAAACACAGAGAAAAACTTTTATCTACAGCTTTACTTTAACAAAAACATCCAGTATAATTCTTTACTGTTTTATTAGCTGCATTATACTAGTACTTATCTTTGTAAAGAAACATTTCACTAAAATTACACGAAACAGTTAAAACGCGGCCAATACCACTTAGTCGTATCAGTTTTACTATCCGTACTCTCTGCTATAAACAAAACCGCAGGCGTCGTACTTTAGTACGTACGTAGAGAAAAACCTGCCCCGCATTTGCGGACGGTAAAATAAAATCGATATAAATTAGTGCTTATGCACTTGTGTTAAGGTTCAGCTTAGGCAGTTGGGGGTATGTAATGCTGCAGAATATTTTGTATTATAGGGAGCAATTATATAGATTAAAGGTTCTTTCAGAGCGGTTGATAACCAGTGGAGTTATTCTATTTAGCAAAGTCGAGTTTGTTTAAGAGGATTGTGAAGCGATGCTTAAATTGCGTAGTTGTTAATTTTTTCATAAAAATTCAGCTCCGGGCGACAACGATTCTCACCCTCTAAATCTAATCCGAAATTCCACGATTTTTGAACATGTTGTCGATATTATGAAACATTAGGTCTGTACGTTTCCGCTCTTTTTTTCTTTTCAATAAATATTTTCTTGAAAAGGAAAACTCAGAAATCGGGAGAAAAACATTATCGCGTTTTATATGAAAATTACGAACGAGCTTAACTTAATCCCTGGGCCATTGTCAGGTCTGTGATCAGCAGTGTTGATTTTAACCGTGGAATAACCAAGCTGTAGGCACTTCATGCTGCATAATATCTACGGGAACACGGATCAAGTAATGCGGGTTGGTTTCCGCAACTGTACAATCAAACTCATAAATAGCTGTACATTTTAGTACCTTATCGCAATAACACATTAGAGCGAGTTAGGTTTGAATATAGTACGTATATCAGTTATATCAATACCTGCGACAAAGTACCTACTAAAATATACAGCCCCTTATGTGTTCGACCGGGCTAATGATTGCCGTCAACCTTCGAATTAGCGTATTTTACGTATCCTCAGGCAAACCAATGCGGTAGGCACGTATCGCAGCACATTTCTAAAGCGTTCAGAGGTCAAATTACACCAGTTCGATCCAACGAAATTGCTTCGTAAGAGAATAGCACCGGCATTCATCAGAGTCGAAGCCACGATCGGCGTGAAAGGTAGAATTTTCTATCATTTGAATAGCGTCATGATTAATTTATACGCAGAGAAAGGTTCCTAAGCCGTCGAGTAGTAAATTGTGTATTTAGTAATTATTTTCAACGATATAAATCTTATTTATGTTTTCTGATCAATACGGTAGCCGTGATATAGCCAATTACTGAGTGATAGTTATTCTGTTGACAAAAGGAGAAATGGAGCAGATAGACTTCATACATTATACTACCTTTTTCTTCGGAAGAAGAATATTATTCGCCTAGCTGCTTTCCTTTCTTGGAAAATCGGCATAATATTATATCAATATTATACCCACTTAGAGAATACTGTTTTATTAGCAATATCGACAAGGTCACTTCATTACATAAATATTTAAAAATCAACTTGACTGCCCAAAAATTAAGGTTTTTCGAACGTATTGCATGTATTTATGTAAACACTTCATTGTACAAACAGAAAAAAATACAATTATACGGCAGGGATGTACATTGACCAACTTATCACTTCCTAAGTTCGCCTTTGTACATTACTTTCCTGTACATATCTTCATTGTATTGTTTCTGTTTTATTTTGTACAATAAAGTGTTTACATACATAGATATTAGATTGAGAAATAATCAATGCCAACCAATAGCCACATAAAATATATTGTACGTGGGTATCTCTATTTATTTTATTCGAGAAAAAAAACTTAAACAAAACACCCAATAGGGGAAAAAATATTCGTGCTTCTCGCAAAAATATTTCCTCTAACCGGTGATCGAACTTGGACCTGCTAGATTCGTAGGCACGGTCACTACCAACTAGGCTCCACGTCGTCTTATTCGAAGAAGAAAATGTAAGAAGCGATAACAAACTGCATCAACCAACGAATGCAGTAATGTGCTTTAGGCAGACCAGAAGACGACAGTCTTACTAGATGGAGCGCCAAGCCTTCAGCTCCGAAAGCCATCAACAGCCCTACTCAGGTCTTAGACAAGAAGCTTAACGCTAACGCAAATGATTTTCGAAAACATTCAATACGTATGAAATTGAAATATGCGCTCGATGAGACCATCTGGCAACTTAACGTCTATCCTATACAATTTCGACAACGATAACGTTGTCAGTAAATGCTTCACCTATTATATCTTCGCGCTTGTCGCTAATCGTGCATCTCTATCGTTATTTACTACATAGAAAAGGATAAAATCTCAGCGACAAATATGTCACGAACATTATGTGTTAGCCTCCGTAGCAAACGCCATAGCATACGCCATGTCGGCAATGCTAATAATTATCACCTTACTCTTGCGTTGCGAGCGTTAGGCTCGTTTAATATCGTTTCTCCCTCTTACGACTTGTGTTCCTTTCAAAATGAGAATCGTTTGTCGAAACCAAATGGCGGGTAACTACCCAAGTGGGAGACTAGTTGCATTTTGTTTAGGAATAATGGGTCCTCCTTACCTGTAATTGGGTTTAAGAGTGGGTGCAATAGTGCAATTCACGCCTAACATGCACTTTGTGACCGCTTTTTCGTCTCGAACCATAAAGTTCGTTTGAATCTAATCATTATTATCTATTATATGGTAATGCACAATAAGCTATAAGTTATGTAAGCCTTGCAAACATTGCCAGGCTGTCTAATTACCATAGAATATAGACTCCATTTCGAGTTGTTGGCAGCGAATGTGGTGCTAGCAAACAGAGTGTTTGCGCGGCGCACGGGCGTTGGTCAGACAACAAAAGAATTTGACATCTACAAGGAAGTTATAATTATGCTTCCATTTAGTTTAAATATGGCTTCTATTTGACATTGTGTAACCAAACCAAACCAAAAAATATGACTATATTAAGAAACTGTTTTAAAATTCAGGGGAAGGTACAATGTCACACACATTTACCTAGTCCAAAACTAAGGTCTAGGCTTGTGTACTATAGGTACTATACAACGATAATCTCACTTATATAGAGAAATACATTGTTTAAATACATCTAGGAAACAACCAAAAGCCAGGAATAAATACTTGCGCATACAAATATCTTACTTACCGCTTCGTAGGCAGGGCCAACTGCACTAAAATGTCGTCGAATTTTTAACATTGGTTTTCGTTATAAACGGTACCGAACTAGCAGAAGATCATTGACAAGAGGGCGTAGGCCACTCGCCAGGCAAGCCTGCCTAGTATGCGGACTTCTACATATTAAATTACTTCGCATACGTGTGTCAGTTTTCTCACGACGTTTTCCAACATCGATAGGTAAAAACCTTGAAGTAGGAGCTGCTAGACTTGGATGCGACAGTTTTGCATACAAATAAAAATAAATGTTTATTTTGTACATTACATATAGGTAGGCGATGAGTGATGACTGATGATAGTGATGACAGATTTTTGATTTAATGAGTTTATAGGAGTTTAACCTCTGAGAAAACTATTAACCTCAGTAAACGGGATAATTAATTATTACACGTAGCCATACTCGTAGATCTGCTGTTTTCATGTAAGTATAAAAATACTCGAAATTATAACGCTCCAAAGAAAATATATTTATTTTTATATAATTTTCTCAACTTCAGTGTGAGTATACTATAAAACCTATTTATCCAAGTTTATTTTAACAGCATTACATCGGTCTCAGTTAAATTCATAGCGTAGATTGTCGGAGCTTCCATAGTGTTCAAAGCAAATAACGGAATGTAATACGCCTCTAATTTCAGTAATGCTTCCCATGTATAAACTTTCTCCGGATTGAGCTTAGGTTGGGAGCACACTGGTAAGTATTATTTAAATCAGGCAAGAGCATGTCGGACCATACTCAGTGTAGGTTTCGGACACTGTTAAGTACCTACTACAAACATAAAAAAGTGGCCAAGTGCGAGTCGGACTCGCCCATGATGGTTCCGTAGCAGCAAGACGATTTATGACGTATTAAAAAACAACTACTTACTAGATCTCGTTTAACCCAATTTTCGGTGGAAGTTTGCATAGTAATGTACATCATATACAATACAATACAATACAAAACACTTTATTGTCCACCAAACAAAAACATTACACAGAATTTTCACAATTTAGAAGACCCAGGTAAACAACAGGCGGTCTTATCGCTGATTAGCGATCTCTTCCAGACAACCTTAGAAGGGATAAGGTGCAAGTTAAAACAATTTACACGGTAGGTGGTGCAGACCAGTTTCGAACAATTACAAGGAACTATGCTAGCTATAAAATACAATATACCTATAAATACACGCTTACCAAACTAATAAATAGATAATCAAATATATATTAATACAAACTAATACATTATAATGACTAACATGAATAAATAGATAGTAATAAATAAATGCATACATAAATGTCAATACATCCAAATCAGGGAAAAAAACAGCCACACGACAGAAATGCATAGTGAGAGAAATGTGCTGAGACAATACAATTAAGACTGCGACAAAAAGTGCTCAAGGAGAAGTTTCTTAAATACAGGTAAAGATTTAGCCTGCCGCAGCTCCACAGGGAGGGAGTTCCACAGACGGACAGCCTGAAAAGTAAAGGAATTGTTGTAGAATTTAGATGATGAGGAGGGTACAGTTAAAATACAATTTCATATATTTCATATATCATATATTGTTTTTATTTTTATCATTCTCTTATTTTAGAAGCAAACTATTTAGTTTAGTTTTTTTTATATAAGATACTTCAATATCATTTTTAAAGACGTATCCAGGTACACCCCCCACGTATGGGTTGATGAAAAAAATAATTGAGTGTCAATTCTAGGTACCCCCAAAATTTATTGTTTTTTTTTCTATTTTTGTGTGAAAATATTAATGCGGTTCACAGAATAGGTACATCTACTTACAAAAAAAGAAAAAAAGAGAATAAAGTGGCTTTGACATACGGACGGACAGACAGACAGACAGACAGACATGACGAAACCATAAGGGTTCCGTTTTTTGCCATTTGGCTACGGAACCCTAAAAAAAATCCCGAAAACCACAAGTATACGTTTATTTCCTAATTTAAGTTAGTTGGTGATGATCTTTAGTAGGAATAACTTTAGTTAGTAATTTGAAGAAATAATCAAGTCTCGCATAAAGATGTTTTTTCGATTTTAGTTACTTACTTGTCATTTTGGCTGTAGGTAGGAGACTACTCTAGCGATAATCACGCTTATCGAGTTCAATATTTCCTATACGTTCCCCCAAATTCAAAGGGTAGTAACTCGTACGAGTACACAACGTTTTTGAAGAGTTATCTTATGATACCTAACTCGATGTTATACCATACAAAAACTTGCCTTTGTTACACGTGAGATAGTAGAATTATTATGTTTTCTACATTGCTTTTACAACTTTGTTGGCATAATTAAAATGTATAACTATGCCAAAATACAGTTTTGTAGTACCAAGAGTATCAGTTAACCCGCAGACAGACGGATGGACAGACAGACATGGCGAAACTATAAGGGTTACGTAACCCTAAAAAGCAACCTAATAACTCGACTATGGTTTTATTTAGTTAGAAAATCCGCCATAAGTATGTTTATCATCGTCTAGTAAATAGTATAAGCTGAACAATCCTAATTAACGCTTAAAGCCTAGAGCTTATGTTGGGCCTAGGTCAATTTGTGTGAAACTGTATCTGTTATATTTCGATATTTATCGACGTTTCTGTAGGTTAACCTAGCATGTGTTTTTTAACGTAAATAGCAATTTAATTTAAGTGACATAGGCACATTTATCACTATAACAAATGGCTCTATGTTTTTATGGTTAACAGTGACTGTGAAAGCCTACCTTTAAAGATCTAGACCATTTCCTAGCATGTGCCCCAGGTAACAGAACTTTGTAGTTGGCAGCCAATTTTCCCAAATGGGCTTCGCCTCTTGGTCCACCGATCTCGAGTTAGCTAGGATGGTAAGTAGATACGTACATTTTGTACGAGAGAAATCAAATCCGAAGCTATTTGTTGGGCTCAGTGTGTGTCTGTGGGTAGTATTTAAATTAGGGATTTTTAAAATTCGAATGATAAAAATATAACTATAAACAATTTTGTTAGGATTAGATTTTTAAATTGCTTAGTGATAAAATTAACAAGCACTAGGGTTATAGTGCACTCGGCCTTATGAAGTTGCTGCTGACTTTAGTACCTTGTTGCTTTAACGCCTACGACAGCAGCAGCACTTCAAACATGACGTTAACGTGAAAACGCACTATTAAAGAGCGTTCAGCTAAGCTAAGGCCGTAAGTATTCGAATGAATATAAAATATTTTAGTAGATTTTTAATGTTTGTCTATTGACATCAAATGGTGAATCATATTTGATTCACCATTTCACCGCAATTTTTTAAAGCTATACAGATAGGCAGAAATATTTCTTTTCTTCAATTTAGAAAGCTTTGAGCTTTTCAAACAGTGTGTTCAAGTATTATTTAACGCAATTTTTGAAGAATTTTGACCCTCCCTCCCCCATGTAACGCGCCACATTTTTGTCTTCATCCACCACTGTTCTTTTGATGCATTCTCCTAAAAAAGGTCTTTTTACAAACTTAAATAAACTCTTAAAATAAAATGACACATTTATTTTAAAATTTGGCAATAGAATTAGAAATGGAAACCTATTTTATTCATATTTCAGTTAAACATTTTACCAACTAAAATTGTATTTTCAACAAAAAAAAAGCAATGCAATTCAATTGGAGTTACTGCTCTTCTGTCCACGGGTTTGCCAACCACTCAGACTCTTTCACGTACAAAACAATCAGGGGATTTACCGTAAACATAGACGGGAAGGGTTGCCAACTTGGAAGATTTTTATGACCTAGTTATTTATTTAAATAAAAAAGCAATGTTATGTAACGCGTAGTTCGAACCCCCCTCCGCCCCCAAATTGCGTTACCTAATACTTGAACGCCCTCAAAGTTTTTCTACGAATTCTACTTAAATTCGATTAATACGAATAAAAAATCTATGCCTATACTAAAAGTCCGTCCCGTTACCTTCGAAGGGATCTTCTATATTTGGCAACAAAAAAAAAACTAACATTTAATAATTCAGTTTACTAAATCCTAACTAAAGATATTAGGTATACAACTAACACTAAATTGTGAACATGTGTCTGGCTTAAATGTTGTTTAAGTGTTTGTTTCTCAACTGTTCATCTGTAAACATCCCCTAGTGGTAAGCAATTTCTAACTTTAGATAGTTCGACGGGTCGTCTAAGTTTAATTTCATTATTCTGACATTGACACACGATCAACGACATGCAAACTTAGATTGCATTAGTACACTGCAGTCAAACTATATTCGAGGGATTTAAATGTCTCTGCGGTCTGTCTCTGATAATTTGAATTTCGGCACCTTGTAGGTACATACATTAATTTACAACAGGTTTTTAGGACATTTCAAAATCTCATCTCTCTGAGACTTTGCAGAGCCATAACCCCACTGAAAAAAAATTGAATGCTTTTAACAATAATTGATTGTTGTGCATAAGCGTCTTGATTCCATACGAGCCTAACAAGACGTTAGATACATCAACTACGCTACGAATAAGAAATATTGTGTCAGCTTTAAACTAAAAGAAAATCTCTCAGAGAAGGCTTAATTTTTTTTGAGTGTGTATCTCTGGTCACTTTAAAATCTAACTTCACTTTCTTACACATTTAAATGCGGCAGTGTAGAACGGAGAAGTACTAACGCGATGACGTGATGCGCAAGATAGACTATGACTTTATTACAATATTACGTTACAATGAAAACAAAAATAGCCACAAATTCATAATTCTAAAGAAATATTCAACAGGAAAACCGCGGACACCGCAATGTTTGAGACTTATGAATGTTATGAATACACTTACCTAAAAGCTACAGGCAAATTGGTTTAAACCTCAATATCTCTTTTTCAAACTGGAACTGGGATTAGGTTAGTATGTAGATGAAAACCAAATACTATGGTAGACAGAGTCAGTTTTTTCTTTAAATTCTTTCTGTTTGAAGCAAAAAGCCTTAAAGAAAAACAGCAACCGTGACAAAATTGATGTCTCCTCGATTCTTATTTATTAGCAACTTATATACGATAAACTTTCCAACTTAGTAGTTGCACGTAAAAAGAATTGTTGAAACTTCGTAAATTCCCACGCACCATACGAACACGTACGAGTAGCTACATATTATTATCTAGAAGTTTGTAACTAGAGATTCCAGTCCACTCCATGTGACAAACGTTCAGGACTCCTAGAAACTTGTTACAAAAGAAAAAGAACTCGTTGGGTAGATGTTAAGAGAGTCTTGTTACAGACAACTTAGGACTAAGAATCAGATGTTCCACAGATCATGGCGTGATAACTTTCTACAGGGAATATTTTTAGGCACCAGTTTTTTGCGCCTTTGGTTGGCTCCATCGGTTGGTGATCGTAGTGTCTTGTATTGTAAAGGCTGTGTCAATTGAAATTGGCAAAGATGTAAACAAATTAGTACTGTTTGACACATAACCTCAAGTATAAATTATTGCAAAGACCTCACTTGATCTTTGAAAGTACCTACGTGATTTTCGATTAATCATGGTAAATTGATTCGTTTGGTTTTGTTTTCATCTTTGCAAAGTCCAATTGACAGCGACTTCACCGTGTTTTCAGAGGAACTGTCCATCCTCTTCTAGTTCTGGACGCAGCTTTAGGACATACCAGTTGAGGGCGGTCCTAGAGTGGCAACCACGTACTGGAAGCCGCAATTTTGGCAAACCTCCCACATGGTGGACTAACGCAACGTTTTGATAAGGGTCGCGAGAATGCGAGTAGCATAGGACCGATCAACAGAGATCTTTGGTGAATGCCTATATCTAGCAGTGGAAATGTTTTGGTTGACATGATGATGATGAGGGACCATGAACTCGTACGTCAATTTCGCTCTTTTTGTGTTGATTTACTACGACACCCCGACTGGATCCACATTTGACATTTCATCGTCACACGGTTCCGTAACTGTGTCAGTTACGCGTGCAGTACCAGTTATGAGGATGGGTATTTGTCACATTACGACTTACTGACGCGATGTGAGCCATCCCCAGCGCCTGATTTACACTGTACACATTTAGCGTTAACAAGTCCTGTAGATTTGCTACGCAGTCCATCCGATCGAGCCCTATAGTATGGCCCTACCTTAACCGGAGTGACAAGGCATAGCTAGTTGCTTTTACCCTATTATACAAATGGTCCTAATAAATACTAATCGAATCCGGAAAAAAGCCTTCAATTTCAAATAAAACGTCGGGTCGTTATAATGACTTTATTCAGCGTTAGTGTTTTAGACCTAACATTGGATCATTTCCTATGCTGAAAATCAAACCATGTAGGAATACATAGACGGATTTCAATAAAAGCTATTATAAATATAAACGTAAGTCCAACGTGCATGTAAATTATATCGCTCACATTACGTGAGACGTGATCGAATGCAAAACATCATCATTGATTTTATATGAAGCTACTTAAGTCGTGCTGTTCTGTTTCCTAATTGAGGCAGGTTACATTTGATCTATGTGATGTTTGAATGTTTAGGTGTCTGTATAGTAAACCTGTGGTTACCTTACTTACACTCCGTGAATACATACGAACAGGGCTCATCAAATAACGTTTTGATAACTCTTATGTCCTTTACTTTACAATAATGGCGACTTCGACATTAACGATTCTAAAATACGTCAAACGCGATATCGTTATTACGCAGTAGAATAGAGGCCCTGTGCAAGTTAAACAAAAGCTTGCAAAAATACTTACTTACTTGCTAAGATTTTACTGTTTGAATGATCTGTTGACAGTGTTCTAGGGCCCTATTCCAGCCGAGCCCGGGCCTCCAGCCACTCGATTTAATTTACATCTCCGCTCCGATTGTTCCCAACTTCAGAGTTCGACGAACGGACGCCGTCTCTGATTTATTTTCCCTCAACAGCCCCTAAATGGATTTCAGTTCCTTAATATTGGGCAAGAACTTTTTAGAGTTCAGGTGTACGCGCTGAAGCTAGAAAAATCTAAATTGATTTTAATATGTTGTTACAGGTTTTTAAGGTGCACTTTTGTCATGAAAAGACTTTAGTAATTATAAAATTTATCATTGGGTTGGTTGGTTGCGGGAATTTAATTGATTCTTGGATCAAGCCTACGTTTAGTTACACTTTAGGGTGAAGCCAGACAAGCGTAATTTCTGTCGCGTAATTTCTGTTACATTCAGTTTCATATAAAACTACTGTTTTGTTCACACGGCGACGCAAAATGAGTTGGACTTTTGTATAGGAAGAAATTACTCGACCAAAATTACGCGACTCACAACTCAAAAAATTACGCTCGTCTGGCTTCACCTTTATTAAGCTGAGATTATAATAATGAAGTTATTTTATGTCAAAACAGCTACATAGGAAAATACTATTTTATTTACGTACCTTTACAATAAATATAAAAAAATACCATTAGGTAACTGTGAAAGTGTTATATAAAATACTTGTGCAAGCTCTTCAATAGTGTTCCTTGTCAAATAATTCGTAGATTTACAAGGCAAAATTTACAAGTGTGAATAGTGATATAAAAAATAATTGGATGAGCATTTGTAAAGTTTTCTTTATACACGTTATTAAAAAAACGGATTAACAGTTGACTGAAAAATAATCTCAAGTTTTTCTTACTAATGAAGGCATTGAAAAGTGTCAGACTTGACACTACACTGTTAATTCTTAATTTGATCGTTTGAGCCATCTCAAAACCTTTACATACCTAGCTGTAGATGTACCCGTCTGAACCATCTTTATTGCAAGTTGGTCTCGGTTATTTATTACATTTGTAACTTTAAATTGGTTTACCCGGATTCAATTGCGACCTTTAAAACCTAAACAAGTTTATCTCAATTAACTTTACAATGCAAAACAACATCGCGATTTAATCTCATTTCAATTTAGTTAATAAAATACCTAGTTGAATTGACACGTAATCCGTTGGCCACGATTTTGTCAACGCCATCTTGATATAAAGCAAACTGTGACATAGGATTTTCGTGGATGATCTCGACTCGTAGATTTAAAAGATACTGAACTACCAGCCTGTCGTCTAGCTGTGTGATATTTTTACTAGATGTAATTTAAACCTTCATCAGTAGTTACAGTTTTGAGTTTTATTCGTGTTTTTAGTTATTTACAGATTGTTAGAGAGAATGAATCTGTCGGTGGAGGTCAAAAAACAAAGCTCAAAGTTTATTCTGCTCGTATATACAGAGGAACACTAATTTGAACTCGAACAAGCTTGATGAAACAACAAAAAATAAACGAACCATTCACAATAGAAAGGCGGTCTAATCCACTTTGAGTCATTCCTTTGAACTGAATTTTTGCCTAGAGTTTATTTTGACGCTAACAAAGCACCTCGCCGTAATTTATACTTCGGTTTCACATAAAGAACGAGTCATAAACTTTGCTGTCGTATTTCTTATTTTTCTTTGAAAACTGATCCCTGATATTACCACGGTTGGTCGTAAAAGTCGGTCTATTAATTAGAGAAGTTCACTCCTGGTGCATGACATCATTCCCCTGAACGCCACAAGGCGTCTTTGTCTACAACTTGACAGATATGGTGTAAATCTCGGATCATGACAGGCGTGTCGCGTAATCCCGAACTGAGAAAATATTATTTTTCGGTCGTTTCTTTGTCTGCAAGGCGATGTTGCGTCAGAGACGGATTCGAATGTTGACGATGTGCTGAGTGACGAAATGGATTCACAGCTTGTGTTTGTTTGCTGGGAATGATGATAAACATCCTCTCGTGAGAGACAAATAAGCTTCGGCTTGATAAAAGAAACGAATTGAGTATAATGACCTTTACCGAAGCTAGATACAGCTATTGATGACCGATCAGGCGATATGCAAAGTAGATTACAGTATGCAGAAAATCTGTTCAAGCAAGCAAAATGTTCGTCTGAAAAGTTACAAAAGTGTGCGTCAGGTAGTTAACAGCGCTTTCAGATTTCTAGAAAGTTCTACCCGAACAAAGCTAATACTGTTCGTTCGATTACCTCGTCTTACGTAACATTTTTATCGTTTTCGTTAACACGTTCATCAACAAAAGAAGCTTTCACTTGTAGGGTGTGAAGACTTAGTAATAAAATATTCCAACTACGACCCTTTTTTCATTTGAAACATCATAACTTCTAATCTATACGAGTAATAGTAACACATATGTGCGACGTTAAATTTAATAAAGACTCCCATAAATCATAAAGTACTGAATTTATTTTTGTCCTCGAATCGAGTTAACGATGTACGTAATTGATGAAGATGAGGGTTTGGCGCGGATTTAAATTTGTGTAATTACAATCTGTAATGTCCTCAACAAAGATTGTGTCCTGGAGCGGTGTTGTCAGTCTCAGGAATAGAACGCAGCCCCCAACGGAGAGCGCCACAGTACACAGATTTGTTTTATTTTAACTAGCAAGTTTGTTATTATTTTTTATTTTTATTTCTTTTTAAGCATTACAATGTGTGACATCAAAAGTCACCATCGCTTTTTACAAGTTTTGTTTTTAACATTCACAAGTTTCTTGATTTATCTGTTTCTCAGTTAATTTAGTTCAAATTTTAAAATTACAGGCGGCCTTTTATTTTGCTCCATCTATACCTTACATTACCGTTTTTGTACCTTAAGGTGGAATCACATCTATCAGCACCGATTCGCATTTTGTCTTTACAAAATAGCTACTTTGTATGAAGATGCATGCGCATCTATTCTCCTTTCGCATGCATACACATCTTCATAAATAACAGACCTTTTACATAGACAAAATTCGAATCGGTGCTGATAGATGTGATTCCACCCTTATTGTTTAGTGCAGCGCAGTTTAACATGTATGGCGTTAAAGTGATAAAGTGCTAAAGTGCTCAGCTACTTACTAGGACGACAGTACGGTCGTCATTTTAAACCTGGGGGGTTACCATAACATGGCTAAGCAATTCAGTTTACGGTGATAAAAAGAGACAGAGTCATGTAACTACTATACCTCTGTCCCTTATCCTCAACCTAACCCCCAAGTCCTATATTGTAGAATGGGCATCATAATCATCATACATCTGTAATCCCGATGGCGGCAGTGCAATTGGTAATAAGAGCTGATCAGATGATGGAGTCGGACTGTAGCTACAGGATCTTCAGACTTAACGTAACCCCATTAGGTTTGAATTCGTTATTTTTGTTAAGTATGCAGTAGGTACGGTCGGTAACGTAAACATGTCTCAAAAATGTAATTGATTCCAGGAACTGTTGTTTTTAATATATTTATTGTATAAATGTTATCAGGCTTATAGTTGGGGCTACTGATAGATGTCTTTATTCAGCTGATTATTCAAGGGTTCTGTTTACTGCTAATGTGTTGGTCCAGTGCCTTTTTTAACCGATGGCATGCATAATAAGAAATATACATTTTTTCTTTCAAATCGAGTGAACACATTCGCACTTTTAGAATTATAGTGACCTAATTCAAACATTTTCAGCTTTCGATTTCGAGTCATAAATTTAGTACAAGTGGCTTCGTTATTATTTTTGTGTCCTTTTCAGTTTATTAATTTTAAATGAAATTCAACTATCACTTATATTTAAAAAACATACCTGATAACGTGCTCGTTATCTGTATAATTCTATTATTTAAATTACATTTTTACACACGAGAAGCGGAGAGGTTGGAAAAAGCGTCCATGCTCTTGCCTTCACATATTATATTTACATACATACAGAACATCACGCCTTTTTTCCTAGAACAACAACAACAACAACAACTCTAAAAATGCTTTTTTATAATTCTGTAACCACATTTTACACAAGCAGGCCAAGAACTACTAGTGTATAAGTGACACGTTGCAACTGTTGCAAGCACATCGCCTAATAGTTAGAACTATAAGCCTATATAACCTTAGTCGCCTCTTATGACCTCCACGGGAAGACGCAATATTTATGTATATTTAATTTTAAAACGAATTACGCTATCGACGAAACTATGTGCGACTATTATTTGTATGTCTTTACCAAACATATGGAGCTGCAGGCACGAATATTATTATTATTGTTAAGTAAGTAGATTTATTACACTGAAAACAATGTCCTTATATTTTTGCTTTGGGAATACCTAATCCATCAGTTGAGCTAGAATGTGTCGAATCAATCACTTTTATCAATTTGAGGACATTGAATGTGATAAGACTAAAAGAAGTCAGATCGGAATATTTTTACTAGTGCTTATACATAAGATACAAACGATTCATTCCCTTCCAAATGTTATTATACACACACAATGGATTTTTAATAAAATTAAATCACGGACCCTTTTTAATTTACTTCAAAACAGACGAGTCCAAAATCATCTCTCTTGTTAGTTAAGTAGTTAGTTACTTACTGTTACTTATATGATTTTTCGTTTTTTTATTGTTTACTAGAAACAAAGTTACAACTTAGTACATAATAATAGATAATGAGATTAGTTTCACACAGTTGCTCTTGCTCCATAGTGAATATTATGTACTCCGTAATCGTCGCATATGGACTAACTTAATTAAATTATTTAAAATAAATAAAAACATATCAGGGGACAATCTTACACAAATTGACCTAGTCCCAAACTAAGCTCTATGCTTGTACTATGGGTACTAGACAACGATAAACTTACTTATATAGATAAATACTACACAAATACATAGAAAACATCCAAGACTCGGGAACAAATCGCACATTTAGAATTGTAGTGATCCAATTCAAACATTTTTAGCTTTCTATTTCGAGTCATAAATTTAGTATTATAGAGACCTTAGTCGAAAATCAAAATATATGTATTAGGTCACTATAATTCTAAAGATGCGAGATATTCGGTATTAAATGAGAAATACATTTTTAAAATAAACTAGGCAATCAATTATTTTTAGTCACTTGTTATAAATACTGCGAGACTGTGTACTGCGCAGGAGTTGTTCCAAATTGTACCCGTCTATAGCGCGACAAGATTTACACTCAGTATTAATTTAAAACGTACCCGGTGACATAAGGAGCTATATCTGAAAAACTCATTCCCATCCAAGGCGTGATATTTAAACGTTTTTGTGACATCTGCCAAAGTGCAACCCTGGAATTATTTTTTAAGTCGCCACGACGTTATGTGGACTTGAGGAATGATAAAAGCACTATTTATTTTAAAAAAGTATTCGTATCCTTGCTTACGTTACAAATGTTGTCTGTCGGTTTCATTTCGATGAAAGGGATGAATATAGCTTAAATCCCCCGGAAGTAAAAAGTATACTTATGATCTCGCAATAGTAGAAAATTACCGAGGGAATTGGGAATGACTTTGCCTCCGAAGCCAGCAGTCCTGGGTTCAAATCCCGGTAAGGGCAAATATTTGTGTGATGAGCGCGAATATTTGTTTCCGAGTCTAGGATGTTTTCTATGTATTTAAGTATGTATTTCTCTATATAAGTATGTTTATCGTTGTCTAGTACCCATAGTACAAGCCAAAAGCTTAGTTTGGGATTAGGTAAATTTGTGTGACATTGTCCCCTGATATTTATTTACAATCTTACCAAACGGTCTCTAAACGCGTTTGCCTTATGTTATCTAATTTTACAGATGGGCCCTTTCGGATACACTTTGACTAAAAGAGGATCTTTTGTACCTACAATGACCCTCTTTTACACTCAGCTGTTCAAATGTTGATCTGATCATGTACTTTTACAAACATACATAAATATTAAGTCTGGGCAAACTAGGTTTTGTGTAATGATGGATTTTCGTAGCGGTTTTTTTTTTGCCGCTTCTACCAAGTTCTTACTTAGCTATTACTTGTCATACGTCTAACAAGATCAAATTCTCTGAGTCTACTCAACTGCATCACAAGATCAGCTCTTACTCCACATAAATCTATATGCACAAAGAAAACCGGCCAAGTGCATGTCGGACCACGCACAGTGAAGTGTTCCGTAGCTGGGATGAACGTTTATGGTTAAAATTCATTTTTTTTTTTATTAAAATCTCAAAAACTACTCAGCGTATCGTGTTCAAAACAATTTTGGTTGGAAGCATTCGTATGTTCTACTACTGTAATTTTTATTAGAATGTTCTATTTAACAGTTCAAAAGCTACCCACCCGGACAGAATTTTTACGACTTTAGAAGCGTATATCTCGCCAACTGTTCACTTACGTAAAAAAGTCACTTAAAAACCTCAGTATCGTTTTGGAAGCCCTATCTAAAAATAGCCCACACGCCGATGTAACTCAAAAAAAATTGTTTCGTCCTCTAGTTACGTGTATGGAGTGCCACCCCTAAATATATATTTTTTTCAATTTTTCTACATCATTGTATAGCGGTTCATAGAATACATCTATCCTCCAAATTTCATTTATATAGTGCCAATAGGCTCTGAGTAAAATGGCTGTGACATACAGACGGACAGATGGACGGACGGATGGACAGACGGACAGACGGACAGACGGACATGACGAAATTATAAGGGTTCCGTTTTTGCCATTCGGCTCCGGAACCCTAAAAATGAATTCCTATTTCCCTTGGTCACGGCATCACGCATAAACGGCTGGACCGATATCGCTAATTCTTTTTTTGTTGTGTTCACTATCGTCAGGAGAAGGTGCTTATGAAAGACAAAATATGCAAAATCGATTGGGAAGATCAAAATTTTGCAACGGGACGAAGCCACTGGCGGGTAGCTAGTAAATAATAAATAATCTACATATATATAACGTCACGCCTTCATTTCCAGAGTGGGGTAGGCAGAGTACAGAATTACCAACAATGCTAAAAAAGCTTGTTGTATTTCTGTAACCGCATTTTGCACAATCAGGCTAAGATGTTTACCAGCGTTAGTGACAGGTGGCACACCCATCGCCCATTCCAATGCACTTTAAAAATAGAATAACCTACTAGTAGACCGAGGGGGTTCAAACTTGATAACTTACCATTACGAACCGATTCTCTAAGCCACTAAGGCCACAGGCGCTCAAGCTGGTTTGTCTTCTCCGAGGCATTTTCTCTCCCAATAAGACCGAAATATATATATTTGTGTAATGAGCGCGAGTATTTGTGTGTACGTCAATTCATTATTGCACAAGAAACCAATTACAAGCAAGTTCGTACATAAACTTAAAATTAAGAAGAAAATAACATTTTCTGCTCGTGCGTCTTGGATGTTTTCTATGAATTTAAGTATTGATTTCTCGTGTTGTGTACCAATGTACTTCCTTCAACTTAGTTTAGGACTGTCATCTAGGTAATTTGTGTGACAATCTTAATTTTGTTTACGAGTAAGAACATTATAAAAGATAATATTTCTGTTTTATAAAGCAAACATGAACCACAAATACGAACAAATGAATCACTTGTCGCAGGCTTAACATTGTTAATCGGCAAAGCAATACTTTTCCAAGCCAATTGGTTTTGCAAGAACAAAATGAACTTTAACACGTTGACGACCTCTGACACGCCCGGCGTGGTCATATTCCATACAAATGCCAGTTTGTGGTAGGGAATGCGTTAATTTCTTTTGATTGCACAAATGCCAAGGCACTTAGGGCATGTTGACACAATTAGTGAACACGGTCAAGAGGGGAGAGAATTCACACTTGCCATTCATTACTCGCGTCTAAAGACGCAGATAAATCTTAAGCCGGGTTACTCACTAGCGAGCTAGGCTGTAACTATTACCGTAGCAGTCACAGCAACGAGCTTCTAGTGGATGGGATCCCTTTGTCATCCATAAACATATTTTATCGAATTTTAAAAGTCAGATGTTGAGATCCATATTATTTATGCTCAGAGATTATAGTAAAAAAAAAACAAAGCATAACGCTTAATTCATAAAGTTTATAATTACATATATATATTATTTAGTTGAAAGGCATATTGATAATTATTCAGAATTAGGTTAGGGTTTTTTATGCCCACAGAAATGTATCTGCCATCACATCCTTGCAAACTTTAGGTTCTTAAAATTTATATACAATTATAATGACATTACCCCGTGTGGTTGCCGGGTTAGAATAGTGCCACTCCATGTCTTCCCGTGGATGTTGTAAGAGGCGACTAAGGGAATAAGGGCTTATAGTACTGTTAGGCGATGGGCTTGCAACCTGTCACTAATACACTAGTAAATTTCTTAGCCTATTTGTGCAAAATGTGGTTACAGAATTATAAACAATTATTTTTACAATTTTTGGTATTTCTGTAGCTCTACCTACCCCACTCTGGAAATAAAGGCGTGATGCGTATGTATAATGACATTAAAAGTTATGAATATATTTTTAATAACTTTCGACAAACATGACCCGCGAAAATCGAAATTGCAAATTATTGTTTATGACTTTCAACATCATGAACAACATTTATTATTATGATAATCCTTTTTGACTGTAAAAAGCGGAACTTGATTTTATTGTTGACAACATAGAGAACTCGTACGTAGCGTAGATACATGATGATACACGCATGACTTTACGTGCAACAGTTACAGTCACGGTTTGATAGTGAGTACTCGGTTTTAGGTGTTGTTCTGGGGTACACTAGATAATTCGGAAGAGTCATAATTGTACATCGTTAAGGACAAAAGTTAGGAAAATTTAACTTTTTCCATTTCGTCACGAAAATTAGCCATACATTTACATACGTTAATTTTCGTGACGAAATGGAAAAGTTTAATTTTCTTAACTTTTGTCTTTAACGATGTACACTTTTTTTGGAAAACGCCCAATTCCGAATTGATCAAAATTCCGAATGCATTTGTTTATAGAAGATTTTAGTTTTTGATATCGCTTATACATAAATCAAACCTAACCTAACCTACGTATAGCAACTACATAACGTTGGAGCTATTTTACGTAAAATGATGTAAAATAGCTCCAACTTTAGCTTTCGGAAAAATGAAAATTTGGACTAATGAATATTCGGAAAAAAATTGTTCGGGATTTTAAGGTTTTCCCGTTATCCTGACTTATTATCATAAAAATCTGTTAATATAAATTAAAAACCTGCGACGAAATACAAACACACTACCTAGTACAGTCGCGAACCGGGATTGTTGAGCCACTTACCCATGTTTCTAATTTGGCCGTGTAATGCAAATCGAATAGCTGTCAGCCAGACGGTGACATCGGTTATTGAATACACGGCTAAATTACGAACAATGGCAAGTGGCGCAACGATCCCAGTTCGTGACTATACCTGCTGAGTCGCCAGAGGCCATAGCCAAGATGCAAACGCTACTAAGGTTTTCCTTTTCTATCGCTCAAAATGTATGGGATGACAATGTGAAGTTAATTATCGTAACTCACGTAAATGTCATACCATATTATTTTGAGTGATAGAAAAGTAAAACGTTAGTAGCGCAGGTTCTCGCTTGATATAAAATTGCTAAATATAAAAGGCACCTTATAATTAATTCGACAAGGTTGCAATTAAAGTGTTACTTAAAAAGGTTTCGGATCTTACGAGATACAAGCCTAGAGCTTAGTTTAGGACTAGATTAAATTCGTGTGAGATGTCTCTGAACATTAAGTAAGTTTTTTTTTTTATATTTTCCAAAAATATGAAGTATTATACTTATTATGAATTGTATCAAATCAGTGGCTTTCTGTCTGTCAGAAATGTGTATGTTCTGCATAGCATTTGAAGATAACACAAGACCTTACAATTCATATATAATCCGAGCTATAAAAAAAGACTAATAAGTAACATAACTAAAAACTAGAACCTTTTTTTGCAATCTCTCAGTATAATATAAAATCCGCACACCTATACAATAAAATGCTCTCTAAACACACACATACAAACACACACACACATATATATTTATTGTAAATTAAACTGCATTAATTACCTGTTTATGTAAATTTAAATTTAAATTTAATCTATAAGTAAATTTAACTAAACGTCTAGTAATTAATTAAAATAACTATACCTTATCTCATGTCACCGAAGGAAGAGCGGTGTTGCCCAACACAGGCAATATTTTGCCTAAAGGGTAACTCCGTCCCTTGTATCAATTACCACATTGTATCTTATGAATACAGAATTTTGTATCTGTATTTGTATGTTATCGTATTGAAAACACAGACTACAGAGACTCATATAAAAAGGGTTCTTAGGAACCGCTATAACCGCCTGTACAAATAAAAGAAATTTTATTGAAACAAGAATATTTAATATCAGTTTTACGAGTATTTATTTACTTTATTAATGTAAACAACACTCATTGACCTGGCGGTTTAAGTATATATTCAAATAAGTAACCAACGTTTCTTGCTTCTGATGACACAGGTTTCTAAAGAAACCGAGCTTGTTTAAAAATAATTTTAAATATGGTCATACATACAAATGATTCTTGCAAGGTTAGGAATAAACTTCGGTATATAATGGCAGTCAGATGTGAGAAATAAAATTGTGACAAGCATTCGATGCCGGTCCCACGCGTGGCAGGTTTAGACGCCATACAATTCAGAGTTCGTGGCACTGAAACCTTTTGAAATATGCCTCAAATTTGTTGCACGTGTGCAATTTAAACGCATATACTTAATTACGAGGACAATCGTCGAATTGAAATGTAAAATCGTTTCTTTTGTTACTTATTTAAATAAGATATTATGCGTTGCGTTTTACACAATAGCAATTTGCAACATTTTATAAGTTACTTTGTTGGAGTGTACAGTCGATGGCATTAATATCAATACAGCCATCGCGTCAAATAAATGGACCTTATTGCCAGTGGCATAGAGTTGTGTAGATATTTTTGTCGTATTGGGAACGTATACTCGTACCTCTCTATAAGACAAAAAACCCGCACGGACGCGTTGCGCGAACGAATTTGCAGTCATGAGATTGTCATCATAAGATTGCAATCTCGCAAATTTGACATTTGCATATGTTTTACCATTAATCCTTGAAATTTCAATTTTAAAATGTGGTACAGTCAAGGTTATAAATTAGTATGTATACACTTTAGTACCTTGTCTATTTAACGTCATGTTTATACTGCAATATGAAATTGTCCCAGCGATTAAAGTGACAAGGTACTAAAGTGTATACATATTTATGACTTTGACTGTACCTACTATGGTCCACGGCAACTGACTTGTCTTATTTAGTAAACACCAAATAACCTCAAATTGCGTCGTTTTCGGCTTCAATTGACGTTTTCTGGTGAATAAAGCAAAGTAAATAAAGACCAAATTGTGCACCCTATTTTCCTGATTTTACATCATGGATGGTTTTTTTATGACAAAATTGTAATTTTAGGTGAAAAGAGAGCATTCGGAGGTTATAAAAGTGTTTACTAGATAAGACAAGTCAGATGGTATGGAGTATAAAAATTACTTCTTGCTTACCTACTTAACACTTATATTTTTTGTATGAATAGGTGAAATCTAATGAGGCTAGAATTATTTTTTATTTTTTTTTGCCGTATTTTTAGAGTTATGTAGGTACCTACGTAGTTTTTTTTGGAACACCTGCAAACGAAAACACTGAATTGTTATCTGCTTGCAAAATATCATCAACGCAAATATTATAAGTATTTATAAACGTCTCATGTTTACTCCGCTGATAAGTACTTGTTTAATTTCTCTTTCTGCCTACGTCATTTTTTACACGAAACTACTTTCCATACCTACAAGCGCTAGAAAGGTACCTGATAAAAAGGTACGTTTCTAGCTCTTAGTCTTTCAAATATACGGTCTCCAGCCACGAGATGTTTCCCCATGATGTATTGCCATTCTACAGACGAATTACGTATACTTTAATTACCAACTAGCATGCGATCTTTGGTTCAAAAGCACTGTTACTCGGAAAGTCGAAGTGGCCATCACCGATGGTCGTAAAATGCACAGAAACCCGTATAACCGTAAAACAAGGGTGTACCGAGGCGAAAACATGATTTTTGTGGTTGAAAATATAATGCATTGGTATAAAACGTGTTTTAAGTTGGCGGGATTATAAAAGTTGGGAGATTTTAGGGTTATAGTTTTGTTATGGTATTGGCTGGTCTTAATGAGGCGTCTGGGAAAAAATATTAATTACTAGCGGCTTCGCCCTACTGCAATTTTTTAAGGTTCCCGGTGGATTTTTTTTTTCTTTCATATGAACCTTCTTCTGACAATAACAAAGACAATAAAAAAGAACGTCGCGTGATGCCGTGAACAAGGGAAATCGGGAATCATTTTTATATAAATTCTAGCTACCCGTCAGCGGCTTCGACCCGCTGCAAATTTTTGACTTTTTCGGTGGATTTTGCATTTTTTCTGTCATAAAAACCTTCTACTGACTATAACGAACACAACAAAAAAAGAATTAGCGAAATCGGTCCAGCTGTTCATGCGTGGTGCCGCAAGGGAAATTGTGATTTATTTTTTATATATTTAAATAATAGGTACATAGATAATCGTCCGCGGCTTCAAAATAGAGCTCCCCACACACTTGTTACCCACCGGCACGGGTGTCCGTGGTCTTAGCCCTGGCGGTACTAAACGTCCGAACTTCACGGATCCGTGTAGTAGATCCTTACGCACTGCGTCCGAGCTATATCCGAGAATTTGTGTAGCGATGACAGTCCTAATTCTCGGAGCTAGTGCGAAAACGTGATACAAAACTCTAACGGCTACTTCAAAGTGTTAATCTCGAATACGGATTGGATGAGTGCGGAACAGCACGGGTGGTGTAATTTAAATTGGTAGCAAATTATTGATTTATTTTACTTATTTAATAATTTAATTAGAATTTATTGTAGGTATAGGTACCTTCCGTGAAAAATTCTCTAACTGAAGGTGAAAACGGCATCAAAATCCGTTGTATGGTTTAGGAGGAGTTAGTGGATATACCTACAGACAGACAGACAGAAACACAGACGCGGGAAGCGATTTTGTTTTATACTATGTTGAGATAGAGAGGATAGAGATAAAAGAATCGTACATAATAAAAATTAAGTACGATAGAAACGAAACCTGCAGCTAGCAGACATAGACAAGACCCTTTCTGCAAACGTTATCGATTAACGAAATCAAAGAAAATGTAGCTATACCTCATAATACGGTTGCTAATGTGACTAATGTCAATTCGATACGTACTTATTAAAACTTTTCTAAAGTCGACCAAGGCTGGGATTCTACACGGTAATGACGATATCGTCTTTGACGTGTTTCCGTATTGTCAACGTTTTGATAACACTTATGTCATTTACAATAATGGCGACGGTGACAAACGATTCTAAAACACGTAAACGCGATATCCTTATAACGCAGAAGAATTGAGAATTCGTAGAATGCAACTTGTCTAATTGTTATTTCTTTCTTGGGAAAATCATCAAATCTTTCACTTTTACGAGTTGCATGATTTGAGGGGACAACTTTAATATCGCATCACTTGTGACATCAAAAAGAAATACCTACTTTTGGCGCCAATACCGTCTTTGTCGTCGACACAGATAAGTAAAGCCATAGATGATTCACTCCACACAAGAACTCGTATATTCCGACTTTCACTTTGCAAATTTTGCGTAATATTTCGTGTCCTGACTGACAACCAGACCAGTTCAGGGCAATAAAGCTTTTGTGGTTACCATAATTCAGATACGTAATAAAGTAAAAAAAAGTGTAGAGATAACTTTTATGCGTGTTATTAAAACTTTAAATTGTTGTTACAGGTCAGCAGTAACCAGTCCCCTATTTCATCATCTCGACAATGACAAGTGACAGGTGACAATTCGGTATACATTGCAAAGTTAACACGCCAAATGTCACCTGTTACCGGTCATTGCCTGGATGGTGAAATAGTGGGCAGGCCACGATAAATGTTGTTGGGGTTATTTTGGTGCGTCACAATTTTAAAATAAATATTTTACATAGCTCGCTCATAGTCGCTCTAAAATAAATTAAAAAATATATTGGCATATTAATTCCGTCTGACTAATCTGTGCGAATATCTTCTATGCTCAAAATCTCCGTGACTTCCTCGTAGTTTTACCCTACAACTTTCATGAATGGACGGATTTCTTTATTACGAATACTTTTCTAATTCAATCTGTTCCTTCATTTATTTATTCGTAAAGTAATTCGCTAAAGAAAGAGGATTTTTTTCTTATTATAACAGTCAAAAGAGGGACCCCGGGGACTCCATTGTGAGTCCACCTGTATTTACTTTGGTTGACTCGACACAAGTAAACCTTATTATGTACGTCAAAAGGCATCGGGTGTCTTGAGGGAGATTTAATATTTATGACTCTTTAAAGAAATCAATTTTCAGATTTGTAAAAAGATTTCACATGTAATTTTCGTCAACTCCACGATGCTTTGCTCGTGACTTCTTTTGCATTTATCGTGCTCGTATATAACGAAGTTTAGCGGTGTACAGGCGTAATGAACAGACAGACAGCCCAACTTGTGGTTGTACTTTGTATTCCTGAAAATATGATAGTTCCTGAGGGAAAAACGATAAAAGATCTTCTACGCTAGCTAAGCTACTTTTTCACGATTTTATCACCCAGATCATTACACAAACGGCATTATGAATAGATGGAATAAGTGAATGAAACTATTTATGTGTGGAAAATAAAATAATACAGATTATAGAGTTTGAAATTCGAATGATGCTTCGACGGGCGGCAAGGCGGCAACTCACACCATATCGCAGGTGACATTCGTTTCGTTCGTTCCATTCATTGCAGCTATTATGAAACGACCTATATACCTGAGCATTTCTTAATTTTTTTACCACTTTGAGTGACATCTCTAGATTTCAAAAAACAATTGCAGATAGGTAGAGAACATCAACTTGAGCAATATTTAAATAATATTATAATACACGCTACACGTTAACCTAGTTGGGACTGTTGGGAGTGACCCTGCCTTCGAAGCTAGTGGTCCTGGGTTCAAATCACGGTAAGGGCAGATATTTGTGTGATGAGCACGAGTATTTGATTCTGAGTCTTGGATGTTTTCTATGTATTTAAGTATATATTTCTCTATATAAGTAAGTTTATCGTTGTCTAGTACCCAAAGTACAAGCCTAGAGCTTAGTTTGGGACTAGGTCAATTTGTGTGACATTGTCCTGTGATTATTTATTTATTTTTTATTTAAGTCCCAAAATATCTATACGGAAAGTTCCTTTTGTGTTACTAAAAACGTATGAATATCGGTAACACAAAAGAAACTTTCCATACGAATATCTTGGGACACATTAGAATATTATTTAATTATTAATTACTTTGATGTTCTCTACCTACCTGCCATTTTTTTTTAAAGTCTGGATTTTTACTCAAAGTGGCAAAAATTTTGAGAATTGCTCACCTATACCATAACTAGCTGTTGCCCGCCATCGCGATTCCCTCGGTAACTGTTGTATTTTCCGGGATTCAAGGTATCCTTTGTCCTTCCCTTGTACTAAAAGTGTAACAAACAGATAGACAGACACATACTTATTATTTGTATGGATTAGTATGGATGGATACCAACGGTGACACCTTTAGGAAAATGGCGCCGATATCATGTGTTTTTATTCGCTCACGCACTTATGAACACTTCATCACATTTATTTCGATTCACCTTACCGTATTGAATCGATCTTCAAAACACAATCGTGCGGTGGCAATGCTCCCCTAACTTTAACACATTGGCGGCCACAAGCTACAAATTGTATGCAATTTGAGCTCGCCAGGGAGTCAACGGCGCGCAACGAGAACAGGAACCGAAGGGGCCCTTCATCCTTACGATAAGTACTCGTTTACGACAAACTCATAAAACACGGATCACCGGCCATTTTTGATATGTTACGTTTTCTATTCAAATGTAAACTTTACTACGCCGTTATTTTTTTACATTTCTTTTTTTCGTTGTGATTATTATGAGCGGTGTTTCAAAAGAAATTCAATAAAAAAATGTTATAGCATTTTAATCACTTCCCTTTTTAGTCCCCGCGTTTAGTACCGATCCTTTCAATTTCGGTACTGTTTATTTGTGTTTTTATGTCGCTAATTTTCAATCAGATTTTTTTTATTGTTCCTGTTTGTATTAAGTACTTTTTTATTATGGAGACAGTTCCTTAAGATTGAGCTGTTTGAATGGTCTATAGGTACCTACAGTAGCCGCACACTTTAACACCTCATTGCTTTGAAGCCTTTGGTAGATTAGTGCAGGATCTCAAACATGGCGTTAAAGTGACAAAGTATTTATAACTCTTACATATAAGACCCACCGTACTTTTCATTTCAGAGGTTAAAAAAATAGTAACATACCATGGTTGTCATTTGTATAGATGTTTGACGTAAAACCTGCGCAGTAAAAGGGTACGTAGTTTAATTTCTAATTCGCATTTTATAATGAACAGGATATTATTTTCTAATATTTGGGCATTTCTCCACTAGTTGGAAACTTGCTGACCGTGGCTTTTTTCGGAATAACGAGTTTAGATAAATGTGAAATAAAAAGTTTTTCATGTTAAATAATAGCCATATTTTTGAACTTGTCTGATATTATGCCAAGAATAAGGCTGCCTATTTAATTATAAATCATATAAAACCTAAAAAAAACAGTACCTACCCTGGCCTGCCCCAAACCCCTAATTTGATAAGTATCACATAATATTAATAATGTGCTAGAATTTAACAAGATTTCTCTATTTAACTTAAGTAGGTGAATACATAACCCATTATAATAAAGTAGTATTTCAATTAATGTGCAAGTAATTTTATTAGTATTTTTAATCAAACTTTGTCCCAAGAGTCAAAAACAGTCCCCTGGCGCTTGATTGTGATTAACATACAAATAATTGGTAACATTGACTCTTGTACACCAATTGATACTTATTGGTATGAACAACACTGAAGTTATGATGCAAAACCATTTTTACTATTTAATTCACTATTATTTGGAGAGAAAGTTAGCAGGGGACTGTTCAAATTTTACAAATAGTGGAGCCCATCTAACATCCTCTCTAAGCCCATTATTTTTCATCAAAGCATTAATAAAACTATAATAATAATCGGCTAAAAGTAAACAAATCCTGCTTTATTGCCGACACGAGTGGACTCAAAAATTGATCTAATTTATAGTGATATGTCGTAAGAACTCATTAAGAAAAAAAAACGCAATAACATGTGGCCGAACAGCGTGAGAACATAAAAGCGAATCCTCTAATAAAAAGAGACAAAGATGCTGTATTCATACACATCTTATGATGTTATTGTGGGACAGTATAAAAAAATCAGTACGGACCTAGTTTTAGCAGAGAATTGATGATATTGTATTTACCATATATTTAAAAAAATTGCAATTACTGTAAAGTTATTTTACGGGTAAAGGTTTTAATCCATTATTTTAAGCTCAAATACTCCATTGTCACCATCTTCCACAAGTATTCATGAGCAGCTATGTGTTATTAGGACAGCTTTGGTCACTTTCTATTTCGCCAATATAGATAACGACAGCACGCAACTTAAGGTATTAATATTAAATTTAATGAAAATTGTGCAACTGGGCATTATACTGTTAGGTAAAAGATGCCCATATAACAGCCCTTTCACACTAGCGTTTTTGTCGGCGGTTTCTCGGCGGAGCGGGAACGCGACCGGAACGCTGCGAGCACGCGACGGTAACGCGGCGTGATTATGATAAGAATTATATACTTTATATACTAGAGTCATGCAAATTTGTCCGTAACCAAAACAGCCTGTTTTCTGAGGCAAAAGACCTCTGCACACATAGATTTAATTTACGACACAAAAACAGGTTGGTCTCATCAGTCCCTGCTAGAATAAAAATGTACAGTAGAGGTCCACATGCGATGTGTATTAAAATTTATAATAGCCTGCCTAAAGACCTAAAAGCAGAAAAAAACATACAGCACTTTCATCAATAAACTTAAAATATATTTAATTAAGAATTGTTACTACACTTTGTCAGAATACCTAGAAATTTAATGAATAGATGTGTAAGAAATTATTCATCTTGCCCATTTTTGTGTTAATGTCAACATATTAAAATTATATGTGTATATGTATAAGAGAGCTTGATTTTATATTTTTGTATTTTTTAGTGTAATAAGTACTAACTTTGTTATATTTAGGTTATCTTTTATTTAGTTTAGTGTTAAGATTGCTATACCCTAATAGGGTCCATGTTTAGAACTATATTTTTATGTAAGACCTCTGTAAATACCATGGATGCAATAAATTGAATATGAATATGAATATGAATTGCACAACGCGGCGTGCACGACGCGATTTTTTATCCGCTGCGGCACGGTCGCGTGCACGCCGCGTTTTGCAATTCTTATTATAATCACGCCGCGTTTCCGTCGCGTGCTCGCAGCGTTCCGGTCGCGTTCCCGCTCCGCCGACAAAAACGCTAGTGTGAAAGGGCTCTAAAAGATCAGCATCATACCATTAGGTAGTCTGCGTGATCTGGTGCATTGAAATGCCATAAAATAATCACTGACTACCTAAAACTCATTTTTTCTACTTTTTAGGTAAGCAAAATCATAACATGTTCAATCAAAAAAGTTATGACATATCAGTTATCATCAAACAAAACAGTTAGGCTGGTTCCTTAAAACTACTTTTTAGACAAAAATCTTATTGAATGTATGTTTAAATACACACAAACAATTATAAAACTTGCATTGTAGGTAAGTACTTATTCCTGTTTACTGTTATGATTATGTAAAATTCTTGTTATATTCTAATTATTGTTAACATGATTCGTCGTATGCGTATTCGTTGTGACTTGAATTAAGTAGGTATGTTCAACTATTATGTTTTCTAATATTGACCGTAGGATAACCGGTTACAACTGCATACCTGAGGACAGAGACAAACTCTTAAAGAATGGATTTATTATAAAAAGTATTAATATTAAAGTGAAAACCCCCTTAAACAATATGGCGTCAGCAAAATCTATCAGTAGGTACTTAACAGATTCCCTGTCCCATGAGGCATATGTGCCTCATGCGTGGTTTTACTGACACGTCCATGAGCACATGTGCCTCATGGCCAGAGATAAGGATAATGCAGATCTCTTTATCTTTAAATATAGATACATATGTATACCTATCAATCACTATGACACAAAGTATCATAAAAGACTTGAACTCAATGAAGTGTCTTATACGAAAAAATAATTCATTCAATTTTATTACGTGTCGAAAGAACACCGCACATTGCTTCGGGACAAGGAAAACGTAATTCGGATGATGTTTCAATTTGTAATTTGATCATATCTATTACGATACTCGTATACTTACTTACCTTAAATTTGAAGACCACTAGCACAGGATAAGAATGCTATTTTAGGTATAACTTAATAGCATGGTCTTCAAATTTTAGGTATACGAGTATCATAATAAAAATGGAAAATTCCAAGAGACTTGATTCTGACTTCGAGATTCCACCATTTCCATCAAGATCTCGGTAGGTAGTTAAATTTTTGTTTTATTTACTTTTATCGAACTACAATACAAATAAAATACCTATAACATCGTATTCATCTTTCCAACAACAAACGATGAAAAATAGAGAAATATAAAACCTTGACTTACTGAAATTAATTGTACTGTCATAACATCGGCGTAATTAAGTCAACGAAAACATTCTTATTTTGTTTAGCCTCATAACAGTATGGTTTGTAAAGGACTGGAGACTATTTGTGACCTTTATTCGTTTTTTTTTATTAATGGGGAAGGCAAACAAGCACAGAAATGGGCTTTAAATTAAGATTTGCGAAAAAAAAAATGTAAGTGGACAATCTCATACCAATTGAACTAGTCCCAAAGTATACACACTTACATGTGTAATGTGCAATAGAAGAAGAAAATGGTGAGACTGGCGAAGCAGGTGCAGAATCTCCTGAAAGCGGCGCCAATGATGAAGGATACTCGACCATGTCGAGCGACGTGCAAGCCGATGCGTCCAGACAAAGCGACCACGCCGCGGACAGGGCCCTGCCCGACCTCAACGAAGCTTCTGACGAAACCGACAACCAAACCATAGTTTCTATTAATCCAAGAGAATCTCGCAGACATGCCAGGCTGCTAGGAACCGATGCGGATTATATCTACTTTCCGATAGGCGTATCGTTCGCCGGTTTCCGAGGCAGCTACCCTCCGTCCCGACCAGTCTTGCCCTTTCAACACGTCATGAGAAGTTACTCGCACCTCTGCCTCAAACTGCTTGCAGGCACGACCTGCCCGACGAGTTGTCTCGATAGCTCGACACGCCTAGCTCAGGCATGTTACTTTTAGATTTGAATCCAGGGCCAGAACGGCCACTGAGACTACCAGCTATAGTATCCACGACGTGTATAGACACTTACATATAGATTAAAGTAGCTGTTGCCCGCGACTCCGTTCGAGTAGAAGTCATTTCTCACCCTTTCCTCGGGAACTATACTTGTTACATACATACACTCGGCGTCAAAAAAATCGCACCTTTTGCAATTTTGACTTCAAGCTGTTATAAACCCTATTTCATCAAAGGTAAGGTGTGACTGTGGGGCCTCATTTTAAAGGTTACTAAATCGTCTATTGAATAAAAATGTGATATTCATTACTGAGTGTATAAAAAAAACAATATTCATGAAAAACAAAAAAAAACATTTATTCACGTAAAATTTACACTAGTTGAAAACACAATAAAATTAAAAAAATCAGCATAACAAATTCTTAAAACTAAACTTAAAACCTAGTGTTGCCTCCCCTAGCCCTAATTACAGCCTCCATGCGATCCTTCATTGACCTCACTAACGTCACGACGCGTTCTTGAGGGATGTCATTCCACTCCTCAACGACGGCGTCCCGAAGCTGTTCAATGGTGGCAGGGGCAGTATCACGAGACCGCACCCGCCGTTTCAGATCATCCCAAAGGTGCTCTATGGGGTTCAGGTCAGGACTTCTCGCTGGCCACTGCAACACAGAAATCCCAACCTGATCCAGGTAGTCCCGAACGATCAACGCCGTGTGGCAGCGGGCGTTGTCGTGCATAAATGTGAATTCAGGCCCGACAAAACCGGCATATGGGACCACATGGTCCTTCAGGATCTCTGTGATGTAGCGATGAGCATTCAGGGACCCCTGGCCACGTCCACCTCCAGTGCGGGAGACGCACACAAGGTCGGTTTTGCCCTGGGTTGAAATACCGCCCCAAAACATGCAGGATCCTCCTCCGTAGCTGACGGTCTCTTCAATGCATTCTTGTGAGAACCGTTTCCCCTGCCTCCTGTATACTCTTCTACGCCTATCATTGCAGTAAAGGCACACTCTCGTCTCGTCGGAGAAGAGGACAGACTTCCATTGGTCAAACCTCCAATCCAGGTGTTCTCGGGCAAACTGAAGTCTGATGCGCCTATGCTCTGCCGTCAATTGACACTTAAGTCTAACAAAAATTAGCTTAATATTTTATAAACGGTTTGGTTAATAGAAAAACTGTTTTTACTACCCCGTTATATTTTTGAAAGAAGTAGTTAACGGCTTCGGAACCCTACACTGAGCATGGTCCGACATGCTCTTGCCCGGTTATTTTTTTAATAATAATACACACAACAATGACCTAATGATGTTTAACAATGACCTACTATTAAACTGTGCCCTGGCTTATTAATTGAATATAATAAACAACACGAGAGATAACAAAATAGAGCTGTCCTCGGAATTTCCACGAATCTGATTAAGGTTAGGTCAACAGTCTCCTACATTGTTCTGTTCAGTCAAACTTGCGCAAGCGCCGATGAAACTTAAGAAGCCCACTGTTCCAAGAAACGTGCCCGGTAGAAAAACATTGGTGAATTTATCGATATGGAAACATAGTCGGGATTCAAAGCATAACTCGATTTGGTTGAATAGGGAGAAGTTAATTGGCAATTTGGAATGGTTTTTAAATTCCACGACACTGAAAAGGTTAGTGGCCGGGCTTTGATAGTTTTAGATTTGCTTTCGATTCACATGCGATATTTTAAATGGTGTTTTTATGGTTATGAAATATTTGTTGGAAAAAGCTAACCAATTTTCTGCGATAAAACATATAGTCCTAACTCCGTGCGCGTAGAAAATCAAAGTACCTAGTAGCGATAAGATAGCTGTCCACTGGTAAAATAATTTATGAAATCAGTCGAGGTGTTTTTAAGTTTACAAAACATACTAAAATACAAATATTTCCTTTTTATAATACTACATACACCACACCTTCATTCCCAGAGTGAGGTAGGCAGAGCTACAGAATTACCAAAAACTCTAAAAAGACTTCTTGATCATTCTGTTACCACATTTTGCAAGTAGGCTAAGATGTTTACTAGTGACATTAGTGACAGGTTGCAAGCCCATCGCCTAACAGTACTAGAAGCCCTTATTCCCTTAGTCGCCTTAAATATTAATGTAATTAGATAATATAATAATTTTACACAGATTGACTTCTCTGATGTTACAGTCAGTCGAAGGATAGTCTGGGAGCTCTCAATTATCTATACGCACAATCAGTTACATTATGACTATATTTTTTATGATTAAGATTGCAATCCTAAGACCCCAAATACGTTACCAATTCTGAGAACTAAGATGGAATGCCTCTATGCTAGTAATTTCACCGGTTGTCTTATCCCCACACCGTAACACAACAATGCGAACACCGTTACTTGGCGGTTGGTCCACGTACCTATTTCTACTGATTGTAAAAGACCTGACAATTGTGTAAACAACAATGATTACATAAATATCAGCATAACATCAATTGTATAAAAACTAAGTAGGTAGGTAGGTAAAATAAGAATAAAAAGAGGCATCTCAATGCACTAATGATTTAAAAACGTTCAGATTCGTTCGTTATTTTAATACCGATGCGCAATAAGTTCTTGACAATACCAAAACCTGCCCAAATAAAAATTTACTGCTGCCAACTTAAAACGTCATATTCTCGCATTTTAAAAAACAGATAAAATTCCGAAAATAAACTCTGACACATTTGTTATTTATTATTTTGGTGTCTTACATAACACCAAAAACAATTTTAATGCAAATATATTTAAATCAATTTGCCAACAAAAGCATGACCTTTTACAAACTCAATTTAAAATTATAATACGAAATGAAACAATTAACTGATATGGCGTTATTCGTGAAATTAACTTATAATAAGAACAAGATGGAGGTTGAATGGCGTGAAACGGGTTAAACAGGTCTCGGGGTATTTCTAAAGTATCTTTTTATTAAGGTTTCCAATTTCTTTCAGTGAACAAACAACATAATAAAGAGGGGCTGGAGGCAAGCAAGCGTAGTAATGGCGTCGAGGTAAAGGTGGATTCACAATGTAGGTATCCTAAGAAAATCGCGCGTGAATCTGTCCTAAACTCTCAACTAATCAGTGGCTTATGTCATCGTATTTGAAGTCTTGAGAATTCAAATGTGTATGGGTTTCAGATCCCACTCACTACAAGGAGGCATGGCATGTGTGCTCATTCTCCTCTCGGATCCACATTGACCCAGAAGTATATTTTTTAATTACGTAGGTACTCTCCTTACCTACTCATTCAGTTTGCGTTATCCTTACAAGTTTATCTTTTACCGTTAGACCGAGTGTTATCTATCATACAAAACTCTTCAAATAAACACGGGGTAGCTACTGTCGCTAGTCGATGGACATCGCTGCTTCTAATGGCAACAAAATAGCGTTTTTGTAGTGGCTACTCCGCTTTGTGATTCTACCTTATAAATAAAGGTATCGAACCGTTCGACTGGAAACAGTGTTTTTGACACTTTTTTTAGATATAATAAAAGGTATGACATCATGTTACGATAAGCGGGTACATATAACACGGGGATAACTTATGTCCATCATAAGATGTCGTCGGTCGTCTCTCAAGGTATATCCTGTATCGCAGATAAAGAACTGCCTCCGCGATAAAGCTAGAGAAACGAGTGATAATATATCATCTCTTTATTCTTATGGGTAAATCACTTCGGCTTAGGGTTTGCATATGTGTGTACTAAGCATATACAGGTATATGGCAATGGCTAAGGACATACAAGATTGCGCGTCTATTCTATTGTCAATTAATTGCCTAATTAATAATTAAGAGAAAATGGCAAGGAAAAGATAACATAATCATGGTCAAATTGTACCCAAAAGCAGCTTTTTGCTTTGGTGGTTGCGTATTGTAATTCTACTTTTCGCCAGGTTTTTTTGTGAGATATACTATATATGTAGTTACTATACCCGAAGACCGTTCAAGAGAATTAACAAAGCCAAAGCTTACGTCTTTCACCGAGTCCCCAACTATATGTATAAGTACTTATACTTAAATGCTCAATCCATCCATACTCTCTTGTACTTTGTTTACATAATAGTAAACGAACCTCCTACCTAAAATGTAGTATTAGTACGTAAACAAACCCACCTTAACTGTTAAGTACATTGTTGGGTCATTCTTCTTTTTTACCGACAATTGCCTGTCCTCATTTTACCATACGTTATCAGTTAAAGTATTGATTACTTATTAATGTTTTAGTGTTTGAATATACGTCCAAACATTTATTCATCTATTAGTACTAAATAATCTTTCACTTTCTCTATCCATTGTTTTTTTTATAAGTTTGTTTTTTATAGAATCGCGTGACAGAGTGGTAATACAAAATTTAGTCTCCTCTGAAAACGGCCACTCTGTCACAGTATATTCTGAAAAACGACCATAAAGAAAAAAACATTATCGCCACCGAAATAATCATTAATTAGTCCAAATAAAAATTCATGCAATGTATTTTAAAATCAAAAATTAAAACCATAATTATCAATAGTTGAAAAACGCAAAATATAGAAAAAATTACGATATATTGTCGGTAAAAAAGTAGAACGACCCAGTTACAATAATAAATGAGGTTCTAATGCTATTTTCTATGGAATTCAATGGTCTGACTGACCTAATGATCAAAATGTACTTATTGAACTAGGTATAACTTATGCATAGATCGAATGTTGATTTGGTGCAAGGACTCACCCGAGAGGATCACGGGATAAGTAATAATCCCATAGTAATAAATCACAAGCATAAATTACACCATTGGTGGTCTGACTGACCTAATGGTCAAAATGTACTTAATGAGTTAGATATAACTAATGCATGGACCGAGTGTTGATTCGGTGCAAGGAACCACCCGAGAGGATCACGGACTTAAGACCACGCAGCTGCGGCTGACCCGACATTATTCCGCGTCATAAACAACACACGAACTACAAAAACGCTAACCCTTCATTGCCTCTTCCTTTTACGATTCGGCGAAAAGAAATAAAATATATGCGAGCCAAAACAAAGGGCATAAAACCAAAATGACAGGGCCACACGGCGAACAAAAAGGCGAACTATAATTTCGCATTATGTAATACTCGGAAGAGCTGGTTTGGCTGGTTCGCAAGCAGCGTGGTTTAAAAATAACTCAAGGTTAGCCCGCCACGGATCGGAGAGGGTCCCTTTGTGAGACCAAGGTCCACCGGTTTCACAGGATGCCTGAAGGCACTGACTAACTTAAAACGCAGTAAGTGCATATAATACCACCATAACCTGACCTTCAAGTTCAATCAGCAGCTCTAACTTGGAGATCAACATATGGTGGTGGAATTTACACTTACTGCAGTTTATTTTACGTCGGCGCATTGATCAAATGATTTTGCTTGGGATACCGTGCCACAACAATTTAAAGGTAACCTTCAATCCTCTGACCTTTTGCAAATAAAATATATCTATACCTATATACTTGTTGTTTACAAGTTACAAGGATAGCTTTCAATCGGATTTTAAAGACTAAAAACCAGTTTAAGATATTGTTGGTGAGGTTTGTTAAAGAATTTAGGTAGGTAGGTACTATGAAAACATTCTAACAAAGGGTTTTTTATAAAAAGGAAGTTAAGTTACTCAAGGTTCTTTCAGCTACCTCTTCTTATTTTATCACAAATCTGGACCATTTTTAACACCGTCTATAAACCATTGTGTATTGTTTTGGCATACGACTTAGGTACTGGCAAGTGAAAATAGGAGCAACCACAACGTTAACAGTTTAATAACGATATGGTTTACAACGAACGAAATACATAGAAGCCCATCTCTGCCCTTCGGACTTGTTTATTATCCTATACTAAAGTGCCCGAGCGGCGTACTTACTGAATAAACAACTTAAGTATATATATATATATATTTAAAAAAAATAAAAAAAAATCGCACTGGCACCTTGTTATTATTATTCCCCACTTCGCAATGTTTTTAATTGAACTGTTAAGATAAACACTCAACGTATTTTTGACATTGAGTGAAACCAAAAATACCTGTATCTTTTTGAACTTTTTGAAGTACATTCCATAATATATACCTACGATTTGACGTATATGACGATTTTTCGCGCCAAATATGTTTTAATTCACCCCTTCCTCATTTCAAACAGCGCAAACGGTGTTACGAAACAAATGAACGCGCGCGCAGCAAAAACGAACATTTCTGCAGTCCTTGAACAACCCCACGTAGCAGGTGCGGTTGGATGCACCTGCTTGTATGCACTGACCTATAAAAGTAATAATTAAGCAATTTATTACTCGACAATTATGCCTTAGATGTGGGTCAAATAAAAACTTTTAGGGATCTGTGGGGTTTTAGGTTTACTTTACAGACCTAAGTTATATTGCTTTACACCCGTATTTATAGACCAGAAAAGTAATTACTTGAGTAATAGTAATGTCAAAAGTTAATAAAAAAATCGTTTCTTAAGTCATTACTTTTGCTTAAGTAATTACTTTTCGTGTCTATAAATATGGGTGTCAGACTCGTCGAAAATTTAACACTTTTATGAACTTCCGAACATAAGGACATGTCATGTCAGTTGCATATCTTACTAATCTTCCTAATACTATGAATGCGAAAGTTTGGATGTTTGTTACTCAATAACGCCAGAGCGGCTGAACGGATTTGGAAGATTAGAGTCTAGAATAGCACGTAGGCTACTTTTTATCACAAAATATTAGACAGTTCTCGAGGGAATAACGATAAACTTCTACGTGGATGGAGACGCGCGCAAAAGCTAGTGTTATTTAAGTATACAAATTTATATGATTTATGGTTTCAATTCTTATACCGAGTCTAAAGAAATTCTTCTAGCCCTACTGAAACTTTTGCATTCTCCTCACACGGATAGTTGACTATGATTGATAATTGAATGATTCCAACCCGTTTGTTAAAGATTCTTACATAAAAATAAAAATGCCCTTTATAAAAAAATAAGTTTACTTACATACAAATATAAACAAGATTTATTCCTTTAAAAAAAAACCTGGTGTCATTTTTTACGTCGTTATTGTCCTGGGATTCGAAATAATGCAAAAACACAGTAAGTAGTCAAATAAAATTGTGTCCTAACAAGTGAAATGAACCGAAACTATTTAAATTTTGGAAAATTACCCCTTACACATCTGCGGCCATCAATTGCATTTCAACGAACCATTTTATTGCATACGGAACCTCATTATTCAAAGCGCGACCGTATTCTTGACCAAAATGTTTTTTTTATTCGACATATGGCATCCGCCCGACTAAAGGAAATGGGGGCTGTATGTTTCACAAGACAAGTACAATGTGCATGTATGTACGTAAGTGCTATGCACGCAACACCTTTGACCAGTATGAGTACAAGCTGCAAAGTATAGTAGTTTAACTTTAAGAGTAAGTTAAGTTGTGATGAAATCTTTTAAGCTAACAATGTTTTCATGTTCTGCTGAGGTGTTTTTCTTGCAAGTGCGTGTCGGACTTCCTTCATTTAGGGTTTCGTACCAAAATCTGATTCATTAATTTATCGGTATTTTAGTAAAATATATGTTACATTAAATATTATCACCAAATTTCAAGTTTTTTTAAGAAAAAGGTTTTTCGAAACAAAATTTTGTATTTAAGCTGACTTTGGTAGCTTCATAGTCCTTGGTTTTCCAAAAAATTACAATTAGTATATCTTAGGGTTAACAACATGCTTAGGTAAGTGGGATCTGTGACCCTAAGACATTTGCATTCTCAAAGGTACAATCTAAAGATTGTATCGTTACACATTTGTGATCCTACTCGTAATACCACTAATATGTTGCCAATTATATCGTAAGTAATCATATTGTTGACTTTATGGTATCTCTTATTTACTTGACAGTAAGAGCTGCTACAAAAGCTGAACAAAGGAAGAATCAAATCTGAAAAACGCGATACATTTTTGGTTATTTCGTATTGAAACGTTCACACCCAACTGATCCACTGCGATAATTTGTCCATAGCGGTCTAATCCTTACTGACAGACAGACTGAAGAATCATTCCTCGTCAACTCGGGAGCAATCGTTTTCGCTTCACTACGCTTCAGCTAAGGGGTCCAAAATGCGACGATAGTAAGCTTTCTCTAAAGTTTGGATAAGCTTCACGAAGCTTTAAAGCGCTCAGAAACATTAGTTCAGGGACCAAAGAAAGTATTTGTTAAATATTGTTGGTATAAAGAATAACCAAATAAATGAAAAAAACTCTTCTTTGAGAGTTTATACGAGTATTTTTTTTATTTTTTATTTTTATGTTAAGGAGAAAGCACCCGAGCACTCAGGCCACCTGATGGTAAGTGGAATCTGAGACCCATAGACATTTTGAATTCTCAAGACTATAATCCTAAGACCTCAAAATGCGATGCCAACCCTGAGGACTAAGATGGAATGCCTCTATGCTAGTAATTTCACCGGTTGTCTTATCCCCACACCGGAACACAACAATGCAAACACTGTTGCTTGGCGGGTGGTTAATGGTAAGATGGTGGTAGCGATCCGGACGGACCCTGCGCAGGGTCCTACTACCACTAAAGTATCTCCGTATACAACCTAACAGATTTCATAGAAATAGGTTTCCTTTAAAAACCGCGTCTAAATCGGTCCCATTTGAAGGTATGTTAGACACAAATACACACACATTCACAGATATAAAATAAATAATAATAATTTATTTCAGTTATTAGAGGTTGCAATGAGATCTCCTATTAGGTCTAAGGAGTCCTGTAATAAACAGTAATTAAGATTACTTACCATTAGGTTACTTATACTAGTAGTTTGAGCGCATTGAAACGTGCCCGTGCATGTGTGTGTGTGTGTGTATACTCTTCGTAACTTAGCCCAATTAGCCAATTAAATACCGTCCTTTTACATTGATAAGGTTTCAGGGAGTGAATATTTATTCCATTATGTACCAGATAAACAGATAGTTAAAATTATGACTATTATGAGTATACCCCTTTTTTATCCGGATTCAAATGTTATTAAAAAACGCCTTCGGGTCAGTACGTTATAAATGATTATGTAAGTCTAACCAAATTTACTAGAATCCAAAGAAGTTTTTCAGACTAAAGAATTGTTATCCTGAATGCAAAAAGATGGAACTTTTCCAGTTAATCTTTGTGTAAATTAATGTTTATCGTGTTTATTTTAAGTTTTTGTTATGTTAACAATTCCAAGAAAAAAGCAGCTATTCTTTGAGCAAGGTAAAGTTAAGTTAGTTATTTTAAAAAATGAGCTGGGAAATAATATTGTAGGTAATAATAATAACGGGTAAAAACTACATATTGACAGTTCAAGCATATTGGGTGGGAGTTAGGGTAATTATTTGATGCTAATTGATCATACTTTGTAGAAGGTTGTATATTTTATGTTCTTGTTTATTAGAAGGCGAAATTTGCGATAAGTAGTTAGGAACTCGTATTCGGGCGCTTTCCAAAAAAAGTGTACATCGTCAAAGACAAAATTAAGAAAATTTAACTTTTTCCATTTTGTCACGAAAATTAACGTAAGTAAATGTATGGCTAATTTTCGTGACGAAATTTAAAAAGTTAAATTTTCTTCACTTTATCCTTAACGATGTACACTTTTTTTGGAAAACGCCCATTTATGCCTCTGTCGCATAATTAATACTTGTGAGACGTGTGGCAAATGTAGGATAGTACTATGTGGGCAGGCTTTAATTTTGGTAGTTGTGGGTATTCAAAGGCAAGGTATAAGTTCCAAAGGTAGTAAAAACTCTTATCTATGCACATATCATGTGCTCTAAAATGCGTTCAGAAACCGTAGGAAATGACCAGCATTATTACAACCAATTTTACAATGAGAACTTTCTTGTCTGTGGTAGTAGGTAAAATCTATACTGTAATGTTATTATAGTATCGTTTTTTTTAAAGTTATGAGTTTGAATTTGGAACAGCTGTTAAAACTCATGAGGGCCTCTATTCTAGTATCCATAGATATTAAAACAGAACAGTTATCGGTACGAAACGTCATTTTTTTTTAAATATAAACCGCACGCCTTTTTTTGGTCTCGAGTGACATCAGAACAGGTACTTAATTGTTTATGATTAAAAAAAATACAACTCTTATACTATATCTATGGTCATGCATGACGGAGGATCGAATTGCCGCCATTATTGTTGTCATCTGTTTGTTGCTTTTTTGATATTACGAAAGTAGGATTGTGAAAAGTGGTTTGTTTGTTGTTGTGTTATGATATGTGTGTAGATAAAAAAGAAACTACTATTTCATTCTCAAATTTACGTAGTGGATATTTTTTATAATTCTACAATACCGTGCAATACTTGTTTCAGAAGGCATGACGCATCCTTTGTCTTAGCGTTTGCTTCTTTATTTTACACAAAATAACCTGATCGAATTCATAATACGATTTTAACGCATCATTATACAATACGTACTTCAATGGTTGTTCATATAGGTCACACAGATGTGCGGACTTCAGAAACTAACAAAAGATATTATTGCTTTGATATTCGTTTGACTGAAACGCAGTTCCTTTGCCAACTTAACTATACCATTCCTCAGGTTATGTTACCCTAATTCCTGAAGCTTACGGACCTTACGGTGCTTGAAATGCAATACGCTTGGAGCATTTTCTTGGATTGCTAGCCGCATTATTAAGTTGGTAAAGATGTGATTCGGCTCTTGTTTGCACGTGGTAGGGCTCCCCTTACTGCAGTCACCTGGCAAAGACTGAGGGAACTGGGTCACACGTTCCTCTTCCCTCCGGCACTCCTTGAACCGGTTTTTGCTTTGTACTGTCGGTGAAAAAAATTGGTAACGGCGTGGTTTAATACGGCTTGGGGCAAAAGATAAGGACGTCCGAGCTTTTTTTTTAATTGAAGTCTGATTACTAGGTGTTTGGGTTGGAGCATAGGTATTCTACTAGTTTTTTTTTTACTAATTTCACTCATTATATTTGTGAGAAGGTTTATTTCTATGCTGTTTGAGTTGTGCGTTCTCTAATCCCCTTACTAAGTATTCTTGTACATTGTACTACGGTAGGGCAGGAATTGGTCATACCTACTCAATACTGAAAAACGCTACCTCTCTAGATTTACATTGCGGACCTACATTTATGTTTTGTATCGGGCTTTTTTACATGACTACGTACCTACCATACAATTATAACACAAAGCGATGTTACAGAATCTTTATATTAATACATTACTAGATAACCTAGGAAGTACCTACATCCTTCAGCCTTTGTACCTTTTTTTTATCTAAAACATATATGTGTGTTATAACTTATATGTTTTAGAAATCCTAAAAGTATAAAAAAAAAATCTTAATATTATTCGGTACTACTTATTTTTGGTTATACGCATGCCTACAAATTTATTGTTTTAAAAAATGCAGCAGTACGTGACTCATGCATGATAATTACACTGATACCAAATTTTGATTACTTATCAGTACGACAGGTGGTTAGTAATAAAAATTTAATTGTTAAAAACAGATGACCTAAATACTCCCCCTTGCAACTAGGTAGGTACTTAAATTCCATATCAATTATGTAGGAAAAAATATTAGATTTCGAACATAAGTATGTACTTAATTAAAAAATAGATAAAAGGTGTTAACCGATGAAAATTGTTGAAATAAAAGAAATGACGCAACGTAATTAGTAACTTAAATTATTATTATTTAATAATAAATGTTATCTTAGGAATATGAAATGGAATATAAACAAATATTTCGTTAATAATCAATAAAGCAGTACAAAAAGTTGAGATCGTTTGTTTATAATTAATCATGATCACAAAAATTTACTTATTTAAAAAACTTACCTACCTAAGCAAAATAATAACTTATCGCTATAAAGCGATAAGTTATTATTTTGCCTACCTATAAAGGTAGGTAGGTGATTTTATAATTTATTGATTTATACAAAATTTATCAAAGCCGACTTTACTCGACCCTCAAGAATTTGAATTCCCATGAACACGTGCGCAAAGAATCGCCTAAACCCGATTCGTTCTACAAAGCAGGTCTAATCACGCTTGTAAAACGCCGTAAGTTTAACACCTTTTAAAGCACATACGACCTTTAATATTACAGGTGCTAAAATTTAGGGGCGAGTATAATGATAACAAAAGAACAACGTAGTAATACGTATTTAAAGTTTCCATTCATGTTCAAGGTAAGTACTTACATTGAAATGATTTATAAAATAGAGGATTAATTTAAATAAGTAAATAAATAGTTAGAATCATTCTCGATGTTACCAAATTAAACGGCTAAACCCCAAGAATCCAAATAAAAATACTGAAAAACGCAAATTTGAAGATTGAATTCAGCTTTAACTCTTTCTCGCGTTAGAGTCACGGCTTGAGAGAGAAAAGGATGACACTATTGTTTCTTGTTTTAGTGTTAGCCTTGAAACGTTTGTTTTGGCAGTTTACTGCGAAGTTGTGCTGCGCAATAGAATTAATGACAAATCGCCCACGAATTCGCCCTCCACAAAAAAGCCTATTTGATAATACTCCAATGACATTTTAATTTAACTAACGCCCAAACCCTATATTTAAACCGCGGACAGATAGCCTTACTTCGGATTAAAATTTGACACATTTTGTATGGGCAAATGTCAAATTTCAACCTGAAGTAAGCCTTATCTATCCGCGGTTTGAATATAGGTTTCCGCCGTAAGCCAGCAGGTAAGTAGGAACCATTTAAAAACAGGATTGAAACTAGTATGTTTAAGATTCTGTTTAAAAATGTAACAATAATAAGTAGGTAAAACATCAATAACGAGCTGTGGCTTGATTTATAGGCAGAAATGTTAAAAAAATACCAAAGCTGTATTTTTGTTAACATTTCTGCCTGTAAACAAAAAAAACCTACCTATGTTACGACACATTATAAAAATAGTTTAAAAAATGTGAAAATTCAGAACATTCATGCACACCTTAATAATTTTGGTATAGGTTCCTAGTCAGTTGAAATATTTACATAGTGTGCATTTCTCTTGCTGTTATAAATATCTACAACCGATAAAAATAAAATAAAGTTGAAAATAAAAGGGGTCCCCATTCAGAAAACGTGATTTTTGTGTGAATGTTTTTTCTCGATCATGACAATCGCTGTATCGTTTAAACCGTAATAGGTTGCCACTATAAAATCATCTAATAAAAATAAAATGAATATTAAAGGGGCGACATTTTGATTTGATTTGTTTTTTTTTGACTCATACAAAAAGATGCTACTTAGGTGGTTTTTGCACAATCTAAATATTGTACTATCATGTCGTAAGTAACAAGAAGCATTCTATACTCTATTGATTTTAAATGCTTATTATATATTATATTACTATGTAGTTAGCCGCCTTTTTTTTCTTATTACCGCAGACTCCGACTCGCACTTAAGCGGTTTTTGTAGTCGACGGTTAAAATGTTTGTCTTTAACCCATTACCCAATACCTACTGAGCAACACGGTCAACGACGGCACCGCTGTCTGGCTCGGTAGACGATGACTCATGGCCGGAGCTTTCCTTGCATTATCGCGGCAGGTGGGTTTGCGCGTTAACCGCGAATAATACTCAGTATAAAGTTAAAATACAACAGCAATATAAATAAGGTATATGATGCAGAAGGGTGTCATTCGCGATCCTGATAACGTTTGTCCTAAAGTCATATCCCATAGTACGTTTCCCTTCAATAATGTTTGACATAACATACATTTGCCATAACGTTTTTTTGCCCCAAACATCATTAGCCATATTTTTACAGTACTTGAACCTAATCTTATTTGCTCTAATTATGAAGGTCATAATGCATGTTTAAGGTTGTTATTGGATATGACTTTAGGACAAACTTGATTATGGATTGCGAATCACACACAATGAAGCAGCAGCGTCTCGCAATACAATTGTTAATAGGTAATAAAACAACCAATACGTAAAATTATCATAGTTTCAAACTACGCTTTACATACTTACAGAGATAAATAAATACATAGAAAACACCCAAGACTCAGAAACAAATGCTCCCGCTCATCACCTAGTTATTTGTGCAACAAGAGAGCAAAGTTGTTTTTTGCTGCGAGTGTTAATTTTAAATCCCGAGCAAGCGAAGGATTCTAGAATTGAATCACGAGCGTAGCGAGTGATTCTAGGATAGAATCCTGAGTGTAGCGAGGGATTCAAAGACACGAGACGCAAATAACTTTGGTCTTGTGTTGCACATACAATTTTTCACCTTAGCAGCGAGAAAATATAACCTTTATCTACACACATATTATTATCATAAACCCTCTATGATGCGTTCAAAAACCGCAAATTACAGTAGCATACTGATAAACTGTTTTGTTAAGACACATTTCTTATTTGTGAAAATGTAATTATTGCTTGATAATAATAATGAATGACACCAAATTCGATATCAATATTACATTCAAATTTCGAACTTCTTTGAAAAACAAAGCAATTTTATTTGACCTCGATTCTAATATCACTTGAGATGACATTTTATTCGAAATGAAATGTCAATTGCATACAATTTTGACAAATCTCGCTTGTTACTTGATATCGAACGATATGATAGTAGAGGCCGACTCTAGTTTGTCTCTGAATAAAAAAAAAAACTACGGGTGCCGCCATTTTTGACGTTCTATTTGTCTTGTCGCAAAAATAGTTTAGTTTGTTTTGTTTTTTTTTAAATAATATATGTATGTAGATTGTAACTAGGCATAAGTAGTGTAGTGTGTGTGTGTAGTAGTAGTGGCTATAAGTAGGCATTAAAACACTCGTGTGATGTTATTATGTAACAGTCACATAAACTACTATAAGATAAAAAGAAAACAACATGATAAAAATAAAACGACATCCCCCAGCCGCCCGTACGCCGCACCACGGCCACGGAACAAAAATTAAAAAGTTACTTTGTCTCACGCTCGCAGCAAAATCGTATTTTGCTCACTGTTTTTAAACAGCAAAACCAACCTTTTCGAGGTGCTGAGGTGAAAATTAAATTTAAACAAAAGTATTAAAATAACAGATTACTTATTTTATGCAGTCACCTCGTCTGCCTGGCTGTAGGGCCTAATTGTCTTAGTCTAGATGACGACAACTCTTTTACGCACTAGTACCTACCTACATACTCGTAAAATGAGATTTTATGCCCTAGCGCAGCAGTTCTCGAAGGGTTCTTGTTAGATGCAACATAGAAGGAAAATAAATTAAAATAACAGATTATTTTATGCAGTCACCTCGTCTGCCTGGCTGTAGGGCTTAATTGTCTTAGTCTAGATGACGACAACTCTTTTACGCACTAGTACCTACCTACATACTCGTAAAATGAGATTTTATGCCCTAGCGCAGCAGTTCTCGAAGGGTTCTTGTTAGATGCAACATAGAAGGAAAATAAATTAAAATAACAGATTATTTTATGCAGTCACCTCGTCTGCCTGGCTGTAGGGCTTAATTGTCTTAGTCTAGATTACGACAACACTTTTAGTACCTACCTACATAAAATTAGATTTTATGCGCTATAGCGCAGCGGTTCTCGAACTTTTTTAACGACTGAACCCTTTTGGACCACCTTTTTTTTACTTAGGCCCAAATTAGGCAAAGCCTGTTTTTTCATGCAAAATAATTTCTCTCCGTACATTAAGATTTTTTGGATGGAGCACTTGGAGGCCCTGCGGAGCCACAGTGCATAAAAAAAGATCCGGACGTATTGAGAGCCTACGAGATTTTATGCAGCCTACAATCAGCATAAAACAGTACTTTACGAGCATGAGAAGTGAAAAATATGTTTCGTATCAAATCACTAGCTACCCCATTTTCCCATGTTATCCCGCGATACCATTATCCAAATCTAAACCTAAAGTGTCATTCTATGGAACTTGCTAACTATGTAAACAAGCCGCCATACTAAAATTGACATTAGATGTCAATTTCAATATATTGTTTGTTTACATAGCAAGTTCTATAGAATTACTGTATAGATAGAAATTACCATATGCTTGTTTTGGTTGTGGCTCTTTAGGTACAAATTTTGTAATCTCCACACCTTTCATCACGTCAAATTGTAATTTAACAAGCTAGGTAGGTAGTATAAGAATAAAATAATTAGGTAGGTTATCTAGATATGTATAAGTACTTATAATACCTATGACTCGTAAAGAAGGTAAGTACCTACCTAGGTAAGTTGGGTTTCTTTGTTCGAGTCTAATTTTCTACCTAATCTGTTGAAGAAAGGATTTTTTATTCCTGATAAACATTTTAATCATGAGTAAATAATTTTAAATTAAAAACGTTGAGTTGGGATAGCATTTTTTTTAATCAGCCCCCAAGCCCTACCATACGAATATGTGGGATAGCGATCTCGGCAAGCGAGTAACTCCTCCGGAGTCGCGGAAATTTAGCAGCCCAAAGTAGGTAACACAATGGTGGTGCCGCACCGAAGCACCTCGTTGGCCGAGGCAGCAGCGCCCGCCGCCAATGCCCGCACCGCCGCGCGAAAGTGAATGTGCAGCACTTTCTCCCCACCCCGCGTCGCCCCGCCTAGCTGCACCCCGCGCCGCAAGGTCAGCCCCGCGGCGCGGCGTCGCTGCGCTCTTGAAATTTCGCTTTCGTTCTCGCGTTATTAGTCGGCCGCGCGCGCTCCGACGAGCATGTGTCCCGTGTGACGCTCTGCGTTCGTTTTCGTTCGGGATGGCACCGCGCCGGCAGGGCGCCGCTGGGGAGCGCGAGGAGTCCGACACCCGAGCGTGCTGCGTGCCCGGAGAATGCTTGCGACCCCGCGAACCAGTTCGAGCTGAAGACGCCGTCCGCGTGATATGCAACAACGATGCCTGCGGCGCCGGGCGGTACATGCACCGCGCCTGCTTCGAGCAATGGGAAGTTGGAGTCCTAGCCTACTTAAAATCCTGCGGCCGAGCGCGATCATGGTCTGAGCGCCAGCGGCACCAAAATTTATGGACGAAAAAGGGTTATGATCTGGCTTTTAAAGCTTGCGGATGCCGCTGCGGGCGGGGGCATTTGAAGAAGGATTTAGATTGGGCACCGCCAGGGGTTGTCAGGGTTGAAGAAGACAAGAAGAGGCGGAGGCGGGCTCGGCCGGGCCGTGCGGCAGACGGACGCGCCAGGGCCTTCAGTTTGTCCAGCTCCGGATCCTGCTCTCCCCCTTCCGCACCCTCGGAACCTTCCACCAGCCCCACGCATCATCCGCAACACGCACTCACTCCAGCCAAGAGAAATTCCAAGATCGAAATCGGCTCTGACAGGTTCAGGTAAGACGCTGCACTTTTTAATTGCTTATTTTTAAATTAATTTCCATTATGTTTTGGTGCGTGAGATACCTAGGCACGTGTTTATTTTTTAATACAGTTTCGTGTAAGTAGGTATTTTTTACAATTTGCTAGTTGGTAACCACTAAAGGTTAACTACTTGAAAGAAAGCTTGTCTACTTAATTAAATAGTTTTTTTTTTTAATTAAACAGGTAAGTGTGGTTTGCTGTACCTTTGCTTGTTTATAATTATAATCATTAAGAAAGTAGGGAGACCTTCAGTACTATTTTCGATTTATGTTTTGTTAATGCCATTACCTACGCGCAACACGAAAAGCAGTAGGTAGGTAGAGTACCTACAAATTCTACTTACAACCAATTCATTCATAATCGATAATTATTACGTGGAAACCAATTCCTTTACCTAAAATGCGCTGTAACGTGTATTCGAGGAAGTTAGGTACCTACCTACCTATTGTTTTGTTTTTAAGATAAACCTACTTGTAAATAGCGATGTAGGTAATCTAAATACCTACTTAGTCATTAAACATCCAGCGTGTCGAGACAAGTTATAATCTTGACAAGATAGATGGGTAGGTTACCTGCAGTAGGTATATGCGGTATATACATACAATAGGTTCTTACCTAGGTAGGTACCCGAAACTTGAAATAAATAGGAACCTAGTTAGGTACTTACATAAAGAGGGAATAAATTACTTTTTAGTTTACCTACCACAGATCAATCCAATCAAGACAGGTACCTAGGTAGGGATGTAGGACAATGGTAGGTATGTGAGTTGCTTTATATTTCTTATTGGGTTTTTTGACAGTGACTAGGTTACCTACCTAGTTAGGTACTTACATATTTTGTCACTTGCTAGCACTTTTCTTCAAATGAAAAAGTTGTAAGTATTAGTTTTTTTGTTCCTACCTACCTATGATATTTTACTGGAGCCTGGCGAAGACGTAGGTAGATAATTTCATTTTGACCCTAAAGTTTCTAATAAACCAACCTAGGTAGATCTGTAGGCGGAGTCGCGAACAAAAATGCGATTGCATACCTACGAGCCGCAAATAAAAAAAAAACGAAAACTAGGCTAAAAATATTTGGTATATGTAGGTACACCTGTAACTTATTACATTAAGTAAGTACCTGTTACCTATTGTATCAATAATTAATTATCGTCATCGTCTTAATTTATTGTTTTCTTTTTAATCTTTGAAGTAGGTACATATTTAAATTATTTAATTCACACGCATTGCATTATTCGCCAACAATTTACCTAAATAATTCATAAACATGAAAAGGTAGTAGGTGCCTACTATTAATTGTGTTGGGTTGCCTATTGACTGTCCAAAAAAAAAAACAAAATACGGCTATGGGATCCCAACTTGGAATTTTGTTGCCGCTTGGGATTCCCAAGCAGCAAACTGCCTCTATTCAACTCTGTAAAATCATACCGTATCGTGCCGTATGTCAACGTTACGATAGCTCTTATTTACTTGACAGTAATGGCGGCTGAGTAAACAACAATAGATATTATCACGTCAAATGCAATATGGTTTTACCCAGTAGAGACGCTGGGCCTCTATTCGACTGCGTTATAACGATATCGTGTTTGACGTGTTTTAGAATCTTTTATGTCACAGTCGCCATTATTGTAAATGACTTATGACAGTCATCAAAATGTTGACAAGAAGGAAACACGTCGAAGACGATATCGTTATTGAATATTTTGCGTTCTCTCAAAATTACCGGTATTAAAGGTAGGTATTCTTTGTGCCACAGAGGTACCTAGCTATATCCGTTTGAAATTTCTTCAAAATTGGTTCAGCGTTTAAGCCGTGAAGGCATAAAACAACAGACAAACTCACTTTTGCATTAATGATGACATGGTATTAGTGTTATTTATTACCTACTATGTACGGATTTTTTTATGTTAAATTGGGGTGTTATTAAAAAAAATTACTAAAATCGTTACCATTATGTTTTTAATGCTTTGTATTTAAAGGGTGAAGAAGGAGAGGTTACCTATTATTTTTACGTGTACGTACCTAGTTATGTATGGCTTTACTTACGATGTTTTTTGTCATAATTAAAGTTAAGAACCATAAACATCCGACTATTCTTGTGAGAACATGTTTTGTTATAAAAAATAATAATCGTAATATGTAATTATGGAACACAATTTTAATACAAGTCGTGCCCATTAAAAAAATACACCAGCCAAAACACCGCAATTAGTTTGACTAGCGAAATTCTCGTAAAAAAAACTCTTTAAGGCTTACAACCAAAATCCCACAATGGCAACTGCCTGGCAACACTGGTAACAGATACGAAATTGGCGGAGCCGTAAAAATGCAATTTGGTGCATTAAGCGCGCTTCGTTGCACAGCTGGCTTCCGTTTCCTGGCAAAGTGCGTTTTCCCAAAATTGAGGCAGCTGCCCAAATTGTTGCGGTTTCTTTTATGTGCAATAAGTACATACAACTCACCGTTATATTAAACTGCACACCTATAGTAAATACCTGGCTAAGTAATAAAGTAATGAAAACGCTTAGCAGAGTTTGTCTGCTGCAGTCATTTAGATGACGTTCGAAATCGATGAGCCTCCCTAATAAAAACTTGAGTATGTAAACACATTAGCCGCGCTCGCTCGATCGATACCTACTAGGCACTAAAATATTACCATCTTAGCCTCACGCGTCTGGTTGTATCAGGCGACATTTTTTTTTACTATGCGTATACTTATTACGACGCCTTTTTATTTCGCGTCCTTTGTGTTTTAAAAGTACCTAACTGGTAAATTTAACTTGTTCCGTTAGTGCGTATTAATAATATTTTAGTACGTGTCTTGTGACTAGTTGCAGGAGTCTTCGTCAAAGCAGATCAGCCAAATAGGTAGGTACCTAAGTTTACTATTAAAAAAGCCGCCGTTTTGTGAAGAAATTAGAAACCGTACTGATCGTTTTTGCGAAGATAATTATTTTCCAAGGACCACTTTTTCCATGGCCTTACGTGTAACTGCTTAATGTACGCTGTGATCCTCGCTATCTCAAATAAACACAAGTGTTACATAAGTTATCGTTATCGCATATGTACCGTTGTATGCACAAGATAATTTTATCAATAAACCACTAATTATACCCGTTGACGTGTTACAAGGAGGTAACGCGCAAACAACGATAAACTAAATCTCTATGGCTTTAAATACTTTAGCAAAGTTTGAGTATAAATATACCATCGTAAAAATGTTAACGAAGTTTTACTTAGTACTAAAAGTTCATGCAGATACAGGAGCTTAAGTCTTTTTGTACGAGAAATTCTTTTTCAGGTGTCAATTATCGTATGTCACATAAACAGTTTTAATTCTCGTTTTTATCAAAATAATAACAATATAAAAGCGACGTTTTAGAACAATAAGCACCCAGCGTGGGTGTGGCAGGCGAGGTTTTTTATATTGTCAAAAAGTAGCCTATTACTAGTTTTAAACATTTAAAATTAAACAAAAAGTTCATGTGACCAGCTGACAGCATCGTTTTTCCCTTTGTAGGATCAATTAAATAAGTTTATTTTCCCATCAACAAACGTATCCCAGGTGTCAAATTTCATTTGTGAATCTGTTTGTCTACTCGTATTATCAAAACAATAGCGAAATAAAACTGCAAGCAACGTTTTAGAACAATGAGGATCCCGCGTGGGTGTGGCAGGCGAGGTATTTTACAGTGTCAGTCTTGATTAGGACGTGGGCGAAGATCACACTGACGTCGGAACGTATTTATTCGTTGACTTGACCCATAAAGATGGCACGAAAAATAACCTCAAGGATTTTTATGGTCGGTGTTATACAAGGAACAATTGACCGAATAATTGTTACTCCTACATGGTCTTAAATCTTAAATATTCTTCACACGTCCAAGACGGATCATACGCAAAAAATTACGTGCATTGTGACCAGTTTTAACTGCTCGAAGTGTAGTATTTTCCGACGGTTATATAAATATGCCTTCGTTTTTTAAGATCGTTTGTAAAAAAAATACATGTCCGAATACGAGAGCGGTAAAACTTGTATTGTTAAACAACAATTAAAACCAGTTTTTTAAATATCGAATGTTAAACACGTTCTGCGTAATAAAACTATAATGAGCCGGTTTAAATGCGTCCGTGCAACTGTTGAGATGATGGTCAGTGTTTATAGCTGTCATTATCAAATTATCTATTGTTGATTATAACAATTCAAACGAAACTTCCTTAATAGCGTCAGAAAAGTTTTTAATCAAGTCACTTGCAAAGGAAAATTAAAATGAGGTTTTTATTAAAAGTTTTCCACCAGACATTTTTTTTACAAGAAACTTCGCGATAGAAATTACAATTTGGAAATAAGGCTATTTACATTCGGCGCTGCGCCCTCGCCCCGTGTGTACCGACGCATTAGGCGATCCTCTATGAATTTATAAAAGAACCTTCAATGTATTCGTCTATTAACGACTCGAGGACATGACACAGGATGTCAATATGCATCGCTATCATGAGTATAGATAAAGACAAAATGCCCACACGAGAATTTATAAAATAAAATTAAAAATGTTGCTGATATTTTTGTCCTCAAGTGTAGTTACTTGCAGACAATGTTCACGTTAGCATACAGCAGTATGCTATTTAAATCACTCGCATCAGGTCATTAAAATATTCTGTTACTCGCTTAACGATCTTGATTATTCTTGATTGTTTTAACTGCTCAATTCAAATCAGCCACACGTAAATTATACATTTAAACTATTGACCAGCTTAAAACTATCATAGCTGACGAAAGACACCCACTCATGTGGAGTATTTATGACATGGCTATGCAGTTCATTTAACGGCGAGCGTAAAGGACAACTATAGCAATTATACAGCTCTATCTTTTCTTGCAGCGTAAACTGAACTACATAGGTATGTCATAACAACCCCCCTGGACGTAGGCATAGTATACATAAAAAAGTAGTTAGTCTTCAGCCCTTTAGGAGCTTCTGTTACTTATTGCACTCGCGCGCGTTAGGAATGCGTCGATGTACTTCGCTCGATACTGAATACGTAACCAAACGTAGCGACACGCCACAGCCCCGAATAAACCGGCTTGATCTGTCCTGTTGAGTTTCCTTGTGGTGACTCGCGGCGCGTACGGTCGAGGCACGCACACATGCATACCACGCGATATACCTTTGTTTAAAGAAGAACTAGGTGCTGTTAAGACTGAGACGTAGGTCTGCCTAAGGATCCTCTCAATACTCGATAGCAATAACATAATAATTAACCATAATCATTCTGCTTTTATAATCTAAAAAAAAAAGAAAAACTTGAAGTCTATTTGTGAAGCCATCAATTATAACCAAATCTACGCGTAATAGGTGGGCGTGTCGCGGAGATATCGGCTCTAAATCTATAATTCAACGCGAGCTAAAAGAAAAATAAACGCTACGTTGTCTAGGATAATTAATATTATTGCAGGAAGCATCGCGAGTCTTTTTAAACATAAAAAGCACTCGGATCACGTTCGGATTGGCCTTGAGACGAGCCCACGGCACAAGGCGTTTATTATGTTCGCTTAAGGCCCATGTGTTAAGTGAGTACAAACTTGAGTCGGAAAACAAATTAACTGGCTTATGTGAAACCACTTACGCTATGCCATGGGTTTAACTGTACAAAAAAAAACAAGTTTTTTATTTCTAAACGTCTCTTCAGAGGTTATGGGCCCGTAACCTCTGTTTCAGTTAATTTAAACTCTTCCAATTACATTATAACGCTATTCTACTTGTATTCTGCCCCGAAGTCTTAATTAAACCCATTACGCTCTTTTGCTAAATGAAACGATCCTTTCACATAAAGTTTTCGCTTAATTTCATCCTTTCCAAAGCCCTTTAAAGACTCCTAGAGACGTCTGATCTTGAGAACCCATTAGGAATTAGCTCGGTTACTTTAGCCATCGTATAATCGTCTTTTTAGTTGCGCTTGTCTTATCGACTTCCTGCCGGCCTTTTTGATCTTAAACATGAACAATATATGCATTCAACATATTATTATTCCGAGGCCGCATCTGATATTATTTCAACCTTGTAAGGCTCAACAGCGACATTTGCCAATTCGTTTTAATTGTCTCAGAGGTTTTCTATTCTGATAAATTTCGTGTTACCAAGAAGCTCAAACACGTGTCTAAAAAGAAGTTAAACGATTTATAGCAGCGTCGTAACATCTCCTTAAGCGAGGCGCGACCGCGTCTGAGTCAGCTGGCGTCGAAGCGCGACTAGGGGGAGGCCTCGAAAGGGTATCTATCGTAACATTCGTAACTGGAAGTCCGCACAATTAACAGACCTATAGGTCTGGGAGCGTCTGGGAATGCGATACGACGTTCTCGTGGTTATTTTCTTCATAAGTAAAGTCGTAGATATTTACTTAATGAAAGGCGTCGCATTTACAATTTGAAGTAAATTTGGCGGATTTAAAATGTTCATAAACTTCCAAGTAGAAACGAAAGTATTTCCTGGTTGTAACCCTCATCTCCTACGGACTAAACCTGTTCATCTTAACAGGCCGTAATACTATTCTTGTAAACATGTTCTTTATAGACAACAATGAACATTAATAGCAGTTATGTTGTGTCATAGACTCTACAAACCACTATAGCAGTCTGCTTCACTCGTCTCGATTTTATTTGCTCTTGATCCCATCTTATGCGACGTTTATCTCCACAATGGCAACGTGCAGAACTGCTGGCGGCGCAAATATTTCTGAATCGACATCACAATGCAAGTGCTGGGCGATTGAAATCAATTGTTTTGGCTAGAGCTAGGTATTCAACACCTGATTTATGCTTGGCAGGTTTGTCATGGTTATTTCGCTGACTACCGGATGGTAATATAATTTGTTATGATATGCGGTCGGTAAGACTTTCTTATAGGGTCCATCCAGTAGGTATCCATATTGTTATCACTATTTTATCCGCTTGCAGTAGTATTCGAGCTGTTGTGGTCCGAAAAAATATTCCGTCTTAGGGTAAGCAAACCAATCATGTTACAGGTTTGGCATCTAATTGCAAATCATGACAATAGACCTCGGAACCCTTGTATCAGAAAGGTTGTATGCTTCCTTTACCGTCTTCGTTCCATAGAAACAATGTATTTGTTTAAAGTGTTCATCATTTGTACAAGTGCGGTCTCGTCGCAGACAGCGGCTTCCTTTCCCATGCTATTGCAGTCGGCACGGCTCGTTTACTCCGTTTTTAGGGCGTGATCGACGCAACAGCGCATGCCTGCATAAATTGCACCCGAATACCCCGAACCACTTTACAAAGCAACTAAACCCAAGTATTCATAAACTGTCTAGTCATGTATTGTAGTTATAGAACGGCCTTGTATTAATTTTTTGAATAAGGGACCCGTCGTTACGACGTCGACCAAACCTTCGCTCGGCGAGACAATGCTGCGTTTTTACATTTGCAAAGCTTAAAAAGTGCCGTGTCGCGTCATTTTACTTGCAAATCTGCGTGATTATGCATAGTGGAGTTGGCCGAAGATGTATTTACGTGTGCATTGTGTACGGTTACGCGTGTGGGCACGCACAAATGCAGTTCCCGCCGCGTCATGCGCTCCCCTCGCGGCGTTTCACGCGACGTCTGGTTTTGCCTTCAACAAAATGATCAATTGCAAACAATACTTCAGCCAAACATGCCGTTTAGGGACGCGGCACGCTTCACGATATTGCACGTTTAAAAATCAAATTCAAAGCTCTTTTATTGGTTTTTTTATTCATTTCAATTTGTGTTAATACCATGATAGCTATCAGTTTCGACTGTGACCCCCAATAAAGATATTATTGGATTGTATTTTACCGTCTGGCCACGTAGGTACTTGGCCGGCGATTCAGTTAAGTTCATTAAGCAGTCGAGCGGCGGACCGGCGACAATTCCGACCGGACTATGCATAATTTAGCCATTAATTCTCAAAATGACTCTTGGAAGTTCTGCGTTCAGCGTTCGCCAGACGGGGCTGGCCATCGTTATAATAATGTATGTGTCAGCTTTGAATGCAAGTTTGAGGACTACTAGAGCAATAAACCGAGCTGCGAGTTAAGTTCATAACATTTTGTTGGAACTGATTCCATATAACCGTCTAGAATACCTATGAGAATTCGCGATAGTTGGAAAGTAGCCTGGCCTTTAAAACGGCTCTCTCGCCGCGACCGGCAAGAGCATTACTCAAGCTGAAATGCACTCCGTCCGATACAGCCGACTCTTGGCTTAGCAACTCGTTTAAAAACAAACTTACAAATATTTTCTCGTCTGTACCGCGCAAAGATGGCAGCGGGAGAAAGTACGGGGTTCAGGGGCGCGATGCGAGTCTATTTACGTCCGCGGCGGGCGATCGTCGATGCAATTAAATTTGTAAACGAAGCTTTATGTTAGTCCGAGCTAAATATACATAAGACGGTACGCGACGTTGCCGTGCCGACGTGCCGAGCTGGAAAGGCCATCTGATCACATAAACCAAACGCTAGTTCGCCCGCAATTCGATTGTAATGTTGTCATCGATGTTACGTTTCCTGCGTAATTATACCCTTTCCCTGAGTCACATGCAAAATATGAACTAAATGCATACGATAATTTGATAGCTGACGAATGTCATTAAGACCGCAATGCTGTGTGGAAGCGGTAAGCAAAGTTCAGTAGTTCAACGAGCTCAAGAACCTATCGCGTTCGTTGTCGCTTTAATAAAGGTCAAATCGATTGTTACAGTAACTGTAAAGAGTAAAGAAACAGTGAAATAAATTTCAATTATCTCCGTTTTCGTTAATAAAGCGTAGTTTAAATCGCTTGGTACCAGGCGAGCAGAATGCTCCAGGGGCCTGTGGCGCGCAATATTTCATCAACAGGAGCTTGCTTTATGAGCTCTGTCTGACTTTCGACTTGAGGGAAATGTTTCTCCGTAATAAAACCTTTAAATTAAACTCTGTCACAGGCCGCTGGAGGAAAGCATGTGACAAATTAAATCTCAGAATGAGTGCGACTAATGTTTTGGATAAACGTTTTGTTGGCGCTTGAACTAGCTTTAATTAAATAGAGTAGGTTAGTGCTGTTTTATCAGTAGCTTTACTTATCTGCAGTTGGTTGTGATTGTGACGGTAGCTGCAAATTTATCGTCGTGTTGGCTGTCGACTGATACTGCCGCCGGTATTTCTGATTACTGCAGTGCATGTAACTCGCAGTATACATTTGTGATTTCTTTATTTTATTTCAATGTTAATGTTAACACGAACAAGTCATCAATTCGCTCATGGTCCATCATGAGACATGAAGTTGCGTTTTAATTTTAACGGCTTCTTGGATTCAACAAAAACTCGAGACGACATTTAATTATATGAACCATGTTGAAGAAATATAAACTAGTTACGTAGGTAAGTGGTATTATTACAACAAATAGTAGATACAGGACCCAACGACGATGTTAACCATTTTAGTGCATTGTCATAGGTAATAAATTTCAAACTGAACATCAAATGGCAAGCATGATAGTGACAATGACAATGACAAGGTTCTAAGTTTGCTAGTACATTTTTGTTAACTTCACATTGAAATACTAATTCCAATAGAACAGCATATATAGGTATCTAGGTAGGTATATATATAAATCAATTCAATAGACTATGGTTCCGTACTCAACATGGAACCCGTCTGTCTGTCCGTCTGCCCAGCGTTAGATACTCTTGGTACAAAGGTGTAAATTGGAATAGTTATACATTTTAATAACGCCGACAGGGTTGTTAAACAAAAACATGAAAAAAAAGGGGACAAGATAGAACATGTATTTTTTTACATTGTTACATCGAGTGAGGTTTCATTGGGTAGCTCTCAAAAATCATTATGTACCTAGATGTTATTATATTTTTTTAGATTTGGGGACTTTTTCAGAAATATTGAACTCGAAAAGTGTAATTTTCACTAGAGTTACAGCAAAAACTACACGTACTTAATAAAAATCGGAAATGAAAGGACCTATAACTAACTAGGCTAACTAGATTTGATTTTTTCCTGAGTTTCTGAGATATAGGCGGCTAAAATGTTTATACATACTAAATATAATTTAAGACAACGCACTACCTAAATAAATACCTATCTTTTTCCAATAGAAAATTAATTTATATTTGTTGTTTTTTGTGTTTGTACTGTTTGATAGTAACGGCTTCGAAACCCTATACTGAGCATGATCCGACATGCTCTTGTTCCGTTTTTTTTATATTTAAATGAAATCTGGCGCTAAGGATCTCTACAGTCTACACGATGTATTAAGTACCTACCCATTTAGGTATTACGGTAGTAAATGACGTGAAATTTTCATATCGGTGCTACTCGTGACATCGTTTGTGTTTCTCTCTTATCTTCACAACAAAGCAGTAAAATTGCGTAGCTCAAGTTTAATGGAAAATTGTAACCTTCTTAAAGCCATAAATCTAGCATTGTTACTGAATCGCACGCACTAACCATACTCAATAACAACTCTGTTGGGTACCTACGCACACGTTACGTGACTAAATGCACTCGGTGCACCGCACGCTGCGACGCAATAGAACCGTTTCATAGTTGCATCCTGAAAATACTGATAAAGTATACGGCCGCTTAAAATAGACTCGACACCGCGTGCTCTTTGTTAAAAATGCGTCGTGGTAGCAAACATTAAACCGAGTATGATAGGGAGGCCTGTGTCAGTCCTTTTGGAGATTTGAAACCGGGGAAGGGGTATGGTGGGTAACCTAGCGTCATGACATCTCTTAATTTTTTTTTCAGCAACAAGAGAGATATTGATTCTTTTATAAGTTAAATTAAGTAAGCGGCGTTGGTAATAATAAAAAATTGAGAAAATTCCACCAAAAATGAAAATCATCAATAACATCGTCAACATAACAGTCAAAGGGCGCTGCTAGGCGTCCATCCCAAGGATGTCCACGATGGTGGATTTTGTGCTTCTCGAATCCATAGGCTTCCCGCAATCTTCATCAGATCGTCTGTATACTTTGTGGAAGACTTACCAACCCTTCGCATTCCAGCATGAAATAAAATTTACTACCTTTATATTCATTTATTTATCTATATTTTTTAGGCCTTACGGCAAGTTCTTACTGTGAAGTTTTCATTTGAGTAGTCACTTATAGTCAACAATTGCATGCGCGATGCGAAACCGTTCCGAGGTCACGCCAATACTGTTTTGTTATCAACTATCGAAGTCGCGCTTCGCTACTTATTAAAATTAAGTGATGGGGCGCGTCTTACTGGATAAAAATGTCTATGTGCAGAATGGCCTGTGGATCTTTACTAATACACCTGCCACTTACATTTAGGTGCCTATATTCGTAATAAACAACTTATATCACATAGTACCTAGTGCCATAGTGCCTTAGTAGGTACATTTTATACAAATTAGCTATAAAAATGTGACAGATGTCCTGTTTTATCGCGCACTGAAGTGCTCAACTCGAGTTTCATTACACTAACTCTTGTGTTCTTCTAGATAAACTGGGTAGCATTAATTTAAAACAGCATTTGCATTTAATTTGCAGCGAGGTTATTAATAGTGTTATTATTCAGACTTGTTTATTGAAGCAAGCGTTCGGACATGAATAGGTTATAGGTGCGTCTAGAATGGCCAATTATTTACTTTTCAATATTTTGTTATGTGTTGTTAAAACTATTATAATTTAAGATTTGTTCTCGCAATCGAAGTGAAAAGTAGTGTTTAACTTGAGACTAAAAGCCATAATGTCGCGGGAACTTCATCCACCCTCGCTTTGCTCGGGTGGATAAATATCTCGTGTCCTTGTTGAACAATCTGCTATTACTGTTTTGACTCCATGTTACATAACATTGGCCCCATCCCTCACACGCCAGTTTACGTACCGTATATTTATCGTACAAAAGAATACAATATAGGATATTATATCGGATCAGATGTTGTGTATTATTCGATAATAAGAAGAGAATCCTTGAGAGTTTACTTACAGCTATTTCCCAAGTGATCAATCGGGTTTCACAATAGTTCAGCATTATTGTATTAGAATTATGACAAACGACGGGTGTGGAGTCACGTTTGATAACAAATAAAATAATGTCAATCGTTCATACGCTACCTTACCGCAATAACAATGGTTCAATTGTCTACCATATCATTTATAACTTCTAACCTCGCATTGAAATCATCAAACATTGTTTCATTATAATATATTCTGTTTTGACGTTTAAAAAATAATAAATAATTCTTATCAATGAGTTATGCCTTCAATATGCGCCTTATCAATTCCTGAGTGGTCTGCACTCCACAAAAAAATAGTCTTAGTCGTTTAAAAGTGGTACAACTACTATTTTGTAGACTCTTTAAATAAACTGTATCAGATTATTAATTACTCTAAAACAACGATTTTTAATACGGTCGGTCTACTGAAGTATTAATAATAAAAACTTTAATATCTGTATAACGAGCCTTCTATTTGCCAGATCTTTCCAGCGGGTCAATAAAATTATGATCTTGATGTTAATCGATGATACCTAATCTTGGATTAAAAATCTGTCACTTTCTGACCAATATGTAAGTGCGAGAGTGACCTTTGCTTTATCCTATAAAAGCGACTATAATACGGTCCGGAGGGCTAGCGCAAGAGGACCGCGACTTGTTTGTCGTTCGGATCTCCCTTTCTACCTGATCTGTAACGATAGAGACGCACTGAGCGACACGCAAGAAAACTTGTGCTGAGCTTAGCAGGCGTATTAAACACAAATAAACAATCGATGATGCGAGAAAAAAAACAGGTTTCTCAAAACAAAACCAATAAATTAAATTAAACAATAATGTCGATTCTCTTATGAAATCTGAACTAGACCCGACAGAAGCGCTTGCAATTGATTCCAATAATGTCCCGATCACGAGCTGACCCGGCTCTGAGCGCATTTCTCTGTGACATTTACCCGGATAAGATACAAACTAGAGATCTATAACTAATGGCTTCTGTGCCATTTGATAATATAAAGTTCAGTTACGCAAACGGATCGAAGTTATTCAATTGTTTTTTGTTAGTTTCTATTTGATTAACCTGCTAGTTTGAAGTCGACCGAAAACAGAATGAGATATTCGAAGCGATTGACGATAAGTGGGCTAGGTGGGCGGCTAATGGCAATTACAGCTTACTGATGCATGCAGATTGCGTATTGACTTGTTTATAGGTTTTTGTTCTTACTCGTAGCAGCATTTTTTTCTAAGAAACTTCCCGATGGACGAATTAAACTGATTAATGTCGGCGTAGGTACCTACGGACAGGTAAGCAACTACTAAAACAAGAGTAAAGTCAAGAAAATAATAAAGACGGTAGGCTTACAAATTACCCTCGCTTAGCCTCATTTAAGAATTGTGTTTCGGGTAGTTGATATTAAAAACAATAAAACGCGTGGGTAGTTTGAAAATATACCCTCCGTTTTAGTCTTCTCTTGATTACGGCCGTTGCAATATGGCCGGACCCTCGAGGTAAATAAATATAGTGTTTGCTCACAAAATACATGTGTCAAAAGAGTTATCAAGTTAACCTAAAAATGTGAACATGCTTCTCAATTTGCACACAAGAAAAGCACCGTTATTTTTAATTTAAAACGTGTCTAATTTAATCTGTTTAATGGCGTCTAGCAATTTCCGGTAATATCTTGTAACAATGTGAATATCTATCATTATGTATAACAAACAGGTTTGTCCTCATCTCCGAGGATAATCGCTATGAATTTTAAATTATCTTGCATGACAACTTGCGTTTTCTTCCTTTTTGCTCAGTGCGTCTCTTTCCTTTTAGACTAGTTTGAGAGGGGCAAGTTGAACAACAAACAAGCTAATTTATCGGCTATGTTGCGCTTCGTTACATAAATGGTCGCACATAAGTTCTAGTCAACATGGTAATGTATAGTTATTATGTTACCGGAGGCAAAATGAAGGTATTTATTTTATTATGTGTTATGTTATGACATTTAATACTTCTAATATTTCATTGTTACTGTTTGCTTTAAAATTTACTACTGTATTTCTGTATTCTGTACCAGTATAATATTTTCTATTTTCATCTCTTGGCAAGATCTGCATGCACAATCATTGTCGTTCAATGTATACATGCAAAAGTTCCCTTCCTGGACTGGTATTATTGTCTACACAAATAGTTAAGTTAGTGGTGGTACCACCATCTTATCCATTAACCACCTGCCAAGCAACAGTGTTCGCATTGTTGTGTTCCGGTGTGGGGATAAGACTACCGGTGAAATTTAGCATAGAGACATTCCATCTTAGTCCTCAGGGTTGGCAACGCATTTGAGGTCTTAGGATTATAGTCTTGAGAATTAAAATGTCTATGGGTCTCATGGCCTGAGTGCTCGTGTGCCTTCTCCTTAACTTTCCAAACTTTCCATTTCTAAAATAAAAGTTCAAAGCATCAAGACATAACACTTCTAATGACGACAAGTTGAATTGGCCTCTTTGGGAGTGACACTGCCTCCGAAACCAGCGGCCCTGGGTTCAAATCCCGGTAAGGGCAAATATTTGTGTGATGAGCGCGAATATTTGTTTCGGAGTCTTGGTTGTATTCTATATATTAAAGTATGTATTTCTCTATTTAAGTATGGTTATTGTTGTATAGAACTAGGTCAATTTGTAAGATTGTCCCCTGATATTTTTTTTATTTTAATGGTGCTTCTAGTAAAGATTGGAAAGATAGAAATGAAGTGTATCGAAGTTGGCATGGTCGATAGATAGAGGTATAGATGGCTCGCCACGGTCGATTGGGTCGACCGGGCTTTACATACAATGTAGATAGCTTGGCGCGCCCCCATACAATCCAACTAATTGCCTAATTATTTTTATGACCCGTTTGTTGGTGTTCCTTAAATAACGAACGTAATTCGCGTTGGAATTTTATACTTGGTAGGTCGTCCAAATTTTTATAAGAAGCTACAGTCGTTGGAGTTTAAATTATTGAAGCATTGCTATTTTTAACCCGACGCAAAAAGAAGGGTGTTATAAGTTTGATGTGAGAAGTGCAAGTGTGTTTGTGTGCGTCTGTCTGTATTATATTTCTTAAACGGCTCAACAAATTTTCATTAAGTTTTGCAAAGAACCATCCTGATTAATAGTTATATTAAAAAAAAACTAGCGTCTAAATACGTTCATCAGTTTGGGAGCTACGATGCCACAAACAGACCCTCAGATGGAGAAGTTTAAAGAGCATGCAAAAAATAAATATAGAAATTTAAAAAACTCCCGATTCAAAACGGTCTGTAAACTACCTCTAAAAAGTAAAAAATAACAAGTAGTGGCCCTATAAGTTTAATTATTAGTAGGTATTAATATTTTGATTCAAGCGTCGTCGCGTAGGAGTAAGGGCTGATTGTTTGATAAGTAGGTAGTTAACTGAACACTGACACTAACTAAACTGACACGGCGGGGGACCGCTAAGTAAATGAAATAATATAAAATAATCCAGCTACTTACTTTTTAGAGGTTTTTTTACAGACCGTTTTTATAATAGCAATGACATAGGTAAGTGTTATTCTTTTAATTAACTTGTTGGACGCTCTGGAGGGCTAGCACAAGTGGTCCGCGACTTGTTTGTCGCTCGGATCTCCCTTTCCGTCTAGTCTGTAACGATAGAGACGCACTGAGCGACGAGCGAGAAAATACAACTTGTGCTACCCGTGCTGGACATCGATCATAACTTGATCCTTTTGGCCATATTTACGCGGCACTCTAATGTTAAAATAAAATGTTTAAAAAATAAAAATAAAAAAACTCGAAATAATCTAAATCTCTTCAAATGCTAATAGGTAGGTCAGTCAAACTGAAGAGGGCTAAAAAATTTTCGGGACTCCGACTTCGGTTTGACTGACCTATTAGCATTTGAAAAGAAGTTATTTTTGGGGTTTTTGGAGGCGGCATTTTTATTTTTTAAACATTTTCTTTATTTTATACTTTTTAGTAATCATAATTCCAATGAACCCTCACTTCTCAATGAATAAGAACCACAGGATATTTCACGCTCGCCGCAAGCAACGCAGCGGGAAAATCATAGTATATAATTATATTTAAACCATTCAAATGTGCTTCGTCATAGTCGCTCAACTGTCTAAATCGAGATATCTTATCGCCATCCTTGAAAGAGGTACCATTGAGGAGTTCCGGTGGCCATCAGTGGGCTTCATCATCAGTTTCACTTAACGAAATTATAGTTTCTGCATGCAAATGTTGGACTTATTACTGAAAATACCAAAATCGCTATAAGGAAACCGAATAAGTAATATTTCCTAAATAAATAAGTAATATTTGAGGAGTTCTCTCAATTGCTCACGGAGGCCCACATCAGAAACCAACTTGGTGACAATGGGACCACCTCGGGAGTAACCCTGTCAAACAAAAAGAGTTTTCAAAATCGATCCACAAAAAACATACGTGGAATTGATAACCTCCTCCCTTTTGAAGTCGTTTAAAAAGTGCCTAGGTATGTGTGATATAAGAAGTCCACGCATTTTAATTGAAAGCCATTAACGGGCAAAAGGTTGGCGAAACATGATCTTTTTCCCGAAAATTATTGCTAGGTACCTACTTTACCTACCTACCCTATGTACCTATTAAATGTTTTTTGTTTCTCGTCTACTTTCCTATTGTATAGGTAGTAATATACACATACTTGATGTAAATTACATATTTTAAGGTCTAAATAAAACATGAGCATTAATTTTCTCTTTCAACCTTGGACTTCGTAATTCTATTCCTAACATATTAGCAAGCCAAATGTAGAACTCTAACCTGAAAAGAATTTAAATTATTTTCCGCACCATTTAAACATCCATTGCTCTCTCAAAGAACTTTTGGGAACACAAATATGTACCGAACTCTATTCGAGGTACTTTTGGAATCCAAATAGGTATATTTTCGAATTCCATGCGGCTCACTTTTGGGGCCCCAAGTATGCTGATGAATATAAAGTTGAGATCAATCCATTGACCGACTCAATTAAGTCAAAGGAATTTATTCGAAACATATTTTATTGGAGAGGCTTACGCGGTTTTCGAATTCTTGATTTTTCCGTAATTAGATCGGTAAATTTTGAACGAGAACATTTATTTTCAATTCAATGCGTAGCCTACCTAAGGTTGATTAAAAATCATTATAGGTATAAATTTAAATTATTAAAACCTTATATGTAGTCTGTCAATTGAACTGGCAAAAGATGTAAACAAAACCAAACGATTCAATTCACCTGATTACTCGATAATCACGTAATTTGAAGATCAAGTGAGGTCTTTGCAATGATTATACACTAGATCATTATTTTCATAGGTAGGTATAAATAACTCGCTTGGAGAATATTTTAGGTTATTGTGTCTAACAGTACTAATTTGTTTACATCTTTTGCAAGTTCAATTGACACAGGTACCTACTTTAACAGGTGTCCATTACGTTCAGTTAAATCCAGTTAATAAATCTTTATCTACTTATATCTTATCTGATCCTTATAAATCATCGCAAGTACATACTTATGTAAGAAATACGAGCAGGACCATTAATTTATAAATTTCAAGGCCATGTTAAGTCGCAATTTTCCTTTAGACCAAAAACAACGCCCGTAACATCACGTTGTTTTTGTTTTCGGAAACCAAGATACGTAATTCCGAAGGCGAAACGGCGGTACTTTTTTGGACGAAATCGTGAGCGAAATAACCGAGCGATTGTGTAATAGAATTTAGTGAGCCCATTGTGCGGCGGAGGCCAAGGTTAGCTTTGTTTACTCTGCTATATTCGATACCTTATTATTTACTTACTATGTTGCTGATTTCCACTGCAGTATTTTCACCCGATCATACCACGAGCGTGGTTTATTATTATTACATTATCATAATTATTTTATCCTCTCGACTTTTCTAAACTTGATCTTTGATACTCTGTTTTTAATTCGCAATATATATTGTAGTAAGTTATTTATATCGCGACCAACTTATATCACAAAACGCAATTATTTAACAGAATTTTAATCACTTGTTTATTTCTTGAGGCCACAGTAAAATATTCGCACAGTATCAACAGTTGAAATGGTTTTATGATTCCTAAATGTATAGATGACTCACTCATCACCAAAAAAATGTTTGCCATTAGGTGTTTGCGGCCTTATGCAATGTGTAAATTGTTTTAAACGTCCATAAAACTCATTACCCTTCAACATTCTGTTGTAAAGCACGATTACGATCTCGTTTTTTACGATTTACATATTAGCGCAGTGTTATTGCGGCTCCGTGATAATTAAAGTGCTATGTATGTAAGTATACATCACGCTATTTAACATGCACATGTTTGTGAATGATTTGTCAGTGTACAAAAGCAAGTAACGCCCACACTTTAAAATGTCGCTCGGTAAGAAGGTAATGGGGTTTATTCAAAACAGGTTGAATTATTCAAATGTACTAAACATGTATCGTTAAAACAGCGCGTCATCTGTACATTTAAAATATGTTAAAAATATGGAAACACTTGTTGAAAGTTTTTGACACGACAAAAAAAGAGTCAATAGTTAATTATTCTTCATATGAAATGAAACAAATGTTTAAAAATTATGACAAGTTAGAATTTTATTATAAAGTAGTTTGGCTAGTTCCATTCATTAGGCGCACGTAAACACGCTGCGCATTATAACGAGCATATTATTTTAAGATTGGGTGTAGTCAAACGCACCTTTAGCGGGTTTTATTTATTATGTAACATGACATGCCGTGCACCATAAAAAATGAAAAACGATATATTTTGACGAGGATGTGCATGCGCAACTTCTTTCCTGTCGTTTTCAATCTCCATAAATAAAAATAAGAAAATGATACACTAAGTAAACATAGATTGACAGAATCTAATAAGATAAAAGATTTTTTAAAATTAAATCTCCGTGTAGTTTAAACAGTTTTCTAGGGGAAATCGAAACATTTTTGCTCGTACTTACATTAAAGGGTGAAATTGAATAGATCAGGTTCGCCATGCGACCGCGGCGTGGGTCGCCTCATGAATGAGAAAGTCCGGACCGGTTCCTCACTCCCACTGAGTGTCTACTTTCAAATCACAATAGATGCGTGCATTATTTTTAGTACCAGGCAATTTCGTTGCAACGCTGCAGCGGCTCTACGCCTTTACAGAATTAGTAGGTATTTTTTGTGACAGATTAATTACTGCATGCGAGAATAAATGTGAACGAAATTTGAATATTTTTATTACAATCTTCATCAATGCCAGACAGCCTAAATGGAGTAGTTGAAAAATATTCTGCTCAGCTGAAGCATTTAATTGCAGCGTGAACATAGACACTTTGAGGTCGAGCGCTATTTAACACAATAATAAAACTAATAGGCCTGTTCACTTTTTAAACTTGACCTTAGGATTTTAGCTATATAATATTGTTTTCGTAATATTTAGTATTTACGGCCCGTTCGGCCATGTAACGTGTGTTTGCAGAACGCAAATGTTTTAAGACTTCTCCAAACAGACGAACAATCTTGCACACTGATGCAAACAGCTTTTAGCGCTTAAGAAACGACACTGAATAAAACTGAGTAATATATGGCTGTGCAAATCAAAAGAAACTTTAAGTGGTTGGCGTTTACGCTGTTCTGATGAATAGTGCCATGTTGTGCATTTAATGGCAATTATAAGAACCGCGGAAGCGCCAGCTGTCGTAAGGTTGCTTTCAATCTGAACGGACACACATTAAACCGCACCTCATATGTACGAGTATCTGTATAGGTCCTAAGTAAACATGAGTCTATCAAGGCGCGCCCGCGCAACACCGTTTAACGCGACGGTCGAGTGCACACAATCGAACGCGATGAGTAACAATATTTAGCGTCACGTCTGTAAATAGGTATAATCGTTCTTTTTGTTGGATTCCAGTTGTTTAAAGGGCGCTTGCACTTGTTTGAGGCGAGACGTGCTCAACATTTTAATTTATTTCCGTAATCTCAAACTTGATGGTTTGGTAAAGGTGGTTCAGACTTGAAAACAGCATCTAGGACTATTCAGGATTCTATTGTATACTTCCTTTGAATCTTATTACTTGTAAAGGAAGTATGTCGAGTCCGATAGTCCAGTAGTATTTAATCTTTTTATGATTAAATAGGAATCTTAACTCCGGGTAAAATTATAAATAGGTGATATTTTTCCTAGATATAAAGGTTTAAGATTATTATATTACGTAACATTAACTTTTCAAACTACGATAATCTTACTTCAATATTAGGTTCTTATTCAGTGTCCATGAAATTAATTCATTTATTTAAAGTTACCTACTTCCGTACTGTTTATCGTTTGACTGTGACGAGGCGCGTAGGTACGCCGCGCCGTCCGTACTTCTGATATAAAATCGCTTCGACAAAAACATCGTTATTTTTATTCAAGGCCAAGACCGCCATGTTGCATTCGCTTTGCAAATATAAAACGCTTTCCGTGTCTAAAACGGCGGTTTGACAATCTTCGTTGTAAAAAAGTTCTTTTATTTCTTTTTTTATTGTCTATGGGATTAATGGTAGGTATGCAAAAAAAAACTAGAGTAGATAAGCTAAACAAAATGCATAAAAGTAAATTGCAGAATTAATAATAGGTATTAACTTCAGTTTTACTTTGCCTGCATAGTTATCGTCAAGTCAATTTAATATTATATACTTATGTAATTTCGATGACTAAGTATACTTAATTAATAATATGGTTCCATCGAAATACTTTGATGATGGATACAGAAGGTCATAGGAAATCCTCAATGGAACTCCTCAGTGGTAGAATCGTCGAGTTTCTACTAATTTCACTCGTTTTTTAAAAGATTTTTTTTTATTGACGTAAAAATATAGTTGTACTACTGGGCAAAGCTTAGATACATCTAATAGGTACCTTCTGATCAGCCCTACAGGATGTTTTTCTTGACATTGTAACAGTCATGTTTGTGGGAGCTTCTTTAGGATGGTGCGAACAACACACAGTAAAAGTACGAGTACCCGTTTACCAACGACATACCAAAGTAATCAAAACAATACACAATTTTCTGTAACTATGACGCATCATGAGGAAAGCCTCAGAACGAGCCGACACGCGCGAGCAACAAAAAAACGATTAAATAACAACGATTAAGATCGTGTTACCAGTAGGTAACTAGGGCGACGGTTAGTCATCGTTTTTTTACGAAAACAAAACGCAAGGTCACCTGTCTGGTGTGAACAACGCACTTCCGGTGTCGGTAGTGACTACGATCACGTCACACAATGCCTTACAGCACCTCTTTTCAACATTAAACAAGCACTCTAAATTCGAATATACTTCTAAAGATAAAAGCAAGTGACCGTCGTTTGTTTTCGTAAATTTCTTAAGGGGCCGTGTGGTCAGACGATGGTTGCACAGTGGTAAGGCACTGGTTCCACCGCCGATGATGAGTGAGAAGCGAGCAGAGCCAGCGGTCATTAATATACTGATGTACCAAAAATCGAAGTCAAGCCGGAAGTAGGTTATTGGGCAGCTCATAAGCTATCGATTTAACCCCCGTATGTTCAGCGATTTTTTGTACTTTCGAAGATATTGATCATTTTAATCGGAATTATTGTAATTTTTCCCTATGTCCATGTTTTGAAAAACCCTCAAGTTCATTTATTACGAGTATTTCAATATTTATTCAGTGGATTCTCAAATCGGTAGAATCATTATAAACTTAAGATGTTTTTAAGGAAATTTGCCAATTTTTTTTGTGTCAATTTTTATGCAATCACACAAAGTTACTTTCTCCATACTAAGTGAACCCTAGTTCCCCTTTCATCTAGTATGGAAAGACAAACTATGTGTAATTACAGCTTTAAAAACACCCTAAGTTCATAAGACATATAAGAGTTTTTCGTTACATGGATATAAAGAAACATTACAATAATTCCGACTAAAATGATCAATATCTCAAAAGAAAGTACTAAAAATCGCTGCACATACATGGGGGTTAAATCTATAGCATATGAGCTGCCCTATTTCCGTATTGACGTAATTTTTTGGGACACCCTGTATGCGTCTCTATTGTTTAAACGGGATCTATTATCTTTTTTTGGAGAGAGAGTTCTCACCGGCAGTCATTGCAGCGATCAAATACCTATTAAAGCATGTCTGTCTTTTACCTAACGGGATTTATATCTTTTGTACGTTTCTTGAGCAAGAAAATGGTAGATAGCTATCGCTTCCTTGCCCTCGGTGGGATTAGTGCCTAACTAAAGCTAGAACAAAATTGACGTCGGTACACACCCCACATCCATACAGAACATTCATTAGCAAAAGTAGCTAAGCAACCGAAGGGTTCAAAGTGATCTGCACTCGACTCTATTGTCAAGAGAATAGTCGTTTCTAGATCATTTTGAGCATGTTATTCTGCTTAGCTACTTTTGATGCTGTCTGTACAATACACCGTCGAAATTTGGCTATAGCATCCACAAGGTGTTTAAATAAAAACACTTAAACACGTACACACTTATCAGGTATAAATGTATAGTAAAATTTTGATCAATTGAAAGACTTCTCACGATTTATTCTTATTTGACATTAGTAGGCAAAACAGGCATTGGTTTCAGGGCTGCGCTGTGGTTTCTTTTGTTTATTTTATTTTTTTAATTCTTAGTCATTATTGCATTGTATTATTCAGGTTGAGTTCAAGTTCAGTATGTTTATAATATAGGAGTGTTTATAAAATAATGACTTATAAATTTCTTTATAAATTAAAGTCAGAAACACGATGTCTGTATTAAGGCGAACTTGTCACTTACAGGGATCTCTTACAGTTATAGTTAATTTTACGTATACAAAAGGGTATCAAGGACTGCGGAGGCAAAGGCAGTAAACGCAGTTAAAAATACATTGTAGGTTTAGTTACGATACGAGTAGCTATAACAATAAAAAATACATTTCTTTAAAAGCATTGAAAGCTTCAAATTTCTCTTAACGATAATAATACTTATAATTATTTATATTAAATGCCAAAGCTCTTAACAACATATCATTTATAACAATAGAGCAGCTATACAATTTGATTGAGGCATGCCTACTTAGAATTTGAACCCAGAAGAAAGAAAAGAATACTTTAATTCCCAAACACTTCAAAGACTAGACAAGACCGAACTTATGCAAGACGCCACTTTTAGATACGATTAAAACAGACTTCAAAAACGGTTTTAATTTCCCTAATTCTCTCTTACTTATTCTGAATCGTTTATAAAATGTCAAATTAGAACCTTCGTACGCAAAAATTCTACACAAATATAGTCACTGGAAATACGTATCATGTTCACAATAAAAAAAAATACTCGTAAACTGACACTGTTATAGCACAGGCGGGTTTTTTATCTCTGCTTGCATGTAAACAATGCGGTGTTGACACGTCCGAGATACCGGCTATCTGTGGCCTTGGCAATGAAAAACAAGTTTTTTTTTCTAGACCTTGACGTTATTTTAGTTTTGCACGGCGCCATAGCTACAAAAAAACTTGGTGATTTAGGTCTCCATTTACTCTGATTAAACTTGTTTTTGCTTTATGTAAATGCTATGTTTGCGTGTTTTCCGTGCATCGGTGTTTTGGGAGGTAAAATATATTAACTAATATAACATTTTAATCTAGATAGTGAAGTCTTGGTAGGCCTATAGAATGACGAAGACGCACGTCTACGCGACTACGCGATTGTATTAGGAAGACTCAAAAAGGTACCCTTATCCGCAATAAAAAATGACGCCCACAAGTCACGGTGTTTGCGTGAGATTGTCAGGTGCGATAGTCCTATAGTACAGTCGTGGAATTTGACAGGTAAATTTTCCTCGTGTCATTATCATTAGTCGTGTCACGTCGGGAAATGTTTAACGGGGCTAATTTACTTCTTATGTTATGTTGAACTGCTTAACAATCAATTTCCATGACTGCACATAATGTACACATATTTACTTACATACACGAACGCTAAAACGATTTAGCTATTTTGGTCTGAATATGCATATACGTATTTAAAACAACTTCGTATTTAAAGCTGATCTCGAATTGGAACCTAATGCAACTCGGTAAATTGGTGTGGCTTGATCACTAGCAATTAATAGTGAACCTTTTAACCGATTGGTATAGTATTTGGCAGTTGAGTGTAATACAGCGGCAACATTTAAAACAGTTGGTTTTAGAATCATTACTACATTTGAAAATAATTGCTCTGACTTTGTTGTTTTATCGAAAATATTCTTAGCGAATTTTATGACTTTTAGTTATTTACAAAACAAAGTAGCGCGTAACATAGTTGTAATTCTAGAAAATTATCACTATAGTGCTAAGTTTGCAGCATTGTGAGAACTTTCAATGCCGGAAATACGCTTTGCCTGTCCCAATTACATACGATCCCTAGTTGGTGGCATTAAACGTGATAAGTATTTAGCGGGTGCACGATAGCTGGTCGTAAACACAGCTAGTCTGTGGACTGCGTGTCCGCTGCAAATCCTAGTAATTTAATTAAGCTCTTGTACCTACTACGTCAATACTAGCGTTAATATTGTCAGGCTAGGGCGACAAACAATCCATCATTTAATACGTTTAATATCATTACTATTAATTCTCCTTTATGTACTTGAAATGTATCCGATTTTTAGTTTTCGGCGCTGAATACGCGCCGTTGGTATTAAAGAGATATTACAACGACTGGCGGTTGCGTAAACAACAGCCAAAAAAACGTTCTATAACTTTTTCAAGCGAATAATGGTTCACGCAACGAATATTTTACTTTGGGAACAACAAATATTAAATTGGACGCCAAAAGTAATTGAGAACGAAAATAGCTCGACGGCCGTCACACCCCCTTCGGTTTTATAGCCGTTTTGTTTTAAACCCGGACTTTTGTCTGCCTAGTCCAAAATAATTTAAAAGTAGAAAAGTGCAAAAGTTAATATTAAACAAAAAATCTTAATCTAATCTGTCTATCCCATTTAGTGTGTATAGGTATCCGCTTTATCTTAAAATGACAATTCTTGCCGGCCATAATCTAGTTTGTCAATAGTCTTGCTTCTTTGGGATATGCTGTTACTTGGAACCCAGACAGTTGTAAATATGGTCCACCAATTTAAATGGTTTTGTCAGAACAAAAATAACGAAATTGCTTTGTTCTTGTTGCAGAGCTGGTGCTGGTGCCAACGGTATCTTCTCCAGAAGACTCGACTTTTCTACCTTCAACCATCTGCCGAAGCACAAAGTCAACTCGTATCAGATCAAGGTAAGTCCAGACGGCTTTTTTGTTGGAGAATTCGCGAGCAAAAACCAAATGCACCGATCACGAATCGACGTTGCGTCATCGCACAAAAACGCTGATGTTATCTAATAATGTAAATATCTTAGGTTAATAAACACCGAGTATAGATAGATAGATAAAAAGCAGCTATGTATAATGCAGACAGTGTGGATTAATGTACGTATATACAGAAACGTTTTGTGATTTCGGCAATGTACATTCTAAAAAGGCCTTAATTTAAGCAGGTCCGTTGGTCGCAGAGGTGTGTGGGAATAAAATATTTTCATTGCTGAAAAGGTTTGCAGAGGTGAAAGTTTGCTTTTGTTGTCGGCGCCATAAAAACACTGGCTGACACTTTTCGCGATAAAATGCTGTCAGAGGGAGGCGAGGGACGTCCTGCCGAATAAATGCAACTTCTCTGTAATTTTATCACGCTACAGTTGAAACAGAATTTTTAGCGTATTTGCAATGTAGTTTTTGTAGTGGATAAGCCAGATACTTATTTTGATACTGATACCTACAGGGATAAGCCTCAGCCTATATTTTAAATAATGTTTGAATGATGAGCCTTGCAAAAATATCTGACCCTTGATTCAAATCCTAACAACACATGTGAAGTGGTTATAGGGGGTGCACTTTGTAGTGTAAGGCTATTTTCAGATATTAAGGTGTTCTAAGTCGTATATTTATGCTGGAATAACCCCACAAAACAGTCTCGTGAAATCATCACTAGTGCGTGTCAGAAATGCCCAAATCCCTCTTTCTTGAAATCTACCCTCCCAATTTTCTTACTTACAGGCAGGCAAGGCAGCTCCAATGTTTCGGGTTCAATTGATCAGTGGTGATTTTCAACGGGATCCCCTTGTAACGCATAAAATAGTTTTGGGCTGAGTTAGCAGTACTTATTAAATTGTGTAGACTAAGTAAGGTTAATAGGTTACTTATTAATAAAAATTTAAATAAAACCGTTACTATTGTAAAATCCCTTTTAGGCCAAACGATTTTATGCGAAAAGATACATTACGCGAAATAAAAATCCATTCAATAGGGAACCATTTTAAACATGTACATAATTTCATTGCCAGTCCCTTATTTAAAATAATGTGATTTTTCTATTAATTCAATGCTCTGGGATAAATTTTGCAATTGTCCGCCGTCATGTGTTTGCTTGTTATGCAGTACTGGTATCTAATCTCCTCAGGCCTTGAGCCAGTTGTATGTCAAGCGACGGTCATTCCCCCGGCGGGCCGTCTATTTATACCAAGAGTTTATTTATTGTTTATTCCAGCGGTGGTTGTTTACTAACGACGATTGAATAATTGTTAAAAGCACAATTTGTTCAATAGACGCTCGCTTGAACTCTAAGAGGAACAAATTGTTTTAGATAAGTTCGCGTGAGGGAAGATTTTGTCTGAGATTAGGGATAACGAGCCAGTTTGTTCCTACATTACTCTTATTTTTTTGGTATATTCGACGGGAGCATGCATTTTACAAGGACGAATGGTGAGGTTGAGCATCTCTTACGCATTATGTTCAGCAGTAGGTAATAGTGATTCAAACCAGATTTAACAATTTGCCTGTTTTCCTTTAGGCACAGACAAAAACTGAGTTAGCAGCATAAGATATAGTTGAAAAGAATGCAGTTCTTTAAAGACGACTTTATTCCAAAGTTTAAAAACAACCTGCTTTAACGGAGTTACCGGTCGCTTCGACAATATATTTGATGTAATCAGGTTCATCAAAGATTTGGTTAATTACATTAGATACTGTGATTACTATGATTAGAGCGACCATTATTAACGTGTCTACGCTCTTTCATAACTAGATTATGATCAGCAATAAACTGCTCGCCCAGAGCTTGCCTATAAAGCTTAATTTATTTAACGCCGGTATTTGCTTCAATTTAGGTTGCATTTTAACGACTTCCATCGGCAGTGATTCGTGTCGCGCACGCCGCCATTGTACCAGTGGATCCGATCGTGCACGCGAGATAATTTAAAACATTTTCTTCACTTATCTACCGCGTAAATAACACCGCGGTATTGTCTTGTAGTTGTAGCCGCCTCGTTTCGCTCGGCGTCGCGTGACTACACCCCGTTTCCACTACACCAGGGAATACTTCATAATTCTCAGCGTCACATATTACCTATTACTGTAATGTGGTCTCCAATTTAATAGGACTATATGTTACACTTAAACAAGTCTGCGCGATCTTACGATTTCTCGAAACTAATTTGTGACCGTACGATACGAGTCTCTATAAGGGGTAATAAAATCTAGTTCGTTACAGTTACGCCGTGAAATAAATATCTCTCGACGTCTTCCTGCGTTCCTACTGGTGCTTCTAATAACTAGAAGAGATAGTAAGCTGCTAGTTGATTGATACCACGCAGCACGTTCTCGCGGCAGCATCATTAAGCCGCGACCACTTCTTCTATTTATGGCTGCGCGCTGTCTACCAGCATATTGATTGCGCGGACCGGCCGCCATGTCGAAGCTCGTAAAGCCTTAAGCCAGGCTTATGAATTTATCAGGTTTGCAATTTTCACATCGGCCGTGCACACATTGCACGTGGTATCTCGTCGCGATCGAGTCAAAAACTAGCCCGACCGCATCGTAAAATGTTTGAAGGTTACGCGACTTGACAGGAACTTGAGGCTTTGCAGTAAAAACACTGGGATGGTGGGTGATTTAGTAATTACCGCAAATGCCGTACTTTTGTTTTCTTAGGTTCTTGCCAAGGTTTTAGATGCCTATAGCTCTGCCATTGTTTGAGCTGGTAAGCGCGCTCTATTCAATTCTGGTATAAAAAAATCTGCCATGAAAGCTGAAAGCTCGGATTTTAAGTTGCATTTTAGGAGTTCCTTTTTCCCATAATCTGCCGAGCAAACTTTTGACAGGCAGACAGGAGTGGCCGGCCCGGGTTCCATTGTCTGCCATTAAATTCGTCTGCATTTAAAAGGAATTAAACTGCGTCATTCGGAGCACGCAGTGGGGCTATTCTCTACATAGTATCTACAGGCAAGTTTGACACTCGATCGAACTGATCTTACCTGACCCCTGACAGGGCTCAACCAAAAAAAAATTTTAACTTTACCGTGTTCTTTTGTTTACTTTACATAGGTAACGGTTATAGTGTGAAAAAGATCATAATTTTCACATCTCGCATTGTTTTCGATGCTAAAGGATTCGACGCTAAAATCGCCGCAACTTTTAAAAAGGGCGTAGGTATCTAACGAAGGATAATGGAACATTATGATTGCCGTGAATTAAAATGTACAAGGTAAAACTAATCTCTCTATCTTCAACATACGTACGTTTGATCGCGTAGCGTAGCTTGGTTTGTCGGTGCCCTAATCCAATAAAATAATGTAGATGCAAACGTAGCTAACCAGTGTCAACTTAAGCTGGGTCGATCGAGCTAATTTACAATTCGGTGCGTAAGAGAATATACCTCCCATAGGTCGAGACGAGGCGCGGTCGCGTATGAAGCGGTAACTGAATCTGCCTGCAACCAGACACCGCGCTCAAGGCTTCCCCATGTGGATTAGCAATGTTTATTTTTTAAAACATTGAGCACCGTTCGCACTGATTTCAATACCAAACGGACTTCATATGGTGTTGATGGCACCAGACTATTCTTGGAAATTCCACGGGAACCCGCAAACTGGGTGCTTGCGAAACTTCTGCTTATTGATATGGGGGTAAATCATTCTGATGCTTCTTATTCTGATTTTATAATGCGTGTCTGCTGTTAAAAATACAGCTATTCTTGTACTAATTGTTTTTGCAAGCAGTGACGTTCATCAGAGCGAGTTCTTAATTGTGTTTCTGGGTACCAACTGGTACTAATCCCCTTTAAATGTTAAATCAACATATTTATTTTTCTTCCTTCTTTTATTAATTAACAGAAGGAATTTCTGATTGAATAAAGAAATATAATTGTGGTTAACCGCGTGACGTTAGTAAAGTAATTGAATCATTTACTCCTAAATTAATTTTACTAACGATTATTTATTAAATGAGTCATAAATATTCATGCCACAAAGCTAATGCCGCGTTGAAAAATATTGATGGACGATGCCGTCACTTTGGTACTGTGAAATGCATCGATACCACATCTGTTTTCTCAACAGACCGTACAAGGTATAAAACGAGAAAGTAGTCGTGTATTAGATACAATAGGGCTGGATGGCTGGGTCTTACATGGCAACTTTCCTTCCCGCAAAAACTTGCCGATCAGCAATACCACACATAACTTCTTACCACAAGCCTTATCGCTCGTGTCGTAACCACACATCGGTGGTAACGGCAACTACTTCATTACGAAGATGTCTGATAAATGATTCCATCCAGCCCTTAAATCCCAAGTCATTTACAAACGTAGTGCCATGACGAAACAGCAGCTCGGACGCTGGTTTCGTCGGGCTATGTCTAACTTTCGACACCGACCAGGCACTTTCGGCCATATAAAGGCAAACCGCCGTGCGAACTTTATCCAGTAAACTTGCAAAACCATTTCGTGTGCCTCCGATCAACTTTTTATAATGTTATCGCAAGTATCCACTTGCAGGACATCGCCCTATAAGGAAGGGAGTCCGAAGCGGGTTTTTGTGGTCGTATCGCAAGCAGCGTCCATTCGATGTCGATCTGATAACGCGCTTGTTTGCGTATCGTTCGCTCCCGCAACAGCGATGAGAAACTTTTACGAGTCGCAAACTATCGTAAAACCTCAGTTAGTTACGACTGAAATTCGAAACTATTATGACTTGAGAAAGCTGAGAGTTCGCTTTAAATAACCCGAGTAAGAACAAAATAAACTTGCTTATGTTGTTATTATGGAAAGTTAATTATGATGTAGGTTTATTATAATATGGATGCACAGCATAATGCGAGGTGGATCGACCCACGCTCGTCGCTTCGCGCCCACACGCGCCTGCGCGCGGGCAACCGCGCTCAATAAAGTATGAAATACTCGCATCGCAACTGCACTTCGATTCCCTCCTGCATCATGATGTTAGAACGAAAACATTCGTACAATAACAAATAGAAATAAAAGAACTGCGTATGTTCACATGATTTCACATTACGCGTCGTCCGATCCAAGCTTGAATGCACGCTAAGGCGCATAAGTAGGTACCTATGTAGTTAAAGTTAAAACAAGAACTATTAAAAATATTGATTACGTCGCGTCGGCGACTTACTAAAAAACTATAAAATTACCATTTTAAATTACTTCAAAATATGTATTTGTGCGGGAATGCGACGCAATAGGCAATTGAATTCAAATTATTACAATTCTAACAATAATAATGCGATTTCCAAGTAACATTTTGCAGTCAGGTATTCTAGTAACTTTGTAACTAGAATAGAACTAGAGCGGTCAACGAACTCGCTAGGTCTACTATTATTATCGCGATAGTCGTACATGTTTAGTAATCATGTTTTTGATTTCAAGCCAATAATGGTGGATAAACTGAGATTTTATTTGATATGGTCGTTAAACTGTAGTTTATGTTTGTTGTAAGATCATTAATTATGTAAGGATTAGTTGTCAGAGTACTAGGCGAGCATAGATCGCAAGCAAGTCGCGAGATCGGTTCGTGAGTTCCCGGCGTTAACCCTGAAGTCGGGCGTAGGGTCAACGCACGCGCACGACCCACTTACAATGCACGTCGCTGCAGCGCTTGCAAATCTCTAGGGCATAGAATCGTAACTACAACTCTACTAATGCTGCCATATTGTAATTTGTTACGTCCAGTACCTGCATTGGCATTCCTTGCTCGCAGATGTTGCCGTCCCAGAATATAAACACCGCTAATAAGTTCGTGAGCTTATCTTGCCTTATGTGGTCCGATTTGCGATGTGTTTTCGATCCACATAATCAAGGGCTAATTGCAGGGTGTGGCTGAACGTTATTGCACTAACAAATTATAATAGCGTGGCAGATATCGCGGAGCCGGTTGCACTGGTTGCGTTAACATGCACGCTGTAAAGACTAAACTAAACACATCTCATGAATATAACATGGCGACACGAAACATTGTTACAAGTATTATTTTTCTTAACAGTGCTCGGTAATATTGAAAAATATGTTTTGATTTGGGGACACAAAACATCGCGCATGATTATGGACAGACCAATAATGCGTTTGGCGTTCGGATTGCTGATTGATTTATTTTTCAATAAATTCTAATTGATTGTTTTTTCAATTTGCTAATCAATTTTTGTATTAAGTATAGCGCTTTAGATAACCACCAATCTGAATGTTTATTTATAATGTTACAATAAATTTTAATATTAGGTTAAAATTTAAACGGTCATAAGATACTGCCCGCATGCAGACACAGGCTTAGCAATAAAGGTGCCATCCGCGGCGGCGCTGGAGCAGCGACGTCATCGCGGAGGCGGCCGACGCCTCGTGGATGCGGAAGGCTAGGGAGAGAGATCAATGGAAAAGGATTGAGGGGGCCTTTGCCTACAAATGGGCTCACTAGCTTATATAAAAAACAATAAGAATAATAATAAAATAATAAAAATACAACTGTGATAATTTTTAAAATTTAAATATTTTTAAAAAGTATTTTTAATTTATTAATTATAGATATTTCTTTATTTTTATGTACATTAGGTTTTTTTACAATAAAATTCAAATACAAAAGGAAAATAACAATACTCATCAAATTTATTTATTGCAGAGGGAATAAAATAATTTTATCTTATCTAATTTTAATATTTGAAATGTTTATTTTAATTATGACAAATAATGATATTGCAGAATCTATTTTTAACTGTTATTATGTAATATGTAAAAAGCATGTAGTTATGCTAGTAATAAAGGCTATTTTATTTTATTTAGGTAAAAAAACTAATAATATTAAGATACTGCCCGCATGCAGACAGACGGGGTGGTGGAGGCTTAGCAATAAGTATGATGAATTTTAATTTAATCCAGTACTTCTTACAAGTTCTCATTCATTATGTTTAGTTCTGTAAGTACCAGGAGAGCATGAACTGTGCTCTATATGTTTTAAGTTAATCTCCGTATTATGGCTACTCAACATAAACAACGCTTGATGCTTACGTGACCTATCCTCACGTTGCACGACTTGTGCTAGAGTAGGTAAATAACGCGGTAATAAGAGCAGGCACTGATTAGTCACACTCACGCAGTGAATTCTCAAGTACCTGTACGACAGTAAAGAAATAATAGCATTATTAAAGCATTGTTATCGGCATTACTCAACCGCTCGCCGTAATTGTCTTGATTCTATAAAATTGTACACATTATGCTAATTGGATGACGCTTCCAATAATTTTTGCCATGAACCCCTTTTAATTAGATTTATTTGCAATCTATTGCACAATCAATGATTGATGGTTAATTTAAATATGCCGAGTTTTTGTCGTTCGATGTCATTATCATGAAACGTTTGAACGTTTTTTACGCAAAATTACACATACCTACATAAATGTTTTTAATGGTAATACAGATATAAAACCACTTTTTATTCAAACCAAATCAAACAGAACGAAATTATTCGACACAAAATAAATCTCTTAAAAACAACACGTGCAAATTTACAAATGAAAATTCTAACAAACAAAACGTAATAATAGACCAATCACTGCAGTGGGTACCAGGGATGAATAAGTTGCGAGCAAATATTTTTGAGCTGAAGCGGGAATTGTGAACCGGAGACGGTCGCAAGCGGACCATTAGCCGTATTGTTATTGCCATCATTCCCCGTAATGAAGCGCTCGTTTTCGTCCTCTTATATTACCGCTCGCCTCCCTTTACTCTCTCTAATTGCGAGCGAGTTCATCCTACACTTATCTCGTCAATTTACAGTATCAACTACTTTAATTAATTCACTGATTTTATTCAACGAAACATTTTACTCTGAAACTACAAATACATTAAAAGTACACTTGTTTTTAAAAAGGGGAATATCGTAAATATTTTACCGCAAAACAGCAATGTTTTTCTTGAAAGACGACTAAAAAAATAAAACATTAACGACATGGGCTTTAGAACTAAGCTACTTACCTTTATGCTCCAAGCAAAAGCGTTGCGAGCTAAAAGTACACGGTTGGCTGATTTCTCGTAAAAAAACTAGGGATTGAATATTGAATGTTTCTAGTTTGAAGTGCAAGCGCGATATCCATGCTGATGAGGTATAAAGCGCGGGGATATTGGCTTTCCAAGTGCTTTTACAGTCTAGGTAAAGAAATTCACCGCACTTGTTTTCCCAATCTCTTACTTTTAGAAACGTTTTCTCCGCGCCAACGTACCCAGTCGACGCGATTTACATGAAAACTTAGTGAAATATGCACATCAGCTGACGATTGTCACGTGTTTTATCGGGATTTTCAAACTTTCTCCGTCGGGGTTCGTGCATCTCATTTAAATAATGAGATGCTGTATTGTGAGCGAGATCACAGCTCATGCAGCTGCGATTATTCATTTGGAACGCAACAATGCTATCTCTTATTAGGTGTCAGGCGATTTATTGCTGCATATTGAAAATTTTGCGTGATCAGTTTATTAAAGATTTGACTCTCCAAATCTGATAACAGTCATGCAATTCAATAATACATACATACATACATACATAACATCACGCCTTCATTCCCAGAGTGGGGTAGGCAGAGCTACAGAAATACCAACAACACTAAAAAAGACTTGTTGATAATTCTGTAACCACATTTTGCACAAACAGGCTAAGATGTTAACTAGTGTATTAGTGACAGGTTGCAAGCCCATCGCCTAACAGTACTACAAGCCCTTATAATAATAATCAAATCAATAATCTTCTTCAATATTATAGTTACTGCTCGCAAACATTATAAAACAAAAGAATCAATACCTACGCAAACAACAAGCATCCGCAAAAAGCAGATCGCTCCCAAAACTAACGACCTCTTCCCGATTTTCTCCAATCCGGGCCGGGAGGTGAAGTTCAAGACTATTTATAAATTCAGCCAGCACCTTTCTCGGCGCCTATTGATCGGTAAGACACGCACATTACGGTAGGTTAGTATACCCGAACGTTCGTCCCGGAACTCGCCGAAAACAGCCGAAATTTTACATCCCCGGGACTTTATTGATCGTTCTTGACATTGAAATCGTAATAGAAGCAAACAGCTGGGGTGCGTGCCGGGCCGCCACGCAGTCCCTCGCCGTACCCGACTTCCCCGCGAACCCACAAATGAGTTACGACTAGAGTTAGGTACTAGGAAGTTATAAACAAGAGAATGAAAACTGTGACTCAGAGAAAAATCCCACTGGTGTTGCAGGTGTCGCATAAAAGTGATTCCCTGCATACAAATAGGGCATTATTGAATCATTCGTTGAGAACTTGAAATTTACTACCATTTAAAATGCCTTGGCTCGGATCTACATTGAATTAAAAATAATTTTTGAACATGCAATTTCTGAAACTGAATGTAGTTACACGCTAGTTGTTTTTAAGTGTCCATTAAAGTAATTCATCGGGGCTTAATATAGCCGAGCGTATGTAAGTCTAAGTAATTATGCACAAGGGTCTAAGACTGGCGTCTAAACTCTCATTTATATTCAGTGCGGTTGGAGTTTGAATGTTATCTAAAATCCGTGTTTAGGTGTCGGGATTGCTCTAATCTGGAAACTAAGCACATTGTCGCCGAGACCAAGGCTTTGTTCGTTCTTTAGTCTAACACCCAACCGTTCTGAGGTCTGACATAACTTACATTCTTTAGCGTAATCTTTAGTTTGAGCTTCATTTTAAATAGAAAAAAATATTCTCTTGTTTAGTCATTTATGGCGTTATCGATTTATATTTTAATGTTCTTTATAATACACTTCCTATTATTGAATAGGCACGTCCTGTTTAATTTCTTATCTACAAGTCATGGTTTATCGTAAGATGATTAGACAAAAAAAAAAAGTTCCAACGTGTGACATGTACACAACAAAATAAAGTAACCCTACCTATCTTGAAAATGTTTTCTGCTGTCTAAATTTTCACGCGTTTTTGCCTCCGCGACAAGTTACTGCACTTACCTGCATTTCCTGTGCCCTGCCTTGCTAGCGAACTGCCTTGTCTATCTCATATCCACTTTCAAACTTGACAACGAAGCTGATAAACTTGTTAGATAAACGTGTGGTTTTGCGCGGCTACAGCTACAGCGTGTTATAGTTTTTGTGCTACCTTTTACTCGTACCGACAATCTACGAATGTTGATTACAATAAAACTTGACTTCGATGCTTCAAAAATTATCTTTCATAATATAAAATAGATTTGATGTGAATAAGAATTCAGACAAAATTACGTTAATGATGTGGAAAAAATGTGTCTTTTGTTCTTCAAAGCCGCATTCTTGGTGAGCGCAATGGACTGTCTCTAATTTTGAAAATCTATCTCAAATACCTACCTAAGATCTGCAAATCTATCTATAAGACAGCCCACTTCTTTAAAATTTCTCAAATCAAGTGCACTCTATTTATGGTCACATCTTACATAAGTATATCATTTAGGAAAAACGTCATAAAAATCTTTAGATAAAGGTTCGGATAGAAATTATAATAAAAACGCTGTTCCCAGCAATGCAAATATCGTTTTAATCATAAAATTCAATCAAGCTCTAATCTGCAGATCGGATAGCCTAGCCGATCAGACCGTGCAAATCAGAAGACGGGGATATTGTCTGAATACTGATCAGTTCTATCGAAATTATTCCATTACCTCAGTCAGGAGATTTTTTATAAATAAAAAATGCGACGTCCGCTGCTGCATTTCTATGGAATCACGCCGAGTTAAATAAGTGATCACGGGCGACGTGCTTCGCAATCTGATCGCGCACCTGTGTTTACATGGGTTTAATACGCCATAGAAGCGAAAAGTTGAAAGCAATCGATTTGTAAAATCAATAGAGTGGTTATAAATTTAAAATAGGAATGCAAAGGTCGATAGATTGGCTGTGTCAGCGAGCGGCGGGCTCAGGCAGGTTGGTAATCGATCGATGTTTCTGGTGCACCGCTCTCGCTCGCGGGCCCGCGCCTCCTATGCAGTCCTCTCGCTTCGTTATCCATCGTCCCTAACCACCCGGCAGCCGCTGCCTCCCATGTCCTCCCGTATTTAGACACTGCACGATCTAATTTATGTTTTAAATTGTTTGCCTTTGAACCCCTCTTCGGACGGCTACGGCTATATCAAGGGTTACTGTTATGACGGCGTAATGGGCTATATCATTATAAATTTGTCTGGGTTTTGTTTAGTAGCACCATGAATGTGGTGCAATTTTCGCCCTTTACGCGGCTGACCTTTTGTGCCGTTGTAATCCGGCTCATATTGCCTATCACTGAGCGTTGTTTTTGACTAAAGTTTCGCAACGAGGTGCACCGGACGACATCCAATTTAAGTTAAAGGCGAGGCTCGGCACGAGCGCAAATCTGCTTAGCATTCAATAAACTTTAGAACATGGCTGCTGCTTTATAATAAAGTTAATGAAGCGTACGAGTAAAACAGACGCAATATCACTAGTTTATTAAAGCCACTATGACAGTTGATTAAAATACCTAACAAGGTGAGTGAATGAAAGCGTAGATAAATAAATCTGTTCGATTATAAATTGAGCAAAAAAATAGCTCCATCGTTGTTTAGATTGTTTAGTAGAATAAACACATACAAAGTGTTTTATGGCGAAGAAAAAACAATACGCAATTGAAAACAAATATACCAGTTTGCGTTCTCTATTGGGCCGAGCCGTTTTGGGCGCGAACTGGCTCGGCTCGTGAATAGCAACGAGTCAATGTTGGCAGCATAGCAGTGGCATTTGCTGTCGCGACGTGCTGCGCCCGCGCTTACATAACGCACCTGCCATATCGAGCTGCCCACCGTTCGCCCATTCTGAATTACTTATAGGTCATAGACCTCCGCTATTATCGAGATCAATGCGAACGTACGGGTTAAGAATTACAACACCGATTCTTGTTAACAACGTCAGTTTTGCCTGAGATATACGGCAATGTCTAGAGACGGGCGTTTACGAGTATATAGCTGGGTTAATACATATTCCTGGGTATTTTTTGGGTAAATACACTTTTTTTTGGGGAAATACACATTGTTTGGGTAAATACATATTTTTAGGTAACATTTTAACCCATCGCAAAAAGAGGGGTGTTAATTTTTACGTGTATCTGCTAGTAGCTCCCAAATGAACAAATGATTCGGATGCGGTATTTTTGTTAAAAAAAGAAAGCTATTTTAACCAGAATGGTATTTAGCCAGGTTTTATGAAAATCGATAAGGCCCTTTAAGAGCGTATATCAATTAGCTATGAAAGTGGATGAGTCGCCATTATACTGCGGGGTTTAATCTATTTAATAGTTATTTGAGCTAATACTCAAACGGGTGTTTGCCGAACTCCTAAGATGCTTCTCGTCTAAATTCTCCCAACGGCACTTCATACATCACTTCATTGTAAGACAAATAAAAACAGTAAAATCATACAAACATGCTAACATCACGCTTTCATTCCCAGAGTAGAGTAGGCAGAACTACAGAAATACCAACAACTCTAAAAAGACATGTTTATAATTCTCTAACCACATTTTGCATAATCAGGCTAAGAAGTTTACTAGTGTATTATTTAGTAACAGGTTGCAAGCCCATCGCCTAACAGTACTACAAGCCCTTATTCTTCTCTTAGTCGCCTCTTACGACATCCGCGGGCAGACATCCACCTCACAGTAAAAACAGAAAGTAGTATATCTCTTATCTCTGATTTTCTTTTGGACGGGGTTAAGCGCAAAACGGAGTTGTCGGTTCCTTATTTCCTTTTCCTGGCGAACGCGCCAAATCCTATAACATCCCTTAGGAGCTCGGCCGCTAGTTAAAAAGAGCTTCCTTAAATACTAGAGTACTCTCAACGACTGCGCGATGAAATTTTAAACCTGCTTTAATCTTGTTACAGTCGGATCTCGCTTAGGTCTGAATCGCATTGAAGAGCTCTTTTAAATTTAACGCTATTAGGTACCGAAGGTTAATGTTATTGCGGAATTTAAAGTTCGTTCTGGTTGTAGACGGCATTTGATTACAGGAATCGAGAAAAGGTTACAGGCATAATTAGAGACATTTTAGAAACAATCTACTCATTCCGTTTCCGTAGTCAAACTAGGAGCATTTATAGTCCGTCCGTCCGCAGTTTAGTTAGAGACTTTACAGTTAGAAAGCTGTTATTTGGCATGAATATACATAATTCGTCATGCTGACAAAGTGGTAAATTAAAATCTTGAAGAAAAAACAGCAAGCGACAAGCAAAACCACAAATGTGAAAAATAAAATTAAATGAAAGCGCATATAACGAATTTAAAAGGAACACTATCATGACTAAGTTGACATTATTGTATGTTGAGATACCTATCAGGCCAGAAAGTGTTAAATAAAAAACATAAAATTAGTTCATAGTCGTACAGCTCTTGCCGAGTTTTTAAAACTTGTGTATGAAATATCGCCTAGCCGCCAAATTGTCATTAACTGACTGAGTGCGGTCGTTAGTTTAAGTTCAGTCGTTTCGATTAGCGAAGTAGTGAAATATGTTAGGATGGGCAATGTAGCCAAGCGGGTAGCGGCGATAAATCTCACAGGTCGGAGCCGAACACGTTCGCTGCCCTGAACAATAAATTGTAAACACTATGATCACGCTAAGCGTGTCGCTGGTGCTGAACATGTTAATACTCGGGATTAAGAGCGGGAAGGAAACTTAGATAGGCATGTATTTTGCGTATCCCACGACATCTACTACAAATTAATTGTTCCTAATCCAGCACCTTCAAACTAGATCTTAAATCCTTAACGGTATTTGTTGCATAAATTTACATATTCCGGCAATAATGGATTCATTTGGGAATGGAACGAGTACCTACTCAGTAAACGAAGGCCAGTGGCTTTAAACCTATTTTGGTCAAATAAGGCCCGTAGGGTTCACACGTTTATAGCTTGCTGCAGACACTATTTCATTCTGTCTAATAAATACACGTTTCGAAATAGATATAGGAGATTTTGCGATTGTACGAATAGAATTGACTTAATCAAACGCTAGTTAAGATACTCAATTTGCTTTCTTAACAGCTTGTTGATTTTTTATTAGGTAACCTTCTAAGTTTAGGTCTAACCTTCATTATCATTTTCAAGAAAAATCCTTTTAAGTCTGTATGTTGAGCCAAGATTAGATTCCTATAGTGTTCTTACATGTTATGTTCATTCAAAATAACATAAGTGATAGTGTAAAGTGTAGGGCAATGCCTGATAGTATTGTTAAAGCCATCAATATTGAAGCGTTTTCAAATCGTTATCAGTAGTCTAGGCGAGGTAAATGCACTGCTGTGGGTGAATAGTGCCTACCTTACGTGCGTTTCCTGTAATCTTATTATTTAACTTGACTCAACTAGTAAAATTATGAATTGGCGAGGTTGCAGACAGAGTTACTTACTTCTTTGTCGACGGAACCTGCACTAAATGCTTACACACTAAAATGTTAATGTTGCGCTCTGACAAGATACCCTTTCGCTCGCTGATCAATAATTCGGCGCTGAATGAGGAGGCAAGTTATTAGATATCTTTCGACATTCTTATGGATCAAATATACTCAAAATTAATTACTATGAATAGTAAACAATTTGTCGTTATCAATAGTTTTAAGTATGTAAGTAGACAAATATAACACATTCTAGGAAAAATGGGTTTGGTTATACTTAACCATATCGTTTTCCCTAAGTGTTAAGTTAATAAAACTGTCGAGTACTTCCTTAAGTATGCGTGTCTTCCTAGCCAGTCTTCCTGCCATACATACAAGACTCAATATTCTATAGCGTCACCAGCTATTGTCACTATATGTGCAGCATACTCGTTTATTTATACGTTGATAACATAATATCCACGTTTGAAATGATAAATGAACAAAGCGCAAATGCTTAACAATGTTTAACAAATATTTACTGCGACAATAGGTACGTGACCTACACAATGTGAGATGTTGCGGTAGTGTCCGCACATCATACCTAATAAAATTACGTATTATAATGATATCTAAACGTTGCCAAGTTTAGATAACGTCATAATGCTAGACTATTTTTTTCGAGTGATCGTAGATAACTTGCAAACTGAGCTTGCTATCAAGCCTATAAGCCTAGACAGGTATTTTATCGATCGTTATGATAATGTATAGAGAGCAAAAAAAAACCGACTTTACGTAAGCTTGAAGCGGAGTTTTAGTGGTTTCACCGTTCAATAAGTATGATTTGATGTTATAGTTTACCGGTATATCATCATTTTACCTGGTTTATACTTGGATAAATACAATACAATACAATAACATACAAATACGCTTTATTGAACACCAGACACAGAAAAATAAACATGGAAAGACAAAAACATGAAATAAAAAATACTTAACCCATACACGGTAATTGGATAAATACCCCCAAGAATGAATCCGGGTGGTTGTAAATGTCGGTAAGTTGTTCTAATTTCATAAGGTTTCTGTGGCAACTTTGCTGGTTAATGTATTTTTTAAACATATTGTATTACAAATGTCAAAGTACAGTTTGTGCCAAAAAAAAACATTCATAACAACAAACAGAGCATAAGACGACATGACGTCCGGAGCACGTCAAATTACAGACGACTGTGTCGTTATTTTTTTTTTATTCAACTTTATTTCTTAAACAATACAATACAAAACACTTCATTGTAAACCAAATAAAAACATTACAGAGAATAAAAAAAAACAACTGGCAGGTTTTATCGGTGAATAGCGATCTGTTCCAGTCAACCTTAGAAGGGATAAGGTCAAATTAATACATTTTACACAAAAAAACTATGTTAGTTAAAAAACGTGAATTGGTTATAAATATACGCTTACCAACCTAATAAAGACACTAACTAATTAAGATACTTATGTTCTATATAAGACTAGCTTTACCGATCGGCAAACCTTGAGTTAATAAAAAGGCACAGAAAGATCAAAAATAACACTCACTTTATAAAACATCTTGATTTGCCTGTCTTTGACGTTTACTTTAATGCTATATTGACTAGCTACGTTTTGAAATGTAACATGCTTGTTTAAAATAATAAAATAAATAGACTGCAATCGCGTTACCAATTGAAAGGGAGCCCTGAACGTTATGTAACTATCGTGAGTAGAATGACATGTTTTATTTGTTGCAGCGATAAGTTCGCCTTGGTTCGGCCGTTAGCCTCCACGACCCCGATAAAATACATGCATAGTACATTACACGTAACACACATATAATATGTGGCCGTTCGAATCAATAAGGGCCTTACGGCGGACGGCGTTTACGATATTTTTGCCATTACTAACATGGCGATGATATGGAGAACCACGTAAACGCCACTTTTCGTAAGGCGTGTTTTAATTTGGACGGCATATATCTTTGGTTATCGCTTCTTATGCTTTAACAGGCGTTGTTTGCCTGCGAGTGTTCAGATAAAGGATACTTTATCAAAACGGAATGTTTTATTTTTAACTCTAAAAAAACCCGTTTGTTTGATAAAAGAAAGGAACGTCTGATTTATGATAAAATACATGATCTTTTTCCGCAAAAACTTTGACAAAATAGATCGTAAACATAATTGATTGATTGATTCTATATTTTTTGCCATGAAAAACGAAAGTATCGATTGTAAACTACGATATGACTCAACTAAAAAAATGCAAAGAGATAGATTTGGTAGACCAGATTTTTCTCTAAAATTACTGATACAAATTGTCTGTCTACTAGAGGGACTCGGGGTTTGAGGCCAAAGCAATTTGTATGTATTGTGATGTTTATTATAAAGCCGACTGCCCGTAGCAGACCGTATATTAGATAAGTATTGTAGCCGCTTCGCCAATTTGCTGGACAGTTCGCGTTTAGCTTAGAGTCCTCCTTGGAACTGGGGACTAAGCTGCATTGTAAAATTATTCTGAAAGCCGATTTTAACCCATACCTTCCGTCTCAATCATAATTACAGCTTTTTGAATAGTTTTTTATTTAAATTAATATAAGTTATGGTAAACTCGGCTAATTACATGACTGGTAACTCCGTGATACCATGTTTCATGCTTCTTTTAGAGCTGTACGAAGTAATTTCAATGATGTAAATACATCCTTATAGTGCGGTAATAAGACTATACTGCACTACAAGGTTGCAATTAAATGATTAAAATGAGTTAGTGTAACTCTAAAATAAGCATGAATTATGGTATCACGGAGTTACCAGAGTCATGTAATTAGCCGAGTTTACCTATATTTGTTTTGCACTCATATTAAGTGGGCAGTAAATAAAAGTACTTAACACAAAAAATAGCTAAATATTTACCATTATTATCCTCTTTCTACGAAGTTATGTAAGCGAAATTGGTCATTGTTATTGAATCGGATAAAACAACTCAGTAGAGATATTTTTCAAAAAACGCTAGGTAACGTAACCTATAACTGAAAGATACACTTACCTATAATCTTCATATAAGTCTTGATACTTGATATGTAGGCTTAAACCATGTTCATTTAACTCCAAACCATTAAGACTAGTGTTGTAGTGGTGTTTTACTAGTGTTGTAAACTAAATTAAATTGTTGACTGAAATAAATGATGGCTTGACTGCATTAAAGTTGCCGACTCGTTGAGGCATTATTGCGATTGCAATTGCGATCTCCTATCTAATCATTAATAACTATATTTAATTGTACGGTTGCAACAAGTGAAGCTTAGAAATATTAGCTTACGGCTGCGTTAAGATTTAAATGGCATACAATTAAAAGGAAATTGGTAGAATCTTTTGAACATCTCGTTCTTGAACTCGACGCACCAATATTAACGGGCGAGTTGAAGTGATCCCGTCAGAGCGTAATAAACCACATTTGAGGGCGTGTATTCTCAACTTACCCGCTTTACCGGTCGAGTGACCGAGCTCGCTTTTGGATCGACCGTTTGACAGAACGCCTCAGATTGTAAGACTGACGCATGCGGTCGCGAACTTCAATTATAAAGTGTTACTTTGTCATCGTATTTCAATGGTTATTAACTTATTATAGTAGTTTTTGTGTGATTTGATGTAACTTCTTGTTAACTCTGTTGTAACGTTATTGATAGTTGATGTTTAAATCCTTGAAGTAGAAATCAATCCTTGAGTCGATTTACAATTTACTTGCATTGATTGATGTGAATGAATTCCTATAAGGTCTCTAAGCCATGTAAGGCGTGCCAACGCGTTCTAATAGATACAGAACCTATCAATATTTACCATACCGATGACATGAATCGATTCTGCCGATTATCTGTACAGCCAAGTATAAAAATGCAATAAAAATAAAGTTAAAGGCAGTACATTTAACTGTGGCGTGAATACGATGCGAAATTGCATACGCAGACGTGACGTTCGCCTCTAATGCATTCGCCACCACGAATCTGAATAAAACCTTTCCTTGCGCTCTTCGACGTTATTTTTCACGTGTATGCCTTGTTTTTCCTTCTACAGTAGAATAGTTGCTAAGAGAAATACAATTTGATAAACACCACGACACGGGAACACCCAAAGTTTTCCATGTTTATTTTGGCCGAGTATCGTTTTTACGGCTGTTTAAAGTTACGTTAAATTCCAACTATAGGTATGCATTTTCTAATTACTTATTAAAGGCGGTTAGGTTGAAACTAAAACCATTACCAAAATATACATTTTTAATAGTAAAATAACGTTTGTTATTCAACCAATACGGTATGATACTTCGGTAATATGGCGTCCTCTACCGTAACACGTTAATTTATTCTGATCCGATAGCCTTTTTAGTCTGTGGCTCTGCTATATAAATAACAACCATGCTGTTTGTTTATTGAACAATAATTATCGTCTATTGTTTAACGACTACATTTAGCAATTAACTAGTTATTTATCGCGTTTTCGTTTTATCTTGTCCCGTTATTGTCACTAGCTGCACCGATAGCAACTTTGCAAAACACCGATAAGTAGGCAAGGTTATCAGGATGGCAAATGGTCGCTTTATGCTTGCTGATAGCGTAATCGAGCTCGAGAAATTCACTAGTACTGACTTCATTAACCTTTGACCGCAAGTGCATGTTTTCTTAAAGCTATATCGTTTCCGGGGCTACTATTGGCTACCGGCTTTTCTCTAGTAATTTTATTAAAATATGTTGAACTTGAGGATGCAAATTCATACGCTTACATTTATTTTATTCAGTTTGTTGTTACATTTCTCATATCTTGGCACAAAAGAGCTTGATATGTGGAACATTTTAATATTTTTAAGGTTTTTTATGGCTCTCTTTTAATTCCTTTTACTTTAAAGAGAGTTCCGCTTGTAACTTGAAGCTTTAATAAACAGGGCCTTGATGGTAAGTGGGTTCTGAGACCCAAAGCACGTTAAGCATTAATATTGTAACAACATTTAGCAGTTATTTCTGGGTAAATTGCTTATTTTAATCCAACAGCGCCCTCATATCTATCAAACATTCCTTGGAGCTGTAAGAATCACAAGGTATATGAACAAGTTTACCAAAATCCATGCTTGAGTTAAGACTGCGTTGTTTGTCAGCCAAAAGTTGGATAGTTCTACGATATACTCGAAGATAAACCATCAAAGACCGACATCCTGGCTATGCTATCCGTCTGTGTTGACTCAGCTGCCGCCGACACGTGGCTGGCCACGCCATGGTATAATCGACACAACATTACTGCAACAGTTCGTCGACAATGGTGATTATGTTGCTCGTATGGCGAAATCGAAGCATACTCAATAGGTTCCGTTTCTTTTTAACGACTAGCAATAGTACTACAAAATAATGTTTGATTGTCATATCCCTTTTTACCTAGTGTACCTTAGGTAGGTACAGACAAGTTGTCAGATATGTAAACACTTTTACGCCTTAACCCATTGAAATAAGGTGCAAAAGTTTATATTAATTCATATTAATGAACTCGACAGTGTATACAACACTTTGTCTGCAAAGCGATCACTCTTATATTTTTATCACACCAGAGAAATATAGACTATCAATAAAATATTCATTCATTCATTCATAACGTCACGCCTTCAATCCCATAGTGGGGTAGGCAGAGCTAAAGAACTTCCAACAACTCCAAAAAAGAACCACATTTTGCACAATCAGGCTAAGAATGTTTATCAGTGTATTAGTGACAGGTTGCAAGCCCATCACCTAATAGTACTACAAGCCTTTATTCCCTTAGTCACCTCTTACGACATTCACAACATCAATAAAATATATTTAAAAATAATGCTTTATTTATTGATCCTATCGGTCGAACATAAAACTAAAAAATTAATGTTCAAATTATCCGGCAAACATATGTTTACAATCTTTGTCCGAGTGTGTGCCACCGAACAAGTTAAAAATTCGATACATTTCAAAATTCAGCTTTTCAAATTTTTAGAACGTTGTCTGATTGGAATTTCTCTTTGATACCATCAGTGCAATAAATAGTTACTTAATGGTTCAAACAGCAACCGATTCAAATAGATATGTTCCATTATTATCTAGATATGTATAATTATGCGTTGGATATTACTAGCGCCGAGTTGAAACAGAGGCATTAATTAAGTTTGCGCATCGCTAATTACCGTTTAAACGCATTTCCACGCACATGTTAATTGTTTCATGTAAGTAATCAATTACAGCTATACTTTGTCTTAATAATTTGCGTTTTATCTGCCTGATGTAACAAAACGATTGCATGATTTATGAGCGCATAAATACTATATTCTATGTAATTTACTCAAGTTCAAAGCACATATCATCCTTTTATAGATGTAAATGATTATATTACTTCATAAAAGAGCCGTTGACTGTTCTAACGCATTATCTAGTTAGGTGGCAGTAATGACTTCAGTTGAATGGGCACTAACTGACATAACAATCCAGCTAACGATAAAACGAAGTTAAGATAAGTAGTTTTCCATGTACCAAGTATTTAGTTAGGTAGCGCGTCTCGGCTGCGGCAAAACTCAAGTACAAATTCAGTGAATGACGGCATTTCTTCTTCTCCGTCCAACTTTGCACAACTGAGTTTCGAAGATCTAGCCCGAGAGCAATCAATTTGTTTTGACAGATTTATGACATCTCATTTATCGTGAAAACATCGTCGTATTGTCATAGAACATTTTTAATAAAAAATGTCGCCGTCAGGACGGTATCGGGCGGGACCTCATCAAAATCGCATCAAAGCGTCCGCACACCCACTTGGTTTGCACTCGAGCATTTTTAACACCCATTTGAATTTAAATTTTACTTTATTCCCGTCGTGACGAGACAAGAACGGTCTCCTTGCCGTTTCATATTCTCTCAGGCAGAGCGATAAAGTAATGAGACGTTATATAAGTATATTTTTACTTCCATACCTGACCTCAAGTGACTGTTATTTGTTATTTCTTTAAATAACTTTTCTTACAAAATGCGCTGGGTCTTCTACAATAGGTACATTACCTACAATAATTTAAATGTGAAAATTCACAAATATTTTGCGCTTAACGACGCGTCGTGAAATGTCGAGAACGTGAACTAATTCACGCGCGAAAGTATCTATAGGAGACGTAAAATTTTCGAGTTCCTTCGCACCTGAAATTTTCCAAATAATGCACACGGATTCCATAAACATCAGCGCTTTGTACGGGACGCCAGATATTTTATCGCTGGCTTGTTTTCATTCCTCAACGCTCTTTGTGAAGATTAACAAATTGTTGGCTTTTATGAATTCCTGGCTCAGGGGAGTATCGACTACAAAGTTGCGGGAGCAATAAATGCTCGAGATTTACATAAAACCGACAAGTCCCTTTGACAGACAGTAACTGATGAGACGCAGCCAGCTTTACTTGCAGAATAAGGACGGTTCGTAAATGATAATTATAACCGTCTTTATTGTCTATAGAAAGTGGAATTGAGGTTGCAAATACTTTTGAAATTTTGTGTATGAAAGGACTATTGCAATATTTCGAAGTCTAAAGAGAAGCTCTTTACGTCTTGTAATTAAAATTTTGCTTTGTGAGAAAATGTTAAGACTTGAAAGACTACTTTTCATGAGAAAAATTGTGTGTTTATACAAGTTATAACAAGGAGACTTAAAAACAATGACAAACAAGAAGTGGAAGGCGAAGTAGCAATCAAAATAAATGTATTTAGCTTAAAAAACACCGTCGCAGACTTATTGTTCTTGACGGCTCTGCTGAAAAATTGCTCGTGTCCTGTCAACTTAAGGTTATTGGAATGACAATATTCAAGCTTCACGTAACTCGCTTGTAAGCAAAGAACTGAAGATAAAATATCCATATATAATATTTATGAAGTTCGAGATGTCTGATCTCTACAAAGGTTACCTCCCGCTTCAAACACGACATCGTAAAATTCAAAAAATCCAAGCGTTAAACATCCGTTAGCTTACTTTAAAATGCTCAATCTTCACGATAACGGCGAACTTTCTAGATAAATACGGCGACATTAAACCCTTATGTTATACGATGTTGTATAAAGATAAAGAAGAAACAACGGCGGACTAAGTTCCCAAACACCCAACAACAAGCCATCGACTTGCATTTTGCATACTAAGTTCTCGGTTGGCTGGGAAATTTATAAATGAATACGCCAAATGGATCATCGACTTGTGAAATTGAAGTTGGTAATAGAATTATATTTACGGATAGAGATAGTATTGAGTATCTCGAAGCCTAATTGGATTGCGTCGAGGTTTCTCATTTTTGCGCGGCCTCGCGGCGCTCTCTCCTCTTATTCGTTTCGCTCTTTGTATTTAATTTTTATCTGTACGAGCTACTACTTACTACGGAGTGCCGGCGACTGCGGAATATAATAGGAAAAGTTTCATTTGGCTAATTAAAAATAAGCCACCCCCGGGAACAATCCAGATTTATTGTCGTTACTCAACCTTAGGTCGGCGTCTGCTGTTTTTATTAAAAGCTCGTTTGCAAACATTTTACTTAGCACAATGAAAACAATGAGAAACGATGTTTGCGATAATGTAAATAACTTCCAACTGTTTGTTATAACTTAACATGAGAGAAATTCGAACAAAAGACTGAGGAATTATCTGTTGTTTGAGTCATCGTAACAAGAACGGTTCGGATTGTGTTAATTCAGGCTGCCAGGCTGGTCGGGGGTGTTTTTATTTTATGCATGTGCTTGACGTTTATTTGTATGCTTAATCAAGGGTTTTATTTCACTACCTGCAAACAAAAAACCAAATTCTATTGTCCATTCGGTCATCTAATCAGCCTGTACATAATCCACCCACAGTTGGGTGGTTATCACGCAACTTCCCTTCCTCAGTCCCTATTCTTCATTTATTTGTCACTAATTATCGTTTCCGTATCTCCTGGATCCGGCCCCTCATGAAGCCGCATCCCGCGCGACTCTTTAATTACGATGTCACCTTCAATTACAAAACTTTTAATGTGTGTACATCATTCTGCTGCGGGACGTCGAGTGTTTGAAGTACTTATTGCTCTCGTCTCCTCGTTTAAACTGGCTCTTCTCTTTTGTTACTTTGTTTGAACACCGAAACAAATAGGACGATTACATTTAAATTTCTTCATGAAATCAATTCCAACTCGTGAAAGTTTAGTGCTATAATAATATTTGATTCTGAATTTAACCGCTTTAATTAAACTTTAAACTCGAGTGGAAACCTAAATGCTTTACACGGAAATACCGATGAGGACTTCTAGCGGGAACGTTTCGGCACCATTGAGAGTTTACCGGCTGCCAAGGTTCTCCACACTACGTAAAGTCGGCGTAATTAGAGGAAGCTACGATCGTCTACTTCACTTAAATAGCCCAGTCCGTGTTAGCCGAGCAGAATTGCTTTCCGCGCTATTCGTAGGTACGCCTCGACTCCGTAACGCTGATAGCAATACTCCACATTGTAATACAAGGTTACACTAGGTACCTCAAGTCGTCAGAGGTTTTATGTACCAGTTTACTGCTTCGCCGACTCATGGTAGACTGTAAAAGGCGACGATTGCGAGACAAAGCGTGATCGGATTGAGTAAATAAATAGTCTGCGTCGGAGTGCTCATCAATCTTGCAGTACAAAAGTAAATTGTGTAAGTTCGCAGCGGCGGGTTCGTCGGCCGCGCCCTGCAACCTCACTAAACTTTCGTGAGCGCGACACTTAACAATTTAATTGTCACTCATTAGTCCTTAGGCGACGTCTCTAGCGCCGTTTTGCGCGGGTTTAATTCACTCGGTAATTAATAGACATTTCATTAGCCGCGCGCTACAACTCTTCTGTTTTTAGGCGCTTTTAGCATAACTTTATGGCAGCTTCGTGTTATCAATCACAAACCACATGCCGAGCGAACAGCTGTTCGCGGGTATGAATCAATCAAACTCTACGAGACGTCGCGCCGAGATATTTATCACTCCAGGCAGGTGCCTGAATTACAGTTCACAAATGGAGGAACGCATTATCGCCCGGAAACAAATACGGAATGACATAAAATGTTTGTCGTAAACGGAATGTTCGTGTCGGAGTTGGGAAGTAAGATATCGCGGCGGTGTCCGGATGGCCCGCCCCGCCCGCTCGTCTCTTGGCAAACTGCACTGTACTGCACTGCAAATCATACCGAGTTTGTTTGCACAGGTCAACGCTCCCGGCGGGTACGTTTATGTGTTCCTGGTGTCACGTCGCCCTCTAATAATAGAATAATAGGAATGTTTAACATCAATACACGCTGACTAGAATGCGCAAATTCCCGTGAATGATGCGTTCTGCATTCATCCACATCCAATCAGCTCCATCGACGAGCAATATTGAAATGTTTGCGCTGTTTCCGCCGCCTTCGAAACTACGAACAAAAGGCAAAGCTGAAGCATCGTTGAAAATGAAAACGCGTGCTTGATCAAGCGTTACGTACGCACGTTTTGTCTGTTTATAATATGTTTAATCAACTACGCAGTCTGTAGCGGCAACTCGTTAAACTTTCATTATTATCCGCTCTCACAAATTGGTCGTACGTGAACGAATTCGCTCGCGATCGATCTCCGCGGTACTCGCGAGCCTTTGTTTGACTTCGACTCCGAATTCAGCGTAATTGCCTTTCAGCCGTTCATTATTCAACTTTATGCAGTCATTTACTTGCGTTATTACGAGGGAGAGTTGCCGCGGTAAGTGTCGTGGGTGGATGCATTAATCGTAATATGTAAATGTAGGGATATGAAATATTGAAATTGCGACATTACAATAACGTCTGAGCGAGACACGGTCGGTCCCTGCTATCGTGTACATACACCTGAAACACGTATTCCCTTATACTCCTATTCCATTTTACAGTTTTATCTTGTTATTGAAATATCTCGGGATCTCAATCGGATTTTCTATTCGAAACCTGATTTGCATTGAACGTAGGTATTCATCTGCTTATTATTCAATCTGATATGGTATTGAAGCACTTTGTCCCACTCATAAACATTGTGCCTTGTCGGATTGTAGCCTGTGTCAAAAAAGAGCTCCTTTTGTCTGATTTTAGCTATTTCTGGCATTAGGTATCAGGGTAGCCTCGCGACGTATCCCAATTCACCATGAACCCAATATAGTCTTACATAAATTTGCATTTGCTCCTACAATTTTCTCTACTTCACAATCACCGCAATACGTACCTTAACACATACATTAAAAGAGCCTTCTGGTTGTTACAGATCGAAGACGAAGGTAACCATGGCAACGACGACACGCGACTGTTCATCCTGTCGACCCTGGCCGGTCAGCACAAGCCTCGTGTCACCTGTGCTCTCTGCGAGGAAACCCTGCACGTATTCGATCGATACCCGCTCGTCGACGGCACTTTCTTCCTCAGCCCGAAGCAACATACCAGTGGCGCTGTCGAGGTAAGAAGTTCGGTATAATATCCCTAGATCTGGATAAAACCTTTCAGGATGATAAAATTGATAAAGAACATCGCCAACGCCAATGCAACAGCGTTTTAATAGCCGATGCTCACTTAATTTTAGGCCTCTTCAGAAGAAAAATATAATAAATGACGGATACTTGATTTTGGGAAATAAATTATATAAAAATAGTAAAAACAAGACGTGTGTTGTGGAAGCCACGCCGCACTTGTCAGAAATTTACCGAGTCATAACATAACAAACGTGATAAGCGCCAAGGAACCTCTTCACTTGCATTATATCTTGGAAAAATATTTTACCATAATAGAACACAATAGAAGACGAGGTGTAAGATAATTCAACGTAACTTTAATAATGAATCCTTATTAGCTTGAACATAAATGATATAGGCGAGATTTGTTTCTACTAATCAGAGGGTTTGCTTAAGCAAATAGATAACGTTTACTTTACACGTGAACGTTATAGCAAAATAATGTACGATATTTGCTCCCCAGTCCCTGTTAATGTTCCTAAATGAGAAGGGATTCCTTTAAATCGTTTGCCCGGATTCAACGAGAACATAACAACACAAACATTCTTAAAACCTTCAATGTTTACTGTAGGGATTTCTAAGCAGTTGCCTTAATATTCTTATTTGTCACACGGAAAGATACCAACTTTTCCTAACTCGAGTGTTTGTTACAGAGTTCGGAAAGTTAAATAAGATCCCGCAGAGTTTATTTAAGTGTACGAATAACATAACGTACGCTGCAAACTCGTACGGCGAAGTAACTCCTCGTCTCGGGTGTTTGTTTAAGGAATTAGAGAACACGGCTCACGAATACTTGCATATTTGTTTGACGTCAGAATTACCATACCTATAGCCGCATCTGCGAGTACTATTTTATATTATTTACAACTCTAAAATAATCTATTAAACATAAGCAGCGTGCTAAAAACATTTTATCGCTTATAACGTTAAAAATAAACACTTGCAGCATTAAAACTGTGTCGATAATAAAATGAGATTTAATATCGGAGCTGTACCAAAACCAACAAACGTGTCTAATCTGATTTCATGACCTCAATAAGCTTAACTAGTCATATACTTGTATCGTATTGTATCTAAAAAGATATTTTGTATAGATACGTTTACGTTGTAAAAATTTTGTTCGCTTGAGAAAACTTTTTTAATTTACGTAATTATAATCTTATCCGTGGAATTAAATCTTCGCGTTCTTTTTCAATAGCTGTTTATACTGTCCATCTAAGATGTTTGGTTTCCTTAAATTCAGTCACCTGCGGACATACATATAGGCGCAAGATTAGCCGTAGTTAAGTCCATGGTTAAATAGTAACCAGTTGATGCTTAAGATATTTAAGGCAAAACATACATAATGTACCTGAAGGTAAATGTTCACTTAGAATTTTACTGACAATTAGAGTTTGACCGCTTAAGATTTAATATTTTGTTAAATTGGGTGATAAAAGCGAATTTTTGTTCTGTTTAACGAATTTTTTTGATTGTAACGCTACTTTTGTCGTCAGGTGAAAGTGGAAGGCCGCACGCAATACCTAACCTGCGTGTGCATGGGTTGTCTCGAGCGATGTGATCCGGAACGCACCATCCGCTGCCGATTCTGCAGCCAGAAGTGGGACGGCGCGTCTCTGGTCCTTGGCACCATGTACTCTTATGACATCTTCATGGCCACGCCGTGCTGCGCTGAGAGATTGAAGGTAATAATTTACATCTAGTCTCTTTGTCTTCTTCTAGACACATTTTTGAGACCATTCCTCTTCAATCGGGTCTTAATAATATATGTCATCCATTGTATCCTTAAAATTACATTTCACTAAGGACCGGTTTCTCACCTCTTCACATCTACAATTGAAAGGTAGAATTGAGCAAGTTAAAACGTTGTTTGTCACTGTCCTACATTAAGGTATTGAAGTACGAGGCGTCCAAACACTTAAATCCGTGGATAATCAGTACATTTCAAGAGTAAGAGTTCAAAAACCATCTCACCGTTGTCTTTTGTCCTACAGTGCAACAGCTGCTTCAAGCCACTCCTTCACCCGCAACAGCGGCTGAACTACTCGGACTACTCGCATCCCATGACGTGCCCGCACTGCCGCGTCCTCGACACGCACTTTGTCAAGCCGTTGTCTTACTGCTTCACCAAGCGGGCGTACCCGCTGTATCAGCAGTGGCCATAACAGTCGGCGGTGCCGGGCACCTCGCCCGGCACCCCCACAGAGCCGTGGGGCCTGGCGCCGTCGCCGCCGCGCCGCGCCTCGCCGCCCGCGCTTCGGCCCGTCGTCAACACCAGCATGGCCAAGCGCCAGCCCGAGACCAGCACCCCCGAGGAACCGACTACCAAGTACACCGCGCCTACTCTCGCCAGCATCACCGAGTCGCTCTCGCTGCTCGGTCTGAGCCCCGAGACTCTCGCGATGAGCTTTGGCGAGACCCTGGCCGACCGCTACTTAGCGGCCCTGCAGCCAAAACCAGTGGAGCGCCCGCTCCTGGGTAGTTGCGGCGCTCCCCGCACTATCCCCCTCGCCGACCCCACGTCTCTCCAGCTTTTCTCCAACGATTTCATCGAGTACTTGAACCAGATCGCGTAAATCCTCGCTGGGTTTAAAGGACTATTTATAGTGCTGTGGTGTAACCTTCACAGACTTTTTTAAACGCGTCTTCTTACAGACGCTAGGAATAATTTCTGTTAAATTAAGTTGGTATTATTGAAAATAATTTTATACGTCGGTTTAGGTCGTACTATTGATTTTTTTTAATTTTATTCTGCACTATGTTGATTAGGCGTTGATTTTTATCGGAACCAATTAGTGATGTATCGGAACCAGAAATTGCATTTTTTGTTTTCTTTTTCGGTTGGAATTTTAAACACAAATTGGATTTATTTCCCTTTGAAGGAGCGAAAGGCGAGTGTTTAAATTATTGATTACCTTCTATGACAGTGATACCGAGCCTATCTGATAGGGCAATGAGTGGTGTGTTATTTAGTTCAATTTAGTTTATTAGTTATGTTTTATTTTAGCAAAATTTTAAACCTAACTTAAGTGTTATACAATATTTTCTTAGGTTTATTGCGATCTTTTATTTCTTCCCACCAAAATGGCTCCTTGATATTGTAGGATTTCATGAAGATGCCACGTTAGGTTTACGCTCTTAATATCATCTTTATTAGTTATATGTATTTTCACATATTTAATTCATATTATGATAGAGGATTTTAACTATAAGTCATTGCTGTGTCACCAATAATATGATTAGCTTGTCTATATCTATTATAATTATTATAAACATACCTTTAAGGTTATCTATCTTAACACGGTTAGGTATATTTGAGTTATTTTTGGCTTTAGGGTCAGTGATTGGTGGAGTGCCCAAAACGATTCTAGCTCGACAAATACTTACCAAGTTTAAAGTTTCCGCTTCGTGCCATATCAAAAAACAACTGCACTTATATGTACAATCAGAATATTTATCCCACGAGCAATCCGCTAATCATTGAGCCATCTGTTTTGACGGGTTTTATTTGAACGAAGACGCGATTTAATTTATCTTTTTGTTAACTATGTAACCTTTTTCGTTTAACTCCGTGATTAGGTTAAGGGTTTTCGTATAAATTATCATGAATGTCTATTTAATTTATAAGTGACTAGCGCTTTAAAGTTTACTAAGCGTATAAGTGATGTGCACATTTACTCAGTAACTGTTTAAAGTTAACGTTTTAGGTAAGGTTTTTATACTTTGATACTTATTACTCGCAAAGTGATTGATTACAAGTGATAAAACGTAGAACTAGTGCGTGTTAGGATAACAAGTGGTGCGGATCTTTAGGCGTAGGGGCTGTAACCGTGCGTTCGCCACGCACTCCCCGTCCGTGCCTAGCCTGCATCACTCAGCTCACGGAAAGAAAAAAACTTTTTTCTGTCCTGTGACTGAGCTCGACACTTGCGAGCACGGCTACGGAGCTTGAGTGAGTGGAACGCACTCTCTGGGACAACGTGATATCTGCGAACTCGTTCGCTACATTTTAGGCAATAATTCCTAAAAAGACTTGACACTTTTTATAGGTAAAAATTTTTGCATTGACATCTTTTAATCGTAACTGCCATTTACATTTTACTAAACTAATCGCTGTTCATTGGACTGAGTATGGGGTTCTTGTTGCGTAGTAAGTAGCATCAGTCATCGCCTTTCATACGCATCATTCCGCCGTCATCCGCATCACTGCACCTCATGAGCGTCATCTTCATCCGGCACGGTTTGAGTGGGGGCGAACTGGCCGCAACTATGTCCGCTAGCTACCAGTTAACTACGGTCAGCCTATGCTAACCTAGTACTTCAAACGAAGATACCAATTGGCAATACCTACAAATATAACTTAAAATTACAATTATTTATGACAAGCGCTCGTCTTTAAGATACGAGTACATTTTCAAGCTAAAGGATTTTATCTTTGAATAATCCCCCGTATTATATGATAATAATGAATTTATAACTTAAAATCTCCAGCAGTGGTTGGCGTTTCAGAGACAAAATATGTAAACTTCAGACTTAAATGCATTGAACGTGGTTTACAGTCTGAAATCCTTGGCTTTGCCATCCCGTTTTCGAGCGCCGGTCATGAAGAGCTATAGATCATAGTGGCCAGTTCGCCTTGTGTGGTTGTAGTACCCTCTTAATATATTAACATTAGTATCCTATGCTTAAACGTTATCTACTCTAAGAATATATATGACACCTAATGAATCAATACTTTATCATAGCACTGTGTATCGATGGTGTAAATTATGCCGTTTACGTAACTACACGCAGTTGCTTATCGAAAGTGTTTAATATTGCATATTTCTAGTTTAGCCGTAAACTGATAGTACCTAATTTCAACAATATCAAAGATCCCTAATTATTTTAACAAAAGCAGCGGCTCTGTAATGACGTTTCATATGTTAAACAATTTTAATTTTATCGAAGTTTGCTCGTTCGTATATAGAATTATATTTAAAAGTTTAATATGCATTTACTAAATGTATGTTAAAAAGATATCTTATCCATAAAGTATTTGAAATTAAATAAAGCGAGCTGTTGTTGGTATATTTAGGAAAATATAAAAAATACCAGATCATCTGATGGTGGCCATGTACAAATGAAAAAGTGAACCGTCATTACAGGGCGCGCATTAGCCAAGGCTGCACAAAGTATATCATATTGTCTAATAGTGAATACAGAGCCATCTACGTAGAAGAATAATCAGAGGCCGCGGCGCGCGCGCTGCCGCTGGAACCCTCTCCGGTACAAATTCAGAATATGCTATTTTGGAATCATATGATCCGTTAATATATCATAGTCCTCCATGTAAACAAGGATGTTTATTTAATAGATATTTAAAATCATTGTCATTACCTCTCTAGATACTATAATAGTAAAATTATAGTTGTATCAGCGTAACACCTAAATCAAAATTAATTTTTAATGAAATATTGAATATCCCATATTTTAAAATAAATATAGATTATGCGTACTTTCTTTCAGTTGATATAGTACAACACCAAAAACCGTAATCGAATGTTCAAATCAAGTATAATATCATATAAGATATGGTGAATTTTCGTTGATTTAAAAATATTTAAAAATGCGTCTTGACAAACCAAAGCTATCGCATAGTTTAAATCTTAACAAATACACTCAATGGAATGATATGTATTCTAAATATCAGCAATCACGAGCACGTTCTGATTCAAGGTCAAGGGTAAAAAAAGGAATGTTTGAATGTAATATTTTTTTTTTCTCCCAATTCAGAACCAGCTGGCGTGATTTTCGGAAAATAACCCAATCTGTTCCATTGAGCTATAATTAACCTTTACACTTGGAATAAATGGTAAATGGTTTGTCGAAATATGTTATCTCCTTCGTATTTATATTCTAGTAGAGTTCATAATCTCTTAGTGTAGTTCAATATTTTGATTCTCCTCTTTTAACCGAGTAGGATATTGCGTTCGATTCGTTAGTTCAAGGTTGTGCAGATTGTACCGGAGTATTTCTCGTTCCTTACAATCAAAGGTACATAATCGAAAAAGTTTTTGAATATTCACATTTTACTCACTTAGTTACTTGTTCAGTTTTAATATATTTAATTACACAACGTTGCAAATTTTCCTAGTTTATTTGCACATATTTGTTAAATTTTGTAATTAATGACAATTTTATTTAGACACTGTCATTTAAATTTCTTCATGTTAAATTAAATGTCGTGTAATTTAGTGAATTGCTTAAAAGTACAAAGAAACAATTTGTTACTTTTGCAAATTTTATAAAGTAAATACATATTAAAAGTAACTCTGATCTAGATAATCTTTAGTAGTTGCTGTGAATCCTTATATACCGCGATGATTCCTCACAGAAGTATGTAACAGTTACATTGATTTGTGTATAGACATTTTGTTTTTAGTTGGTTGAAATTTAGGAGCAAAAATTGTTACTTATTATAAAAACTATATGTCGTATTAATTTTTCATTACTTTAATACATATATTATCATACAAGTACATAACGTAGGTAGTAGATGCGCACTATAAGTAGGACATCATCATCGGCATAATATCGTTGATCTGTTGTCTCGCTTCACCCAGGTCCTAGCGGCCTGGATTCCTTGTAGTTCTCATTTAGCTTTAGGTTTGCTTTACGAAGAAGTGCGAAAGGGATGAGTGTTTGTGGTCACACTTAACATTAATTTTAGTCATTGTCATAATTACTACTTATTGCTAATGCGCCCTCGTGCCAAGCGAGTTGTAAGTTGATCGTGTATTTTCTGGTCATACGTGCTACGTTCGCGTAGCATTTACGTTTAGGTAATGTGGAATTAACTTAAAATCTTTCCGTGATATAAGTAATGTAGTTTTATGTATGCACTCTGTGCAAGCCGGCCATTGATCGAGTTTACTCTAGCGCGGGCTGAGAATTCATGGCAAGATCGTGCATTCTGCGAAGCCTCAGTTACCGATTAATGAGGATAAATCATTCGAATGTCTAATTGCCAATAAATCATTAAGCTAATGATGGAACTTCGAAAGTAATATAAATTCACGTCACCGTCTTATAAGTCTAAAATCTAAATGATACGTTGGATTGGATAATACAGAGCATACAATTACAATAAATAAATTTTGATAAGAAACCGACGATTTAAGGACTACCCTAGTCGTGTCGAGTTATCGTCAATGTGACATTCATTCCCGACGTCCAATCAAAGCTCAAAACCCAGAACCCATTGGCTGACTCATGTATACGGCTGTTATTGGTTAGTGAAAGCAAATCAATGTGTTAATTATATTTTGATACTCGATGTTTTCTACACTAATGTAGTGGTTCATATTAATCTTTCATATTTACGTAGTGTAGATAGGACTCTTCATCACGCCTAGTCGCATTTCAAGTTTGAACTGGACCATTTTTAATGTGATCATAAGTTTTTAGAAACTAGTTACAGACTGCTAAACTCGACCCTTTCAAGGAACTGCAATTTAAATAGACTGAATCCATAAAATCAAGCAAATGTAATAAAACTAAAATGCGGCAACGTGACTGAGGAAGTGATATTACCGTCAGTAGATTCAGATATTTTGGAATCAGGCCTTCTAGCCTTTAGTAGGTACGAAAAAGTCGAAATTAATCATAAAGCCTTTAGTAGGTACGGAAAAGTCGAAATTAATCATAAATTTAAGCGTAAGCTTATCATAAGCTTCTTAATTCGATCTTCAAAAACGTGCATTTTGTAACGATTTTTCAATTGGTGATAATCTGACGAATTGGCTAAAGATAATAATTAAGTTATTGCGTGGCAATTAGAGTAACATTTTACGACATAACGCGCGGGGTGCATCAGGGTATGAGTGTCATAATTTGTAATAACTGAAAACTTTTGTACTTTCGTAACGATAACGAATAATTTAGTGGTAACATTTTTCTAATATGTAAAATGCGTAAAATAAGCATTGAATAATATACTTTTTTTTACTGGAATTGTAGATGTAGTATTTTTGTAAGACAATGCGAGACTTGAGCTCCGCAGTACGTGTATCAAGCGATAATAGTTATGTGTATTGTGTAATTCGACCGTTTGCATGTGCCGAGTTCGAGGAGCGGTATAAGCCACTTCTTGATCTCGTACGTGTTCATACGTTTTATATTTAGAAAGTAAGTTTTTTACTGTCTTGTGAGTTTTATACTTGATCAGATGCTTTGTAAAAGTTGTCCACCGTTTCTGCGAGTAATCGCATTAATATGTCTTCTTAATTGAGACCAGAAACTTGAAATACTATAAGTATGTTTGTGACTTTTAAAAGGTCCCGCTCTCCGGGCAGCGGTTTTAACAGGTTCTGCCATTGACTACCATAATTTCTCAAGCAAAGACGGTGTCGTATTAATGAAGCCAAAGCATCTTAATATTCTAAAACATTTTCTTGTCGTTTGTAGTTTTGAATGTTCGCGTGAATGAATAATCTTCCTTCTTCATTTCTTGTGTAGGTACACTAGTTATCTACACACATTAATCATTACTTATATCAGGTATGGTAATGTCATGTGTTTCTATGCCGATCTCCTTGTTTACTTACAATTTTATGGAATATGGATAGGAACGATCAGGGAAAAGAAGCTCAGAAGGAAAACGCCAATTGTTTATTAATAAGTAAAGTTTAAGTGCTTGAATTTACTTGTAAGAGTCGCTTTAAAATATTCACTTAAAAATATACCATTGAAATTAATATTTATATAAACATCGATACGTCTCAACGTATTATTTTTGTACATTCGGAGTCGATGCTTACGGAATTGGAAAAAAGAGTAGTTTAAGAAATTTCAAAGGAATAAAAGAAAAAGTTCCATTTTGTAATTATTTTAAAATATTGAAAAGCTATTAATTTAACGATAGTGAGCGTTGTATTGTCTATTTTGTAATGTTGGTAAAGCATGACTAGATTGTAAGTTTGTTTCAGAAAATTGTAATAAAACTGAGGGAGACAAAAAAAAAAACGTTATATTTTATACGGATCCTGATATTGCGCCCACGGGCTATGTGTTACTTTACGAACCTAGTTGGTAAGTTTGCTCTTTAAAAGAGTTTTCGCAGGTAGTAATTTTAGTAGGCTTAGTGTTTTTTATACCGGCTTGATGTTGTGACATTTATTATTAATATGATATGTATAACTGATTACTGAACAGGCGGCCAACACAGATCTAAAGCAGAATGTGTAGTGGGCACTAGTGCGCGGGAAGAGTGCGCGTTTGTTTCAGTTCGCGGCATGTGCGCCGATCTAACCAAAGTGTTGCTGTTCGCAAGCATATCATTTTTAAACGTCGCTAGATACATTTTCGGTACAAACTTAGCGAAGTTTATTCTATTCGATTTATACTATAATTATTACCTATTGTTAGAGAATTCTGTGTTGTCAGTTTTGTAGTGGACGGTTTGCCTATTCATCGATCTCCAGATAATTTTGTGAACGCAGATTCTAGTCGATTTCATTGGTTTCTAAACTCGCCTGTACCAGGGCGTCAGTAACACAATGGCTCCATTACAATGCTGGTATTCTACCTGAAACATTTCACTTATTTAGCAGAATTATATTATTGTCTAGTATTTCCGATTATGTTATGTTTTATATTGCTTATATTATATATTATGGATACAATGTTTATTAAGTATTTAATATTCATTTGATGAGGTCCTAGTCGACTCTCTGTATATCACATTTCCCAAAGTACAAATTCCTTGTTGTTTAGTCCAATTTTGTTTGACTGTTATTCAATGGAAATTATTTTAGAGTGGCGCAAAATGTTGTAGTTTACGTAAATCAAAATAGTTCAAATAAATCTTATATTTCCATACAACTTACTTGTGTGACGCTATGGGGCGAATTAATGTTTAGCAGCTTTAAACTTAAGTTTGAACTTTAGATTAATTTTTAATAATTTACCTATTTTAGTTAATGCACAATTCATTATTTCATACTTAGTCCTTAGTTTCTGTTTTCTACTAATGTTTTCAGTAAGTATAAAGATCACGGCATCTGCCCTCGGCCACACTGCCTGGTCGGCAGACGCCGTACAATACCGTATTTAAGTTATGTTAAAAGTATCGCCTACTACACATTATCTAAATTGGAAAGCTATTAGCAATAAAATTAATGATTCAAATGACACTATACCTACGATAAACAATAAAACCTTTATAAAATACAATAAAAACTTCAAAAATAATCCTTGTTTTATTTATTATCCTGCGGTACCTACTGTAAGCATTTTGAAAGCCCAGTAGGCCCAACATGCTGCCACGGGAACTATTATGAAATTAAAGTGACAGCCACCCGGGGTTTAAGTTGCTTAGTAATAAAAGGACTCTAGTGACACAACACACTTATTTTAAACCTTAACACTTCATTCCTACGTTGGAAAATGGAATAGACGAATTAGTCCCGAGCCTCTCAAAATCTTTTCCCGTGGAAGCGTGTTAGGCCCACAGGCGTCCGTAGCTAAGATGCAAACCCTGTTAACGTTTCTGTTTTCTATCGACTAAGTGTATGGAGATCAATGCGTTTGACGCGATCTGTCATCAGCTGACGTCATTCCTATAGTACATTTGGTAGATTTTAAACAATCGGCCCTATAGCTGCTAGTTATTTCTACGCTTCATACATCTTGCTACGGCATATTATGATCAAACACCGGATTGATGGGGGCAAAAATGTACCAGTGCTAGTGATTAATTAAATATCGGCTAAGTTTATTGACAGCCTTTTTTGTGACATGGATTTTACATAGTACCTTTATCTTGAATGATCAGCTTCCCATGAAGATGAACGATATTTTTTCTTGCGGGGCATTTTTAATCGACTTAAAAAACAAAAAGATTCTCAATTCGTCAGAATGCTAAAGAATGTTGTTGTGCTGGATGAATTGTTATACAATGTAATTTCAATGGTTGTCAAAAGTGACTCGAGTCCAGAGTCCATGTGACATATCAGTTTTATATGCATAGTTGCGATAATTATAATTAAAAAATATATTATATTGAAAGAGTTTTTCACATAATTAAAAGGTATTTAAACTTGGCCATCAGTTATGATAATGTCGATATTTAATGAATCACTAGCAACTGGTACATTTTTGCCCCGTCAATCAGTTGTTTGATTATGATGCCCTAGCGTCTGAGACAATGCCGCCGGCTATAGCGTTCAAAACGTTTAACCTGAATGAAGTTATATTCCCTCTGGCCACGTGGTCCTACTTATCCTTCCGTCATTCATGTGGTCCGATCGGTAGGACAAAGGCAGTAGGACCACGTGGCCAGAGGGGTTATATTTAGAATGGAGTGATAGGAGCGACAAAGATACGAAGTTTCTAGACTGCGGTCAGATTTATTAAATAGGTATTGGCCATTCTCAGAATAGACGCCTTTTTACTCGCTAACTACAGTTTGGTCATTCTAGGAGAATTTTGTAACTGCTCGTGTAAATTAGTCTTGGTTTGTCGTAAATACTGCATGGATAGGAACCTTGCGACGACGTTTAGTAATTTCAATAATTACTTAACCACATCGTTTTATGTAGTAGGTAATTGTTTGAAATTACGAAATACGCCTTTTACAAGGATTAACTGTCCTGATTTAATAGAAAGAACTACATTTTTAATTCCAACTGTCACATAATATTAAAATGACTTTAAAAAAACCTAAATTCGGGCAAACAATTGGTTTTCAATTTTCACACAATTTCCTATGAAATGAAAATGTCGCTGAAATCGATCCTTCTTATCGCATATATATGCATTTTATCGATCATTTTGTTTAATAATGAGTGAGCGAAATTCATACACATACATACGTAACATCACGCCTTCATTCCCACCGAAAAGCGAAATTCAACCGAGGCAATATGCATCCAGCTTAAAGTTACAGCAGGTAGAATGCGCTTAGTCGGCTAAACATTCTCGCCCGCCACCCTAATGTTGAATTTCGCTCACTACGTCATTAAACAAAATCTAGGTATACTAATATTATAAAGAGGCAGTTTGTGAGGATGGGTTAATCTCTGGATCTACTGTCCCGATTTAGAGGAAATTTGGTATGGAGATAGTTAAGGTTCCTGGGAAGGACATAGGATACTTTTAACCTGGAAAATTGATCAGTTCCCGAGAGAAAAGCGATAAATGAGATAATGGGAACTGTAAAATTTTGTCCTCTTTGTTATTAGCATAAATAAATAATCTTCTTTCTTATATCTTTTCTCTACACTCGCAATAATAATTACTTATACCTACCTACAGGGAAAAACAGTCTGAGGAAATTTTACACAGGGGAAAACGTCACGTGAAATGTTTTATAAAGAAATTTGGGACATTATGTACCCACTTTAAGTAACTTACCTTACCCAATAGTAGTATCGTTTCAGCGAGTCTAACTTGGTCTCGACGCTAGTTCCGCCGAAGGTTCATTCGAGTGGGATATGGAATGGCGGGTAAGTATCCGTTTTTGGGTGAATCAACTTTTAAGGTACTCCCCAATTTTCGACATGTCTAACTATGTCACCTTAATTTGGTACAATGCAATATTTTTTTTTGATGTGGTCAATATATTGAATAAATCAGACAATTAAACTTACTTTCTAGCTGACAATTTTAAAAATTCTTCTATGATTTACACAAATATATCAGGTAACGCAGGGGACGACATTGTCCCCAGGTTTTGTATGAAAAACGTGCATTTTCCACTGCGTTACCATGTCTTTACAACCTTATAGAATTGGTTTATAATTATGAATAGTGAAATCCGAAAATCTGATTATCTAATTTTAACATGTGTAAACCATTATCAATCTCACATATTCTAGTAAGTTTTTATTAGCGTGTAGAAAAGGAGGACTTTAAAAGTTGATTCACCCTTTTACGTCATGTTGCTCTTACTTTACTGGAAGGCGCTTTTTTTGCCTCCCATCCATTTAAAGATCTTGTGGCCTTCGTGATTTATACAGTTTTAAGTAGTCCCTATACCAATATAGGGACTGGGTGTATGTAACCAATTACATATACCCATACTAGAGTAAAACGGCTCCTTCATATTGACAGACGCATTTTATCGATCACTAGAGGACGCCCGCGACTTTGTACGCGTGGAATTAACTTTATTTCATCCCCCCCAGGGGATGAATTTCCAAAAATCCCATCTCAGTGCAGGCCTAGGGTATAAAAGGAATATTCCCTCCTAATTTCAAGTCCCTAGGTCCATTGTTTTTAGATGTGCGTTGATCGATCAGCCCGTCGGTTTCTTCTGTTATATTGTAGTAGTACATGGATGACCGAGTTGTATGTGGACGACACTGTTAAATCACAATTTGTTAGTGTCGCGTATATAATTTATAGTCGACACTATTATTATGGTACTTAATAATAAAGAGGAAAAACCTTGAAATCGCATTAGGTAGTTGAATTGCCTATCAAACGGCCAAACAACCCCGTCGAAGAAACCGGCTGTGAAATTTATTTTGATACAGTTAATCTATTTCTCTTAACTGAACTGAAACTTCCACACGGTAAAAACGATATTGTCTTTGATATTTTCAACGTTTTGATTATTTATTTGACAGTAATAGCGGCCGAGTTAAAAACAAAACCTAAATACGCTATAGACAATATAGTTTTTCCCGTTTGTTACTGAACACTACGCTGACGCAAATTCCTACTTATAGTGTTTTCAATCTTCGAAGTCAATTCTTGCTACTATACTAAATAAATATGTTGACACAATCGTATCAATTTCTGTAAAGAGCGCGTCTTCGTAGATTGAATAAACTTAGGAAGTTCAATTTTTAGGGTACCTAATCAACAAGGAACCATTTTAATTTCGCCATGCCTGTCTGTCCGCGCGTAGTCTCAAAGACGGTTCTCTGCCTTTTCGCCGACAAATCTTTGACAAATGCATCGTTTCGCAACCTATTCATTTGCCAACCCGCTTTTATTTCTGTAACTACAAATATTTCAGGATTTTTATAAAACTAACCTAACCTATAGCGTCCTACACGATAGTCCTGAAATTAATCCAGAATTATTTACAGTTTCGGTATAAAACGCGGGTTGTCAAATGATATGTTTTTGAAATGTTGGTTATGAAATGATGGGATCCCCTCAGTGACTGCGAGCGAACGTACTGCGAAGCTACGTAGGTACTTAAAAAGTACCTAAACGAAATGAAACGTTGCTAAGCCGAAATACATTTTCGAATCTAGACACCGCGTTTACTTTATGTACTTATTTACTATCGCTTCCCGACCCTGTTCACCTAAGTCGGCGATGGGCGGAGAGGTTATCGGAAGCACTCCGTCTTCTTAATGCACGTATTAACTAAGCCAGCTCTAGCTTTGATGGTTAATAAATATCGAACCTTCGGAGAAGTAAATAATGAAGGTTTGTTCCGCTTTGCACTGAAAAATAAAACTGGTTACTGTAACGAGAATTTGGTACATTCTACAATTTTTTTTAGTTCTATATGTGACAACTCTACACATAGTACACTCTACTATTCACTTCTCGTAAAAAAAAAATTGTACAGGCAAGTATGCATATAGCATATACAACATTGTATTTAGTAAGCATTAGGATTCTAAATGTTAACGGTAAAAGGTATAATTGTTCATATAACTACAGCCTTTTGTGTTCATTACGATAAATATTATTATCTCTACTACACTGTCTTGTAACGATTACTATAACTTTGTTTCGACTAGAGTACTTTCAGGTATTTACTACATTACTTTTTAATACCAACTACATATTATTTGTAGTACCTAAAATATGACTTAGTAGTATTTACTATGTTTTGTAGTGCCTACTATATTACCTTGTAGTATCTACAATAATGTGTTGTAGCATCTACTATGTTTTGCAGTGCCTACTATATCACCTTGTAATATATACAGTAATGTGTTGTAGCATCTACTATGTTTTGTAGTGTCTACTATATCACCTTGTAATACATACAATAATGCATTGCAGTATTTACTATGTTTTGTAGTGCCTACTATATTAAATTGTAGTATCTACTATAATTGAATGATGTGTCTGTGACGAGAATCACAAAATGTAGTTAACATAGTTACTAGCAAAAAAAAAAAAATGGGTTTTGTCTCGGAAGTTAATTTGGTTAAGAGTAGCCGTTTGGCCGAATGTATTATACGTATGCCAAAAAGATATTTACCTACTTATATTTAACTTTGTTTTATTTTCCGCATATCCAAACTGCTAATTACGTCGGTTATATTAGGTTATAGTTAGGTTGGTGGTTAAAAACTTTAATTTTCTGAAATTGCCACCATTCTTGTGTTATAATTTGCGGGGCAACTTTTTGCGCTTTTCAGTCGCGAGATGCTGTTTTTGAATTTAACTTTGTGGACTGTATCTAGGGTTTTGTCTCAATCTAAAACTATAACCGCTTCACAAATAATATAGGAATAACGGAGCCATGCGCCTCACCTGAGTCCTTCCGTAGAACAAGGGTACGAGCTGATCCTCGTGCTGACGGTATCCAGTTCAAGTTCGCACCAGCAGCTTTACGTCCAAAATCACTGTATATTTCGGCAACACTCGAATGATAGTAATGCATGTACCATATATTTCACCAAATTAGCGGAAAAAGACGACGATTTAAATTGATTTTTAACTCCAGCACGCGCACGAGACGTTGCGATCCGACCGTTCGTTTTTTTTTCGTCGTCAGGTGGCGCTGTAGCAGCGCGCTCGGCGCGACAAGGACGGCGATATATGCGAGAGCGCATGGGGGAAAGGGATAGGTAAATAGGATTGTGTAGCGGTTACATTCTAAACTAAAATATATATGAAAACGAAACCCAACATCCCCCCGGGCTTGAAGGATTCCCTTCAAAAAGAAAAAGAATACGAAAAATAAGAAGAAACTAAGCTAAGTACTTTATGCTTGAAATTAAGCTAACTTAAGAAAAGTAATATTTAAATTAAGAATGTGGCAACCCTACTGCGTTGGCAGTGGGCATAACTTCACAACAGGCCGCTCTAGCGTGCCGCTGCGGGTCTTTACCTCCGCGACGCGGGCGATTCCGTCACGTCCAGGGAAAAGACGGGTTATGATGCCTAACGGCCAATGCAAAGGTGGCGCATTGTTGACATTAATAAGAACGACTGTTCCGACCGTTAATGATTTAGCTGGAGTATTCCATTTTTCTCTACCTTGCAAGTCATGTAGATACTCAGTACGGAAGCGTTTCCAGAACGATTGAATCATCGAATCTAATAATGAAAACCGAGTTAACAGATGGGTTCGCTCTTGACTCAAGTCAGCTGCGGGTAAGTTCTGCAGCGGCGCAGTACATATAAAATGGGCTGGCGTTAGCGCGGCTGGTTCCGAGGGGTCAGAACTCAGTAAGTAAAGCGGACGACTATTGAGTATGGCCTCAATCTGATTGAGCACTGTAAGTAGCTCTTCATAAGTCAAGATTTGCTTGCCTATGACGCGATGGAGATGCGTTTTAAAACATTTTATATTTCCTTCCCACATGCCACCGAAATGGGGGGCACTGGGGGGATTGAGACGCCAGGTAATGCGGTTTTTCAAGAGCTCCTCTTGGAACGTCTTATAATAATCTTCAGTACGAAGAAAAGAGTGGAGTTCGTTAAAGTAGGCCTTAGAGGCTACAAAATTAGTGCCATGATCGCTATATAGCACTTGGCATTGCCCACGCCGGGAGATAAAGCGTTTGAACGCGTCTAAAAATGACTCACAGCTCAGCGAAGACGCAAGTTCCGTATGAACGGCTTTCGTCACCAGACAAATGAAAATGCAGAGCCACGCCTTTTGACCTTTCACACCACGTTTCCTGACCAAAGTAATGTAAAATGGGCCGGCATAGTCTGTGCCCGTATGCGTAAATGCTTTGCTCTCATTGACGCGACAATGTGGAAGATCCGCCATAGTAGGAAAAATATTTTCCGGTTTGGCGCGAAAGCAATCGTTACATTTATGAAAGCGCTGTCGTACGATGCGGCGCGCGGAAAGAATCCAATACTTTTGCCTTAAAATTGACAGTAAGAGCTGTGGCCCAGCGTGCGAATTTTCACGATGCGAAAAATCAACCAAAAGTTCAATTATGTGCCCTCGTTTAGGCAGCAACGCGGGGTGTTTGCAAGAGAAATCCAGAGCGGAGTTTCCCAAACGACCTCCTACACGTAGTACGTTATCTAAAACGAAGGGAAATAACTTGCGTATAGCGGGGGAGCATACCCTACCAGCTTTAATTTTACGTATGTCGTCGGCAAATGAGTTTTGCTGGACGACCTTGACGACAAGCAATTCGGCGATTTCTAAATCGCTGGCAGTTATTTTGCCATCACGAGGAAGTTTCTTGACGAATTTTAGAACAATGACGACCGATTTTAGAAATCGGTGCCAAGAAGAAAACCTCTCGCTTAGCTCCAAAAGCCAGTGCTGGTTGCTACTACTCGTGTAAGTAATAAGAGAGAGGACCTTCTCCTCTGGCAGTGCTGCCGAAGATGGCGCGAATTTAGTAATAGGCCATTCATTGACCGGTAACGAGGCCCACGAAGGCCCATGAAACCAGAGATCGAAGTCTTTTAGGCGAGAAGATAGAAGCCCACGCGAGAGGCAGTCCGCGGGGTTCTCAGATCCGGACACATGGTAAAAATGCTCCGGCGCGAGATTGGTATGACATTGAGCGACACGGTTGGCTACATAGGTAGCGAACCTATGAGGTGATGAGTGCACCCAACATAAAGCAACCTCTGAGTCAGAGAAGGCGTAGGTATTGTCAATTGTATGACGTTCAGATAAAGTATCATGAACGATACGAAGCAGTTTTGACATTAAAACAATGGCACAGAGTTCCAGTCTAGCGACTGTCACTGTCTTCACCGGCGCGACCTTTGATTTAGAGCAAATCAAACGAACGACTGGATCTTGGTCGTCGGTGACGACATGCGCATAAATGACACTGCCATATGCCTTTTCGCTGGCGTCAGCGAAACCCAGAAGGGTTAACTTAGAGGTTGTTTCAACGCCTAGATGCCGAGGAAATTTAAGAGTTGAAATCAAGGGCAATTCCCTGACAAACTGTTGCCATAACTTTGATATGTGCTGGGGTGGTAAGTCATCCCAGTCCATTTTTAAAAGCCAAAGCTCCTTTATTAAGAGCTTGGAGTAAAGTATGACGGGCCCTACAAGACCGAGCACGTCATACAAGCGAGCGGTGGCAGAAAGAATGGCACGCTTCGTGCCAGTAAGTTGCGGGGGTGCGACTGAAAAAACAAACTCATCGGACCCTGGCAACCACTTAAGGCCCAGGATCTTTAGAGAGTCGCCGTCATCGAAAGAGATGGACTCGGACTGGCGGTGAGTCGAAGGAATGTGTTCCAGCAACTGCGGAGAGTTGCTGGTCCATTTGACTAAATCGAACCCGCCAGTCTTGAAGAGACTGATGAGTTGGGTCGCCGTCGCAACTGCTTCCTCGATGGAAGAAGCAGAGGAAGCTAGATCATCCATATAAACATCCCTTTCGAGAACGGCGGCGGCGAGAGGAAACTTATCTCGCTCGTCGCTAGCGAGCTGGCGCAGCGTGCGCAGCGCGAGAAACGGCGACGATCGGAGCCCAAATACTACCCGATTAAAGCAATAGGTATCTAAGGGGGAGTCAGGCGAAAAGCGGTATAGAATTCTTTGAAAAGAGCGGTGCGGGGGATGTACCTCAATACATAAGTACATCTGCCTAACGTCGGCAAAAAAGGCGATGCGGAAAATCCGAACATTCAAAAGAATGTGGAAAATGTCGGATTGCAGGTTACACCCTGTATAAAGAATTTGGTTTATAGATAAACCACGATCGGTTTTGCAACTACCATCCAGGACAAGACGAACCTTGGTGGTAGATTTGTCATTACGAATGACGGGGTGATGCGGGAGATAAAACCCCGGATTGAGGTACTCTTCACGAGGAACTAAAGAAATAATCCCCTTATCCAGGTAATCGCGAATGATTTCGTTATATTTTTCATGAAGTTGCGGGTTTCTAGAAAACTTGTTTTCGAGCATTAAAAATCTCTTTTTTGCGGTTACAAAAGAATTGCCCAAATTGTCAGGGCTTTCTTTGAAAGGAAGGTCGACAGCGTAAAAACCATTATCGCTACGAGTCGTAGTTGACGCAAATATTTGCTCACATGCCTGATCGTCAGGGCTTAAAAATTTCCGAGTAGGTATTTCCTCTTGAACCCAAAATTTTTCCAAACTTTGGTTCAGCGGTTCGTGCGTGAATGCACAAAAAGCGCGAGTCGCGTGCGGCGGTGACGAGACTGTGACGTCACCCATAATCACGTAACCCAAAGTCGTCTCTAAGGCAGAAGGCAAACCCGGGTTTCGAATCCTATCAAAAAGTAAAATTTCACAAAATAGGTTGACCCCCAAAAGGAGGTCAATCGGACCAGGTTCATTAAAACTGTCATCGGCTAGTGGTAAATTTTTAAAGCAATCGAATCTCGATAAGTCGATGTGCGAGTCCGGCATTTGTGACGTTATCTGGTCGACTACTAGCGGTTGGATCGAATATACATTATTATGTGTGTCCAACCGAGAACTAAACTTAACCGACGACAACCCGATTATTTTTTGTGACACGCCACCGATGCCTTGAACTTTACTGAATCTATTTTGCTTAGAAACCGGCAAAGATAATCGTTCACAACATTGACGTGTAATGTAGTCACTTTGTGACCCGGGGTCAATCAGTGCCCGAACATAATGAGTCGCATTGCAATTATCATAAAGTCGAATCTTTGCCGTGCCCAATAATGTCGTGCTAGTATTATAATTGTAACCCGATCGATCACAAAAGACACTTCCAGACGAGAGATGATTTAATGTGGAGCTAGGTTGCGACTGAATGTCAACTTTATTCCCTAGCGCGCACGGCTGAGAACCGCTTGCCGCGGCGTTATCAGCTGGGCTAATGGGCGCTTGAACTTGAAAATTATTATTCATACTACTGGTTGATGCGTTAGTAAAACTGTTTTGTTTTGAAGGCGGATTAAAATGCAATAACGAGTGATGGCGAGATGCACATACATTGCATGTTTTTTGCGAAGTGCAAGCGGAAAACTTGTGTTTGAAGCTAAGACAATTATTACAAACTGAATTAGTTTTTACGAAATTATATCTTTCGTGCGGAGTCATTTTTGAGAATAAGGGACATTGATATAAATGCTCATGTTTATTTGTTTTGCACAGTAAACAATTTGCAGTCGAAGTTGACTGAGTGTTGACAAACGTTTTTGTCGGGTTATTTTTTGGAGTAGGCAAACTTTTATTATTATTTTTAGGTTGCGGTAAAGATAAAGTTTGTTTTGTTGTGGAGTGAGATACGACCTTAGTCTGCTCCTTTATAAATTCAACGAGATTGGCATAAGTAGGGCACTTTTCCTTGCGATAAAACATTTCAAATAATTTTATTGATTCTGAATCTAACTTTTGCAAACCAATATGCAAAAAAAGGAAATCGGCTAAATCCTGTAACTTTAAAGCCTTCAACGCTTTTACCGAGGCGTCGAAGTTACATAAAAATGATTCTAAGCTGGATGTCGTGCCGTTTGCTATTGGTTTAAAGTCCAACAGCTGATTAGTGTAACCTGCCGCCAGGGCGCGCTTGTCTTCGTATTTGTCTATAAGCGACTGCCATATTATAGGATAATTCTCACCTGTGGCCGGCAGGCCCGCGCAAACTGACTTCGCCTTGTCAGTTAATTTGCCTATTAAAAACTGGATCCGTTCACTATCCGATAGGCGCGGGTGATTGTGAATAACACTTTTGAATTGTTCATAGAACATAGGCCAGTTGCGAAGTTCACCATTAAAGGACATTAATTCGATAGTGGGCAATTTATGTTTGACACTATAAGAATCTAATGTAGGTTGAGAGTTTTGGATCTCAGAACTCACACGCTTTATTTGACAATACATCTCATCAAACGATATCCATGGTTGGTAGTTAACTGTAGCGTTTGGTTTTAATTGTATGACCCGTGTATTGTAAGAATCCAAAACACGCTCAAAATCAGACCTCAATTGGTCTAATCCTGAGATATTGTTGATAAATATATTACGCTGAGTTTCATCTTGTTTAGCCTTGAGCGCTAAAGCGTAAATATTTTGTAAGCGAGTGAAAAAAGCATTGCGCTTGGCTTCAAGAACCATAAGGTCAGCTGAAATAACTGGATCCTCTTTATTGTCGTCCTTTGGCATGGTGAATAAAATATGCGAAACTAACAATAATTTATATTAATATGTGAAAATCGTATATAAAAATGCGAGTGATCGGCAATTGTAATTTATAAATTACACCGTATATAAATGCGAGCGGGAACTATAAGTAAAATATTTTGAGAGCAACAAATCGAATCGAAGGATAAAATGCGTTTGAAACGTTAATATTACGTTAATGTACCTGCCTTGAGATATGTATTTATAGATAGTATAAGTCTGTGCGGTCGCGCTACGGTTGCGCCAGGAGCAAATCAGTTTTATTGAAATAAGCGGGTAGCGATACAAGTATACGAATTCCTGAGTTCAAAGCGTAGAAAGATGGAATTTCGTATGACTGCAATGGCGATAAATGTGAATAATGAACTACTGAACTTGTAATGCCGATTTGCGGAATAGAGAAAATAAATTAGTCGCCTGCGCTGCGGGTAAATGAAATGAGAAAAAAGCCACTAATTTATTAAATCAAGCATAAAGTACATACGTAGTCTGTATTCAATCTATAGTTCAAAAATGGATATAAAACTGGTTTTTTAACGGTGAAATAATAATGTTGAAATATAAAGAGGTTAAAGAATTTGTCAAAGAATGAGAACAATGGTCGAAGTGACCGAAAATATGTAAATCAGGTTCGAAATGGACCAAAAAAGATGGTGGTTAAAAACTTTAATTTTCTGAAATTGCCACCATTCTTGTGTTATAATTTGCGGGGCAACTTTTTGCGCTTTTCAGTCGCGAGATGCTGTTTTTGAATTTAACTTTGTGGACTGTATCTAGGGTTTTGTCTCAATCTAAAACTATAACCGCTTCACAAATAATATAGGAATAACGGAGCCATGCGCCTCACCTGAGTCCTTCCGTAGAACAAGGGTACGAGCTGATCCTCGTGCTGACGGTATCCAGTTCAAGTTCGCACCAGCAGCTTTACGTCCAAAATCACTGTATATTTCGGCAACACTCGAATGATAGTAATGCATGTACCATATATTTCACCAAATTAGCGGAAAAAGACGACGATTTAAATTGATTTTTAACTCCAGCACGCGCACGAGACGTTGCGATCCGACCGTTCGTTTTTTTTTCGTCGTCAGGTGGCGCTGTAGCAGCGCGCTCGGCGCGACAAGGACGGCGATATATGCGAGAGCGCATGGGGGAAAGGGATAGGTAAATAGGATTGTGTAGCGGTTACATTCTAAACTAAAATATATATGAAAACGAAACCCAACATAGGTAGTTGTCAAAAAAGAACGGTTTTAACTTTTTTACTGAAACATCGAAGACCTAGTTGGTTCCCCTATGGAATCAATATTCTTATTTTTTCTCCTAACGCATTGTTTTGCATGAATATTAAAAGTTGTTGCATTACAACACCACCAAAAAGTTTTACTCAAACCTAACCTGTTAACCGAAAACCAGTTTAGGACAAATTATAATTCAGACAAACGATGTGTTAGAACTCACGTTATTAGGGATTCCGAGGGACACGTCAAGGTTATATGTTATATCACATGCAGTAACGGCATACTGCTCGTAAACTGCAGTTCATTCAAGTTATATCCCGTTAGTTTTACTATGCCTTTACGGCAGTGTGCTTTAGTCATCATAAATCGCCAGATATAAAGGGTTATTTGTGATTTGCAGCACAGCACGTAGACTTTATTTAGAACAATGTACTTATGGACAATAGCATCCCGGGTGTAATCATTCCGTTTTCACTTGTTCCGTTTTATACTATATTGAAATATAATAATAACGTTATGTAAGTTAAGTGACAATCTCAACGATTGAAGGCATAAGAAAGACGACTTGTTTATATCGATTTGGACGAAAACGGAGAGGGTACCAATAGTCGCATAGGTACCCTTAAGTCGTATTTTGTGAAATGAGATGTATTTTTATGAACTGCGTAAAAGTAAGAAAAAATATTCTCTAGGTATCATTTGTAAAGAGAAATCTATCTGTCCTCAGTCCAATAGCCAAGGCTGTAAATTCTTGAATGTTTTCGTTAATAATGAACTCTTTCTTGGGAAATCAACAACCGGTGAAATTACTAGCATAGAGACATTCCATCTTAGTCCTCAGGGTTGGCAGCGCATTTGAGGTCTTAGGATTATAATCTTGAGAATTCAAATGTCTATGGGTCTAAGATTTCACTTACCATCAGGTGGCCTGAGTGCTCGTGTGCCTTCTCCTTAACATAAAAAAAAAAAAAACTAACTGTGTAATTAAAATACATTTTAAAACACTTACGCATTGCCAATTGATCATTTGACGTTAGCAATAATCACACCCCAAAAGTAGGCAACGATCACTTCCCATCTTTAGTGCTTAAGGAATATTTAAAATTACCCCACATACTTACATCCAGGAGGGACTAATCGACTGGTACACGGCAGAGTAAACCTATGAATGGTAACGACGTACACAATAGTCGTATCTCTCGTAGGATTAGCGGAACCCGAATTTCAACGAGTGCTTTACAGGAATCCAGACCCAGTAAGTAACCTCTACTTTACTTACCTGTAGATAACGGAACGAGTTAACACGCGCAAAATTAGCGACTGAATGGAAGGCATGAATGTTTTTTCATCTCTCTTGTTTGGAAAGTGGGAATTTCCATATGCTGGATAAAAATGGCATTTTCATCTCTAGGGCAAGGGAATTTGACAAAAAAAATGATAGGGCTGCCGTAATGGTACTTGACTTGTTATGAAATCACAATGCTTTTTCATTGAATGACACTTAATTTTTTGTAAGACAACTATTTATGGCAAAGTAGTGTATTTTTTGACAACTTTCATCTCAGTCGAAATTAAAAGTGTTTAAACTATACATCTAAAACATCTCAGATTGCAATTAATGGCAATCATATTCAGATGCAGAAATTATTATAATATTGATTATGTTACAGTAAGGATAAATTAATACTTCGTTGTTAGGGTTCCGTAGCCAAATGGCAAAAAACGGAACCCTTATAGATTCGTCATGTCTGTCCGTCTGTCCGTCCGTATGTCACAGCCACTTTTTTCCGTAACTATAAGAGCTATACTGTGGAAACTTGGTAAGTAGATGTATTCGGTGAACCGCATTAAGATTTTCATACAAAAATAGAAAAAAAACAATAAATTTTTGGGGTTCCCCATACTTAGAACTGAAACTCAAAAATTTTTTTTTCATCAAACTCATACGTGTGGGGTATCTATGGATAGGTATTCAAAAATGATATTGAGGTTTCTATTATAATTTTTTTCTAAACTGAATAGTTTGCGCGAGAGACGCTTCCAAAGTGGAAAAATGTGTGTCCCCCCCCCCGTAACTTGTAAAATAAGGGAATGATAAATGTAAAAATAATATATGATGTACATTGCCATGCAAACTTCCACCGAAAATTGGTTTGAACGAGATCTAATAATTAGTTTTTTTTTAATACGTTATAAATCGTAAACCGCATTTTACCTTTCATTCAATCAACTCAAATATAATAAAGAATTAAGAAAAACATTTAATTTTATGAACATAAACCTTATGCATAAACCGTGAACCATTATTTTCTAATACGAGTAAGAAATCGGTAATAGTTTCCCAAGTAAACAACAATTCGCTTGGGGCGTGACTTTATCGGTAGCGGGAGCGCGCGCGGGGAGGTTCCCGACTACGCTTACCCGAACGGGCAGCCACGTGAGGGCAGCCGTCATTGACACTCGTGTGCGCGGAGTTATTGTCAAACTGGAATATATATTAGCTTGTTTAGCTATCACAAGCCTATATGGGCTCGCATATAGTACCTAATTATAATGTTTACTTATCAATATCTTATTTAAAAAAAAAACACTATTATTAAAACATCGATCAAAGTTACAACGAGGTACAAGAACTTTTATATTATGTATTTTTAATATCTACGTTACAAATCCTAAACCGCATTTTACCTTTCATTCAATCAACTCCAATATAATAAAGAATAAAGAAAAACATTTATTTAGATGTATAGTTGTACGGAACCCTACGTGCGCGAGTCCGACTCGCACTTGGCCGGTTTTTTTTTAATATGAGAATCATAACGGTCCAATTCGCAGATGTTTATTTTAATAACGTAACCAATACTGAGAAATATTTGTGCAAATATTCTGAATTTATGGCACAGAAATTTGTTTTTTTTTTTCTAATTTTGACTTGGTTCAAGGCAAAAACAGATGCGAAATTCGGGCACTTATTCTAATCTTGAAAAAAAAACGAAGTATAGATGCATGGCAATTATTACACTTATTAATACTAACATTGAGAACTTGGGAAAAAGAAGTGAATTAAAGGTCAACTTTCATCCCTTACTTTACAATCCACTTTTACGCTACCCTAGGCCGTAAGAATTTACCGCCCGCTATGCTAGAAGTCCTGGGTGGACGTCGCTGCGTCGATCTTATAGGTGAAGTTTTATCCGGCAAGTTTAAGGAGTCCCGTCGGAGCGTACAAAACACATTTTAGCGCGTGCTTTCTCAATTAGGCAGCAGGCAGTGAGTCGAGTACAGTCGTATAAAGGTGAAGACGTAAAATTGTTAATTACTCGGGAGTCAAATACCTGCGATCTGAAACATTGTTATTACAATTATATATTTTATTTAACTACACCTTAGTGCTGATTGTAGATTTAAATAGAGACTGTTATTCCTTATTTTAATCATATTCATTAAAGTGTACGTCATCACTCATCCTATTATATTATACCTATTCTATTTTTCTTGGCGCTTCTTCTCTGCAATGATGGTCTTATCTGAAGCGCTAGTAAATTCACTTCATATTACCGACGTGTAAAAGAGCCCCATGGGGGCCTATGTACTGAATAAACATTTTGATTTTGATTTTGATTGCGTTATATTGCGCTTGACGTGTTTTAGTATCGTTTTCAACTTGAGTTTTCGCCCCCATAAACCCCTAATTTGGTAGTTTTTTAAATTATTGTACCAAGTTAAGGATTAAAATTAAGAAACGGTAACTTTTACATGCGACGTAACGAAAATTAGTCATACGTAATACATAACGAATATTTCGTGACTCACATGTAAAAGTTACCGTTTCTTTAGGTCCTTAATTAGGTACAATAATTTTGAAAACTACCCAATACCGAGTGGCGTCTAATCCAAATTTAAAAAGACGGAATTAGGCGATTCTCTATGGATTTTCTAAAATGACACGTAGAATTCTAAAATTTTAGACTTAAATTTAAATATGGATTTCCTCGTTTAAAAGTTTAGGATGTAAAACAATGGAGCGCACTTTTACCCCATGGCTACTTACAAGGTACCCATACCTCATGATGCGTAAAAATTGAAACACCACAAACATCCCATCCAATTTTTATGAGGACGTTTCCACGTGACATACTCCTTTATAACCAGCTTAGGAGTATTAGAGCCTTCGCATAGTTTATAGAAAATTTGACAATCGTAAAATAAGGGTGATAAAGTAGCCATAGGGTTATGGGGTATTTTATCTGGACTCACAGGGTCCATAAAACATTTTATTGCATTTTGGTGCGTGCGAGTAACATGAAGGTCTTTATGCATCCTAACTTTTTGTTAAAAACCTTTGTTTAACCACCTTTTTTGAAAATCCATACCAATATTATAAATGCGAAAGTGTGTCTGTCTGTTATCTCTTCACGCATAAACTGCTGAACCGAATTATTTACAATTCGGTATGGAGATATTTTTAGTCCCGGGGAAGGACAAATCATCGGAAAATACAAATCCTCAGGGAGCAGTAATAAACGACTTCTGCATGGACGGAGTCGCGGGCAAAAATTAGTAAAATTATAAAATCAGACAAATATTTCATTTTATCACACAAATACATATTTACCATCGAGAATAGGACCTGGGGACGCTAGCTTCGTAGGTGGAATCAGTACGAACAAGACGTCAAATGATAAGTTTCTTAGGTAAACAATCTCTGAAAACACTTCAGTGAAAGTTTCTTATACGACTGACTACGCGCGCTACGAGTTGTTAAAGGTGCTACGGCGTAGAAGCTCGTAATAGAAAGTCATTGCAAATTAGTTTATTTCCTTACTCTTGAGGTCTATTTGGAGGTTGGAGGACTTTTAAAATGTCTTTAGGTGGAGGTTTTATTTAGTTTCTTCAAAGTATTATTTAAAAAAAAATAGTTTATGTTAGAACATATTTTCTCACAAACATACTAGAACACAATAGGGTTACTAATTGGTGAAAACAGGCTCCTGTTAAATTATAAATACAAAAATAGTGATATTTAGTTGAAAACACAAGGAACATTATCGGCTCGCCGCACATCTCCGTTTATGGCCCGTGACGAGCAATAAAACAGGGCCCATCGTTTAGCAATCTTCGGATGTAGGCTGTTGATGAACCCTCCACATTTTGGCTGTAAATATTAGGGATCCGTAAAAAAACGCACATAAGACTGCGACGTGTACTCTTGGTAAGCCTCAAACAAAAACGGTTTTGTTATTAATTTAAAATTTAATTTAATTTTTATGACTTATAAGTGCAAAAGTGACCTGATTTTAATGTATTGTTTTTTTGTAAAGGTAACTAAACTTTATTTCCTTGCTAATAGATTTAAATTCTCACTCACAAAAATGACAATGTTTGTTGTATTTTGGGCCTCACGAGGTTATAAACCTAACTGGTAAGAAATACAATTTACTTTTGTTGAGTTTACTTACTGATGCGTATTTACAACTATTTAAATAGGTTGGTTATCCCTAGTAAAATTGTAAATGTAAAAATTTGTTTGTTGATTCTTTCTTTTCACGCTGCAAAGTAACAAAGATCGTGGTCATTTCTTAACTTAGGCTACATTTTTACGACATACACAAATTAATATACAGGTTCCGCGGCAACAGCGAACGTCACCTAAGCAAACTTAGCGCCTCTTAGTGTAACGGTGACAGCTTTTCATCGTCCTTTGCTGGGATTCTACACGGTAACAACGATATTGTATTTGACGTGTTTCCGTATTGTCAACGTTTTGTCTCGTATGTCATTTACAATAATGGCGACTGTGACATAAACGATTCTAAAACGATATTGTTATAACGCAGTAGAATAAAGGCCCTGCTCGTCTGCCTTTAATGTCATTAAAAAACAATACGGAACCCGCGCACCGTTTTCCCCCAGGCTCCCAGCTTATGGGATCTATACTTTAAATACGTCGTATACTTTTTTTATGTGACACGTCTGTATTTTGTAGCGGCCGGTAACTTTGATCGTCACGTCCACCGGTCAGCGAAAGTAATGAGTCGTAAAGTCACTGGACAGTGTAAAATGGACGGGGCAGGTGAAGGACCGGGCCTGGGTTTATAAGTATAGGTATCAGGCAAAGTTTCTGCTATAGGTTTAAAATCTAGCTAAAAGTTTATTTCATTTTTAATAACACTATTTATAATATTCTGTACTTCCAAAACTGATAATAAACTCACTGTCACAAGACAGAGGCTAGGCTAGTATAGGCTTTAAGTACCTACACATAATGGTATCGTGTGGTTGCCGGGTTAGAATAGTGCCACTGCATGTCTTCCCGTGGACGTCGTAAGAGGCGACTATGGGAATAAGGGCTTGTAGTACTCTTAGGCAATGGGCTTGCAACCTGTCACTAATACTAGTAAACTTCTTAGCCTCTTTGTGCAAAATGTGGTTACAGAATTATAAATAAGTCTTTTTAGAGTTGTTGGTATTTCTGTAGCTCTGTCTACCCCACTCTGGGAATGAAGGTATGATGTTATGTATGTATGTATGTATGTATATAATATATTCATTATATTTATTTCATTATTTAGTAATGTTTTTTATTAGCACTATACTAGTATATATTTGTTTATTTATCCTATTTATTTTATGTATAATGTATATACGAATTGGAATGCTATTTTTATCTTTATCTTCTGTCTCTTTAATTGTTGTACGTTTTGCTATCCGCTGTTTAATTTCTCTCTCAATCGCTCAAAGGTTAACTGGAAGAGATCACTTAAAGGGATACGTTTGCCTTTAGTGTTTCTTGTTTGTGCAATAAATAGTTTGCATACATACATATTATGTAATGTACTTAATCAAATTTCTTCGGTTTTAATCTTCTTTGTCTTGCTTCGCAATTACCTTATCGGTGGGTGCTTCTGTATATTTATTTGGAAACGCTTATATATTATCATATGTGAATATACATATAGCAGTTCCAATAATATTTCATACCTACATATGTGTGTCGCAACTAATGGCTTCATCAAAATAATGTGTGGCAATTCTCAAGACATGTTATGTTATTCGAGCGCAATACACAAATAAAATCTTCAGACCTAAGTATAAGTTCACTGCCATAGTGGTGTTAACAAACAGAGCCTAATTAAAAAGAAATAGGTACACCATTTTCATCAAGATATCACGATTGTGAACTGAGCCGTTTTTTCTCTATTTTAACTCTGCTTAATTAACTATGCACCAATTTACTCCGCTAGTGAACTGTCAAACACTCCAAACAACGCTTTGCAGAAACCTTCGAGAGATAAAATATTTATTCCAATAAAAGCTATCCTAGCTTACCTTTTGTAAATCTTTTAAAATCCTTTCTCGGCGGTATGACAAAGGACGAGGGGTGTGTCCGTCCCCCGTGGCTCGGCAAAATTAGGCAAGTCAGCTTAAATTAAAAAAGAAATCAGGCGCAAGTTAATTCCGAAAGTTTTAATTACGTTTATTTTGTCGTTAAGCAATTCCTAATTAATTTGCTTGAAAGAAATGTGCCCGTGACAATGGGCTACGCGGATGCGAAGGAAGGGAATTATCTTTTTTTTGTCAAGGCAGCGGTTGAAAAAAAATCTATGAAATTAAATTTAAAATACGTGTTTTGAATCTAAATCCTTTTTAAACGCCCTGAATAATCGATATAGACAAAAAGATTTCGCAAATTATTTTGCTACGTCGTAAAAACAATATGGTTAAGGACAAAGTTGAATTAGGTCCGAAAGTCCCAAGAGACAAAGACCAAAACCTTACCTGATCTTACATATAGGCCCTTTCGAAAAGACTAATTTCCTTTAGAATCGTTTGTGCAATGACCTTTACACAGGACTCTTGGAATTTTCAGGTTTACTCCCGATGATTTTCCTTCACCGTAAGGCGCTCGGGGGGTTCGAATTCGGTACCTTACGATCACAAGTCGACAGCCATTAGGCCACCGAGGCTATTAAAAAAAAACAAGATGCCACGTCACTTATATCGCATATCTTCATAAGTGATTTGAAATTGAATCAACAAAACATAGCGATAATTTTGGGAAATACCCTCCACGCAGCAGCAGTATTCGAATTATTGTATTCCGGAGTAGGGTAAGGACAACCACTGAAATGGCTAGCATAGAAGCATTTCGTCTTAGTCCTCAGGGTTGGCGACGCATTTGGATTGCAGTTTGGATTTGTAGTCTTAAGAATGCAAAGATCTATGGGTCACAGATTCCACTTACCATCAGGTGGCCTGTGTGTTCGTTTGCATTCCAAATGTAAAAAAAAGAAAACGAATCCACTACCCAACAACCTGTGCTCATATACAGGCACAGGCACCACTCACATGACGACAAGCTGGCCTAGTTGGCAGTGATCCTGCCTTTGAAGCTAGCGGTCCTGTGTTCAAATCCCAGTAAGAGAAGATATTGATGTGATGAGCACGAGTATTTATTCCTGAGTCTTGGATGTCTTCTATGTATTTAAGTATATATTTCTCTATGTAAGTAAGTTTATCATCGTCTATTACCCATAGTACAAACCTAGAGCTTAGTTTGGGACTAGGTCAATTTGTGTAACATTGTTATTTATTTATATTTTCTAATTGCATTGACATAACACTTTTAACAATTTCAATGCTAAGCGGTACAGCACACGAAACGCTCGCGGCAAAACCTACATTATAACAAAGAGAGGTCCTCACTCGAAACATTTTTTATCGCGGTGGAGGCAAATGAATGTACAAATATTGCCAAGTGGGCCTCTTCATTGCATTGTTTGTTAGAGCTACAGGTGAGTTAAGAACTCTTAACGTGAGCTAGTCTTTCACGCATCCGCAATTTCGAGCCAAAATGCAGGGGTCGGGTGACGGAGTTTTAAAAACTTGTTTCCACTTTAAAAAGTATCGGTGTTGTGATGACACACACAATGCTATTATTATTTAGCCTTGTAGTTTATTTGTGATCCTATTTATTAACTTCATATTTAATTAAAATTCGATTAAAATCATTTATATCAAGTATCTTGGACTCGTATTTAAGTAACTATAAATAAAAATCGATTAATTGAGAACGGTTCGACCAATTAGGCTCATTTATTTTTAATGGGTTTATAATTGTCAGAAAAGGGTTGTAAGAAGAAATTCACCGACACCGAGCACGAACAGTTAGTCAAATAATGATAAGAACGATAACAAAAAAAAATGACACGTAATTGTACAAATATTTGAAATAATAGTACATGTTATTAAAAAGCCTATGTTAGAGTTTGAAGCCAAGGCGATTGTTGAAATTCAGTGGACGCGGTGATAATATTTCACTTTTACGAGGCGCGCGTCTGCCCGTGCGTCTGCGACTCCGCCCCGGGCATCGGCGAGGAGGGCCTCCAGGCGTCGTGGATAGCTAAGGAAGGTCCTGAATGCTGTGAAAATTCTATTTATCTTATTGGCGCCCCAACTGGAATTACTTCTTTATTTATTATTGTGATTGTTCTACGCTCCATGGTTTTTTTTGTCGGCGCGGTGTAGGTATGATGGTGGGGCACATATACCTAATTGTGTCGACTGTGGCTTTTAAACATTTAATGTTTAATGTTCACACTGCTTAAATTGGCTGCGATTAATCTTCGACTCAGTTTTTGCAATTGAGAAATTTATACGAAAATTTAAAACAGTGATAGTTTTTATAATTTCTAATATTACTTTGTATTTACAAATGTGATAAGCCAAGGTTGTTTTGTAATGCATTGGATGCCGTGATTGCATCCAATCTCTTGTAAAATTGACAAATTCTATAATAGTTTTTCTTACAATGAGACAGTTTACATTATACATTTTACACCATATCTGCTCGTATGTCCCGATCATTTACTAAACTCATGGGAGTGCTACTATAATGGCGCATTATCTCTCGCCATCTCGCTCGTAATCGGGCACATGCACTCGACTCCTAAGTGCCGTTTTAACGATATTTCTATATGATAACAATTGTATTCCGTAGACAAATTACGGCGCGAAGCTTAAACCTAAATTAGTATATGGAATAGAACGCTGCTGTAGTGAGTGCTGTAAACCTACGAAAACGAATCGAAGACAGTTAATAATTTGTTAAGGTAACTATGATCATTTGAAGATACTATAGTGAAATATAAAAATCTAATAATATACCAGAAAGAACTTATAAATAAATAATATACAGCGCTTTAACAAAAATTGCGATTCTTGTATTCTTCAGCGAGCACTAACACGTTTTAATAGTATATAAACATTTCGCTTTCGGCAGTGACTTATTCAAACGGCTGAAGTCGTTGTGAGCAAATTAAATGTCGAAATTCCGTTTCGCGACGTTAAAAAGGTCGTAACGTAAACTTTTTCAATTTTCACCTGCAGTTAAACTAGAGCATAAAGCGAGAACGGCGCACAAGTAAATATTTTGAGAAGGTTGACGACGCCTGCGGGCAAATGTAGCAACTTGATAAGGGTGCGCCGGCATAAAATGCATGTAAACACCTCTTTTGCTGGAGCTCAGGGACTAAATGTTGTCGACTGCTCCCTTTACAAATTTAGACGTTGCGCTATATGATACTTGAAATGAAATTCTAGAAATATACACTGAAAATTACTGGTAGTTTTGTCGAGTTTCATATTAATTGAATTGAAATCTCTTATCATGTCTCGACGTAAAAGTTCTTCCAATTTTGGATGCAAAGGTGTATGCTTTCTTGAGTTGCAAACTCGTATGTCTGAAGATTTGTACAGTCGCGGAAAATTCAATCCTGTAAAAGGTTTGCTAACTCGGACGGGCGGCGCAGTGACGGCAATCACCCTAATGGCCGCTCCAGACAGAATTAGTTCTTCACAAACAAGTTGCTTGATCCAATTGAATGCATTCGGACGAACGCTGTTTGATGTGCGACTAATAGTTTGAGGTTATTGGTTAATCGAAATGCGAAGAGTTTTACGGAGTCGTTATGTTAATCGATATTACCTACTGAAGCAAATGAGATATACATAAATAAACATCAAATATTCGATTATTAATGCTAATCAAAGCCGTACAATTTCAATATTATATTTTTCTTCGCCTTCGTCTGAATCACATACTAAATACTAACTGTTTCCCGCGACTCAGTCCGCCTGTGTCCTTCACATTTATGATATTAGCATAGATTTTCGCGACTTACCAGACTAAAATTAACATGTCTTAATTTAAAAAAAACTAAAATACACTTTATAAAGTATCGCAGTTACTATGTAGGTATGATACTTCTCGATTAGCTTTGGTATATTGTAGGTACAATAAGGCCATTGGAACCCATATTAGAACTATGTCACAGTGACAATATGATACAAGTCGTAAGAAGTGTCAATCAAATTTATAATCAAACACCGGATTAACGGGGGTAAAAATGTACCAGTGCTAGTGGTTAATTAAATACGAAATTTTAACCATCATTATCATAAACTAATGGCCAAGTTTACCGTTTAATTATGTGCAAACCTCATTCATTTATACTTATCACAATTACAACCTTTGTTTTGTTAGTTGGTTAAAAATGCATCTCATGAACAGATTGTTTATCTTCATACCTGATCATTCAGATATAGAAGGTACGACTTACATTTGTTACAAGAAATAAAAATCCATATGTGACGAAAAAAGTTATCGATAAACTTAGTCGATATTTTATGAATCACTAGCACTAGTACATTTTAGCACCGTCAATCCGGTGTTTGTTAATAATAATATCACTGTCTAGTGTCACTGAGTCAAGGTTCCATTAGATAGGCCTATTATCCAGCCATTAAAGTATATCAACTACCATAATAGCAATAACAGCTTTAAACAGCTTTCATTACATCAAACCATTGTCGAGTAATGAAAAACTAAAAGCCGGATTAAGATATAGCGTGATTAAAACGAAAATTGTCTGTAATAACACGTCATCAAAACTCTACGAGCTTTAGCCGCGGGACTGACTTCCCTAATAGCCCCCCAAGTGTCATGATAACCACATTCAAAGCCCAAGCATCGTAATTTACCTACAAATCGGCCTCTTTTCTGAGTAGCTGGGTAGCGAATGTCTTGTACTAAATTGTAACTTAAATCATAATGTTCCGTTCTCACGTATGAAAACCGATAAAAACTTCCTAGACGCTTCAGGGCAGCTATTATTAAAATAATTTACTATAACCACGACAGCTTGTCGGCTTCGGCAAATCAGAGGCCACACTGATTATAAAGTTTGCACGTGTTGTGTTGAATACACTTCGTTTTTTAATATGAGAATATCAACGGTCAAATTCGCACATGTGTCCTTTAATAACGTAGCCATATATTTGTGCAAATATTCTAAATCTTGTTCTTAATTACTTATAGCAGAGGTATTTTTCTTTTATTTTCTAATTTTGACTTTGTTGTAGGGAAAAACGAATGCAAAATACGGGCACTTATTCTCATTAAAAAAAAAACCGAAGTTTAGACTATACCTATATTGGAAAGTCTTACGAGTATCCGATTATCCAGATCAATCTAAGTGCCTAAACTACTCGTATGACGATTTCAAAAACGTACAATCGCCGAAAAAGGTCATTATAAAAACGACGTTTTAGGGTTCCGTACCCAGGGTAAAAAAACCCGGCAAGAGCATGTCGGACCGTGCTCAGTGTAGGGCTCCGAAGCCGTTCAGCTACAAACATAAAAAACAACAAGTAATAACAAATTTTCTATTTAAAGTCATTTGATGCCGTCTTAGATGATTATAGTTGGTATAAACACTTTAATCGCCTGTATCTCAAGAACTAATGATGTCTACATAGCCGTGATAGTTTTCCTTTTAAATTCGTTATATGCGCATAAATAACAACAAAAATTAGCCCTTAAAAGCTTAATGCATAAACGGATTCCTTGATCGAAAACTTGTTTTCACAAACCCACAATATTTTAAAACACCTATCCAACAACACCCCACACTATAGGGTAGACGAGAGAAAAAAAACATCCCTACATTAAAAGTAGGGGAGGTAGACTACATAAATTATTTTTCAAAGATTTTAATTTTACCACTTTGTTGGCGTGACTAATATGAATATTCATGCCAAATTACAGCTTTCTGGTACTAAGAGTATCTGAGCTAGGCTGCGGACGGACGGACGGACATGGCGAATCTATAAGGGTTCCTAGTTTGACTACGGAATCCTAAAAACGGGAGCCTATTACTAAGACTCCGCTGTCCGTCTGTCTGTCACCAGGCAATGATGTATTTCTGTTGCTGCTATGACAACAAAGTTGCAACTAATTTGTTTCAGTTGCAGCTATTTAGTGGTGGTAGGACCCTGTGCAGGGTCCGTCTGGATCGCTACCACCATCTTATCCATTAACCACCCGCCAAGTGTTCGCATTGTTGTGTTCCGGTGTGGGGATAAGACAACCGGTGAAATTACTAGCATAGAGGCATTCCATCTTAGTCCTCAGGGTTGGCAACGCATTTGAGGTCTTAGGATTATAGTCTTAGGATTATAGTCTTGAGAATTCAAATGTCTATGGGTCTCAGATTCCACTTATCATAGAGTGGCCTGAGTGCTCGAGTGCCTTCTCATTAACATAAAAAAAAAACTTAAAAATAGTATAAAAAAATATATTTAACTGGGGCTCCCATACAACAATTTTTGCTCGATATAATACCGGCATCAAGTAGGCGCTTGAAATAATCACATACTATTTAGTTTTATATTTACGTCGAAAATAAATAATTAAATAAAAATAAAGCAAATTAAAGGGAGAACTCCCTTATTACAAACGTGTTTTTTGCCGTTTTTTTTATATATTTATGTTATAATATGTGTATAATGTTGTATAGATAATGGTACGGTGGGATTTAAGACGTTACTTACGGTTCTCGATCGTTTGACCGAATTTCATATGCAATAATTTCATTTGACATAATTTTATATAAATAACGGATTATATGCCATAATATTCATTTGCCATAAAGGCGTTTTTTCTGAAACCGTGAACTATTTAGAACTGTAATAAAACAAACCTAACCTAACCTATTGGGCTCTGTACGATGGCATGTAAAAACTACCAGAAAGGATTAAATTTCCGAATAAATGTCTTTATGGCAAGTGAAATTATTGTATGTGATATTAGGGAAAATGAAGGATATATTAAAACCTCCAACCTAAAATAGAACTGGACTAGACATTTCTGACAACCGACTAAGCATTAAGTAGGCAAGTAAGGCAGCCGGTGTAGAGACAGACCATAAATAATTATTTACCCGAAGATAGCGGGAAGATTTGGATAAATGTAATTCAAGATGGCGAGGATTGATCCAAAGATTGGAGAAACTAGAGCCGAGCATAACACTAAAAAATTACAAACAAACTTATTTTGTAAAATTTTGATTCTTTGATAAAAAAAAAAACAAAAAAATATCGAAACTCCTGTAGTTTTCTAAAAACTAATAATAACGCTACCAATAGCTTAAACTACCGCCAACCAGCAGTGTTCGCACTGTTGTGTTCCGGTATGGGGATAAGACAACCGGTACACTTACTAGCAGGGATGGCAACGCATTTGAAGTCTTAGGATTGCAGTCTTGAAAATTAAAATGTCCAAGATTCCATTTACCATCAGGTGGCCTGAGTGCTCGTGTGCTTTGTCTTTGACTTGAAAAAAGAAAGATAAGCAATAAATACTCAAGATAATGATTTTGTAAATATCTTCAATGTACAGACACGTTTCTGCTACGGATTAATAATAAGTGTAGCTGTTTGATGGGCGTGTTAATTGGAAAATTATATGGTAGTTCGTGTTTGTAATTATTGTAACGCATTGTTCGTGCCGATTAGAAAAATGGTCCTGTTAGAAGATTGCCAGTTTGTTAGCATGGATATTTTTATTTTCCTGGTCGAGTATTTATGAAAATGGCAGGTGGGTCATACACACTCTTAAAAACAAAAGTTGTCTCCCCTGTGGTCAATAGTTAAAAGCTTGTGTGCATATACCTTATGCTTTTATATGATAGGTCTAAAGCAGTCCGGACGGCGTTTTTGCGGGAATGGGCTTAGCCAGAAAATTAGGCCTTAAAATCGTTTACTTTCGGTGTGTCCACAGGTAAGACGGTAACCTAAATCTCTGTATCACCCAGGTAAGAAAAATTATCCATTAAAAATTACGGACTATCTGCAGTACTCTGAAACATTTTAAGAAAGTTAATTCGTTCCATTTTCAAACTTTTCTATGAAAAATCGACATTAACGGACTCTGAGCGCAGCCGTAAGTTTTTAGAAAATTACTGTACTGTAAATGCAACTCTATCGTCCTAGACCTAGAGAAAATTTTACATTCTAGATAATACCAAAGAAGGCAGCTAACTGCATAGTAAAAGTATAAGCATTTTAAATGTATTGCGGTTACTAATAGAGTATAGAATGCTTTGACTACTATATTGCCGTTAGCCGCCTTGTTTGGTATTACGGTAGAATATTGCTCCCGATTATTTAGAACTGTACAAGTAGGTACATTTTTTGATCTACAGTTTCCGGAGATTTTAAGAAAGAATTCGTATTCAAAAAATCACCTCCGAAATGTAATCTTTAATATTATTATAAATGTGATAGTAACTATGTCTGTCTGTTTGTTACGCTTTCACCGATAAACCGCTGTACCGACTTGGATGAAATTTGATACAGAAATAATTTGAGTCCGGGGACATAGGGTACTTTTTATCTCGAAATTTGAACGGTTCCAAAGGGAATAGCGATAAACGAGTTCAGCTAGTTGGTTATAAATAACCTACTTGAGCTTGGAATACTTAAATGTATGTATGTATGTATGTATGTATGTATGTATGTATGTAAACACTTTATTGTACAAAATAAAACAGAAAAAATTAATAATAATAATACAATGAAGATACCAGAAAATAATGTACAAAGGCGAACTTATCCCTTTAAGGGATCTCTTCTTAAATTTTTGAATTTGATACAATAAAGCGTATAACAGAATGAAGAATCAAAAATGGGTCCCTAAAATTACACCATGTGTAAAACAAAAACCTACCAATGAATCTCCGAAATACGTATACTTACATATGATTGGTTGTTAAATTGTTTAATAACAGGGTCTATGCAATCATTCACTACCGACAGCCTCAAGGATAACTAGGCAATATAACTTGCCAGGCTTCCAGATTTCCATACAAAACAAACACAATTTTGAGTTCATGGCATCCAATTTGTGTTCCTTTGTAATATTATTGAGATACCAACTTTTTTGTTAGAAGCGCAACGGTTTTAAGCTCGTCAAAGACGTTTTTAAAATCATTAATTATTTAAGCTAGCAAATATTTTAGCCTTTCCGCTTGGTTTCCCACGAATCGTAATGACATTGACGAATTATTTTCTCCATTCAATTATTATTTAGGTACATTTTAAAATAAATAAATATCAGGGGATAATCTCACACCAATTGACCTAATCCCAAGCTCTAGGCTTGTACTACGGCCACGGGTACTAAACACGGGTATCCTTGTCTAGTAAGACAAGGATATAAATACTTACATGGAGACATACAAATAAATATTATCATCATTGATTTCGACACCCATCAGAAGGCGAGGAACCTTTTGTTTTATTGCAATAATTGTCGGTCGTTCTAGTTTTATTAAAATGTATTTCAGTCACGATCTACAACTTTTAGTGATCATTTTTTGCTATTTAATTTCGAGCTCATAAATAGCCATTAATAGCCATTGTAGCCCCTATATTCAAACCCCTGAGGTTTGTATTTCGATTTGTGGTAATTGCATTTGCGGAAATGTTATTAGTCGTAGAAGACTGCAGTGTAATAATGGTCGTCTCATTGCTTGCTCCACCCACAGCCGCTATAATAATCGTTTGAGATGCTACTACACGATATTAGACTGTTAATTGCGCTTTTATTAGCGGAAATTAAAGTAACACTGCAAATTGGTTAAAGTACACCATATATTTACAGAGAATGGTATGTACCAGACATCCAATCCATTTATGTTTTTGTGGCAATCGGTCACTATTATTGAGCAACCAATACTTGCAATGATTTTGACAGCAGAGGATCTGTAAATAAATTAATTGATTGATATAAAATGTAAATGAATAAATGAATGATATAAAAACACAACATTCATTCAGTCATCTGCTAAGGTGGGAAATGCTCTGCCTGCCTGTGCATTCCCGGAATGGTATAAAATTGGTGTATCCATCCGTCCGCAGCCCAGCGACTCTTAGTACTAAAAAGCTGTAATTTGGCATGAATATGCATATTGGTCACGCCAACAAAGTGGTACCTAATTAAGTAATCCGTTTATGAAATATTAAGCTTTAAAGCGCTAATTTTTGTTAGACTCAAGTGTCCCCCCCCCCCCTACAGCCAAATCTAAAAAAAAACTTAAATGTAAGAGTATGAATTTTAAAGGAAAGTATCACGACTAAGTAGACACCATTGGTTCTTGAGATACAGGTGATTAAAATGCTTATACCTACTAAAATCATCTAAGACGGCCCTAAATGACTTTAAATAGAAAATTAGTTTACTTGTTGATTTTTGTTTGTAGTAAACGGCTTCGGAACCCTACACTGAGCATGGTCTGACATGCTCTTGCCCGGTATTTTTCTGGGTAAGCGTGTACCACCTTCGACCTCGTCGTCACCTAATATCAGGTATGACCGAGTTCAAACGCAAAGCCATTTTTGATTTTAACAAAATATAATTATGATATTAAAGATTTACTGTGTGGTTGCCGGGTTAGAATAGTGCCACTCCATGTCTTCCCATGGATGTCGTAAGAGGCGACTAAGGGAATAAAGGCTTGTAGTCCTGTTAGGCGATGGGCTTGCAACCTGTTACTAATACACTAGTTAAACATCTTGGCCTAATTGTGCAAAATGTGGTTACAGAATTAAAAACAAGTCTTTTTAGAGTTGTTGGTATTTCTGTGGCTCTGCCTACCCCACTCTGGGAATGAAGGCGTGATAGTATGTATGTATGTATTAAAGATTGATGTATTGATTGGGGTTCCCTTCATCTGGCATAACTTTTTTTGGCATAATCATCATTTGGCATAGTCTTTTTTTCTGAAACAGTATACTTTTCAGGATTATTTAAAACATCATTTCATAAAATACATAAGGTTACGTTAGGTTATTTCATAACAATCCTGAAAACTATACGGTTTCACAAAAAAAGACAGTACCTATGCCAAATGTATATTATGACAAAAAAGTTATGCCAGATGAATGTAAACCTATTGATTGATACAAAATGGTTGGCCAGGCGAGGAAAGTGGGTCCGTCCGAAACAAGGCGTCGATGGTCCCTATTGTGGAATTTGTCTGTGTTTAAAGTTTAATGTTTTCGTTGCTGCAGTGGTTTTGTTTTCTTAATCATGACTTAACTCCGTTTTAATCTCCTCCAGCATTTCTTACTTGAACCACGAACAGGCATTACACGGAGTTAGGTACTTGCGACCTTGGGAAAATGCGTTGAAATGAAAAGTTACGTTGCCAGCAGCATATACATTGTATTGTTAACAAATTTTAAAAAGTATTAATTGCAGTGTTGCCACATAATAAGCTCACAATCCTCGTGCTTGTTACTGGAACACTTGGTTTCGCCTTGAGTTCTAACTTCGGCACTCGTTTTATAAGAGCCTTCATTATATGTGACGTTTTGTAATTTTAGACATTATAAGTAAGTAAGAAAAAAATAAAACAAAATATACCTACTCACTTGATTTTAACGTAGAGATTTATGTGGCCCGTTCTTCCTTTGTTTCGTCATTTATTAGACAGAATTTTCTATCACATAGTCGTATCGTATTTTACAAATTGATTTGTTGTAAACTTCACTGGGAGCCTAGTCAAATGCGTCGACCGCGATGTCAACTCAATTCATTTTGAGTTAATAGAAAACAGAAACGTTAGCAGAGTTTGCATCTTGGCTAAGCCTACTAAGCTATTTTACTATACTCGAAAATCTAATTTAAGACCTACATGAGTTGCCACTAAAACAAATTAATTCAAACAACTGATTTTAATAAACAAGTTAATTCAAGTTACTTACAAAAATTCGAGATGCCCTGTTACATATTTAAACATAATTGAGGTTTTTGGCAGCAAAAAGCTGTTATTGCACTTGTAATACTTCAGGTGTTAATTACATTTGGTACGATTATATAAATAATAGCTGTAAACAGCGTTAGATGCAATTGAAACATTACATGCGTTAGCTACTCGACAAAATAACAGGCCAAGTGTGTTGCTCACTTTTTACTTCATCCGCCATTTTGTCAGCCATAAAATTTATAAAAAAAAAACACAATTTAACACGCTATTTAAATGACTTTAAACACACTAAATCTGAAAATATTTGTTTTGCAATTCTTTGATGTTTTTAAATATTAGGTACAAAAAACATTGAATGTATATTCCGTATTGTCAAATACACATAAAGTTTGATATTTGTTATGTTAGTGATATTTACAAACATTTACAAAGATTTGATTAAGAATACAAAAAGGTTGGCTAAGTCTGAAATGTTCGATTGACATGGATGACTTTGACACTTATGACAGTAATATTATCTGTCGTAGTTTTTTTGGTCTTGCTTTTTTTTTTGAGTTTAGAACTTAATCTCCGTAATCTCCAATCGCCCTTCAAATGAATTTTATTTGTCCACGCGATAAGATGTAAATATGATCTTAAATTTCACGTTCACTCACACTTTGCACGTTCTTTGCTACGAATTGGTCATATAACGTGAGCCATAAACTCGAATTTGAAAAGTAAATGATCCATACTGTTTGTAGACTCATTAAGTTGTGGCTCGTAAAAGTTTGCTTTCAATGAAGTTGAGCGGTGATACGTATAAGTTTTATGATCATTAAACTTTTGTAATAAGATGTTTATACGCTACAATAATAGTTTGTTCGATGAAAGTTTGACCTTTTGGTTGGAGAAAACTATTCACATTCATAGTTCATTACTCTTAATCTTAGCAGAACGAGAGATACTAACAACGTTGTGCTGAAACTACATTTAAAAATAAAACGAGACTTAGTGAGTCTGTAAATTGGGTTTTTATCCGAACAATTGTTGAAAATAAACATCCAAATACATTTTTTAAGTTTCCAATTTCTAAACCTCTAAAAAACTTTGAAGTAATCGTCCAAACTACTGAGTCACGAACGAAACTTTCTCATTAAAATCTGGAGAACCCGCAATTTTCCCTTCCAATTTGTCAGGAATGACACGATGATGGTTTTTATTGCACCTCGGACTTTTTATAACGAATCGTAAAACAAAACTCGATCACTCACAAAACGCTTCGCGTTAACGTCGGGACGTGGTCCAATCTCATTTGCTAATAACGATCAGAAACGTTCCAAGAGGGTAATGTATGATCGTACAGGATCTAATTATCCCTAGAACAATCCAACTGCAAGATGTTTAAAACGAATGGTTCACCGTCTTTAAACACTAAACTAGCATCAAACACGACGCAATTTCTGCCAGGAGATAGGGGACATAGTAATCAGTCCCTATGCCAACTACTCATGCGCGGCAGAAGCGTCTGTCTTAGATGATAATTATTTTATGTAACACGTAAACACTTCAGCTCCCGACGTATCTGAAAGCTTCTGATAGCCCAGTAGGTATCAGCATAAACCTAAAATTAACTATAATGATACATAAAACTAAATTTGCATGCTAGTATCTAGCAAGATATGTCGTAATACAGGAATAATATACAAACACCACCTAATTGTACCATATTTTTACAAAAGAAATTAAAAAAAAAACATTACTTTGGAGTTATATACTATTTATGGTATTGAGAACGTGGTAACTGTGATCAGAAACCTATACATATTCGCTTTCAAGACTACAATCTTAAGACAGCAATCCTAAGACCGCAAATTCGTTCCCAACCTGAGGACTAAGATGGTAATGAATGCCAATGTTAGTAATTTACCGGTAGGTTATCCCCACACCGAAACACAACAATGCGAACAGTGCTGCTTGGCGGTAGGTTAAAGGATAAGATTGTGCGGTAGCTATCCAGATGGATCTTGCACAATCTTGACTTCCAATGAATCAGTAAGACAAATTAAAAGTGCAGCCAATAAAAGATAATCAACCAAATGTACTCCCAAAAATTACGTTTGGTCCCCTGAAAGCCCAACTTTGCCGTCGATCATCCAACATTAATACGAGTAAAAAACCGTGCAAGAGCATGTAGGACCATGCTCAGTGTAGGGTTCCGAAGCCGTTAAGTATGTACTACAAACATAAAAATCAACAACTTATAACTAATTTTCTATTTAGTGGGTATAAACACTTAAATCGCCTGTATCTCAAGAACAAATGATGTCTACTTAGTCGTGATAGTTTTCCTTTAAAATTCGTTATATGTTCTTTCATTTATTTAATTTTTTTACATTTTATTTATTTATACATTACCACTTGGTTGGCGTGACTAATATGCATATTCATGCCAAATTACAGCTTTCTAGTACTAAGAGTCTCTGCGCTAATCTGTTGACGGACGGACATGGCGAAACTATAAGGGTTCCTAGTTTGACTACGGAACCCTAAAAAACGTGATAATAAAATGTATTTAGTTGCCGACAAAGTTGTAATTGTCATTAAAGTTGATCACGTACGAGCGCGCAGCTGTTTCTCTCTTAATTCCTCATTTTATGGTGTCATGTCTGCAAAGGACGAGCTGTACTGCTAATCTTTAAAGGGTGTTTTAGTACCATGTGGGGGGTGGAATGCCATATATGAATGTGCCTCAAAAACTTAAAATACGTTTATTTTCCGATACTTTAAAAAAAATACAGTTTATAGGTTACCGAAAATGAAAAACCCGGGCAAGAGCATGTCGGACCATGCTCAGTGTAGGGTTCCGAAGGCAGTAAGTACTACAAACAAAATTCAACAAGTAATAATTAATTTTCTATTTAGAGTCATTTAGGGCCGTCTTAGATGATGTTAGGTTTAGGTATAAACACTTTAATCGTCTGTATCTCAAGAACCAATGGTGTCTACTTAGTCGTGATAGTTTTCCTTTAAAATTCGTTATATGCAATTAACATTTTTTTTTAGATTTTTTGTATTTGTAGTTTTGGCTGTAGGGGGTCCCCCCTACAAATCACACAAACCAATAATGTTTTTAAAAGACCTATCCAATGACACCCCCACACTACAGGGTAGATGAGAAAAAAAAATGCATCCCCACGTTACATGTAGGGGAGGTACCCTAAAAAAATTTTTGTCTTCCATTTTATTGTACATTACAGCTTTCTAGTACTAAGTCTCTGCGTTAGGCTGCGGACGGACGGACGGACATGGCGAAACTATAAGGGTTCCTAGTTTGAGTTATAGGATCACTTTACTGTCCTTATTTTGTGTGTCTGCCAAGACCCTTTTTCTCAAGCAGAAGTCCTCATCAAGTTGAAATTAATATCAAATACTGTAATCTGTAGTCTGCAATCCCTTGGATCAGTGAAAAAATCAATCATCTAAGTTTCAAATCATTTCGCAGGGGAATTAAAACCTACTAGCACAAGTGAAGGAAATAATCCAAAAATTTATAATCCGAATCGATGGTTCGACTCGCAGTTGACCGGCATTCTCTTACAAAATCGTAAAATTTTAATAATTATAATTAGCTGCAAAATATAAATAAACTGTTAACCATATTTGCGAGAGTTATCGCACTTGTACCTTTATAATTGGCGTCTATCTTCATCGATACAATTAAAACTTGGAGCGCTTAGGGACGGGTGCAAAAAGCTGCTGAAACTTATTTTATTGCGCATATTCAATATAATTTTTGAAATTTTAATTAACACGGTAACTTTTGACATAGCTTGCCGACTGTGTGTAGAGTTTTTTTTCCTGTACAAAGAGTCGAGGTTATTTAAACAGAATAGGTAGGTACCCAGCCTAATGCTTTATGGTCGTTCTCAATATTCAAACCGATAGATTAGGTTACTTCAGGTATCCTAGCGAAGATGCAAACGCTAATAACAATTTTCTTATTTAACACTCAAAATGAACTGTCGTTTCATAAATTTTCAGTGATATAAAAGAAAAACGTTAGGAGCGCTTGCACTTTGTATAGGGCCTCAGGAATAAAATTGACATGCTACAAGCAAATTTTTGGAAATTTTCAAAATCCATCTCAGATAAGTGAATTTTACTTTATCCATACGAGTGGTTGTATGCGAGCGTACTTGGACTTACATAAGTATGAGTGATATATCTTTAAGTAGGTACCGAACTGCACTTACCCTAAGTTAGCGATAGTGAATTAAAAATACTCGGTATCTACGTGTGAAACATTTTCACGCCGCTGCGAAGTCTAGGGCCGACTCGTAAAAAATATTTACTAGCGCACTGTCTGCGTCATTAGCGCTAAGTTGCGCTGCCATCTGGCGGCGCTATAATGCACTAAAAACACTAAACGGTGAACGATGCATTATTTATCATCATTATTCATTGAAACAGGTGGCGTGAGCGACACAAGCGAGATGAGACGTGGAAGAGAAGATGTATTCGAAAACTACTGCAGAAATTAAATAATATGTACGCTTGAAGCTTTTATACGTTCGCTTGTTATTTTCAGAATTACTTGCTCATGATAATTTATTGCAGTATCACCTTTTTCATCAGCCTATCGATCGAGAAGGAAACCTTTGCAGATTTTACCGCATTAATCATGAGGAGTGTTTTTTAGAAACTGCCTGGGTTACTGCCTGCAGTTTCTTCACCGTACTACTCGCAGACGGTTGTTCTTCCATCCTCGTCACCTCGACGGGTGGCAGTTTACCACTGTGCATTTAGGGATTGTTTACCAGGCACGACAGTTTATGGGATCAGGATTTTAGGATGAGTGTAAAAGACAGAGGTATAACAACTATATAACTCTCTCTCTCTCTCCCACTGTAAACTGAGTTGCTAAGGCATGTCATGGTAACCCATCTGGTTAAATGTGGGTATATTTCGGAACCGGTACGCCGGCTTCGGGACCTCTAAGAGACGATAATACACTTTTCACAAAGGCTGGCAACAAATCTGCCATTTCTAATCTGGTGTGGCACGTGTCCATGGGCGGCAGTGATCACTTCACATCATATGACCCGCTCGCTCGTTTGCCTTCTCTAGAATTAAAAAAGGTAAAATAATAATATTTTTAACAAACTTCTAGCGCTCAAGAAAACTTGAGTCAGTCACGAGCTCATCATTAATATCGGGCTAAGGTGACCATTACCAAGTAATCTAGAAAGCCGAGAATCCCCGAGAATCACCGAGGATTGCCGATGATCGCCGGGAATCGCTGAGATGAGTACTTTTATCGCTGGGAGCTCCCCCAAGTGTGATACAGAAGGGCAAGCATGCTGCCATTTTGTCTGTGAAATGGGTAAACTCACAAACAAAGTTTTCGTGAACTTTATGGTTAACACATTAGAGTTTATTTTGAACACTTTTTTTGATAGTATATTTTCAGTGTGACATGACGTTGTATGATAGCCCTACATCCATCTACAAGCTAACTTGTTAACTCTTATTGTGATCGTTTATGTTTGAAGCCGGCAAAGTTTTTCTAAATCGATGTCATATGACTTCGGTTATTGTTCATGTAGAAAGTTATATTTGCTAGTGACCAAAGTTATTGTTGCATGACGGCATTTTATCGAGGAGTATTCACTTGTAGAGTCTAAGTCTACTACCTTGTTTCCTTGACTCCATCTGCAGGAGTTGTTTACTACTCTTTTGGAAACTGTCTAATTTTCCGGGATGATAAGTAAGTACCCCATTTCCGTGTCTCCGGGCATAAACTATCTCTGAATCAAGTTCCTCATTGCGAGGTTAAAAAGCGTTCAAACAAACAAACACACTTTTGCATTAAGGTATACTCTTAATTAATACAAAAGAAAGCAATAGTATTTTTTTTTATGAAATTATCAACTAGCGAACTGTAATAGCTTTTCTTTAACTTGGTAGCTATAGATATATAGTCTATCTATCAATGTCAAGTAATTTCTCGGGACTACGTTCACTTAAAAACATTTTACAAGGCTCTAAACGTGTAGTTACACGAACAATTTTTAAGCGGCCACATTGAGGTCTTACTCTAATTTTGTGATAAAAGGAACGACCCAGTAGATTGAGTTACAATTTTCTTTAAGAAGTAGTCGTACACTACAATACCTAAGCAAGTTATTGAAATAACTACATTATACTCTTATTACGAGTATATTCCAAATTTCAAGGTTCTGCATAAAAATAGGTATAGGAAAGTATAGATAAGAGACCAATTAAAATATTGTCATAATTGCTAAGGAAAGGTCGCAATATTGTATTTATGAAACAATCATAATAAATAACTTAACAAAGTAATTACGATAAGATATAGAGCATCCGTTAATAAATTTAATTGGAATAAAATTGCTTTATTATTGCATTTACGTCAATGAGTAGATAACCTGATGTAAGTTAATGTTGTTGACAAGGTACACATAATATCGAAATGTTTTATTCGAAATTTTTCAAAATTCAGATTTGGAATATCGAGCCATCGCTTTACCGAATTTGAGTTTCACGAAGCATCAGAGTCACGATTGTTAAATTGCGGATAATCTAATATTATGATAATATCCAATCGAATTATCATATCCCCAACTTTTTAAATGACAATTTTTATTATAATTCATGGTGATTTTGGTATTTTAGTTACAAGTCTAGCATTTACATTCAGAAAAATTATTTAGTAAAAAAAAATCTGATGAAAAAGACCACATTTATGACCACCAGAACTTCTCAATCATACCTATTTCAACGGAGGCGATAGGATATAAATAGTTAAGCGACTGTTATGAAGCAAATTTAAATGGTTTATTATTCGGTGTAGGTCTCGTGATCTGACTGCGTGGTCCGAATGACCGATATTAGTGTCATAAATATGAGGTAGGTTTAGGTTATGTGAATTGTTCTGCTGGCTCGGAGGGCCAAATAACCTAGAAATAGGAGCTCCGCCTTAGCGGAACTCCGTCGATTCTGTTAAATTTGATTTTAAACAGACACATTGGTCAGACGGACAACATTGTCGATTCAATGTAAATTCATTGAGAAGTGGGACAAGTGTAATGACCGCAAAAGTATTATAAAAAAATCAATGTTTAAAAAAACTATGAACTCCCTCTGAAACTCTATAACTAAAAGCCGACTTCAGTTGACTATCATTTGAAACGGACTCTAATCTTTTATTTTTTGGAGGTGGTTCATTATTATTTTTAAGTTTAATATCCTTGGAATATAACCTACGGTATACGCAATGCGCAAATTTAATTTTCTCTATACTATTTCACAGCTGTTAAAAAGCGTAGCCACAGCTAATAAAACATGTCATAAACAGCGTATGTGGTAAATAAAACGTACGAAATTAAAGTTGGAGTGATGCATTAGAACTCGGCGATACATCAGCGGTCTCCCGTGAAAGCTCCACTCAGGTTCGTGTCCATTGCACGACAAACTTTTCACAGCTGTTTTAAAATAAATAAACGAGTCCATCTAACTAAAAACAAGTGATACGAACCGCAGGCTTTGAAAATCAGACTGCCATTAAAGAATTACGATATTGATACATCAGACTCAATATATATTTTGTTAAAAATACAGCATTATAAGATAGGTAATTTTTTTTTTACGGCAGTAGTAGGCAAACGAGCACGATGAGATCTAAGCTCCATAGACCCATAGACACAAAAAATCTATCTCAAAATTACAATCACAAGTCTGCTTTTAACAGGGTTTTTATGATGAGAGAAGGCAGCTAACTGCATAGTAATAGTATTTATAAGCATTTTCAATTGAATGTACTTACCAATAGAGTATATAACGCCTTGACTACTACACTGCAGTGAGCCGTTCTCTTTGTATTACGGCAGTATTACTCACTCATGCAGTGTTAAAACGGCACCTTTTATTAAGTTTTATACATATGAAGAAGGTGGTATTGTACGAATTTAATGGGTGTCCCGATCTACAGAGCAATGTGTTTAGCAGGTCGGGCCACCACAAAGGCTTCTAAAGTATGTTTTATCGAATGCCACACTTTTATTATTAGTTTTCAATTTTATTTTAACTATTACACACATCCCAAATAAAGATAATTTTAAACCACAACAAAGTCAAAAATGTCGTGTCGTAAGCCGTAAGACTATGGTTTCTCGCCGTCTCTTCTTCGTTAATAACACGGTTTACGACAGAGTGACGCTGGCTATTAGTTTTATGTGCTCCGTTTAAGGTTTATTAGTGGGTGTACAATTCGCCAGGTTATCCCGTACGGTCTAGACGATACGTCTTCGTGCACACATGTGTGAACGTCTTCTACAGGTGTTAAGAAAATAAAAAGTTTGCTTGAGTGGCGCGACTATTGTGTCGTGGATATTGCAAAGGTTTTGAGACACATGTTTGCTTAGCTTAGGATATTGTTGTTTTTATTTTATTACAGAAATGTAGCTGATATTTTTCATTACAAGCTTTTATTTAAGTTTAGACAATTAAGCAGCTATTTGCTATCTTTTAAAGGTATGATTAAGTTTACAATCGGTATGGGTATTGTAAATTTTAGCCCAGAAATAATTAGAACGCAATCGAGAAAATAAATCACACATCATATTTATTTCTGTTTTTTATTAGGCAAACCAATTGTACAGTCAACCAATTTGATTCCTGGGCCACTAAGGAATATGTTAAACTGACGTTGTCATCCAGAACGTAAGGAACTTCTTATGATTTGGTTTAAAACGTCACGTTGACATAGTCCAAAGTGACCTAGGAATCAAATTGGTTGACTGTAGCTTACATTTAATTCCACAGTAAACATCTAAATTATAACAAATCACGGCATTCATAATTTTAAAAGCAAGCTACACAATTAAACATTACTAAGAGAAATCACAACATAATGTATAAAGGCTTCATCTTTTAATGAGTCTGTGTAATGAGTGATGATAAGATTTACTTGAACAATTAATAAAATTGCGAATGTTCATATAGTTGATAACATCTCAATACCAAGTATTTAGATGCACGTGCGAATGAACAGCTGCCCCGCAAATTCGTCGCAAAAACTTGATATATTTCCAAGGAAATAACTAACTTTCCTCATTGTATTGAGATTATTAGGTAATGTAATGTCTATAGATTTCCTGCCTCTAAATTATTCAATGCGAACAATACAATCCACGGCGAAAAACGTCCATAAAAAACGTCAGATTAGACTGTAAACTCCGCCTTTATTATCCAGAGTGGGTGTAACTGAAAAAAGATCTACCTGCTCATTTTACTAACAATGTAATAAAAGAAGTTTACTCGAACAATAACCAATTTAAAGATGAAAACAGCTCCGGGATCCATTGACATTAATAAATGATTAGCCTCCCTTCACAGGGCTTTCATTGTAATGTTCCACAAAAGATGGTCTTACGCAGCTTTGTTAAAAATAATTTGATGCCTCCTTATCGTATTTCTATTGGGTTTTTTTAGGATTGGCTTTTGTTTTGAAGTCGCAGGAGGTTCTTAAGGTAATAAGGGATGAATATTTAAATTAGATCCGTCAATAGAAAGCGAAAATTAATAGGTATTTAATACCTATTCATTTTCACAATGGTTTTTGGTTTTTTGAATGACTTTAACCAACAAATGTGTGTTGATTGTGAAGTAATTCAAAGGGATGATTCTTCGGCGTTTTAAACACCGTCTTTATGTTTTCGAATTGAAAGATATAATAAAGTGCATCCAAATCGTACCACCGACTCCATTACATATAAATTGAGGTATTTCTCGATGGAAACAAGAAAAATAATTGTTGATTAAGTGAAATAAATAAATATCAAGGGAAGCCTAAAGGCTATAGTTGGTAGTGACTCTGCTTTCGAAGCTAAGGGGTCCTGGGTTCAAATCCAAAGACAAATATTTAATCTGGTAAGGGCAGATATTTGTGTGATGAGCACGAGTATTTGTTCCGGAGTCGTAAGTAAGTTTATCGTTGTCTAGTTACCCGCAGTACAAGCCTAGAGCTTAGTTTGGGACTAGGTAAATTTGTGTGACATTGTCCTGTGATTTATTTATTATTTTTTAAAGACCTGGGGCAATTAAAGTTCAAAATGTTTTTTCATGCGAGATATGTCAAAAAAAATGTGTGTTCAGTTGACAGTTCATCTCTAATGAAAAATCATCTCAATGTCACAAGGATTGAGTCTCTATGGGCGTAAAAAGGTTGTATTTTCCGACTCAAGAAATTAATGAATAATTATGTTAGCCGTCGTAAGTTGGCCTATGTTGATTTCCAACCATCTTTACAAATTCCTACAGTCTCTAGTTTTTGTAGAATGCAACTTAAATAGTCTATTCTAAATTATGTAAGACCATCTTGCTTCTATGACGTTATGGGTTATATTCCAACCCATCCAACCCAGGTTTAAGGCAAAATTTCCATATAACTGGGTTGTATAGGTTGGAAGATGGGAATAACTCGACGTTATTACATTATTTACGTTCCACGTTATAACTTTTAGGTGTAAAAGAGTTATTATAAACTGCTAGATAGATAAATTTCCCGATAGGATGGTTACTTCTTCTTTCACAGCTGCTATTTTATCTCTTAAACAGCCCAACCGGTTTCCATGAAACGTTGCTAAGTAGATACCAACACGATCAAATGAGCTTTCTTTAAATAAACTGTGTCTGAGTCGGTTAATCCGTATAAGACTACTCTGCCCTCCTAAGCCGATAATCAGTATCTCAAATTCAATGGCCAAAGCAGATTAAATCCTATGCTGTTAGTAATAAGGTTGTTGCTACTGGAGTTTTGTCTGAGATACTGCCATCTGTGTTAGCAAGGCAGTACTACTACTGCAAAATGCAATGTAACAGACAGGCATACAGATACACGTCAAGGATTAAAAAAGAAAAAAGCCGTGAATTAACTATGTTTATGTGTGGTTGCCGCGTTAGAATAGCGCCACTCCATGTCTTCCCGTGGAAGTCGTAGAAGGCGACTAAGGGAATAAGGGCTTACTTGTGGTCCTGTTAGGCGAAGGGCTTGCAACCTGTCACTAATACACTGGTAAACATCTTAGCTTACTTGTACAAAATGTGGTTACTGAATTATCGACAAGTCTTTTCAGAGTCGTTGGTATTTCCTTATGCCTACCCCACTGCCATGTGGCAAGGGGGGTGATTCTCTCAACACAGCGCTGCGTCGATCTTAAAGGTGAAGTTTTATCTCGCAAGTTTAAGAAGTCAGCAGGCAGGTGAGTCGAGTTCAGTGTCATATAAAGCTGCCTAATTGAGAAGGCACGCGCTAAAATGTGTTTTGTAGGCTCCAACGGGTCTTCTTAAATTTGCTAGATAAAACTTCACCTTTAAGATCGACGCAACGCTCATCCCAATGATTTTGTAAAAAGTAGTTACCTACAGAATTATGAACAAGTATTTTTAGAGTTGTTGGTATTTCTGTGGCTCTGCCTACCCCACTCTGAGAACAAAGGCGTGATGTTATGTATGTGTATGTATGTAAATATGTTTATTCAATTTATTAAACACCGTTTACCTAATCAAGCTATATGAATAACTTTGTTCGTGTCTTTGGTAAAGTTCAGTGGATAAGGCTTTACCCAATGAACCTTAAAGAGGACATATCCCTGAAAAGGGCTTAAAACCTCTTCATACGGCTGGATATAAGCGATATAATCCCTTTATATACGCAACTAGTTTCACACAAAGCACGGTATGAAAATAGTTTTCAGGTTGCCTTAGGGAATCAAAGAAGTATTTGATAAAAGAAAGTACAGGTGTTTTTATGTCTGTGATAAGAATGGGTTTAATCTATTTGATCCAAAACATGCTTGAAAAAAGTTTATTTCACATCTTTTCTCACTAAGGTCATATTTTGATAAATATTTATGAGTCAAAATCGTAGCATGCGCAAGTAAGTATCCCTAATTAAACCGTCTTTTGAGTGCAGCAAAATATTTTTGTTAATTAATTATGTTGTTGTGATTGGAACAGTATAGGTACCTTACTCATAATAGACATACTTAATATTAAAATGATAAATACAACGTGTTACAAAATAACCCGTAAAAAAGAAATTACAAAAGTAGTGTCAACCCTTATTAAATAACGTCAGTTCAGTTGGTTTAAACCTAAGAAGGTTTACAGTATACTAGGGTTGACACTACTTTCGTAATTTATTTTTTACGGATTATTTTGTAACACGTTGTATATAGTGTTACATTTATTTGGCAACGTAAAAATGGAGATAGGTATTAGGTTGTACAGTCAGCATCACAATTATATCGTATCAGCCAAAGTGGCCAAATAATTCGTCACACATTACAAAATACATGGTGTTACGAATTATTTGGTCACTTTGGCTGTTACAATACAGTGTGTGGCCCAGAACCGGGGATAATATTGAAACAGAGGCTCTAAAGGTCACCGGTAATTGAATCATAATGGTCCTACTTAATTTAAATCAAAACTTAACTTTTGTTTTTTTATCTAACAAACTAAATCGCAAATTCACTAATACACTAGTAAACTTCTTGGCCTGATTGTGCAAAATGTGGTTACAGAATTATCAACAAGTCTTTTTAGAGTTGTTGGTATTTCTGTAGCTCTGTCTACCCCACTCTGGGAATGAAGGCGTGATGTTATGTATGTATGTATGTAAATCGCAAATTCAATGTAATGCAAACAATTGTTCCGCTCAACTTGACCGATTCAAATCGTCCTGCATCGTACTTTTTTTTATTTATCTGGCTTTCACTCTATAAGTTGTATTTCGCCAATGTCGAGTTTTAGACAATCACTATGAACTTTGTTCGGTTAAAGAGAATTTACTCTGGTGGACTAAACAGAAGCTCATGGGGTTAGCTCCACGCACTTCTGTCAAGTCACCTGCATCGTTCTTATTCTAAGTTAAAGTCTACCGCGTGCTATCATGGCACCCTGTACCAAGACATCCCTGTAGTACTACCAAATGACCAGGCGACAATATCGCGACGGGAAAATCAATTACATGTCTGCAATTTTTAACTTTGTAGGCTCCAAAATTAAGGACTTCGGAACATTAGATTCATGTGATAATTACTTGAAATGTTGTAAGGAATCTCCATTTAAATTTTTTGACCCGGTTTTGGGCCACACACTATATTTAATGCTGACTGTACAATAAAAGTCACGTCTCATTTTAAAGCTGAAGTTAGAGTTATTCTCGATTTAAAACATTTCAGACAAGACTTGTCTAACAAAACCTTCGCTACCTGACTGCGCAACTTCTTATCGTTCAAATTATTAATCCAATTACTTGGTTTGTTCGACAAGTTCGAGCTTCATTGGCTTCACTTCGTTATTTTCACCATTACGAGTTGGAAAAGTGTAAGACTGCTGCCACGGTGGAACATTGAAAGCTATTACTTGATATAAAGCGTGAAAAGAGCCCTTGAAGGCAATTTTGTGGTAAATGGTAGCGTAGAAATTAAATGGCGTAGATTTTAGGCTTCTTTTATATTAGGAATTTGTGGACATTTTTGCAAGTTATTTCTTATATTCAGGGTGAATAACCCCGATGCCTGCTGTTTGGGCGAAATATTTTTGCTTTAAATGCTGCCTAAGCTTATTATATTTATTAGACAGGGTTTTTTATTATTTATAAATTATTTTTGGGATGCCAAAACCATTATTAACATCGGTTAGATTATATTAAAAACGTCACAACAGGTTATAAAAAAATGCAGACTGTAGCGGTGGAAAAAAAACTATACATTCGGCCAAAAATATTTCGCCCAAATGCAGAGATAAATCCAATAAACACAGTTTTTACGCGTAAACCTTTGGTAATTGACAATAAAACACAGTTGTTACTTTACCAATCTTAATACTTTGTATTATATACCAATTATAATTATTTAAACTGATTGTGCAAAATGTGGCTACAGAATTATCAACAAGTTTTGAGTTGAAGTTTTCTGTAGCTCTCTAGCTCTGTCTACCCTACTCTGGGGATGATGGCGTGACGTTATGTATATCTATAACAATTTCCAAGAACTATCAACAGAATACAGAAGCACAGTAGGTAGGCACATCGTATGTTCACTGATTAGAAGCTCTAATAAGGTTAGGTAAAATATTCAAAGGAATCAACGCTCAGGGAGACAACTCTTGAATCTCAATGAGAAGTAGTGAGATAGGTAACGAAAATTAAATCACGCGGTGATAACGTTTACGATTGTGTGTGGACACTCGTATTTGAAATCATAGGCTACGCGATTAGTTTCGTTGGTAGTGCCTTTTGTTTGATTTGGTTTGATTCTCGATAATCGGTAAGGGCAAAATATTTGTAATGAGCGCGAATATTTTTTTTAGTGCTGGATGTTTTCTATGCATTTAAGAGTAGGTAAGCATATATAACTCTATATGAGTATGTTTATTTTTGATACAAGTACAAGCCTAGTGCATACTTTGGGATTAGCTTATTTTTGTGTAAGAATTTTAGTGAACGATTAGAAATACATAAAAATTAGAGATTTAAAAATGGACTATCTGTTTATTAATTTGCGAAAAATATCAACTACTTAACCACAATACAGCTACTCAAAGATACTGGTAATTTTTGTGCCACATAATGTATGCAATATTGAATACAAATCGCTTCGCCTGTTAATATATCCCCAACCTTCAGATGCAGATACGATAAGCGTCGGAGCGATTCATGCTCTCATACAACTCATACAAGTGCAAGCTCCAGTAACGTATGGACCACGCGTGACGTCGAATTTACCGAGTTGGGAAACTTAAAACGAGATAAAGATGAAAATAAATTACTTTGGTACGAGAATGCTGTTCTCTTCCTTAAAACAGTGGTGAAGCCATTATGAAGGGTACACAGAAATAATATGTCTAGTCACTGAGAATAAAGAGATTTTAATGTCAAAAGGAAGAATTTCGCCATGAACCACCCTGTACCAAATTATGTACGAAATTATATGATTTGTAACTTTCTGCACATCATGATATCTCAAAAAGTTACTAAGGACTAGACAGGTTAAATCTTCTTTTAACCTTTTATCTTTAACCATTATTTTGAGCGGGAATCCCGACTTAGTAGAACTCGTTTAGTGGAATTCTCACTGACCCTGTCATATTTCCAGCAATAAAAAGGGTTCCTATGTTTTAAGATACTGTAGACAAGTAAGACAAGATAATATGACTAGCTTGTGCCCTCAACTTCATCCGCGTAAAATTCGTATAACGTTTCTTATACCTACGGAAAATATTAAATTTTGCAAAATAAAATGTCTCATGATCATAATCGTAGATCCCCTTCGTGTGCCGAATTTTATAAGAACGAAGCAATCGTTTTATCTAAAACTTCATAAACATAGACCTTCTTAAACGTTAATTCTACCAAACTTTCCAATTTTCCGGTATGAAAAGTATTGTAAGCTTTAAGCCAGTACCTAACATTGTCTAACTCCGTTCAGTCATTTGGCCGTGAATGCCGTGATTAAAACACAAAACTCCAAACATCCTCACCACCTTAATACCTATTACAATGTAATATTAATTACGACACAGTCCGTTAGCGTCGGTAAAATTCATATAGCACCGTTATACATTTCGGAAGCATTTTTCACAACAGGCTGTCACGCCGCGTGGGGCTGGCAGTCTCGACGGCATCGGCCATTGCTAATTATTTTCTGAACGTACATTAACCCTTTACGTTTTGACTGAAACTTAGTACATAAGGGTGTTAGAGACGATGTTGTCCGTACTTTTTAATCAAGAAGGGTAAGTTTTTGTACTCGGGAAAAAGAGTTTGGAACAAATAAGAGCGCTGTTGCTGTTTGAAGTGAATGGTGAGATGATCTTGATTTAAAACAGCTACGTCCTTAATGTGGTGGTTGCTACTTGAGATAACTATAGTTTTCTCGTCAAAATCTTTTTTGCCAAGCTTTAAATTTTTATACACATTTGTTTTAGGACATTTTATGATATTTTAACGTACCTATAAACTGAGCACAAGATATTTCTATAAATCGATACTACAGATTCATACATTAGTAGATACATTTTATAATACCTATCGTCATAGGAAAGGCAGGGGTCGGCGGCTCCGTTAAAAAATATTTGTAAACTTCCCGAGCACTCCGCTCCCGTCGTCCTATGATTTTCCCTAAATTACCCATTTACCAACGATGTTTATTTTCTTACGTATATTGGGTACATTATTTTTTATTTGTAAAAGGGAATGTTTAGATAACGCGGTGTTTTCGCCGTTTATTACTCAAGCTTGGTTGCTTTCGTAAATGGTTTTTCTTATTTTATTAAGAGACTTGACTATTTTTACGATAAAATTATCTAAACGGCACGGTGAGTTTTATACATTTTTCGTTTAGACGAATTTCTACAAATATTCTTTAAATAGTTGTTTTTTTTGTTGATGAATTCAATTGTTTTTATTATGGATTTATCTGTCTGTTTGTGTGTGTGTTTAAATTTCATAAATTTTATTGGATAACGTTTATTATCCATGAGTACATATATATATATACCTTAATCAACAGTAATAACATATTATCTAACATTAGGCCCAAAAATATCTGTCACTAAAGGCATATTTTTTTTTTTTTACAAAGTAGGTACCTTTACACACTTGGCATTTTTGTCCCAAAGCTGGCAAAAGCCTCCCCCATTTTTTCCATGTTTCTATATTCTGTTCTTCAATAAGGAATCCAGCTCATCCCGCCAACGCCGAGGAGGTCTGCCGCGTCTTCATCTTGAGTGGTTGGGCTTCCACTCTGAGGCGACTTTGGGCCACAGGTCGTTCAGCATGCGGCAAACGTGACCAGCTCAGTCCTACTTCAACTTGGCCGCTTTCTGAGCTTCGTTGACTACTTGAGTCATGGTCATGGAGCGCTATGCGGTGTTCCGGATACGATCCCGATCCGTCTTGAAACCTAAGATGCACCAACACACACACAGTAGGGTAAGGTCCAAAAATTTGGGCTCCTTAACTCAGAAAATTAAACTTTCTATAAAAAAAAATCTGCTGTTTTATGTTTTTATTTCAAAAACAAAGACTAAAACGTACATATTAACTATACTTTCTAGACGTTTAACAAAACATGCGTCCTACTCCTCAACAGTTTCCACTAAGACATGATTAAACAAGATTGTTCTACAGATATAAACAAGATAAGCAAAAAGAAGTAAAATAAATAAATAAACTAGAAAACTACATGTTCTTAACTACTTATATATACATAATATAAGCTTTAGCTTGAATTAAATGAAAAATATAACGCGTAACAAAAGTAGCCGTAAATTAGCCATAAAATGTGTAAGGATACTTTTCATTTAAATATAATCGCTTGCGCTTGTTACAATTCCCCGCTGTTGGTTCAACCCCGACCTTACGGGATATTAGCGTCCGCGCGGCCACACAATGCAGACGCCCGGAGCAAACACAATATCCGTCGTATGAACCCAGATTACGCCCGTGAGTGGCCAGCCTTAGCTTGCCCACGCGACCAACTTTGCTTTAACTCTTAATAGTATTTTATTACTTTTCTAGACTCAGGTATGACGCTTTAAATCCTGTCTGGGATATTGTAAACACGATTTTAATGTTATTAGCGACTGAAACGACTTGTGTAATATTTTATTTTCAATTTTGTTGAGATCCAGTTTTGACGTTCAGAATTTCTGGGAGTCGTTTCGTGTTATTAAAAAATGTAGTATTGTTGTTCAAGCCAGCTACGAGTACATAGGCTTTTTTACTCCTTTGGACTTACATAATGTATGCTGTTACTAAATTACCTTGATTACGGAACACTGAGTTTAACGAGGTTAAACGGTCAACTCTAAAACAAAGGTATATGTAGTTAAAAAATGTACGCTTCAACGTTATTAAGTCCCGTCAATTTAAATTAGCACCCTAATCGGCTCTAACTCCAAATATAGACTCACCGAGTCTGCATGTAATTCTGGGTATCATTTTCACGTATCAATTTGGCTCGCACCACTAGTTCCGGCGGCCGTATCTCCCTGTCACGTACGTACCTTTTGTAATCGAACACGTTAGCAGTCTCTTTCTGTTGATTTCATCATGAGGCATGAGCGAAAAGGAAGCTGGAGTTTCAAATTTAATGATCCGGTGAATTGGTGACAGAAGTAATTTAATTTACTCACAACAAATAACACATTTTATAAAATTGATAAAAAGCCTTTAATACTAACAAATCATATATATAATCGTCTATTGAGAGGTAAAACTCATTAACTTACGAGTGTTAATAAGTACTTCGGTAGTAATTTTATCTTCTAAATCATATAGGCGTTATTATAGTTTTAAAAATATTATAATTATTGCGTGACACTGTAAATTTAAGCTTTAGTATAAAATATTACTTAAATCAAAGAACCTTTCATGCATGGGGGTATAATTACCTTCTGCAGAGAGTTCAGCGTTTCCTATCTTTTTGCTCCTATTATCCAAAATCTACAAAATATTTATTTTTTAACTAGTTTTAGGCCTTCCCCCTTTCCTAGGCCCCTTTAACCCAATTAAAAAGAAAAAAAACTGTTAGATACTTTTACCCTGGGTCCCTATATTCAACACGTCTGGTTAAAACGTTGTCTCGTTAAAATTTGTCATTTTCTACATACAAAAAGTGTCAAATTTTAAGAGGCCGTATACGAAATATTGCCGGTTTTGCTTCTTTTCGTATTTTTACAGTTAAAATACCTACTGCTTTTCTATAACTTTCAACGCACATCATGAAATATCATTTCAGTTATGATCGAATAAATGAGATAAGAAAGAATGAGCTCCTTTTTAGGGTTCCGTAGCCAAATGGCAAAAAACGGAACCCTTATAGATTCGTCATGTCTGTCCGTCTGTCCGTCCGTATGTCACAGCCACTTTATTCCGTAACTATAAGAGCTATACTGTGGAAACTTGGTAAGTAGATGTATTCGGTGAACCGCATTAAGATTTTCATACAAAAATAGAAAAAAAACAATAAATTTTTGGGGTTCCCCATACTTAGAACTGAAACTCAAAAATTTTTTTTTCATCAAACTCATACGTGTGGGGTATCTATGGATAGGTATTTAAAAATGATATTGAGGTTTCTATTATAATTTTTTTCTAAACTGAATAGTTTGCGCGAGAGACGCTTCCAAAGTGGAAAAATGTGTGTCCCCCCCCCCGTAACTTCTAAAATAAGGGAATGATAAATGTAAAAATAATATATGATGTATATTACCATGCAAACTTCCACCGAAAATTGGTTTGAACGAGATCTAGTAAGTAGTTTTTTTTTAATACGTCATAAAAACATTGATCAAAGCTACAACGAACTTTTATATTATGTTACTTGCTGCTACGGAACCCTTCATGGGCGAGTCCGACTCGCACTTGGCCGCTTTTTTGTTTTTGTTGAGTATGGTTGCGAGATATTAATATACGAGATTTAGGTTGTTTGAAACATTACATATTGCTATTTTTTTTTCATTTTTCCGATATTTTTGATAAGCTAATGAATTAATCTTCAACTGAAGTTTATTATTGTTTTAACGAGAGTTTTAAGTAGCCGAAATCAAAACAATTTTTTCCCCATTTTCTATAAAAAAAAACCCAAATAAGTGCATTATTTAGACGACTTTCACGACAATAAATTGTATTTTTTTCAGTCCTTTTAGGCGTCAAAAAGTTTCGTGAATATGCGATATTCTAAACCTCTTACAGCAAAATTCCGAAAACAGTTGCCGGTTTCAGGTCGATTTATCAAAATAAAATAATAAACACAAAAATGAGCTACTGATACATTCGTTGAAAACCGAAATTATCTTTCGTGTTGCGCATTAAAATTTGTAGAAGTAAAGTACTTCAACCACGTTAATCAGCGAAATCGGGGAAATTTCGTACACGGCCGCTTAACGAGACGTCACATTTTAACGAGACGTTTTCAGTAAAGGAACCCAGGGTCAGCTAGCTAGCCTTCTCAAAAATGGTTTGCCTCAAAATAGATACATGCCTTTCACGGCACCGTGACATGTAACCATGGAAAGAGCAGGTGATATTCTCCCTCCACCTTCAATAGTGAATAACATTTTCGTACCGAAATATCTACAATTCCAGTTCCAATACATTGAGTGCGGAAATTGAATCCACGGCCGTCGGCAGTCGCAGGGCGCTGCGCCATACTTATATGGCAACGAAAAGTGCTTTATTAAATCAAAATATGTCATATTTTGCTGCGGATCATAACAAATATTAACATTGGTATTATTGTTTATAATTACAAAATAGCATATCAAATTTAGATTTTATTACTCAATATAAAATTACAGAATAATTTATCGCCAGATTATACCCTAAAAATCGACGTCAAGCTGGAAATAGGTGATAGGGGCAGCTCATAAGCTATCGATTTAACCCCCATATATGTTCAGCGATTTTTAGTAGTTTCGACGATATTGATCGTTTTAATCGGAATTTTGTAATTTTTCCTTACGTCCATGTTACGAAAAACCCTTAAGTTCATGTATTATATTAATATTTTTTCAGCGATTTCTTACATTGATAGAATCATTATGAACTTAATTGATTAATATCTTGGAAAATTCTAAAAATCGCTGAACATACATGGGGATTAAATCGATAGCTTATGAGCTGCCCTATCACCTATTTTCGGCTTGACGTCGATTTTTGGGACACCCTGTATAGTTTTTATTGCATTATAATATTGAGCTAAATTTCTGACGCAGTGCGCCATGGTTTATATCTTATATATTACTAATGGTGTGATTTTCACACAAACCTTGTCCTGACAATTACACACAAGGGCGTTTTCCAAAAAAAGTGTACATCGTTAAAGACAAAAGTTAAGAACATTTAACTTTTCCATTTCGTCACGAAAATTAACGTACATGTAAATGTATGGCTAATTTTCGTGACGAAATGGAAAAAGCTAAATTTTCTTAACTTTTGTCCTTAACGATGTACACTTTTTTTGGAAAACGCCTACAAAACAAAGATAGCGATAGACAGAACAGCACATTTTATAACACAGTTTTTTTTTTATTTATTTTGTTGGGTATTGTCAGTATTAAAACAGCAGATTGACCCATGGGCCACCAATGTTTTTTCCAAAAAAAAAATTTCTTAATTGAATTATTTATTTGCCGGGCACAATACATATACTTAAATATAAAGTTTATTGTTTTTGGCTGGTCACTTTTAAATATGACATTCTTGCGGAGACGGCAAAAAATTTAATAACTACAAAATAGCCGACTCAATTTCAATCTACACTAAGAACATTGCAATTACTTATAAATAAATAGGTTTACGCGCTCACAGTGGAACGATAGAAATTCTCTCTATTAACACTTCATATCGACACGTTCAAAGAGTTGGGAACACCTCGCGAACGACATTTTTATGACTTGTTAGAAATGCAAATGTGAATGGTTAATACTATGTTTAGGGCTCTGTGTACGAGCAGAACATTTCACGAAAGAGAAAAGGAAAAGTGCGTTTTGAAACGAGTTTTGTGCAATATTGCTTATTTTTAGTAAGCTTTTTATTGGGTGGAGATCGCAGAAAATATGTGCGGGCAGCGCATGAACGACCTTAATTTAAATATCTGTAAACCTAAATTTATAAACGACTAATTCGATTTTAGCCTTACAAGAATACAGTTTGGCGTTTAAAAATTTAGGTTTACAATAGAGAACACAACCCCATTGTGAATAGCATCCATATTGTGAAACTGAAACATAATAAAACACGTTTCTAGCTCCCTAATTGATTGAGACGTCAAAAACTGCGAAGCACAATTTAATATAACGTTCCAAAATACCTGAAGCAAAAGGTAAAAAATACCTGATGCACCGTTTGAATCGGAGAAAATATGTTCTGACATGCAACAGAGATACACGTATAGTACGTATGGTATGTACACTCAGGTGCAATGAAAACGGGTCCCTTTCTATGGAAATTCTGTACTAAGTGACCCATTTTCATTGCTTTTTACTATAGTATAAATACTTCAGATACCTTTATTTTCAGAAAGTTAGATACTTTTTTTTCTATGGATTATATTGATGTAAGTACAAATTGTATAAATTTCTTCGTTTAACGGTTTTTTTTTCGAATGAGACAATCAGACACCGAAGTCTTACCATAAAGGTTCCTTTTTTACCAACTTAGTAGGGAACCCTTAAAATATGTTGAGGTTACATTCTGCTAACTGAATGAGCAAGAAAGATTATTGCATAAAAGATCCCACAAGCTAGAAGTCCCCAGGGGGATCTAGAAAGATAAGATAAGATTAGTATACACTGACGGACTTTTCAATAACTTCGTGATTTCACAATTACAAAGCGATGGTTGTCTCCTACGTGTTGTATTTCATTTTTTAATCGTCCTGAATCCGCCGCGGTGGGACGTAGATGTTGGAAAAGTCACGACTCGCGCTTTGTCTAGACTTGAGATGACAAATAGAGGCGCCCGGCGCGAGCGCTGTTTACTTTTGATGAGAATTTACTTTTTTACAGTTAGTTGTGAGGGTTATTAGAGTTGTTTTTAAGGTTTATCGCTTTATTATAACTAAGGCTTCCTGTTCCCCCTGTATCCTGCATGAACCGTCTAGTTTTCCAGTGTAAAAGGTACCTACCACACTTTCTACATTTCAAATTCAAATTATTAATGTATACTGAATTACGATTTTTGAGTTTTTAGACGTCAGTAAATGGTGACTCTACTAGCGCCTCGGGCAAGACCATCATACAGAAAAGAAGCGCCACGCCGCAAAAAACTCTAGCAGGTCATTTTTCAATACTAAATATAAAAAAACTTTTTGAGATTTTTAAATTTTGATGTCGTAAGAGGTGACTAAGGGATTAAAGGCTTGTAGTACTGTTAGGCGATGTGCTTGCAACCTGTCACTAATACAATGGTAAAAATTTTAGCTTACTTGTACAAAATGTGGTTACAGAATTATCGACAAGTCTTTTTAGAGTCATTGGTATTTCTGTATGCCTACCCCACTCTGGGAATGAAGGCGTGATGTTATGTAATAAATACTAACAGAACTATTAACACTAACAAAAGATATACAAATATAAGTAGGTATTAAAAGGTTTACCAAATTAAAATTTTAAAAAAAGTAGGAGAACAACACTACGAGGTCTCTACGCCATTAAAATATGTTCATGGGTTTAGCTGTGATAGCGAAGCAGACGAAGGTGGATTATTACTATTTGCAATACTTTTACAAAATAATGGTTTAAATGAATCCGACGAATTGAGAACTTCCTCTTTTTCTTGAAGTCGGTAAAAATTTATGGCTAGACCCGTACAGAGTCACTGCAATAAGCCGTTATAGATCTAAAATGTAACTATATTTTTTGGAAAACGACTGTAGATGTTGAATACGACCCCATGCATACTTTTCTCCGAAAAGATTAAGCTGAAACAGTAATACCGAAAGTGACAATAGATTTCCTAATTTCCAATCTAGGCTGAAGCATGTACTTAGCTGAGCGTTGGAAAAGTCCGGAGAAAATCTTGATTTTTCCAGAAAACTCGGATTTTCATAGAAAAAACAAGGTTTTTTTCTGCTCTTGTTTTTAATCTTTATTCGGTCTAATTTGCACCTACAAAGGGGCGACATCGACGACATGGTGGCAGAAACAATTGAAACAGGTGGCAAGAGTGACAGTGATTGACTATGAATAAATTGTCATTATTCATGTGTTATTTTTTCTAATAAACCTGAAAAAAAACGGAAAATTAGCAAAATTTCAAAAACTCAAGGAAAAAACATTCTATGTTTTCCGAAACGCTGGTAATAGCATACTTTCAACTGTGGTATGTAAGTAATCCCCAATCGTATTAGCAGCAACTTGCCCAGATCAGTCAACCATCCACAAGAAGCGATCGTAAAACCCTCCCTCGTCCGGAAAACTAAGCTTAGTCACGGAACAGTTATTAATTTGACATAAACCCACCCAATACAAGTAAGAAAGCCGGCTCTTGACCGCGCGGACTTGTAAATCCCTAACCTTCGTACGCGACTTGATTCCATGAACAAAATATCTGAAACGATTCGTGCAAAACCCCATAAATCAGCCGCGGACCATTGTTATTGAAACGTACAACGAAACAAAGTAGATTAGGTTTTCATAAAGGCCACGTAACACGAGAGCGTGTAACGTCAGGTTCAAACGGTTAACAATTTACGTTCGTACAAAGTATAGCCGAAAATAAAACGCGGCGAAACGAGCCACCTGACGTCTTCTTTGATTATTCGTTGCAAAAAGAGCTGGAGTTTTGAGCGTCTGGCGCGATGCGATGCCTGAATATGTTTGGAGAATAAAATAAACACGGAGTGCACTAATACGTAGGTAGAGTGCCGCAGCCGCCGGGAAGCACTGACAAGTTTTTGAACGTTTATGAATAAATAAGCAGACCCCGTCTGCCGCATCAATACGGCCGTGGCTGAACGCCAAACGCTGTTCGTGACATTTGCCACTTTCGCTCCTTTTTCCAAACACACCGTATACCATTCCGTGCGGTTAATTTCGAAACTTCTCGTAACTTTTATACCACGAAATTTTATAGAGTTAAACTGTCATAAGAATACCGCAAAGTGTTTCATTTCGTACCTTGCTTTTGCTTCTTTTTTTGAAGGTGGCATTACAAAAAATATATTTGAAATTCTACCACGTACGGGCTATACAAAAGTTTGAAATAACTTCGCGACGCCAGTGGCTAGGTACTAATTTAAGCTGCGAAATACAGTTATTAATGCAATATTCACGGAGCGAATTAAAAGTTTTAAATCCCTTTTCAATATAACTAAACTTTATTGTAATTGAGTTATTACAGGTTTCTTCCAGTTTTGTTTAAATTGCTACTTAAGTTACAGAAAGAAAAGAGAAATTATTGTTGCACAGAAAAGCACCACAATTCTGTGGTGCTTCCAGTTCATTTGTCATTTGGTCAACATTTCGTACAGCATTACATTTAGGCCCGTAAAGATTCATGAACTAGTTAGAGCCTGTAGGGTTAGACCGTTACTAAATAAAAACCGTTCTATAGATAATTTTGCATCATCTCCGACATACGTCTATGAATTTTTACGCAATGAGTAGTTTCGTATTAATTTGCTCACATTTATTATCCTGACTCACATCCAGATTCAGGCAGGACGGACTAACTGGCAAAGCCTTTGTCACTTCTCATTTGTTAGAGTATCGTTAGCTAAAAAATATTTGCAAGTCGGGCAAGAATTGTAGAATTTATTCTCTCATACTTAAATCGTGCCCAAAGTGTGGCGGAAGCGTTCTTATTATGGTTACGCGCTGCACTGCGCCGCCTGCATCCGCTCTCAGTGCATTTGATTTGAGGCTTAAGTGCCATAATTTACATTTTCATGGAATAAATAATTTTCATTTTCATTTTAGTGCTAATTCGTCTTCTTAGTTAACGCTTGTTAAAAGCAAACGCACCGAGAGACAATTTTCCTCTCTGCGCGCTACCAATGGTAACGAAGGTAAAATTTTGGTGTTGATAATAAAACCCATTCGACGTGTATACAACGCTATTAAAATACCATGTCCGATTCAAAGAAATACATTAAGTTTGAAAACGCCGTACTAGTAATAGTTGCCTAAACTGAGGGTTAATTTAACATCTTCTAAAGAAATCTACAAAGTAAACAAAGACATTTCAAGAATTCAGACATAGTTCATCCTCGATGGTGTCGAGTCCGTCCGTCGTCTACAGATCCCGTAATTTAAATACAGCCTCAAAAGAGCTCTCAGTTATTCTCGTCTTGAAAATCCTGAACACCAAAATCAACTGAGAAATCCGATTTGGTTATTCATTTTGTTTTCATAAGTCTCTCTGATCTGACAATTTCTGCAATATCTACATTTATTTTTGGAACACAAGTCACAGTGTTATGTCTAAATAGGATCAACTGTCTATAAAGGAATGTCTTTCCACCACAAAATATAACAATGTCGTAGCAGTTAGAATAGTAAAAAAAGCTTGTGTTGTGTAATTATATTTTAATGCTTTTCTAAAGTAACTAGTTAGATTAATCTTGGATGCGTTTTGCGTTTACTTTTGGTTTTTAAGATATTTTCGTGTCTGATGACATAAGAAACAAACATAAGTAAAATAAAAAAAAAATCATTATAAATCTCCTCTTCAGCATTTTTTTCAACCCTGCAACCCCGCGCTACTTAAAGGAGCGGTTCAATTATTTTAAATCTATTAGAGCGTCCCAAAACCTTCTCCTGTCAGTTCCTTTTTCTTCCTCTAAATTTTACACAAATTCTTTTACCATCAAGGCGATAAGGTTATGGAATGCTTTGCCTGTGGAGGTACGACGTGCTAAGTCTGTTGCCATTTTTAAAAGCAAGCTAAAGGATCATTTTCTATCACTTCCGTAGTTTTTCTATTATCTCCCTTACTTTTTTTCTTTGTTGTATCTCATGCTTCGTCTGTTGTCATTGTTTGGCTGTTCTGGAGGATGTATGTATGTATATATTATAAAGATGTATAACTATATGTATTTAGTATGTATTTATTCAATTATTTACTTTATGTATTTATATTTAGTCTATTTATAAATAGTTCTAATTTCAAAATTGAAATAATTTAATTGTTTCTTGTAGTTATTTAGTTTGAGTTCTAAACGAATTAGCTTACACAGCCTGCCATGAATTTGTGTCCTCAGTTATTTCTCTTACAAGGTTGTCTGGACGAGATCGCTATTTAGCGGTAAGACCGCCTGTTGTAAACCTATGATTTAAATGTACTGTTCCATGTTCTGTTTTTAGTTTTTTTAATTTTTGGTGTTCAATAAAGAGTATTTGTTGTATTGTATAAGTAAATAAAAAAAATCAAAGAGATCTTACACCAACGCGCAAAAGGCTCGTGAAATAAAAGGACCTGAGGTTTGTGTGTTAAAATTAACTGCTACAAAAAGAAACCACCATTTTGTAATCCTTTAAAAACTTTAGTCCTTTTACTGAAAAATAAAAAGTCCAGTCTCTTAAATTACATGAACGGAGAAGACTTTGAAAGCGTTTTTGCGAAACTCAAACAATATTTTTCCTTTTCTTTACATTGTCCACGTTTCGGTACAAAGTGTATAAAGTAGCCGAGAATATGACAAGCTTTGTGCGAAGGAAACAGCTGTCGTGATATGAAGGTATGTTGTTCTTCCAAGCTAGACCGTTGAACAATTCCGCCATTCAAACCAAAAAGGCAGTAAACGCGTAAGGATGTCATACTTTGATACAACCTTTTTCTCTTGTAGGGCATTTTTTTTTATTTAAACCTTGCCTTATCGGCATGTTTGATGTGAAGTTTCAATTTCATCAATTTGAAATTCTTCGAACGTTATGGTCTAGCATTAATTATTATTTGTTTTTGTTTTCATAGGGAAGAACTGTAAGAAGGAGGTAAACGAGTTTCGATAAGCGATCACCGCTGCTCATGAACTTAACGCATTGACCACCAAATAGAAGAAGAGAGATAGAAAAAGGAAACGGTTAAGTGGACGTAGAAACTCCCTAAATCCTCAAACTTTGGAATTGCATTTGATTGCGTGAATGTAAACATGTACAAATATCTAGATGACAATCGTAACAACGGTGAGAATTAATTATACATGTGTACATCAAGAGTGTTCTAAATTATAGTGTGCGTGTGTGTGTGCGTGTGTGTGTGTGTTTTAGGCCGTTTACCAGCTTAGGTGTCGCTATTTTTATCGAGGGTTTTTATCTATTTAATAGTTAAGTATGTTATTACTTTCTCACTCCACTGCTGCAAGCACTCAGACATTGCATTTCATAAGCTGATCAAATCTATCACTTTCCATCTCTATTTGTAAGACGTTGAAGTCCAAAGGTTGTAAAGTAGTTTCTTAGTCGCCGACTGCTAGGGAATACCCACTGAACAAGCAATGAACATTTGTTCCATGTTGTTAAATCGGTTCGTATATTTTGTTGTCTTAGCAGTTTTCTAATAAAACTTTTCATTGTAGTAGATAAAAGTTAGACAGTGATGTAAAATATAAATTTAAAAGGAAAATGGTACTTCAACTAAGCGTTGTTACTCTGCAGTTATTGTATTAATTAAGTTATAATATAGGCAGTATTAATAACCAGAATCAGAATGAGAAACGGCTTTATTGCCAGTGATAAATAAATAAATAAATAAAGTGTCATCATTGTTATGGCAAACGGTTCAGAACTCAGCAAACGCTGTGAGACTGCGGTCTACACAGCGCTGTTTTTAAGCCTGTACAACTCTCTCAATGTGTGAATAAGCCTTTACTGCATTGCATCGCAACGTAAAACCTAAAAGAAACAAGTACCTACAGACAGAATACAAATTTAATTAAGATCTTGAGTAAGTAGCCCGTATGGAGCCTGCCGTTTGGCCAAAATATTTTTGGTCAAATGTATAATTTCACAAATTTTTCATTTGCCAAACCAATGCTATATGTATAAATTTTTCAGAATTTTTTTTAGTACTATCGTGCAAAACCCTATAGGTTAGGTTAGGTTAGCTTTTATAAAACCCTGAAATATTTACGGTTACAGAAAACAAAAAAAAATCGGGAAATGAAACATTTGACCAAAAACTTTTTGACGAAACGAAAGTAACTCAGTCCGTTTCAATACGCGAAGATGACAGTTTGCTTTGATTTTACGTAACATTTGACAAGCACTTTTGTATGAAACGAAACCAGTTTTTTTTATAAAACTATTACATACATGCATACATTAAATCACGCCTGTTTCCCAGAGGCGTATGCAGTGACCACTTCTTTCCACCAGCTACGATCCTGAAAGATCTCTTTCGCTTCTTCCACATTCATACATCGAGTCATGCGTGCACGTCGGTTTCGGGTACTTAAGATTCGGCCCTTTTCCAGTATTTCTTCGATTTGATTAAAAAAAGTACGCCTACACTCACATTCGCCTTGTATATCTCTTTCGTAAATCTTCTTAAAGAAATAAAATTTGGTAAAATTAATAATATTTGTATAATATCAAATATGATATTATACAAATATTATATACTTAGTCGATTATATTTTGGCCATCACATTGTAGAATAGAGCTTGAGGTCTCACCGTAGGATTTTAAATGTAAGTATCGATTCTACTTAAACGTAAATAGAATCGATAGAACAACAGAACTAATTAAAGATTAAGATTTACCTAATTAATCGCGATTAACGATTAAAAATGACGATTGATTAATCTTTGTCGTAAGAGTTTCGATTAATTTAGTCACGATTAAATTAACTGTCGCTTAATTAGGTACGAGCGACATTTTTTTTGATCTATATATAATTAGATTATTTTTTTCTCGATTAATGTTTGGAATAAGTATGTTTTGTAAGTCTAAGTTTCGAGTTACGTTGACAGATTGCTACAGCTTAAGGAATAGGAATATTTAGTTTTTTATAGAGAGCCGTTCCGTTTAGCAGAAAAATAAATCGCAATTAAATTGATCGTGATTAATTTTGATTGTTAAATCGATTAAATAGTATATAAAAAAAGTAATCGATGAATGCCCATTTTTGCATGTAATCGCATCGTCAACGTTATGATAGCTTCTATTTACTTTACAATAGGGATATGGCGGCCATGTCAAAAATAATATGATAACAATACAGGGTAATTTTTTTATCAGTGCACAAATTTTAACATATGATTTTGTATCGTTAATATAATATATTACGATAGTAAAACGAGTTATTTTTTTTTTTTTTGTTGCAAATTATCTCTCTTTTACCTTCTCGTGTGGACACAAAGTCACACTAGAAATGAAGATATGGGTTGTCAAGCTGTAGGTAGGTATGTGATACACTGTATTGATATTCGAAATTTGAAATTTCATGTACAGCTTATCAGACAACAAGCCCCTCTCCTACTGATATTCTAAATTTGAAATTTTATTTATTAACTTACTTAACAACACTCCCCTCTCCTCGCACCCCTGCATTAGAGGGTCCATGAATATCGTTAAGTTAGTGGAATCATCGAATCGGCAATATCTCTTATATTTTTTAAGCTAGAGTAAAAATAACACAACATGTGTTATTGATTAACAATAGCGAAGCAAATATTAAAATTTATGCACCAATCAAAAAATGACACTGTATATGAAAATTAATGAGATTTTACCAAGTAAAATAAATCCTTAAAGTTAGATGAAAATTGGCTGAAATTTAACGGCTATTGTAGTAGCATCAACACCTGCCCCTCGCAATTATAAAACCATTTGTATCACCTGTATTTTTTTTAAATTTCTTTGGTACGAGTATTACTAGTTATAATCCTTAATTAGATTGTAAGCCTCACTAAAATAAATATCAGGGGATAATGGGGCCGATTTTGATCGTGTTCTCGAAATTTAAATATGTACACGTAAATTGATATTAACTTCAAACTCGATTAAAGTTTAAACTCTGATTTACATTTAAAATAAGAGAGCACGATCCGTATTGGTCACAATGTGACAGAAATCGACCTAGGCCTCTATTCTACTGCGTTAAAACGATAAATGCGTTTGACTTGGTTTAGAATCGTTTTTGACTCGGCCGCCATTAGTGTCAAGTACATAAGAGTTAATAAAACGTTGACAATACGGAAATACGTCAAAGGTGATATCGTTTTTACCGTGTCGAATCTTAACCCTGGTCACTAGTCCCTAGAAATCGATAAACTTACTAATATAAAGAAAACATTCATGACTCGAGGTCATCATACATATCCGTCCTTGTCGGGATTTGAAACTGGGACCGCTAGCCTTGTAGGCAGGGTTACTACCAACTAGGCTAACGTGCCTTTTAACAAGTTTTTATTTGGCTTGCTTTGTTCGTAGGCCTGTCATTCTGGTCAAAAACCTGTAATCCATTTTTTCGGGCATCCGATGAAGTTGCTTGGGATACTTATATATGACAATGCAAAAATATGGTACAGTGGTCTGTTGATGGAGTCGCAATGCTGCAACAAACGTAGACTCACCAAGTTACACGAGAGAAGATATATATTTGACAACAAAAGCGTGTCTTAAATATTTTTTTTTGCTAGAAACCTATCCTATTTTTAGTTCGTTTGTATTTTTAAAACGTAACTCTTGAAACTTAAAAATGTTTTTGCGATAATAATCATTTTTCATAGTATTAATATTTAATACCTGTAAAGTAGAGTACAATTTAAGTGCGGGAGAGTGATGGAAAACGCTGGGCTGTAATTTGATTCGAGGAAAGTCTGGGCGGGCCACAAAATAATACCTCGGGAAAAATGAGTTTTTCGTAGTACTCGTTATAATTTGATAGCATTTTGCTTGCGTCGTCACGAACTAAAGAAGTGGCACAGAAATAATCAATGTCAGTATTGTTATTTCTCATGTATTTTTAATAACTTTCAGTGTAGTCACAAATAACTGTTATAAAGATTGTGTTCATTGAAGGTCTGAATGTTTTGCGACTGAATGTGAATAGTTGAACACCATCAATTAAAATTTGTCGTAGAAAGTCTAATTTGCTTACGTATTTCTTAATGAATTGATCAGAAACGCCGAAACGAAATATAGCTAACATGTAAGACTATTTTATTTTATCAATAAATATGTGTTAGAAATTTAGACCAATTATTACTTATTTATGTTGCTCGCGGTACATTTTATATCTTTTGTAATTTTCAGATCATTTACCGTTTGTTTCGCTAGTAAAATTATATCATAGACGCAATTAGGAGACGAATTGTTATAGCGTGAAATTAAGTAGGTAACATATTTATTTAACCTATTACAGAGACGCATACAGAGACGCAAAGTCAAAATTGGTCGACCTTTCCTAAGCAAAAACATTCACTGGTTTCTAAAGCGTTGTGTAAGTCTATAAAAATGAGACTGATTTATGGGTATACATATGTATATATTACAAGTTTCCGTTTATTTACGTGCGCTTTCCACTTAAAGGATTGCCCGAGTCAAAGCCACGCAAGCAGAGTAAATATTATCACATGACCAAAGAGCTGTAAGCAGTAAATAGTAATTCAATTTACTGAAATGTTTTTGTAACATAAGTTTATTAGAATACTACTCAGCTAACGATTCGAGGTACGGTGGAACAAAAGTATAAGTAGTCGTTTCTGTACTTAGTTTTTGTACTTTTGTCTACTCGTTGCCACTTTTTTAAGGTTCCGTAGTCAAACTAGGAACCCGTATAGTTTCGCCATGTCCGTCCGTCCGTCCGCAGCCTAGCTCAGAGACTCTTAGTACTAGAAAGCTGTAATTTGGCATGAATATACATATTAGTCACGCCAACAAAGTGGTAAATTTAAATCTTTGTGTACCTCTCCTACACGTAACGTGGGCATGTTTTTTTTTCTCGTCTACCTCATAGCGTGGGGTGTCGTTGAATAGGTCTTTCAAAAATATTGCGGATTTGCAAAATATTAAGCTTTAAAGCGCAATTTTTTGCTATTGTAAACTACGAATACCTACTAAAAATCTGAAAAATATCTTCAAAGGAAGCGCATAACAAAACGAATTTAAAAGAAAAACTATTACGAGTAAGTAGACATCGTTGGTTCTTGAGATACAGGCTATTAAAATGTATCTTGCCCGGTTCCTATTTTGTAAATATTGTATTTAGATTATAAATACAATCCGAAAATGTTGTTCAAAAAGTCAAATAAGATGCATACTTTAAAAACCCGCTTGCTTTTATTAATTGAATTATTAATCGAATTATAAGGATTACCAACAACTTTGTATGGACCTTGTCTGAAATAAACAATTATTTATTTATTTATTATTAAAAACCTATGTAACCTCTGTAACGTCAAAACTGAAGAGTTGGAAAATGAAATTAGGTAGAAAAGTAATGCCTTGATACTTTCAACACGAAGTACGCGGTCATTCATGCGTGACTGAGTTGGAAATACGTTATTGAATGAACATGCATCCAATTTAAGTAAATAAGCACTACCTATTCCGACCCCTGGCAGTGTTTCTACAGCATCAGAATTTGAGAATCGAAGGTTCATACAGCCTCCAATCTTTGCATAGTGACCACTCCAACGATGGTACCTCATATTTTAAATACAGTCCATATAATCATAAACAACATTACTCTCCTTCGGCCGGCGTTCGGGCTGGGTTGTATTTCCATAGTAAGTTTCCGTAAAATGTAATCGTCTATAGTGTTGACGGTTGGCGATACTTTTATTTCCCAGAAAGTTGTGTTTAAATGTAGAAGACCACTTTCTTGGCACACCGTACCTAGTAAGTTTAACGTCAAACGGGCGCCTGGTGTTGCTAATGTGCACTTTCTAGCAGGTAAGCCATTTGCCTGCTTGCCCATACTTGGCCGTAAAAAGTAACTTTGAGTGCAAGGTGGTTAAATATCTAAATAATGATCATATTTTGAAGGATGTGAGAGCTACATCAATTTGACCACCGTAAGTTTTTGCGTTTTTCCGTGCAAACATCATGTAACGTAAGGGTAAACTATGGCTATGCATGCTAATAAGTAATAACGCAGGACCGATCGAGATACAGATTTTAAAGAGAAGTCTAATTTTCAATGTGGTTGTGTGTTTTGGCAGATCAGACAAAATAATCATAAAATGATTGAGATAGCATGTCTGGCCACCCGTTGTTTTCCATTTTTTTTGTTCACAATTACTCTATTGACATAATGATTGCTTATTATCATTATTATATCGCTGGAACCGTAAACTTTTCTGAATTTCTTACATTTCGTACGTATAATATTAAGGCTAGGTTTAGGTTAGGTTTGATTATTAAAAATCCTGAAAAAAAAAGAGATTGTTAAAAAAATACCTCCAGTTATCATGACCTATTATTACCTAAAAATAATTATGGCAGACAATATAGATCCTGCATTTTTTCAGTCTTATTTATTTATTTATTAGGATCACCAACAGTTAATACAATGTTTTAGTAGCTATAAGCATTACATCAAAATTGGTTCAAATATATTATTCCACCAATTACAGGTGAGCACAGCATGCTTTACTAGTAATCTTATATTTCCTACAATTCCTACAAATATTTGCCAAACATCGCACTTAAACAGAAAGTAAATAAAAAGGATCAAAGGACATTTACACAATAATAGTAATACCTAACTAAAACCTACCAAACCTAACTAAGACCTAACCAAGACCTAACTAAAATCTAACTAAGACCTAACTAAGTTCGTCAACAGAATTTATTTTACGCTTGAAAGTCACAATTATATTACGCTACATTAGTCTTAAGTATGTACAGTTCACAATTTATCGCCAGTTTACAATCTCGTGAGATAGATTATAAACTTAGGGTGTTCACAATTATCCGGTGACATGGACACGCGCTACCAACCAACCAATCAGGGACGGCTTACAATTTTACGAGTGATAAAAGTCGGACAGATTGGGTACCCTGTTTGATTAAAAACTTTCGAAATTTACGTTATATCGTAAGCAGTTCACAATTTATCGACAGTTTACAATCTCGTGAGATACATTATAAACTATCGGTGTTCAAAATCATACGGTGACATAGGTATATACTACAAAATACACTTTTTCACCGAGATGCATTGAATAATCAAAGCTCGAATGACGAACGGAGTCGAATTTAAAACCTGAAAGCTACAATATATCCAATATTCAGTATAATTTTATTCAACATTTCTGGAATAAGATATAGAATCCACAATCTTTGCGGTGCAGACGTAAACAAGCTTAGGTAAATAAAACTTTTGCAATACGAAGGAAACTCTGGTGTTATTCCCACTCAAAGCCGATTTACTTGCCTTTATTCCACTTATGTTCAGTCCATCCTGCTTATGGATCGTAATTACGGGAACATACGAGTAATAACTCCAACAATATGATTACAATATCGAAACGATGTTGATTAATACAATGTGAGACCTAATCTACTCGGTAAAACATAATTGCCCTTGACATTTTATCGTATTGCTTTTAACTCGGCCACCATTACTGTCAAGTAAATAAGAGCTGTCATAACGTTGACAGTATGCTTATGTCAAAAGCAATTAAGCTCTACCCATCTAGTGATTTGCACCGATATCAGTCTATATGCTTGGTATTGCTGAATGTTGAAGGAAACCAAGTCGAGACAAGTGAAGTCACCATCATCTCTTGTCGGTGGAGTAATTTTCATACTTTCACATTACTCATACGGCGCCTACTTTTTTTTAAATTTGTTTAGATATGTTCTTCTTGGTCTCCCTGTTTTCCTTTTTCCTCCATCTTTAAGTTCGCGTAACAGATGACCAAACATCTTCCCTCGTCTATTTTCTATGGTCTGCAATAGTACTTCATCATTCTTCTTCTTTTCCTTCCAGCTAATTCTTTCCATCCTTTTACAGCACCACATTTCGAAAGCCTTTTTCGTTCTCGCTGTGTTGTCTACGTTTCGCTACCAGTCACCAAGCAGCAGTATACAAAGAGTATTGTATTTCAGCGTTGGAGCAACACAGAACTTGAAATTACTAACACAAGGTAATTCCACCTTGGTCTTCAAAATTTAAAATGTTTTCGTAATCTTGCAGCAGCAATTCCATGGGCGTACCATGAGGATCCTGTTGGTTTGAAGCATTTGAGCCACTATATCGCCAATAATTTCATTATTTGATTACGACATCAAAGTAAGATGTGCAACACATTAGAACATAGCGCCAGATGGCACGTGTGCTCATTTGGCTTCTTTCGGTCTAAACAAACATACATATTTATCCATACTTAATACCTGTCATCGCAGTACTATTTAGAACCAATTTTTGAGTTTGAGGTTATATTTGTTCTGGAATGACAGGTGTCAGGACTTCTTATCAGCCGGGCACTATAGTCAGTGGAGTTCATGGGCAAGAAAGGGAGACGTAATAGTTCGGTTAGTAACCAGCTTTACTGCGACAGAGAATACCTCCGCTGGGAAGCGACTGAGCAATCGGTATGTCAGGCAGCCGGCAAGATTTCAGACGCATTGTTTAAGTTATTCCGGGCATCCGTCCGGTAGCGAAAACTATGTCTAGGGTTGCGATCTCGTAATAATGGACGATCGTTGGAAAAAATAAGGGCTATTGCGAAAATAGCTATTGTTAAACAACTAATGTAGCTAGGGTTTAAGGTAAATGACAATGGAAATAAAAAGAGGCACGAGGTAGTTAAGAAGTGAATCTTGAATCATTGAAAAACCATATAGGTAGTTGAATATTGATAATGTTGGCATCAGTAACTAAAACAATGCTAAACTTTATGGTGCGCGTGAAGGAATTGTAATAACAGCATTGTTTTGCTGCTGTAAATTATATCAACATTTAGAAACTTTATGGTTGTGCAATGTATCAGGATTGACTTCTTATCTGCCTAGTTAAGTACTGTAAATAGTATCAATTAAATATTATATATTAGAGTATAAAAGGAGCGCAAAATAAATCACATCCTGTTATCTTTTTTCTCAATAGAGTCAAGTTCTATTTAATATATTTTATGGCGACTGTTTAAATTATGCATTTGGGCTTTATTTACTTCAACCCGTTTGTGGCAGTCGTAACAAAAGTTTTTATGTAAGGATAGTTTCTAATTTGCAAGCGTTTCCGTTAATCTACGGAGCAAATACGATTGAATTTTCTTGGCATAGAAAATACTTTTAGGTTAGTTTTTCATACCAAAAAGCAACCAAAAATTACAGTTTTGGCAAGAATACAAAAACACATTTTTAAAACTTCCACGTCGTTAACACAAGAGCAGAAGATACTTAGTCAAGATATTTAACTTTGCTGCACCCAAGAATTACAATCGGCAAAATGGTATCCTGACCCAACATAGAACTACGTCACAGTATTGTTATAAATCAAATCGTAAGAATTGTCAATTAATGCATTTCTCACCCTCAGTGGGACTCGGTGGGACTCGCTTCCTCAAGCAATTAGCTACCTATCGACTATCTTCTCGCTCAAGAAACGAACAAAAGATATAGATCCCGTGTCGGTAAAACAGAGACATGCATCAAAAGTTGATCGCTGACTGTTCACACTGCCGGCGAGAACTCGTGTAAATAAAAGAAACGCATATATTAATTTTCTTTTCGCTCATCGTCTTCGATGGGACCAGTGCGATAATGTCAGTGACGACGTTCTATGGTACGTCAAGATTTCATTTAACTCATTGAAAAATTATTTCTTTCAGTTTATGTCCGTGGTCTGAATCATCGGAACCGATGACTCATCGTCGCATGACCGTAACAAAATGACTGAAAATACTACACGGAGTACGCTGAGTAACTTTACGTGAGTCATGACGTGGAGTCATCGAGGAGTCAAACGTAGCCTTGACGTTTGATGATAGGTATATCTTTTAGTGGGCGTGGGCCATGCTAGGGCCTCTTTAACATTTTGTTTAAGATCATTTTGCTTATTATCACGTTGTAAACGTATTTGCTACTTACTATTTCAGCCATTCAATTACGACATGAAAGCAAGATGAGCTAGCTAACTTTGTATTCACAAAAACTCTTTATATGGTTATCGAAAGATTTTATTTAAAAAAAAAGTTTTATTTCGTTTTTTCTTTGACAATGAAGCGAAACACGAAATGCGATTGAACAAAGGTTGGTATCCCAAAAACAGTTATAACGTGGCTTTGTTGTCCATCTGTCTGTCAAGTTATTTTGTACAGAATGGCTGAAGCTATCAGGCTGAATTTTGGAATAGTAATATTATTCAGTGGTTCCCACAAAGTCATTTGAAATTAGGATTTTCTTATTTAGGCAGCGAAAATAGATAAATTTCTGTAAATATAATATTTTCTTGTAGAGAATTGCAGTACTAAGTTATAATAATATCGTTACTACCCATAAAATGTGTCAAAGAAACAGCTACAATTATATGTTAATCTAGCGCGCTGTATATTGTAATTCGTATATAATTAAGTAATTAAGTTGTAGCTCGAGCGCTAGTTTATTTGAAAAAGAATTTCTCGAAATTAACGATGAATTTCTGAATCCGAAAAACTCTTTTTATAATATTTTCATATAAAAAATTAGAGTTCGTGTTAAGCTGTCTGTGTGATTTATTCTTGATTTTTTTAAATATAAAATACATCATTACCTTGCTAAACTTATAATAACTACTATTTCTTTGTTTGTGATGAGTTATAGGATTATTTAAATTTTATATGTGGGTACACAGTTAATTATTCGTAAACTTTGCAGTGGTTTCAGTTATTTTACATATAAGCGTGACGAGTAGTGTCAAAATATGGAATGAAGTAAATACAGTCGGCCTCAGCTGCACAGTTTTGTACCTCGTCGTTTAACGCCTTCGAAAGGATTAATGAATTAGTTCAAATATGACGTTAAAGAGACATTAGAACTAAAGTGTACACAGGTACTTTAAGTCCTACTGTACTTATAACATAAAATGTAAAAAGCAAAAAAAAAATATTTACTCAGTTAAAATAAATATCACGGGACAATGTCACACATATTGATCTAGTCCCAAACTAAGCTCTAGGCTTGTACTATGGGTAGGTACTAGACAACGATAAACTTATATAGATAAATATATACCGATTTTAATAATCGCCACATAATTCATCAAGAACATGTAAGAAGGCTTAGTACCTAGGTAATGTATAGGCTTAAAAAAACATTGCAACTATTAGTCGCCAGTATGTTTTAACTTTTGAATTGTAAACGAATATGGACTATATTTTATTTTAGGCAACAATGCCCATATTTATAAACAACTCACAGAGGACAGATATAACAAAAAAAAATATAACTACTAACACCCTTTCGCGGTGTCAGCTAGCTGGTAGCCACGAATTCGCCGAAGCATGAAACCGTTCGGGCAGAATTCCTCTTTTAAAAAGGCTAGTACCAATTTCACCATACGATGGTAACCACTTAACAGACGATTAGAGCGTTATCAGTTATCATTTATCAAAATGTATGAACTAACAGTCGATTAACATTGATTAAATTTAGCATCGTATGGTGAAATTGGTACTTAATATACCAAGCCTTGTAATCAGTCTGTAGCAGTAAATACTACAGCACCTACCACTACATATTAAGCTCTATAAAGCTGCCAGGTCAGCAATTGAAATCAGTTAAGGTGTCTCACTGCCAACGCAGACCCTGGGGCATTCGATCGGGATGCGGACGATGTACCGTCTAGCGGTCAGGCTCGTTATAGCCGCAGTCAGCCTATCAGACAGTATCAGACTATTCGTTACAGTTTGTCCAGTGAGAATTGTAGAGCACCCTAAAGGAGTATATAAAATAAAGGGTGTACCGAAAAGTGATCACCATATTCACAGTATGTATGTAAACTCTTTATCGCACAAAAAAATAATAACAAAGCAAAAAATGAAACAGAAGCATAAAAGGTATGTACAAAGGCGAACTTATTCGAAATCCCTTTAAGAAAAGAAAGAAAGAAATAGTTTATTCGTGACAAACAACAAGTACAAAAATGTTAACTTTAATGGTTATTCAAACGTAATTTGTCACGAAATGGTCACATCTCAGCGTGATGCGGGCAGGGCCAGCGCTGTTCTTCCGTGGTGACCCTTTGGTGAAGACACGGCGCAATGACGCCACGATTGCACATGCAATAGGTATAGAAAGGGGAAAAAAGTTACAAAACCCTTATAAAAAAAAACAATTAAAAAATAAAAACAATATAAAGTATGCCACGCAACTTAAGGGATCTCTTCCAGTTAAACTTTGAGCGATTGAGAGAGAAATAAAACAGCGGTTAGCAAAACTTACAACAATTAAAGAGACAGAAGATAAAGATAAAAAAAGAAAATAGTATAGTAGTTATTATAGTATTCTGAACAGAAAAGAAATGTGCAATTTTCTCCGAGAAGGGGCTAGCGCTAATGCTACGATCAGGTAAAACCTTAAGCTGGACCAATTTAGCGTGATAAGTGATCCAAGAGTTTTCTGAAACTTTACATTAAATATTGGTTGGTACAGTCACCAACACAAATGTGAACCACCATATTGTAGTTTTGGGACAACCTGTATTACACTACTTACCACAAGTTTGCATGGCATACATATAAATATAAATCTTGTATATTTGACGGTATACTATCTTACTGTTTTAGCTCGTCTACTGCCGGGTTGCAAACAATCAAATAACCATACCGAATTGCCATCGCTTCTCCCCCGCGACTCCTGATTGGTACAAATTTTAATTCGAAACGACGCGTTTGCAACTCATTCCCTTTTATTGTTAGCTTGCTGTCTGCGGCTAAACTGATAGTTAGAGCGCAGCTATTTTGTACTGGGACCGTTGAAAATAGGTATTTTTAGTGGCATTCTCTGATGAGTGTGCTATAGCTAGATTGTACGGACTATAAATGTGTGCAACTTTCCTATGAGAATTTTTCGATAACTTCTAGGAGCATTGTTAAGTTTTGTATGAAAACGGAACTAAATATTCCTTAAAAACAACAGTAATTTCTTGTAAAGGTTTCTAAAATTCCTTAAATGTTCTTCAATTCGTACATTTGCTAGTGATAGCACAACAGTTCGTATGTCAACAGATGATTGAGAATTAATCGGTGTATTTTTTCCAACGGGATTTTACCACAAAAACTTTTTGCTGCTGTTTATAGGGTTTGATCAGGCTAAGATGTTTACATGTTGTATTAGGACAGGTTGCAAGCCCCTCGCCTAACGCTAATAATAACACTCCATGATTTATCACATATTCATAAAAAGTTAAGATATTTCATTTCATTTATGTAATCCAGTCCATTAATCAGGATTGCATTTTTCTTACCTGTTGCAAAAACATTTACTTAATGAGGATAAATGAAATTCTCAAACCACAAAGGATTTAATTCAATGAAAAACAACAACTCAAACATTAAGATTTACTTTCAAGTTTTGTACCGTCTCTAAATACGCATTTCTAAGATGTCTGTGTATTTTAAAATATTTATTTACAATTTTTGCTCTGTGTATTCACTTGAAGTACATTTTCTTGTCTAGTTTGTTTGTGAATACAAAGTCTTTGATGACAGTAAAAGGTTATCTTGGCAAACAAAGGCTAGACGCAACACGCAGACGTTACAATACATTGTTGTTTTATTTCGTTATTTTACAGCAATAGGAAATATTATTGCAGCTTCTGTTTAGTTTAATGTTGTTCAACATTGTATAAATTCAAAACTAGTGAGATTTAAAACCATACAAAATAAATTAGTAATGAAGCACACTTAAAATTTTTAGTACTTAACCCCTGCTGCGAAAAAAGGGGTGTTAAATGTTTTACGTGTGTACAGACCTTCTATTTTCTTAATGTATCTCGGCATGCTTCGTTTTTGTATGAAACTTGAGTGACAAATATATACTGTGAGATGCGAGTGCGAGTAAGACAGCGACAGCAAGCCGACAGACATTAGGAATACAGAAGCACTGTATCTGTGTATCCGTGCGTCTGTCTGTGGCTTTGTAGCTCCTAAACGGATTCCCGATCGGACGCGATTTAAATAAAACAAGTTTAATCGGCATGATTCTTAGCTAGGTTTTGTGATAATTGGTTGTGCAGTTTAAATATCAGTTTTGAAAATACTCAGATAAGGGCTTGCCATTATACAGGAGGTCTCTACTTAATCGTTATAAAGCGTATGACACTCACACGTTCTTGGAAAAAATGTAACACCCTGATTATTAAAATCAGCCAATTCCGTTTTTCGGCGACATACCTTCACACACTGTTTTAAACTCACCTTCCTTTGGCTTGGCGCAATCGTGTTTGAAACGTTTTCGCACCGTTTTTTAGTTCCCTGTCGCTTTAAAGCGTCACTTAAACTACCACACAAATTTATCAAAGGCAATAAAGCGACAAAGTACTAAAGCGTATAGCTATTTACGATACTGTATTTGTAAAGCGGGTTGCACACTAGAAGTACATTTCAAAGTGTCACCACTATACAAAATTGAGGAACCTTTTTTTCCGGATTGAGTGCTTTCTGATATTTGGCTTCGGTACTACTTTTACTGCAGCCGAGGAAGCAGAAGAAGTCAGTAAAAAAAAGTTTCGAAATTTTAACTTCCTCACGGGGCCTTGTCGTGCCGTATAAAGAAAGAAAGAAAATAATTTGTTCATTTCAAACATTCTGTAAAGCTAATTATGGTAGTAAATTAAAAACTTAAGATAGCTTAATTAAGCTCGACATGCAGGATTTTAATTCTGTTATATTATTATTCAATGTAACTGATTGCGAAAAGTGAACCCACTCAGCATGGTGTCGAGGCACTCAGGAATGTCTCGACGCTGATCTTCCGTGGATCCAACACTAATACACGGGACAGCAACCGCCAATATACTCATGTGTAATTTTTTTCAAGTCAGTTTGCGCGTGTACTGCGATTGCGTTAAATTTATTTGGATTTTTTGTTTGTATTTATGATATGCCATGACATACTATTCCATGCCACTATGCTATACTACTAGCTACTAATATAGTTAGATATGGAGTGAAATCGATGTTATGGTAACGTGAATAAGTGTAGATAAACTTATAATATAATGAATAGTTATTATAAATACAATAATTTTATGTACCCACGTAGGTGATTGTTATAGTTGTGGTTGCAAGACGGCTATTAGCAGCTTCGCAGTTTTTATAATGGACAATGCTCTTTCGGCTAGGATGCGATGTTAAACACAGGGTGTTGTCGGGTTTTTTTGTTATCACTAGCTCACAAGCTATCATGGCAAAACTATTTAATCTTTGAACTCGAAGTAAAAATTAATATTTTAAGTTTATTTTATTATCGCTAGTAGGTATTTACATCGTTCAAAAGTAATTTAAAAAGAGCATGTAAATTACTTGAGGGGTGTATTCAGGTGAAGATAGTAATGATACTGAAAATTAAATTCATGTGTTACAAAAGTCATTTCGACCGTTATTTTAAATGGTTATTACCAACACTGCAGCAACTCGTGTAGAACACATACCTACTTAGCTCCTTAATACGACTTACAACGTCAAACGCGTTATCACGTTCTAATATCCTAGTACCGTAATGTACCGGCCGGCGCGGCAATCATGCAGTATTAACGTTATAAATTAGGACGTTAGTGTCCGCGCCCACTCAAATAATCGTAAACCGCGCTCGTACCGCACACTTGTGCTCGACCTATGTTGCCCTGGTACTTCGTAGATTCGTACATTGTCTGGATATTTTTTCTTTTCTTTTTTTTTCGAAATGATATTGGAACAAAGGCGTACTTATTGCGTTTCTTACTGTTTATTAATTTCATAAAAAAAATATTTAGGTTCTAAGTATTCATTTATAATTTAAACGATACATGTAAGAAAAAATATCCCCCAAGAGAAAGTGGAAAACGAAGAGACAAGAAATTAACTAACACTCAATATCTGACATTTGACAAGGACTGACTCATTATCCTTACTTTTATGTGTTTGTTTGTATTGTTTTCATGGTTATACGCCTCAGCTGATCGATGTGAAATTTGATTAAGAGAGACTTTTTACACCAGAAAATTGGGTTCCCAAGGGTAATAAAATGAAAGACTCATTCGAAAACGAGCACCGAAATAAGAGACATATTTTCAAAACAGTAACATTATACGATACACATATTTCTAAGGACTATGGAGGTCATTCCACCTAAACCGAAGCCATAACGAAAACACATGTAATCCTAGTAAATGATAACATAAAACAAGTGTTTGAATAAACAGCACTTAAAGCCAAACGCAATTTTTAAACGAACCCTGCGGCTGTAGGTTCACAATTGGCATCAGAAATAGAATTGAACGCAATAATGGTGGTGGTCCAGACCGCAGTCTGGAGCATCACCGTCGGACCGTCATGCATACTTATTGCACGATTTTCTGCAATGCACTTTCAATTGCGATCGCATTAGCCACGTTCGATAGCTATGGTTTAGATAAAGCTAATAGAATTTTGTTGGGTATCTAGAGGGATAAAATTAAATTGGTATAGTAAAAGTTTGTTAGATGAAACGTGTCTACCCTTTATTACGTATATATATTACAAGCAAGTGGTATTTGAGCTCGCTGCTTATTTTATTTGAAGAAGAAACAGTAAGCCAATTGTTAAATAATGTGTGTTGAAAACATGAATTAATTAATACAACTTTTTATATAATAATTTTTGGTATTGGTTATCTGATCTCTCATCACTCATAAAGGTTATGATAACTTACCGGTCTAAATAAAGGACGAAGTTTTTGAAAGGAATTGCATAACATAACACAACTAGGTTTATGACTTTTGGTGGCATACGGTGGCTCTAGAATCCATAGAGCCGCTTTTTCCTAGTTATTATTAAACATACCATTCTGCATTTGACCTTCAGTAGTATCATATTTCAAAATGAACTACAAGATTACTAAAAGACATATTTGGTTCGGGTTAATCATACCTACTTATATTTGTTTGTTTGTTACGCTTTCACATCGGGAAATATCTTCCATACCAAAACTCATTCAAATTGGTTCAGCGGATTATTTATTCAAATACTTTTCAAATATGACTACTTAAGGTCAAAATCAAAGTGGCATGGATTCTAGAAACACGGTATGCCACCAAAAGTCTTATCCCTACACATTTTAATATTTACATTTTATCAAATATACCATTTTACATCCAAATCCTTAAGGCTTCAGTCACATAGCTATCTAATTGACAGCAAACACGAATCGTCGAAAGAAAATTCGAAGCGCAAATATTTATTTCAATTAACCCCCTCGCCTCGTTGCGATTGACACGAGAGGCTTGTCTGAGAAAAAGGGTTTTCTTAAAGGAAATTCGACTGAGTGGGCACTTAAGCACCTCAGCCTTTGAACCGACTAATTAACGGAAGCTTTAAACACTTTAATTGAGTATTTATTTTGTGTCAACGGATTCTATTCGTTATTGTGATCCCCCTTTGCTTGTGATGATATTATGGAATTTGTAGGGATTATGTTACGGCTTGTTTTAGATTTTATGGCTTTACAGACATCTATTGAATTTTGTCTACATTATACAAAGCTATGTCGTAATTCTAATGCAAAAAACAAACAGCGTAAAATGATAAGTACTTTCCTTTTGCGCTTTTCCAACATCCATCAAAAGAATGAGAGAAACGAATTTAACGCAAACTAAGTTGCGGGAAACATCAAGTCATAATTTATGTCCGAACGACAAAATATTACGGCTGCGATAAGATATTTTCACACGAAAGAAGTGCAGTAAAAGCCAACGTTTTTATGAATTTTCTCGTTTTAGTCAAAAGTGGAAACGCTTTAAATAAGTTGTTTAAAAAGCTATAGTTTTTGGCTGTGTATATAATAAAACTCAGCAAAAACGGTCATAAACATGGTAAAATAATTTCAATATGCCGCAGTAAACATAACTCTTATTTATTTACACCCTGTACGTGACGAATTTATATTGATAAAAGAAACGTAACAGCTGAATCACTTCGGGGGTGCATCTTTAGGTGTAGTCGACACAACAGTTATTTAGAACAAAATTAACGTACTTACACCCATTTTGGTAACTGTATCATAATAGAAAGGCGGCTGCAAATCGTCCTCTATTAGTTCAAAAATACTTGATGTTAACTTAGTGCCTCCAATTCACTTCCAACTAAGTTCTTCCTGGATGACAAGTATAAAGTTCGAAAAGTCACAATTAACGACCAATCCTACTAATATTATAAACGCGATAGTTTGTATGAATAGATGGATGTTTGTTACTCTTTCACGCAAAAACTACCGGACGGATTTAGGTGAAATTTGGAATGAAAACAGCTTATACCTTATTTTAACACATAGGCTACCTTTCAAATCGCTATTAACTCGGGAACTGATTTATACGTGTACGAAGTCGCGGGCGGAAGCTAGTAACTAATAAAGTAATTAGTAGGTCCGCATTTATCAATCAAATTAGAATACTTATTCGTCTAGTTGCCCAATCATAATGCGTTTATATAAACGCATTATGATTGGGCAACTAGACGAATAAGTATTCTAATTTGATTGATAATTAAGGCGGGAAGACTTAAAACTCAAAGTTGATCCTGCAAAGTATAACGCCATGTATAAACTAGTGAGTCGTCATTCCCTTGGTGTACGTTACACACACATACGCAAGCGCATGTCTAGAGTGCCTCAGCGATATCTGCGACCGCTCGAGACGCAATAAAAGATAGGTAATACGTTTACTTTGTAGATTTTATGTTTGACCGCACATGGAATATTTAAAATGCTCAGTCCCCCGGAATGGAATGGTCATCCATTGGAAAACCGTTCGTTGCCAACAAACTTATAAAACGTCCAGGTAATGTTAAACGAATTCTTTGCATTCTCTTTTTACTGTAGATATTTTGCGTAGGGTCGGTGAATATTTACGTTTTTGTATCTGATAATGTTATTTCCATTTATGTATTCTGTCGTCCAAGAGGCAGCATAAAAGTATAAGTAAAGACTATGTGCTCATACTGCCTTTTTGCTTTCAACTGCAGTAAAGGTATTCCCGTATCTATGCTTCTAAGTTAGGGCGTGTTAGGGCTTATTTTAGTACTAGCTTTTTCCCGCGACTCAGTCTGCGTAGAAGGCACACGAGCACTCAGGCCACCTGATGGTAAGTGGAATCTGAGACCCATAGACATTTGAATTCTCAAGACCATAATCCTGAGACCTCAAATGCGTTGCCAACCCTGAGGACTAAGATGGAATGCCTCTATGCTAGTAATTTCACCGGTTGTCTTATCCCCACACCGGAACACAACAATACGAACACTGTTGTTTGGCGGGTGGTTAATGGATAAGACGGTGGTAGCGATCCGGACGGACCCTGCACAGGGTCCTACCACCACTAAACCGTACCGTTATGTGAGTATTACATAATAAAAGGCATTATAATACGAGTGTGTGTTTCATAATAACATCACACAAGTGTTTTAATTGGTGTACTGCCTTTTTGCCGAATTATGTTTCGTCAAACTTCATTTGGCAATCAACTTTTCGCCGAAGTTTTATTTGGCAAATCAATCTTTGGCATAATTTTACTTCGTAATTTTTTTATTTCGCTACATTTTTATATTGCAAAATTTTATTATGTCAAATTTTATGTGGTAAATAATTGTGTAGCAAATGATTTGCTTAGGCAAATAACATATTGTCAAATTTTATATGACAACTTTTTAATTCGCAGAATTATTATAAAGCGTATTATTATAACGCCTTTACACTTTTGGCAGACTCATCAATTGTCAAATCTTTCACTTGGCTTAACAACTCTTGGACGAATAACGTTTAGTTGATGCAAACATTTCCCTTTTCATACATTTGCCAAGATAGAAATAAGTAAGAAAAAAAATAACAAATTCTTTGGTTGGAAATTATTATATGTGTGCATGAGCGAGCGAGCAAGACCTTCCTGGGCAAAACCGACTCGGCAAGGTTAGGTTAGAAGGCTATGGCGGGAGCGAAGCGCAGCGAGCTCCCGCCTTAGCCTTCGAGGTTATTTTTTTTTGACATCCCTTGAAAAATAAAATCATACTGCAAATTGAACCTTGCATTCTAAAAAACTAGGTTAGATTTCATAATGCCATTCAATATGTTGCTAAATCAAAGTATGCCAATCAATACATTTGAAGAAAACATAATTGACATTTTAAAAAAATCCCACGTAATAATTTGTCTAACAATAATTTATCAAATCATTCGTTGGGAAATGATATCAGTGCGAAACGTTGAGTTGGGAAATAAAAATTTGACGAAATGAAAATATGGGATACGTAGTTTGGCGAGTTAAGAATTTGCTAAATAATTTTCGGCGAAACATTAGTAAACCGTTTTAATTATGTACAATTACATAGACTGCTTTATCAACATACGTATTATAAACAACAAAACAAACTAAATTATTTTTGCGACAAGATTTCATTTCGAAGATTTCATTTTGAATAAAATGTCATCTCGAGTGATATTAGAATGGAGGTCAAATAAAACTGCTTTGTTTTTCAAAGATTTTCGAAATTTGAATGTAATAATGAAATCGAATTTGATGTTATTATTAATAATCTTTAATGTGCAGTTTTTGAACGCATCATCGAGGTTTTATGATATGTGTGTAGGTAAAAGCTTTTTATTAAATTTCAATGTTTATAAGTAGGTATGCATGTTCGGGTGAAATCTTGAACTGATATGTAGTAAGTGTATTCACGTAACTTCGAAGACAATACGGCATCATCGAGCTGGTCTGATGATGGAGTTAGAAGGTGGCGACAGGATCTCAGGAATACTTAACGTGGACCCCACCGAGTTTGGACTCATTAGGTTGTTCTTGATAAGTCTTTGAAACATATTTATCAATTCAAGAGTAGGAGAGTGGTAGTTTTTTTTTTATGTTAATGAGAACGCACACGAGCACTCAGGCCATCTGATAGTTAGTGGAATCTGAGACCCATAGACATTTGAATTCTCAAGACTATAATCCTAAGACCGTAAATGAACACTGTTGCTTTGCGGGTGGTTAATGGATAAGATGGTGGTAGCGATCCGGACGGACGCTGCACAGGGTCCTACAATACAATAGAGTTTACAATTATAATATTATTATGTTGTAATAAAAATGTCTCGGCTAATCATAAAGCCAAACAAAACGCAAACCCTTTGACATAGAATTAAATAAACGCCTCCTTAAGTCCCTTCAGTAAATTCGCAACACTTTATAAAATTGCCTCCCTGTCAACCATTGACGCCGTTAAAAACGAGGAATGAACATCTAATTAGTGAGAATAAAAGATAATTCAAATGTTTTTCTCGTAATTAGAGGACGTCAGATCGCAGGCCGTGTCGCGGAGGGCGATTACGGATTCAAGAGGCAAAGGCTTGGGGTGAGAAAGAGACTGATAGTCAGCAGGTTACATTTTCCTAATGTAAAAAATATTGGCCAAGTGTAAGTTGGACTCGCACGCAAACGTCCTTGTTTTAAATAGGCTTGTTTTTTAAATTATATTTTAGATACCCCTTTTTTTATGTCTGTTCGGTTTCTGTTTGTTCGTCAGTATATGCTCAATTTTGCCGAGCTGTTGTGGCTAAATTGCGAATACGGGAGCTCTTGATGTCGTGGTCTTATGATCAGGCTGAAGCAGTACTGAGATAGTTACCACTCGTATTTCCGTCCCGTTACTTACTCCACATTCACTCACACTCACACATTAACACTACAAATTATTTGATTATTCTTCGGGTTCTTAATAACCCCCTTAACCTTTAAAGTAAAATTAGGATAATTTTTGCCTAGTGTAAATATCTTTTCTTATCCAATTTAATATCATTGTTTATTTTTTCCTGTCTTAGCTATAGCCGCATGTGTTTTTGAAATTCTCATGTATGTACCGACCTCCACGATACAGGCTACGCCTAGTGTGGAGATCACTGTTTTTAATTTAAATGTAACACCTTTTTTGGCAAATAAATAATCTATCTATTTAATTAAAAATATCCATTATACTTTTATACGAATTTCGAATTTCTAGAACGCAATAAAAAGTAGCTGGACGGAAAACAAAACCAACGAAAAGGTTTTGAAGATGGTGAACGAGAAAAGACATGGTTTAAAAACTATAGAATGTAGAAGAGGAAAGATGATAGGTAACTTGATGCAGCACGATAGTCGAAGGAAAAAGAGGAAGAGGAAAACCTTGGCTTACTTACTTTAACCAAATAAGACATAGGCCAATGTCGTGTCGTATCAGTAGGTGAAAAAGCTGGCACAGGATAGAGAAAAGTGGCAATTAATCCACCGACAAGAGCCTAGCTCTTAAATTTATAATTTATTTATGATCGCAATACGACCAGATCGCTTAGCAACTACTTCTCAAAATGTCTAAGTCGAAATACTACCTTATTCCTTCATCTATGTATTAGCACTGTAGACGGAGCCCTGCATGACGGGGCTCCTATTCGTGAGCGAATTACCCTTCGGGCATTTAAAGTTGCCTAATGAAACTAACCTACCTATTAACTCAAACGAAGTAGTCATTTTGTAACATGGACATTTTAAAAGTAGTCTAAAATTGATGTAGTCTTTTTGCAATCTAGGCACAAAGCGATGTAGTCAGATCGAGATGTAGTCTCAAAGCGATATGAATTTATTGGCTACCTACTCATAGTCCTATTGACATTTTGACCTAAACGTTCTAAATAATATTAGCAATTTATTGAATTTGTTAGTTACGCGGGTGTTGTGTTGCAGTATCCCGATGATACGCATACGGATTTCACACTTTTTTACCGTCTTTTTCCTTTGTACGGTGGGATATGGGGTAACCTAACCTACTGTACTTGTTTCTATCGTGGGTTTGCTCGTGTTTTCACCGTCAAGTAATTAACAAAGGGCCTCTCGTCCGGCCTACTTGCCGTGCCCCTCGGCTCGGTGAGAGAAGCAGTGCTGATTGCGCATTTGCACATGAAGTTCCAAATGCACTGATTTCCAAGGATAATGGACCCGCATTCGAGGTCTTGGCACAGAATTTTCAAGAGAAATTACCGTGTATTTCGCATAAATAAAATAAGTATCAGAGGATTCGACAATCTCACTAGAATTAACTTAGTTTTGAACTAAGCTTAGGTTTGTTCGCTAGGTGCGCCTAAGTTCAGATATTTTTACAACCCCGAATATCGAAAGTCCGAAAATATTTGTCATAAAAAATACATAATAATCATTTTTCATAACTTTGAGATATTTAAATTTATAATGTAAGTAAAGATAAACCTCTACTATTACTAACCTGCTATTTAATTCTTTTTTTTACACTTTTGTTTTTATGGGATTCCCTTCTTTTATAGATAAACATTTCATAGACACTATCACTTCACAGAATTTTTATTCCATAGAAAACTATTCTCTGCTGCACCTGTATTGATTTCAGGTTATCTTAAATATGATTCACGTAGGTTAGGTTAGGTAAGACTTGTAATCATCACAAGATAAAGTGAAAACAACACGGGTTTAGCAGAAAGTAGGTTTCTATGAAATGCAAATTCTGTGAAGTGATGGTGTCTATGAAATGAGTGTCTATAAAACAAGGGTAAAGTTGTTTTTATTCATAACCTTGAGCGTCATAAACATTAATAAATATTAATTTAGCGAACAATTTCCGAATGGAGTGAAGTGGAGTTTCTGATTGTACCTAAATACGGTCATGTTGCAACGAGCGAGCAAGATTCGTCGGGCAGAAGCGACTTGGACAGGCGAGGTTAGAAGGTTGAGGTGGGAGCGTAGTGGAGCTCCCGCTTTAGCCTTCGATGTTAGGTTCTTTTTTGCAATTGTGTTTTTTATTCTAACCACACTCTGTAATATACACACCACCACACTCCACCACACTCTATATGTCTTTTGTAATCTTCGTTTCTAGTTTTTTTTTGTTTATATTAATTTAATTATCTAAAATTATACTCAAGATTAAAAATGCCTACCAAAGAAACTTACATTCATTCTTTCTTTCTTTAATAAAACTCCATATTCAATTAAAACTCGGAAGAGTGATGAATCGGACTACGAATCGATAGTAGGAGAAAATTTCTGGATATCAATTTTATGCAAGTGAATATGGACCCAATAGAAAAAAATTGTAACTTGCAAAAATTGGGGAGGGAAGATGGCCGATTGAAAGATATCCGGCTTTGACTTTTGATTTATTCATTTACTGATTTACTCTTTCACTTCACATTGGCGAAATCACTGCGAAACCGTCATTTATAAAAAAAGAACTTGCAGAAATTAATCGGCTAGCAAATAAACGCGGCGGAAGAGTTCAAAGTAATTGTAGTAACAAATGTAAGACTGTAATGTCATCGCGCGCGCAATTACACCCTTCCATCGATAAAAGGTAACAAGATTGCTAATTTATTCAGAAACAATCCCGTCCAGATTACTCGTTGCCATTTATTTTACGAGTATGTCATATTAAAACGCGAGTTTAGGGGTTGGGATCACGCTGTTAGCTGGCTGGCGCGGTGCCACCGCTATGGTCTTATTCCCAAGCCTACCAGACCATATTGAGCTCTTAGATTGTGACATGAGACTCAAATCCTAGATCAATTTACGCTGGTTCACCCATCAAAGTATAACCAGTAGAAATTGAGCTTCGATTTCCAAAGTTTTGGTATATGCATAGGTGTCAATATAGAATGGAATTTGGTGGTCGAATGTGATGCTGTAGCGTTCGGAATAGCCACCACTGGCAGCTTTTCGAGCCAGATTGGCAGCGGCTGTTAACCGTAAAGGTTGCTATGTAATTCTGCTGTACAGTCGACCAAAAAAGTCTGCAACTCCTAGAGTTAATTTGTTTTTCGACATTGCCATCTTAAAACAATAAGGTCGATCATATCTATCTTTTACTCCCGACAAAAAAATATTTGTTATAAGTTTAACGTATATATGTAAGTCTATATATCTGTGTGTCTGTCTGTGGCGTTGTATCTCCCAAGCGGAAGTAGCCATTTGTCCATGTTTTTTTGTGAAATCTGGATGATTCATGGGTCGTTTAAGAGACATCATCTCTAAAGAGTAATGACATTATGTCGGAGTTTTTATCTTAAAATTGTTATTTGTAATTGGACGTATTATATTAAAAACGTTCCAACCCACAACATGTCCAAAAATGAGTTATATACACCAATGAGGTCAGCTAACATGGTATTTTCATATAACGAAAGCGTTCCAAGGTACCTTGTTTGTAGGGGTAAAAACAACAATAGGAGTCCAACCCACACATATGAAAGGTCTGAATATAAAAAAAACACTGAAATGTTCCAACCCGTTTGACCCCATTTCGACATATTCGTTTTCTATGGCGTGGCTCTTTTTATTTTTCATCAAAATGGACTAAGTTACTTGAAACGTTTTTGTTCAATTGTACTGTTAATATTGTTTACATGATATTCATCACGAAAATGATCTAAGCAGCTTGGAACAATTTTGAGAAATACCTGTAATGATTAAAAGTATTTCACAAAAACGTTCCAAGCTGCTTAGATCATTCTCTTAATGACTATTATGTAAACAATATCAACAGTTAAAATTGAACAAAAACGTTTCAACGGGTTGAAACATTTCAGTGAAATCTATATCCGTTTAGATCTAATTCATAAAAATGTTTCAAGTAGGCTGGAACGTTTTTGAGAAATCAATTTTTAAAAGGCACCCGTTTAGGGCTGAATTCACAAAAACGTTCTAAGAAGCATGGAACGTTACTATGAAAGTTCACGTTATTATGAAAGCTGAGTTCACAAACCAAATGAACAGACAGTTAAGTCTTAATCAGCTGTTAATCAATACATCTGACACCCGTTAAACCGCTAACCGTCCGTTTAATTGTTGGTGAACTCTGCCCTAAAATATATAACAACTAGCAAACCCGGCGAACTCCGTTTCGCCAACCGCCGATATTCCCGCTTTTCTGTTGAATTTTTTTCTGAATTTTTTGCTATAAACCTCACGGAGCCCGAGACCTTTCCAACGAATGCAAAACCGTGGAAATCGGTTCATGTGTTCTGGAGTTATAGCGTCAGGAAGGAAAACCCGACTTATTTTTATATATAACAATAACGTATGTTTCTCCTCTTATATCTTCTAAACTGCTTAGTCGATTTAAATACAATTTTCACTACTCGAAAGGGTGAAAGGCGAGAATAGTTTAAGTATATATTTTTCGGAAAAATATTCATTTTAAGCCAAGGTAAGTCAATTATTTCTTCTATTCAAATTTGGAACGTTTTTGAGAAAAATATTTAGAAGCAAATCACAATTAATTAAAAATGTTCCACAGCTTGTTTTATCCATAATCTGATGATGTGATATTAATAAGTGGATTTTTAATAACTTAAAAAAAGAAAATAAAACCCGTAAAACGTCTATCATTAACATATTGCAATATAATGAACCGTCACTGAACACTACTCTGATCAACTTAAAAAAATTATAACTCAATTCGAACATAGTGTGGGTTGGAACATTTTTACTATAATACGTCCAATTGATAATTATAAAGTTCTGCCAAATATGAAGGTCTCTCTTAGCCGGCTAAATATAATCTACAAATGTTTACAGATTTAATTTAAAATTGTCTTGTCGTTTTATTACTTTTAGAGGGTAATTCGGAACTCCTCACAGATGACTATGTCTGTCCTCTTTCAGACACGGAGATTTTACTCGAATTTCATGTAACATACTCGGAATAAGGAAGCGACCACACTGGAGCTTAACGGTGCTTAAATTACGGTCCGACAAAATTGACGCCCCATGTAATTAATACGGCCCATTATTTTGTTTACGCTACGTCACCTTATTTTACGCGTCGGTGTGGTCGCGAATTTTTTCATAATTTTTGGTACTTATGATGCGGACATTTTTATGTCGCCAGTCAACTTTTACATACATACATACATAACATCACGCCTTAATTCCCAGAGTGGGGTAGGCAGAGCTACAGAAATACCCACAAATCTAAAAAGACTTGTTGATAATTCTGTAACCACATTTTGCAGAAGTAGGCTAAGATGTTTACCAGTGTATTAGTGACAGGTTGCAAGCCCATCGCCTAACAGCACCACAAGCACTTACTCCCTTAGTCCCTTCTTACATCCACGAGCTTGACATCCACGGGAATACATGGAGTGGCACTATTCTAACCCGGCAACCACACGGGGCACAGTCAACTTTTAAAGAGCACAATCATCTACATACAATTAAGTGTATGTAGATTGTCCTTTAGTATTTATTTAGTATTTTACCTATAGTACTATTAAACCCTATCAATTTCAAACCCGTTGACATTCATAGCGCTACCACATATACATAACAGTAACATCAAAAAGGTTTCAAATTCAATATAAGAGCAAATCCTCGACGAATCAGGAGTGTTTTTATTTACTTTTTATCGGCTGGGATTGGTTGGATGCAGTCTGATGGCGTCGTCAACCTATCGGTTAAATTTTGTTGCACGTAAGCGTCGATTGTATTAGATCAATGGTCGTTTTAGATATCCTTTATGGTCTTGCTTTGGTTGCTTTAATGCTACATTGTTTTCCTTTCTATTTTAAACAAAGATAGCTGTGGGAAATAGTTGGTATGCGGTTAACATCGCTTAATAATGTATATGGCGAACGTTTTACAAGTCACAAAGTATCGTTTAAAATTTTATATAAAGAATCGTGTTTTATGTCAAATTATGAAATGGGCTTCCGTTGACTTTGAGGCAGTCTCGCTCCGTTGCTCCGCTAAGGGGAAATTTGAAAAAGATCTGGCTGAAAGAAAGTAAAAGTTTGGCTGCTATTTCGGTTCTCATATTACGCTGCTTTATCAGGATAAAATAGATATTAGATTTTATTAGTATCTGTACAGGTACGTGTAACATAATATATGTTTTTATATTTTGTTTATAGTATACATAATAGTTTATTATTGTGCCATATGGGTCATATAAAGACTAAGGTTACCGTCTTTCCTGTGGACACACCGAAAGTTATCGTTCTTATGGCGTCAGGACTGCTTTAGACCTATCATATAAAAACATAACTTATATGCACACAAGCTTTTAACTATTGACCACAGGAGAAACAACTTTTGTTTTTAAGAGTGTGTATGACCCATATACTCGTATTCGGTATATTGTTTTACGTTATTATTTATTTATCATTTCTGTACATCAAATGTAATTTTTAAATCCTCGTGAATTTTCCTTACTCGTTTTCTGTTAGCTGAAAAGGATAGAGATAAGCTAACCTTTGTACATTTTATTTAATAATGCTTTATTTGTCTAACATTAATAAAACTTTTTTTTTAAGAGTAATATTACCGTAAACTTTAACTTTGCAAAGCTAAATTGTTTTACGTATAGGTAAACAATGTAACACCTACGTAAGTAACACCGTTGTTAATTAATGAAAGGCTCCCAAGGAAGCGTACCTTTCTATTCTAATTAGTAACTGCCCGCGCTCGCCGCAGACATCGTTCAGAGACCGTCCAATTATTCTTTACATAAGACTCGACATAATATATCAAGGTTGCCGACCAATGGATTTACTCGGATTGCAAGATACATTATAGTAGGTATTTGACATAGTATTCAAAACGCAACTAGTGTGTCTGGGCGTTTTCCAAAAAAAGTACCTATAGTTAAGGACAAAAATTAACAACGGTAATTTTTCCATTACGTCACGAAAATTAGTCTTATACATACACTCGCGGTCAAATAATACGGGTCAGAGTGCGTTTTTCATACTTAAGAGGCTATTTCGAAGCCTTGCGGCCTTGGTTCCTCGCCAGCGGATGCTTTTAGTGACATCTGATGATGGATACCCCGAGCATCGATACAGGACTTCCAGAGTGCCTAGGAAACCCAGATGATTGAATCTTCGGCTAACGCCGGAATTGTGCATGTTCAGAAAAACATCTAAAATGGCAATAAAATGTAAGGAAATCCAAATGCTGACCCAAAAACTCTCGCTGTGGTGTTAACTGATTGTGCGATCAGTTACGTATCTTAAGAACTTGTGACCTCCTCTATTGAACCTCGGAGTATCCACCATTACACCTCACTTAAAACAACCCCTGGCCAGTAACCAAATAGCCTCGTTTGTATGAAAAACGCACTCTGACCCGTATTATTTGACCGCGAGTGTATTTATGAACTGTCCTCATAAGCCAACAGGCGGTATTTCAAATTAAACAAGCATAACAGATTCAAACCTCACCTGTTAGTAATATGGTTGAACTTGCTACAGGAGTTTTGTCTGAGATGCCACTATTTCTCTTAAAACAGTTATAGTTAATTTTCGTGATGTAATGCAAAAAATACCGATGTTAATTTTAGTCTTTAACTATACGTACTTTTTTTGGAAAACGCCCGTCTGTAGGGTGATTGTAGGTTAGATTTGTTTATGGGTTATATACTAGAGTTTATTTGCAGTAAAAAGGTGACGTACGTACTTATCCTATCCGAAAAATTGATATTTTTTAGATATTGTCTATTTTGTTTCTCATAAACACATGCATTTTATAAAATTTCGTTATTCAAATGATTTTAACGTATATTCGTGTATAACGTATTTCATTCATTATGCATACCAGCAACTTAAAAAATAAACGAATTTTACTATTTCCTGATATTGTTAGAGGCTGCAAATTACGAGGCCTTCTTAATCTAAAAGCATCACCCATTTCACCCTCTATACTTCGTCGTTATTCATCGTGTAGTAATCTGAACTGACCGTTGTTAGCTAGGCGCGTCCAAGACGCAGGACAGTCTGTGCGAGGCCGTGACCGCTACCTCAAGAGGAGGGTGCTCCGTTCAAACTTCACCCTTTACTGACTAATTAATAAAAGCGTACATATCTACCTATAAACATTCCAAATTTATAGTTTACCTATACATATAAATTATTTCGTTACTGACTGAAAGACGTATCCACCAGCGGTCCGCAACGTTTTTCGCTAGGATCTCTCTTTCTAACTGTAACGATAAAGACGTACTGAGCGATAAGCGAGAAGATACAACTTGTGCTAGCCGTAATGATAATTAAACTGCCAAGGAAAAAATATATGAAGAAAGTTGTCTTCAAGTAAATATTACTAAGATGTGCATTAAATGCGGTAACCTAGAAAGCTGTAATTTGGCATGAATATACATACGAGTATCAGCGGTTACCTTCGTTTCGTCAAAAAGTTTTTGGTCAAATGCTTCATTTCCCAAATTTTCATTTGCCAAACCGCTTTGTTATCTGTAACCGTAAATATTTTAGGATTTTATAACAGCTAACCCAACCCAGGTTGAGTTGGATTAGCTTTTATTACCTTTTGAAGGGTTCAACACGATGGTACTAAAATAAATTCTGATAAATAGTTCTCTGCCTTTTTGCCGACAAATCTTTGCCAAATGCATCGTTTCAGGATGTTTATAAAACTAACCTAACATAACCTATAGGGTTCTACATTATAGTCTTGAAATAAATCCAGAATTATTTAGTTTGGGAACAAAATGCGGGTTGTCAAATGATATGTTTGTGAAACTAATCATTTGTGAAACATTGGTAATGAAATAATAGGATCCCATTAGTCACGCCAATATAGTGGCAAAATAAAATCTCAACTATTTTTTTTTAATGTACCTCTTGTACAGTCAAGGTCATAAATATGTATACACTTTAGTACCTTGTCATTTTAATCTCTGTGACAATTTCATATAGAAGTTTAAACATGACGTTAATTAGACAAGGTACTAAAGTGTATACATATTTATAACCTTGACTGTACCTACTCTAAACGTAACGTGGGGACGTACTTTTTTTCTCGTAGACCCCATAGTGTGCGGGGTGTCGTTGGATAGGTCTTTCAAAAACATTGCGGTTTTGCGCCAAAACTACAAATACTAAAAATCTGAAAAATATCTTCAATGAAAGCGCATAATCTACACTATCACGACTAAGTGGACATCATTGGTTCTCGAGATCAGGTAATTAAAGTGTTTAACGTACTAAAATCATCTAAGACGGCACCAAATTACATTAAATTTATAATTAGTTATTACTTGTTTTTTGTGTTTGTAGTGCTTAACGGCTTCAAAACCCTACACTGAGCTCCGACAGGCTGATGGTCCGACAGGCTGTTGCCCGAATTTTTTTGGTTATTTAAAAAGCGTACGTGTAACTAAGTCTATCAAACGCAACATTAACAGAATTGTTTTACTATTCATCGTACTCGTAGCTTAATTAAAGCATTTTCCGTAAATTACAAACAACGTTGTTAAGCAGTCAGCACTAAGCCTAATTTGAATGAGGTAAATCCGTCGATCCGTATGCATTTACATAATCGCTGCTGGCTGATCAATTTTGTAGCTACTGGCAGTTCCAGACGAAGTTAAACATTTATTTTGCACATTAATTAAGCTAATAGGGTTATACGTTACTTGCACGGTGATAAATGTTTTTAAAATAAAAAGATGTTTGTGGTTTCATTCGAATTAATTACACAATGCATAAAACGTCAACAGTTCAAAAGCTAAAAGTTATAAATTAGTGATAATGGTTTCAATGTAATTATGAATAGGTACTTTTTGTTGGTGTGATCCTTTTCGTTGCTTATATCAATAGTTTTTTTTTTCATTTTGGCATTTTTTAATTCAATCCCTGTAGCTACTTTTTTGAAACTTACAAACTCATTACACGAAATATCTATGTATAATACCTACCTAATTAAAGCATTGCTCTTAGTAAATGAAGATGAACCTAATTCATTTTTCAAGACGTCAGCTAAGTCATGAAACGTATTATTTTTTAATGTTTATGCAAATCTGCTCATATCGGTGCATTATGTAGTAAGCTCAGTAACTTGGCATTCCGAAAAAATTACCGCCGCTGGAAAAAGAGGAGTCTAACTTCTGAACGTTGTTAAAAGTAACACTGAAAATTATTACGCAGACGTTTGGGATTTACATCGTTGTTCTTTGATACATTATTGGAAACTTATTTTTACGCTAAACTTACTAAAAATATTTTTACTCCTGCCCGTTTGATTTTAACCTTCAAAATGATTAAACTTGTACCAGTCTTTGTCTGATTAGGTAAGTGGTACTTTGAATAGTAAGTAGGTACTCGTTTGTATATACATATATTTTTTTTATTTTCATTTTATTATTTGTTTTAAATTTAGTTGTACCGTTATAACAATAGTTGTATGTTAACTTCAATAATAAATAATGAAATAATAAAATTAATAAAGGGGGCCCATACAGCAAACATAATTTTGTATAGCTAATGGTGATGAACCCTTCGTGTGCGAGTCGGACTCGCACTTGGCCAGTTTTTGAAAGTTTACTTTTGTCTGTGTGTTATTGTTGTGAATATTCTTTTTCTTTCTTTCTTTCAATTGAACCAAACTAGAAACAAATTACGCCCGCTTTACTGTTATGTGTAAAATATGTGCTACGTTTACCATTTAATCAAGAACCCAAGATAGGCAGGCCGCTTTAAGTTTAAACCGATCGAAATCAATTTCCTCTGGTCAAAGGGTAATAAGGCAAGTTAAATTAGCCACCCTGTCCTGCCCTTAGCATAGTTCAGAAGTCCGCTCCACACTTGTTGGAAAAGATTGCTGTAAGATAATAATTTAAGTCACAGACTCAAGCGGTGTTGATATATTTATTGTATCTCATCTGACAACAGTCAGTACCTATATCTTAGTACAACTGGGCAAGGAAAGGTTTAAAAAAAATGGGAGCGATGTTGTGAAAGGAATTGGCAACATAATCCATTTTTTTTTAGGGATCGAACTTTCGAATGAAAAAATGGAAGGATTACTCGTATGACTGTCTGTCCGTTTGTCAAAGCCAATTCGCTCCGGATCTATTAGGTTGATTTAGTTGAAGTTTTGTATAAATGTGATTATCAGTGACCCAAACACGGACGTGTAACGTAAATTAATGAATTTAAAGAAAACTCAAAAAAAAACTTGTACCAAGTGATGTGACATATCAAATGAAAGGGCTTCTTATAAGTATTTCCAATATATTTTTATTTTATAATAGTGTTAAATTATTCAAGAATATTTATAACCACCCCCCTTAAATAAAAATAAAATCTTAAATCTCCGAAACTACTGAGCCCAAAATTAAAAAAAAAAGTTATTTACCATTACAAGAAAACCTACAAGAAGTGTATGGTAGTAGTACTTCAAGTAACATAGGACATTTCTCAAAACTGACAGAGCCCTCTCCAAGGGAGTTTAACTCGCATTTGTCCGATTTTTTACCTAAGTACTGCTGCGTAATATCTATATATATGTAGTTATGCTATTTGAGAAAAACATTGGAGATATTGCAATACAGCGTAACTTACAACTTCAATAAAATACAATAATCACGTACGCTTGCTATGTTAGTTTTAGGGTCGTTCATCTTTGACGGTATTGTAGTTCCTCCTCAAACCTCTTCTACAAACCCTCCTCCTCCTCAAACTCTTTTAGCCAAGCTATAAAAGTATCGTCATTAAATTTGTACTAAGGGAAAGTACAAATACATTTAAGCTTGAAACTATACCTTAAAAAAGCTAAGCGTGTAAGAATTATAATCTCAGATTAACATCTGGGTTTCAAAATACAAAATACTCGTAACGCTATAAGGGGTGGCGAGGTTATCGCAACTTACGGAGTAAATGCATCTTTTAAAGATTTTAAAGGTATAAAACGAGTGAAAACTATCTTCCTTTTAAACTACTAACTACTATAAAAGGGCACTTAAATTGTTCTAAAATGTTCCTTTTAAAATAATTAAAAGATACATTTTCCCCCTTAGTTGCCCCGAACCGCCTTAATAAAAAAAAAGCAAACGCGTGTAAAATATTACCTTTCCCAAAGCCAAACAAACCCAAAATTGCAAAGCCAAAAATCTGAAAGGTTTTGCGGCAGAACTATTAAGTCTCATTAAAAACGCGGTCTGCTAACGAATTGATCCACCGCTCGAGGTGTCGGGAGCAACACTTCCCCAGTGGTCACTGAGGATATTCTCGCCCGAGGCTTGAGGGCGGTCAGCCCTGGCGTCAAATTGAGTGACAGCCCTAAACCTCCCCGCCAATCCCTCAGGGTAACCTTTGGTAGAACTAAGCTGTGCATGTGACGTGCGTTTGCAAGTTTCCGACACGCTACTGATATTTAGGATAGTACAATGGCTTCTCCAAATATTTTCATCTCTTTGTAACTAACTACAAAGGATTTATGCTAGCCTATGAAATAAATGTTACTAAGAGTTGAAAAAAAAAACAAGCTTAACATGACAATTCTGAGGTCCTAGTAAAAAGTCTTCTGAAGATCAAGCGAAAAAGGGTTTCTTACATCTAGTATCTACATGTACATACCCTAACTAATAAATCAGCTATTTCTTTTGGAAAAGTATTGGCACTTGATTACTTGTAGCTTCCAACCTTGACTCTGGCAGAATTGTCCCACTGAACACAAGCCATATAACAAAATATAATTGAACATGTTTTTTTTTCGGGTTTTTCGTTTCGTTATGGTTTTTTACGAACCTGACATCGGCGTTACCTTCTCATTATGTAGAACAAGAGGCAGCCTTTGAAATGAGAAAAAAATAGTAATATTTTCTTTACGAGTGCCATGGTTGATATGCACCAGGCAGTAATTAGAGAGGCCACTATGCATGCTTTTAGGATTTAATAGCTGGAATGCATACAAAGGCTAGCTCGAAAGTGACATATTAGGAAGCCTTTAGATATTAACTACGAGCTGCCGAAACCGTGATTTAGGAAATTGACGAAAAAGGACGAAGAGGAAACTAAGATAGAAGTGTAGTTATGAAATTTGTGCAATGCATTTAAGTACGTTCCTCGTGTGTATTTAAACTTCTGGTACGTTAGTCGCTTGTTGTTTTTCCCGGTTTGGCTTCAGGGCGGTTATTCCAAAGGTAATTATCATAAGTTGGCTACTCAGACCGCTTCCCGCTCTCTCCCCAGGGACTAAACATTTGCTTTCATGAATACCTTACCATGGCAGACGCCGCGAACCTACGCTATAAAAGCAACAATGTAAATTTAATCTTAATTTTCATTGTAAATAACGGACGTTTCCAAGGTTTTTTAGATGCAGATAGCTTTTTAAGGTTCCGTAGTCAAACTAGGAATGTAGTTTTACCAAGACCGTCCGTCTGCCACACTTATTTTTTTCAGAATCTATGGAAGTTGCAAAGGTGTCATTTTGTATTATCGATTTTTTACCTTGCCCTAAGATCAATATAAAAATAAGATCAAAAAAACTAGGCTACTCCGGTACATGTAAAGCTAGCACGTTTCCCCCGTGTGGTAGCCGGGTTAGAAGAGTGCCACATCATGTCTTCCCGTGGATGTCGTCAGAGGTGACTAAGGGAATAAGGGCTTGTAGTATTGTTAGGAGATGGGCTTGCAACCTGTCACTAATAGACAAGTGAACTTCTTGGCCTAATTGTGCAAAATGTGGTTACAGAATTATAAACAAGTCTTTTTAGAGTTGTTGGTATTTCTGTAGCTCTGCCTACCCCACTCTGGGAATGATGGCGTGATGTTGTATGCATGTATGTAAAGCAAGTGTGTGTTTTTGTATTAAAATCGTGTGAGGTATTGTTGGATAGCTCTTTACAAACTATTATGCGTATGTTTTTATATTTTTTTTGATATTGGGTATAGTTTAGAAAATACTGAACTCCAAAAGGTCATTTTCGCTGTAGCCAAAACTACAAGTATCTTAAATAACGAGTTTAAAAGGAAAACTATCACGAATCAGTAGACTTGGGTAATATGGGTTATATTGCAAATCATCTTAGATAACTTTTAAAAAGTTTCTCTAGAAAACAAATGCATATTTGTAATTGTGGTTTTTAATAATTTTGTTTGTGGTAACGGCGACGGAACCTTACAAAGAGCATGATGCGACATGCTCTTGCCCGGTTTTTTTAACATTTTGGTTCTCTGGATACCTATTGAGGCGTTGTAACAAATTCGGCGCTTTTGTGTCTCTATTATTTTGCAAATTGAATAATCTCGTTTTTGATTACACGCCGTGGCGAGGGGAAGCAAAAAGTTCATATTGTGTCAATATAAGTTCTAATCGCTTTTTAAACGCGTTAACGCATTGCGAATAAATTTAAATTTATTAACGAACAGATTCGACTCCGCCTACTGCTGACAATTTAGGGGGATAAAATGGATTTTGATTGAAATTCTATTTAGCGTTTTTATGTAATAGAAAATAAATTTGGCGATTTCTTGATTATAAACCTTTTCTTTTGTGTTAAGTTGGTTTGCGTTTCTTAGGGTTCTGTGCCGAAGGTAGCCCAACGGGATTGGATGCCTACGCTATCCGTCTTTTTTTAGAACTTGTGTTATTACGTCGGATTTACTGAGAAATTAAAAAAATATAAAAATGAATTTAAAAGCATTAAATCATATAAGCGTTAAATTTGGTATGATTATAGTACAAACTCTGAAGAAAATCAACAAATACTAAGAAAATATCAAGCGTGAGTAGGAAACGCGCTGATTCGATTTGAAATCGAATTCAAATCGGAATTTGAAACCTATTGTGCGGGGCGGTACGGAACCGTCGGATGTGAGTCCGACTTGCACTTGACCGGTTTTTAATGTAGCTTTGCAAAGAGTATAAAAAAAAGTTGCAGCTAAGAGGTTATCTTTTGATTTCGAATACTTGTTTTGGATTACTAGATTTAGATTACTGGCCTATATTTGAAAGTAACCCCTAGTATATCGAAGTTTTTATTATTTTAAATATTAATTTATAGTAATACTAGAAGACGCCCGCGACTTCGTATGCGTAGAATTAGCTTTCCGCTACTCCTCCCATGTGTATGTAGACGACACTATTAAATCACAATTTTATAGTGTCGTCTATATTATTTCAAAATACCCCGTTTATCGCTATTCCCTCAGGAACTTGTTAATTTTCCGGGAAATAGGTTTCCTATGTCCTTCCCCGGGACCTTAGTTATCTCCATACCAAAATTCATCTAAATCGGTTCAATAGTTCCTGAGATTAGCGCGTTCAAGTAAACAAACAAACAATCTTCAGCTTTATATATTACTGCTGCGGCTTACTCACTTTTTCACATCAGGAAACAGTCAAAGTGGCCGAAAAATCACGGCGGTAAAGTACTCCCAAGAGTCCGAAAGATGTCGGGCAGTTTCCTGACATTAATACGTGATTAAGACATGGTACGTAGCCCACGGACGTAGCAGTGTTTATTTTGTTCCTATGATGACATTGATGATACATCAACACACAGAGCGAACATGCATATTTTTAACTCTGGATAGTGCTATGAAAGAGAAAAATAACTGTATAGGTACGCGAAATAGTTGTAGTGTATTTCTTTAAGAGATATGAAGTTTTAAAAGTTATAGATCAGGCCCCCTGCAAAAACACTCTATACAAAATCGACGACAGGAATCACATCACAGATGTTGTTCCATGTTTAAAATATAAGATACCTTATAAAGAAATTTGCATTTACTTCGTAAATTACTGTTATTATCGTCATTAAAATTTTACGTAAATAAAATGAGGATGCCGAAAAAACAATAAACATTAAAAGAAGTTTTAAAATTTTAACAAGTTTTGATTCTATATGAAATCTGAATAAACGGGTCAAAACTTTGTGTTGCGTTTTATATGCTTTTTTTTTACATTTTCTCCTAAATCGTATCAATGAAACTCTGTTGTCTTTTGTGCTATCTGTGCTATACACATAACATAGACAGTGATATCACAGTAGTAGTAGTTCATATCACTACATAGTATAAAACAAAGTCGCTCCCCGCTGTCTGTCCCTATGTATGCTTAGATCTTGAAAACTACGCAACGGATTTTGATGCGGTTTTTTTTTAATACATAGAGTGATTCAAGAGGAAGGTTTATATGTATAATACTATAACCCGGAGCGAAGCGAGGGCGGGTCGCTAGTTTACTTATATAAGTATGTTTGTAGTTTGTACAGCGTTCCGTGAGCCACTGCCTGTACTGGCTGAAAATCCGCGCTGTAGGAGTCTGACACCTCAGCATTTTGCTGAGCTAGTGTCCGTTCCACAGCCACGAGGACACACATTTCCATTTCCTTTTTCATTCATTGTTTTCTTTTATTTTTGTATGATATGCGTTTCTTATAGTTTGTGAATAAATCATTTTTTTTTTCTTAATAATGGCATTATTATACATGGTGGATTTATTCCACCATCAATTCAGGCTTTCATCATAAGATGAGTTCAACGATATAAAAAACCATAATGAAGTATACATAAGTGCCCCTAAACGTACAACTGAACCATTCCCATTTCCAGTAATGTTCGGGCGAAACAAAGATATAGAATCATACAAGAGTCGTTTTTATGTAAATTTCGTTGAACCAAGTCATTTATAGAATCAGATTTAATATAACGGCGAGCAATGCTCTGGTGTAAATAAATATTTCATAGATATGAACCTAGATCTGATAAGTTAGCATCTTTGAAGGTAAACTAGTCAGTAAAGTTCGAAATTCTTTCACATACGCTTATCCACATGGAATTAACTTTTGGTAAAAAAACTACTGTGTGTAGATGCTCGACATAGGCATCACGGATAACACGTTTTTGAGGCTTTTCTGTGTGGCATCATTTTGTGATGCTCTTGCTTTGTAAAAAGGGAAAGATAGAAAGGCAGATATTACATTTTTACAACTATACAAATAATTACTACATCGCTAAATATACCCTCCTAATATTTTCCACCATTCTACTTCTTCACCCCTAGTGTTATCGTATAGTAATTTCTTATTCTATTTGTAATGCAAATATTATGAAAGCTCTAATTAACATGACAGTAAAGACGGCAGAGTCATAAACAAAGCAATTGCAAAACACCCACCATTTTGTTTTTTTAGTTTACTGTTCTTACTTTATTGTGTCTTGTTGTGTTTAGTAAATAAGTATTCATTTCTTTTTCTATTTAATTGTAAAACGGGTAAAAACAAAATAGAAAAAAAAAATAAAAAAAAATAGAAAAAAAAAAAAAATTGAAAATAGAATAAATAGAAATAGGCCTCTTTTCTACATTTAAATAAAAAAATAAATATCAGGGGACAATCTCACACAAATTGACCTAGTCCCAAACTAAGCTCAGGCTTGTACTATGGGTACTAGACAACGATAAACATACATATATAGAGAAATACATACTTAAATACATATAAAACATCCAAGACTCAGGAACAAATATTCGCGCTCATCACACAAATATTACCGGGATTTGAACTCAGGACCGCTGGTTTCAGAGGCAGGGTCACTCCCAACTAGGCCAATTTTTTTTTTTTTTACCTACTTAACTCTTATCGTATTGTCAATATTATCTTGACAATAATGGCGGCAAAATCGAAAGCAATACAAATGCAATAGGGGTAAATACGATGTAGAATATTGCCCTGTAGGCATGTGTAATTGAAATTCAATGTGACACAAACGTCGAGACAGTATTTATCAATTAATCCCCAACGCAAAAAATGGGTGTTATTATAAGTTTGACATGTGTATGTGTGTATTTATTTGTCTGTCCGTGGCATCGTAGCTCCCAAACAGATTAACGGATTTAGACGTCTTTTTTAAATACAGCTAGTTTAATTTAGATGGTTTATAGCTAGGTTTAATCTAATTCGCCCCTTGAGTAGTTATTAGCTGTGGAAGTAGCGGTCGCTATTATATCAAGGGGATTTTAATTATATTTAATAGTTATGTTCTAAAGCAAGGTTTAGACGAGCAATAAAATTACAGAAGTTTATTGCACTTACTCTAACTTTTAAGTTAGAAAAAGACAGCAAAATTGGGCTTCCTGCTATACAACTGACTTTGAAGTAAGAGCAATAAACTTGTGCAATTTTTATTACCAGTCTCTATACCTGGCTTTAAAGATCACATTCCTGTACACTTATTCTTATTTATCGTTGTTCAATCTTATGCATTTGCATTTCACCCCGTTTATTACAACAATAACAGCGCTAAAAACATTTCTCAGCGGAAGGCATTTTCTTTGATGCTTAGCAGTCCAATATTTAAGCCGTGTCTGGGAAATACAAGTTTAATGCACGCATTCCTCTGTTATTAAACGACTTTGCTGCCAGGGCCGGCTATCACGGGATAAAACTGGATCTGCTGGATTAAATGCAATTATAAATTTTAATGGATACTAGTAGTTACCCATAGCTTTTCTATAGACAGAACCAGAATGTCAGGAAAATTATGGGATTATGCAAATAAAAATTATGTCAGATGAATATTTTAAATTAGCTGCAAATATAATTAAACAAAATGATAACTTCTGAAAAATATTATTTAGGTACAATGAGTGTAGGTACCTACGTGCTCTTTAGCTCGTGTATTTTTAGAACTATTACAACCAGTTTTTTAACAATTTCGTAAAAAAAAGATCTTGCGTCTAACTGTCAAGATAACATGGTACGAGTATATTTATTATTTGATACTTTTTGCTTTGAGTTGTGTTGGATATAATTGATGGGTATACAATCACTCAATTATTTAACATTTGCAAGAACTGCTGATGCAAGAATACAAAAACAAAACTAAGACCTATTTGTTTTTCACTTAACTTAATATGTTTATTTTTACCAAATTAGTTCCAACTTAAAAACAAACAAAAATTACTTACATAACAATACGGTTTTGGCAACCCTAGCGAAACAGACTAAGCGGAACAAAGGAGTCAGTGGAGCGGCGTACGATAATTAATATTGTTTTATTATAAGCCGCGTATCTGCCGGCGCGCGCATCCATGCATGCCTCATCCAATAAGGCTGCTGCTTAGATAACTTTTGATCTGGTACTAAAGGACTTGCTTAGCGTTTAGACCCTTTTATTGGTCCAATTGTTAAACCATCGCTTTGATTATTCATCTGGCTTAGAACCTCATTGTACCGAATTTGACGTGCAAATTAAAAATAAAAGCTGAATTATTCACCCGATTTCTGCAAGGTTCTATGATCGTTTATCTTACAATTATAAAGGGTCACAATTGCCGTCTTACAATTTCAAACGTTATTATATTAGGTATAAGGATTTAAAAAAACTTTATTGTGAAAGCATGGGCTTTTTACTTATCTGAATAAACCATCGTGATGAGTTTAAGAAGAATCTGAGCCTATAGCCAATATGCGCTCGCTAACTAGCGTTTCGATTCGTTTCGTTTTTAATCGCGTTACTGGGTAGATCACGTAAAACGGAAAGTCACGTGATCTACCAGTGGTCGGTGACGCGATTGGTTTAAAAACCAAACGAATAGGAACGCTAGTTAGCGAACGCATCTTGGCCTACGCGCCTATAGGCTCGAGGCTGTTATTCGGGGCACTTGTGTCCGGACACAAAACAATCCAGAAAAATATTATTTCCTCAATTGCTCTTTGGCAACTGTTCACTGTGCCCGCAAGAACATGAAATGCACGTTAACAAGCTAAACATTTTAATGAATTTTATTAAAATGCATAAACACTCATAAAATATTTTCACCGTGGGCTCCTTATCCCAGACGACATTATTACCGTTATTAATTTATCCTTCGCAATAAACTAAATTAACTCGAAGGACTCGGCCATTTCAGGGTAGTCAGAATTACGCTGAATTTGATATCTCGGCGGTTAAGAGTCGTGTGAAGGCTCATACATTATGCAAGCGGGCCCGGTTAGCCTCGCTTTGGGTCGGCGACGGCCCTGATTGATTGCGGCTACCCCCTCGCGGTGATGGACGCCTGGTACACTAATTGGTATTTTAGACTTAATTGCTTAGGTTTTGTTTTGCTTATATTTTACATCGGTGCCTAAATGCTCTAGATTGACGTGAGTAATCTTGATGTCCACTGAGATCATCAGGTAGGATCCCCAAGTAATAAATTCACGCCTGAGAAATCCTACTAGATGATCTCGTGCAAGTATTTCCCAACACCAAAAAAAAACTGGACATCCTTCTAGTGTAATATTGTCATATACTGAACCTAGAATAAAACCCAATTTTCAAGTTTTTCGCTTATGCTTTTATGGATACCCAAAAGCTGGTAAGTGGGCGTTTTCCAAAAAAAGTGTACATCATTAAAGACAAAAGTTAAGAAAATTTAACTATTCCATTTCGTCACGAAAATTAACGTATGTAAATGTATGGCCATTTTTCGTGACGAAATGGAAAAAGTTAAATTTTCTTAACTTTTGTCCTCAACGATGTACACTTTTTTTGGAAAACGCCCAAGTATATGTAGACACAGTATAAAGACCACTAAATCAAAATGAAAATGCAGACAGGCATGATGAAAAATGGACCTATAATGTCCAGAAATATATACTATTTACAATGAATAAGATATTTCTGCAGAAATTAAAAGTTTAGTATGAAAAAAATGCAATTTTAAAATAATAATTTAAATTTCCCCCTAAAACGCTTGTTAGTGTCATGGCGTAGCTTGTGACGTCACGTTTAAGTAATCAAAACGTAAACGCGCTGCGCTCGTGCAAGAATTTAGTTATTTTGTGTTATTAAATATGAATTCGAAAGTGTGGTGGTGTGGGGTCCCCCAGTGTGAGAATACATCCATAAAAACTCCTAATAAGCTATTTGTGTTCGTTCCTCAAAATAAAACAATACGAAACAAGTGGCTTAAACTTGCAAGGCGAGATTCAAAAGGAATATTGCCCAGTACTCACCTTTATTTTTGTAAAGATCACTTTGACGTAAGTTTTAACATACTTTTGTAGATTCTAGTATATAGTATTTGGTAATAATATTTTGTACGAGGTCTAAATGTAAAAATATAAACAATCTATTTCGAGGTTAGGTTTCATCTCTCATTGCTTTGATATGTATTACGTATTTTATTCATATTTCAGTTACCTAATGATATGGATAATTATATGGCATATTATAAAGGGTAAAAGCATTATAAAAATAGATTTCAATAACATAACCTTAAAAATAACTTGATAAGAAATACATCGTCAAAAGTATATTTTAGGGAATTATTTTATAACTCAAATTATAAAGTTTTTAATTATCATTAATAAACTTACATAGAAGTTTTAACATTTCTAAATACTGCTGAACAAAAGTCTTTATTTGGTGACAAAAACTCTCCCAGCATTATTATGTCGATTCTAGGCAAATTAGCGTTGTTTGCCTTAAATCCTTGATCCACTATTCGTGTTATTTTATATTTGAATTAATAATATTCACACTTAAATAGTACTCGGTATTTAAACAAAAGAATAAAAACACAAGATGTACGTGCGTGTTGCGTATGCGTTTACTCAAGCGTGACGTCATGCGCTCTGATTGGTGTTCAAGATAATTATCATGGCGGATTGCCTTATTTTGTAGTTTTATTTTATAAAAATAAATATTAATCACACTTATAATAAAAAAAGCAATGCGTATTTTATATTCCAAGCTTCAAGTTTTATTCAATAAATATAGTATTTTAGTAGTTTTTAATTACTGTCATCATGCCTATTATATGGCCAACTATACGTATGAAAATTCACAAAGATAAATATGCAAATCTATACGACGACACACTAACTTAGTTGGTAGGCCCTGCCTTCGAAGCTAGGGGGTCCTGGGTTCAAATCCCGTTAAGGGCAGATATTTGTGTGATGAGCACGAGTATTTGTTCCTGAGTCTTGGATTTTTTCTATGTATTTAAGTACCTATATATTTCTCTTTACATGGTGTTCGGCAGAGGGTTGGACAAACATCAGGGACTAACTCCGTACTTTTACTATGGGACAAACATCCAAATCGCGAAAAAAAACAACTGTTCCATACAGCAGAAATGTATGTAAAAGCTGTTTTTTTCGCGATTTTGATGTTGGTCTCTGAAGTTTGTACAACCCTCTGCCGAACACCCTGTATAAGTAAGTTTATCGTTGCCTAGTACCCATAGTACAAGCCTAGAGCTTAGTTTAAGACTGGGTCAATTTGTGAGACATTGTCCTGTGTTTTTTAAATAATATTTTCCTTATTAGTAACACCTTCCGCGTAAAAAAATCTTGCTGTTTACAACTACAATGCAGTATAGTAGCACTTTATATGCTAAAAATAACATTTGCTAATTGTTAATTTAACTTTACCAATATGGTAAAATAGGCTCGTTCGGACATCGTTAATAAATATGTAAGTAAATTGAATATTATGATAATAAACCGTGACATTTAAGCAGGTGACATTTTGTCGGCCTTGGCCTTCTGTCTTGAGCATTCTCAAAGGACGGTACCAGGCATCCAGAACAGGTGTAGAGTAAACTGTCTTATTCATTGAGGGTCGCAATGTCAGGACTTTCTCATTCATCTGCGACAAAAGAATGTCGTGGCGATTTAAAAAGGTAGCACTTAAAATGCACAAATTAACGTTACGAATATACCTACCTACAAAGCATTTTCTTGAGAAGAAGATGGAAATGTACAATCTACGAGTATCATGGGTTTGTCTAGTAACCGATGCGAATAGACTATTTTTTTATTAAGATCCATCTTTAGCGGCGGCGACGGATCCAATATTTTCCTCGTAAAACTTCGACCCAACATCATCACAGGAAAAAATGTTCTTGTTCCGCTATTACCTGAAATTTTATAACATCAACACGGATGCGATTTACCATTTCCAATACAAAGAGCCTTTTAGCCTTTTTGGCACCAAAATATTCCATTACAAGCTTGAGGGCATACACTATTAAATTTACGTATCACAAAATAGGCGGCCCTTTATTTCGGGCGCCGTCCAAATTGAGTTACGTATCGGACATATCCAAAATAGATTTAGTTCATACATGACTGATGGTGCGTCGACAGTAACGATACAATGATACGGCGCGGCCCTTTAGCGCAATTTTTTATCGAGGCTAAATTAGTGATGGGGTGTGATGCGACGGGTGCAGATGTCGAGAGTTGAGCTAATATTGCTCATCAAGGTGACAGCATTTGACGACCTGCGAAAAAAAATACATTATGTTACCTTTTATCCGGAACCACGAAGGCTATTCGAAAATTCTTTCCCCATTTGAGAAGTACATTATTTCGGATAGGCTATTTATTTGTTTAAACGGGAGCTAATTAAATATATTTTTAAAACTATTTTACTACTAAACCCTAACTGAAAAATAAAATCAACCACTAAGGAAAAACAAAAAAAGAGGTGCGCTAAGAAAACTTTTAATGGGACAAATAGGAGAATGTTGAAAAATAATTTGACGTTTAATGGCGTCTTCACGGCATCCTTGAATTACGTAATAAATATCGACAAGCGGAATTCTAGGGCGCATCCCTAGACAAAAAGGTCCATTAATCTACGCAGGCGCGACGTAGCACTGGCGAAATTAGGTAAAAAATTGAATATTAAGCACTTGCCATTAAGCCGTGCAAGATGGATGGCTACCCTTGTCTGGATATTTCGGATATGACAGGTGAACCGTGTTGGGTCCCCTCCACTGGCACTTATGAATGACTGTGACGTGTGCCATTTGTTTCTTTTATATATAATATAATTAAAAAGCTTTTTTACGATGGTGTGATGTTTTAGTTGTCTACAATTTTTAATATACTATAGGTCAACATGAAAAAGGACATATTTGACGCCTTTGAGACGTATGGAGTTGGAGATGGATGAAGTAACGAACGGGAAAGTACTGTAAATCCTCGGGAAAAACAGATAGTGACAACGTGGAGGTTAGAAGAGGATGGATGATATATTATTATGATACGCTCGCTACCTTTATCAGCGTGAGATTTAAGGGGAAGACCAATAATTGTCATATAGACTAACTGAAGGACAAAATCCTTTTTTTTTTTTTTTTATGTTAATGAGAAGGCACCCGTGCACTCAGGCCACCTGATGATAAGTGGAATCTGAGACCCATAGACATTTGAATTCTCAACAAGAATATAATCCTAAGACCTCAAATGCGTTGCTAACCCTGAGGACTAAGAAGGATTGCCTCTATGCTAGTAATATCATCGGTTGTCTTATCCCCACACCGGAACACAAATATGCGAACACTGCTGCTTGGCGGGTGGTTAATGGATAAGATGGTGGTAGCGATCCGGACGGATCCTGCACAGGGTCCTACCACCACTAAAATGTTATTACAATCAAAAGATAAAACGGGTAGCTGAAACTGCTTAGAGTTAGAAGTGGTAAAGTTAAAGATGGAAGGTTAACTTTTGATGACCGTGACGTTTATAAATATAGCGGTTATGTTATGATTCATAATTTCATTAGTTTTACTTTCCGTTTAATTCGCTTGACAAGTTTCTTCTAGCAGCTGAACGAAAATGTCATATCTATCTATGTTATACGCACAAAGTAAATAGGTACGATAGTTATTGTAATTTCAACATACTTAAGCACTCAAAGCTTTGGCAACAGACGTTGTTTGTGGGTAAAACTATTCAAACAATACCTAATTTATTAACAGTACAAAGTATGCATTATTTATCCATTTTAGTTGTCTTACAATGTCTTAGTCTAGAGAGTTGTTTACTACTTCATTTGCGTAAAATTCCACTTAGATCACAACTAGCAAGATTTATCACGGCGCAAATAAATAAATAACCAACCCCCAGCAGCACAAAATCTATGGATACAATCTTTGCCAACCCCTGCTAAGAATTTATACTTGAATTCTCTGGAAAGGAATTTTATTTGCGTCACCTAAGGTGTCATAGCACCCGAATTTGCATACGCGAGTCGGGTCTTACCTTAATTTACCCGTAATGGTTTTGGAACGAGCCGCGAGTGTTCGTTCTGATTGCCAGACTCCCGAGGGAACGAATTAGGAATAGTATACAACTATGTAAAGCCTCGTGTGGGAAGACTAGACATTCTCTGACGCCTCGTAATGGTGGCACTACACTTGGCGTTGCGTATTTTAATGTTTAACCTTAAAACAAATAACCAATAGAACCAACTGGGTACCTATTAGCTATTGGGCTATTGGGTTAGGTTAGGTAAGGGCAGATATTTATGTGATGAGCGCGATATTTGTTCCCGAGTCTTGGATGTTTTCTGTGTATGTTTCTATATAAGTATGTTTATCGTTGTCTAGTGCCCATAGTACAAGCCAAGAGCTTAGCTTGGGACTAGGTCAATTTGTGTAACGTTGTCCCTGTGATATTGATTTATTTATTAAAATACGGTACGTAGAATTTTCAGCTCAACGAAAAGCATTCTCGCCGCTGACTTTTTTTGTACTCACAATTGTCTAACATAAGCTAACTAACGTATCTTTATTAATGTTTAAGTTATTCTAAAAAAGCCAAAGGAAATAAAATTCGATGAGTGCCAACCCATCAGTGTCAAAACAGTATATTTTAGAGTTACATATTTTATAAAACGGCTTTTCTAATAAGTAATTAAGTTACTTTATCACGTTAAAATACATTATAAGTTGCTATAAAGACTCAGGATCGTCTTAAAATGTTCATTACATTTCAGAAAATACAACGAACATTTTCCATTCACATGTAAATCATTGTGCTAGCCGTAGCCCTTCAAGACTCGAGCGTCTAAGTGGCTGCTCAAAGCGAAATGCAAGACAAGTTCGGGAGACAAAGTAAAATGCAAATCCTCATGTATTACCAATTAGCACTCGCTTCCGATGATAAGTTGGTAACAGAGACGGCACACAAGGTTTTCTTGTTATATTTGTCTTATTTCATCATACTATACAAGTCTTGCTTCGCTACCAAAATGTAGTATGGTGGAGGAAGGTATACAAGCATGGATAGTAATCACTATTTTTTTCTCGCACGTCAGTGGAATGTCAAAATGTAAGTATAAAATTACTTTTATTATAAAACATTTACAGTGCCCGGCCAATAAGAAGTAAATCCTGACAGCTGTCATCGCAGTACAATTCATAACCTTTTCTTGAGTTTGAGGTTATAATTTGTACTGAAATGATAGGTGTCAGGATTTACTTCATATCGGCCGAGCACTGTAGTACCAATTTCACTAAACGATGTTAACCTCTTAACATACGATTAAAGCGTTTATAGTCATCATGTATCATCAGATGTCAAAATGTACGAACTAACTGTCGATTTTAATTTTTTAAAGGGTGATGGGCAATTTTGTATGGACCCCGTCCCCCCCCCTCCAACAGTAACGGGCTGCAGGTCTATATGTTCATTAGGACCCAATAAAAGACAAAATACTTATCTTCGTAGCAAAATCAATGGGAATTTTTTAATGAAAACAAAGGGCCAGGCAAGGCAAATTATCTACATACGTGTTCATTTTCAAACAAATTCCATAGTTCCATACGATAAGATTATGATTTTTCAAGAAAACCCCATACATATGGTGATCGTCGCCATAGAAAAAATACATCATATTGCCAAGATCTATAAACTGGCACATGTTTCATCACTGTTGGTGGGTGGGGACATTTTTACCCATCGTCCTTTAACATCGTATGGTGAAATTGGTACTTAGCCTGTTACATAAAAGTTTAATGCATGAATGTCCCTTAATGACACCTTCTGTCACTTTCTATTCTCTAAAGTAGGAAGTGACAGTTCGTTACTTCAGGCAAAATAAAATAAACGTTTCTAAAACTGTGTATAGTTACATAATTATTACCTGCAAACATACCTTACTGTGAAGTGTTCTGCGTGGGTATGATACCTTTACCCGAAACTATGAAAAGGGCCTTTCTGTCAAATTATGTAAGGAAAATATCAGCCTTGGGTGAGTACGTATTTAAAAGTATAAATAACATTACTCGGCTGAAAATAGATGGGAACTCAACAAGAGATTCACATTCTTAATTGATTTCGGACTTAAAGTCTAGTCGGTCCAACTTTGCGATTTCTTCTTTTTTACCTCTTGTCGGGGTCCTCCACCCCTACTTCTATCGGTTTTATTTCTTTGAATGTATGTTGATATAAAGAAATGTATGTATTATTTTGATGATTATCTATAGAGCTAGCGGATCAATTTTGGCTTTTTAGTAATTTCTTATATATCATTTTTTTTAAGATTTCAAAAATGACGTCTATTTTGGATTTCAAAATGGCGCCCTGACTTTTTTCGTGAAAGTCGTAATGGTTATCACTTTTGGGAGTACTCAGGATGCAGATTTTCGAAATGACGTCTATTTTTGATTGATATCACGATAGCAGACTTGAATTTTTTGAAGTCATGCATGGGTACAATTTTCCACAAATTGTGATGATGTAGGTAAATGAGTTTCAGTGTCCCCATTTTTTACATTATAAAAGGTAGATGTCCGAATGCTCGTCGCTGAACTAGTGCTTGTCATCATACTTTGAGTTGCGATAAATAAAGCACCTGACATTTACTCATACAATCCAATTGACTATTTTATTTTCATTTTGAGAAATTTCGATATGGTCACCATATAAAACTAATTTCATTTAACAAGAGCAATGGTCACATCTCCCAAAACACATGAAATTGTTTTGGGTAGATGTATAAATGAACGTAATGTCACGAAGCAAATAAAAATATTCTCTTGACATATCGAGCATTCGGACCTTACAACGTTTCAAACCTGATGCTGCAGAAGTATGTCTTCTTCAAAGACAGGTTTTATTCGGGTTTTCAAAGCTTCTATTTTGGTTACAATTTACCTACACGATCTTCGATTCGTTACCAACACGGTCCTAAAAATTTAAAACTAGAACTTTTTAAAAAGGTGTTCTGAAAATAATCATGCTTTATAGAGGTTTGTTTTTTTTATTTAATGTTCATTATTTTCTGAGAAAATAAATAAATAAATTTCTGCTAATGGCTAAAGAGCTTAAACGCCACGTGGTTTCTTCTACGTCCCAAGTTGAAAAAAACAAAATAACACAAGTCCAAGGCGGGCGTAGCAAGCACTGATGATATACAATCATTATTTTCGCAGTAAATAATAACCAACGAAAAAATTAAAAGAAATAAGTAGTATGCTTTTGAGACAAACTCCTACAACCATAATTTTTATCACAACACCCTTTTAAAAAAATCTTATTTCAATTCGTGATAAATAAAATTAAAATAATTATATATAAAAAAAGTAAAAAGTAGGTACTTAATACTTTTTCGAATTGCAAATTGAGCATTAACATTTTTATGTACAATCTTCTTAACCAAAGCTGTGTGTTTGCGACATAGCCTACATCCCTCGCAGACTTCAAGCATTTATAAATAAAACATTTTAATCCTTCTAGCGTCGCTGCAAGGAAAGTTTAAAACTGCTGCCGAGGTATGAATGCACTCAAATAACGTCTTCCAATGCGACTCTTTATGAACTTAAGTGCAGTGCTTGTATATTCTCTTAACAACTGACTCAGATGGGTATCTAAGAAAATGTAGCCATTTGATATCACGAATACCTACTTGATTACGTAACTAAAATACTTTTATGGTTTTTCATATGATATTATTAAAACTTATTGAAGCGTTATTAAATATGAAAGATTTTAATAAACTTTAATAATGACTAATATTAAAGAAATGATAATGTTTGTGCGAGAAGGGAAGTTTCTCAATTTTGATTCTATACATGGATATAATCGTATAAATGATGGAAATTTCTTTCAGAACACTAATAATGACAGACTGCATGTCAATTTAACAAAGTATTGAATCATAATCCAATATTATGCAATACAACATGTTTCGACAACTATTAAGCCTTTTATCGCTTAAGGTTTTGGTGAAAAACGACATTCATTTCTTGAAAATAATATCATGCGTCAGGTATGTCAAACATGCCGAGGGTGTTTTGGGTCTGCGGTCCATTCCTATTTTATTAAAACCCATCAAGCTGAAAATGTGGAAAACATTATAACTTTCACATATTATATTTTCTGAGGGGCTACTTTTGGTCGTATTTGTCGATGTGGACAAAACATCCGTCACTTTCTGACCAGTATGCAAGTGCGAGAGATGTTTTAATCACCGCGATAAAGGCCCGGGCCCTGCAAAAGTGGAATTTTCTTTCTTGTCGCTCAGTGTGTCTCTATCGTTACAGACAAGATAGAAAGGGAGACAAAAAACAAGTAACGGACAACTTGTGCTAGCCCTCCAGGTGTATATGACGAGTATACAGCGTGTAATTTTCATACGGATATATATTTTAACAACAGTTATATCCCCCGTGTGGTTGCCGGGTTAGAATAGTGCCATTCCATGTCTTCCCGTGGATGTCGTAAGAGGCGACTAAGGGAATAAGGGCTTGTAGTACTGTTAGGCGATGGGCTTGCAACCTATCTGAATATTGAACCTGCAGTCAATTTAGGCTAAGTCGCTACTATCACGTTTCAAAAGAGTTTATTATTTGTAAACCTACTTGAATAAAGATTATTCTGATTCTGATTCTGATTCTGATTCTATCACTAATACACCTCTTGGCCTGTTTGTGCAAAATGTGGTTACAGAATTATCAAGAAGTCTTTTTAGAGTTGTTGGTATTTTTGTAGCTCTACCTACCTCACTCTCGGATTGAAGGCGAGATATTATGTATGTATGCAGTTAATATATACATTAATTAATTAGTAATTTTATGCCTAAATGCTGCATGTAGTAAGTTCGGTTCTCTGCCTTTTCGCCGACAAATCTTTGACAAATGCATCGTTTCGCAACCTATTCATTTGCCAACCCGCATTTTTTTCCGTAACTACAAATATTTCAGGATTTTAATAAATATAACGTAACCTAACCTATAGCGTTCTACAAGATGATCCTGAAATATTTACAGTTTCGGAAAAATACGCGGTTTGTCAAATGATATGTTTCTGAAATGAATCATTTGTGAAACGTTGGTTATAAAATGATAGGATACCAGTAAATTCGCGATCTATTTACAAATCCCATAAGAACACCAATTACGTTAAGGTGGTGATATGTACATCAAGAGTACTTATGCCTTCATTATGTGTCGACGTACTTACTCCTTTGCAGGTAGCTCGATTCCTGACTGGGGTTTTTCAAATAAATTAAAATAGGTATAAACTGATTAAATTACTTTTTCTAATTGCATGTTTTATTTATCTTTTGCCTGACGTAGAACTTGATAACCTACCTTTTTCCATCGTAAGCAATTCGAGCAATCCAGTTTTCCAAAGTACAAAGTGTACTATTTCCTAATCAAAGAAATACTTTACCATAAACATCTTCTAATTGAAATTATTAACGACTAAATCTACCTACGTCTAGTTAGAATATTTTGTCGACCATATAGGTAAGACATCTAAATTTATACTTCATTCATAATTTAACATAGCAGGGTGAGGGCGGACGACAGTTCTCGTATAACGTAATAAAGTAGTAAAAGTTCTATACATTTTTAAAGAATCTTTTTACTATATTAGGCAGGATACGAACCCCGACAACCCCTTTAGCTTAGACGTCCCAACCTGTTGCGGCGTCATCGGATAGATTTCAATAGCAAATCCCGAACAAAAAGGGGGAAAAGTTGCACGGAATTGAGTAGTTTTTGATCCTATCTTGTTCGTCTATGGTTAGGTTTAAAAGTGTACTTCCATTGAATTGTGTTAAGGAAGGAAACGCTCGTGATGTTCTAACATTGGACCCAAGCAAGTAATGTATGTCGTTATGGTCTAAATTTTGAATTTCCCGCTAAGTTTTATTACAAATCGTTGGGGCAACTCTAAAATGAGTATTTGGTAAGCATGTTTTTAAACATTTTTTGTGCAATAAAGAGATTAATTACTTACTTGCAACATTTTAAATGGTAGAGACACAGCTCTTTGTGTTTAACTTCTGTTTTTATATAACTTTTAAACCAAAATTAACGAATAATAATAATAAAGTCACCGAACTAGTTACACGATATCGCTTATTTTACTTACGACAAACATTTTGGTTTGATTTTCAAATAAATTTGGTAAAAAATGTCCGAAATAAATACCTTATGGCATACTAGGAGATGAGGAATGCGTAGCGAAGATCCCAAATGCCGCAACCATAGAAAAAATATTAACAGCGAAAGCACATTTTAATCTACCTCCGAGTCAGTGATAATCACATTGCTGATAAAAAATTGACGAGATTACATTCTGCAATCTAATTTTATTACCATTAACATCTATATTTCCCAGCCTTTGTAACCATTGTTAAGATATATTTACGTATACTATTGTTGAGAATTTAATTAATTGTTTTTAGCTACAGTTCAATTAATTGTAATTTAAAGTGAGATTTTTAAAAACTACATTAAATTACTAGAATGTGTTTGCTCTCTATTCTACTGGGTTAAGACGATATTGCGTTTGACGTGTTTTGGTATTGTTTTTCACTCGCTCGGCCGCCATTACTCTCAAGTAAATAAGATTTATCAAAACGTTGACAATACATAATCACACCAAAAGCAATATTAATTTATCGTGTAGAATTTCTGCCCTTGCTTCTGTGAGTTCTAAGAATAATTAATTATCTAAGTCATTAAATAGTGGGACAGGATAACACTGTCAGCTATGCCTCTGGGCCTCTATCCTACACGGTAAAACTATCTTGCCTTTGGCATGTTATCGTATTGTCAACGTTATGATAGCTTTCATTTACTTGAAAGTAATAGCGGCCGGATTAAAAACCAAACCAAAATCAATATTGTTTTACCTAGCAGAATAGAGGACCAAATTGATGACTTCGGCCGTTTTCAAAGTAAAAACGCGTTAATTTCAACAATGTGTTCTATCTTATCCCTATCTACACTGTGCGACGTAAGCCATAAACACAGCCGCAGCAACCTTCCGAAGCTCGCCATTCCGCTTACGCCAGCTATTTCTCCATCTACCCACTCAAATATAAATCTCAAGTAAAATATATTATTTGGGTGTCCAACGTTACGAGACGGACAAAACACTTAACCTGATTGACCCCGGCCGGTATTTTTATTGCTTCTCAAGTCGCGGTGTTGTCCTCAGGAGGACACTTTTGCGTGCATTCGCTTTGAAACGTTTTTTATACTTTCACTATTCATTTGAGAGTTTTATTTGCGTACGTAAGTGGAGGGTATAATGAACTTAAAATATAGCTAAATACGACGACGACGATGTAGCGTTTATATATTTATTTTTCGAAGATGGCCTCTATTGTCTTGACAGAATAGGGGGCTGGCTGAGTCATATACATGAGTTTACATGACGGTTGCAATATGGGTAAAATGCACAGGAAAAGAAAGGCATTAACAAAATTATTGTACTAGGAAAGCATGAAGCCAAGGATCGAGCCTGCTTGCACAGCAGATGAAAAAGGTTTCAGATTATCTACACGTGTTGTCTCTGTCTTTATACATTTGCATTTCCATTCCCGTTCAATATTCATGTCTTTGCCAATGTGATTGTAACTTTACTGAGTGCTGAGATTGAAACAATAAATTGCAAGAAACAGTAACATGTGGCGACACGCAACCTACGGCAATCTACAAGTAGGGTTACCAAAGGCACTGTAATCTATGTTATATATCTTAAATCCCACATTACATTACCAAAACCCGATGTAAAAATACTGATTTTAAAAGAATATCGTGCGTTTCTTAGGCATAGGGAAATGCTTTCGTTTTTTATATAGATCCAGTAGATTTTCTAAGAGTAGTTTGCCAACCCTACCGAGCCGCGCCCCCCGCCGACACCATTACTACAAAATTAAGACAGCTTGCGCTACCAATATGCAAATTTTGTGTACCGACACATGTACCGTCTGTTCCGGGCCTAAACAAATATTGTTTATAATAACCCGAGTCATAAGCAACAATTCTGTAAATATACGGCGTAAATTAAAATATAACTTGCCTGTCTCCACAGTTTAGCTTTAGGAATGTAAATTGTATTTTACTTTTTATCCTGTGGTTTTTTTTTCGTGAAGTTCTGTTTACGCTCAGAGAAAAGGACAGAGCTATATAACTGTCATAGCTCTGTCATTTTCTCTGAGCGTAAACAGAACTGCATTGTTATGTCATGAAAACCCCCAGGAGATAAATATACGTGGTTAAATCATATTATGACAATTGAGCTAAGGCAATTAAATTATACCGGGTGTTGCCTGTAATAGGAGGAATAAATTGAGGGATCGTTTCTACTGTATAAACGTAGCAACATTTGTTCTACAACTTTTACAAAATATGTAATTTATTATTCGGGATTTTTTCGAACAAACTAAATAGCATTTTCAATGTACTCCATCCAATAGTCTAGTTGACATTTACTGCCAGCCTACAAACTTTGTAGTTTTCGCAATACATTGCTGGCTTGGAAAATCTAAATTCATTCATATATAGTAAACAAGTTATTTTCAAAAGTTGTTACGTTTGTGGTGTGAAAACGATCCCTAAATTTATTGCTCCTATTACTGGCAACACCCGGTATATTGCTTCATCAATCGTCTATATAATGTTATCTAGGTAAGTACGTCATTGCCAAAACAGATTGTTCACAACCACAAAAATGCATAAATATTATCACGGTTAATAAACGCGTAGGTATCTCTGTACACCTCTCTACAACTATTGTTTCACCCCTCTGTAGCTTTGAACTTAGTATTCCTTTGATTTGCCGTTTCACACAATAAAGGCGAGTTTACGTTTCCGTTTGTTTGTTCGAGGAATCCTTAAGTTCCTTTCTATTTGCGATAAAGTATCGCGAGGCAGTGCGCATTCCTACCAGGGACCCAGCGGGCTGGAAGACATCCTTTATGGTGCTTTAACGATACCTCTTCAATAGAAACGTGCTTCTTTATAGTTTAAGCTAGTTTGTGAATGTATTTCGATACTATCTGCGATTGATATTATATTAATACCGTCAATTTGAGTAATATTTTTACAGTAGACGGTACGTACTATTCAAGGGCAGTGAGTAGACTGACTAGATTAACGACTAAACAATATGTTCGAGCTTTGTCCTGTTAAAATTTAAACATACAATACGAGCCAAACCAATGCCCCTATAAAGGGAAAGTCCTTAAATATTAAAGTTAGTCAATTAAACATTGTTTTATTACACAGATAAAAAACGTAACACATTTTTAATGTAAGCAGTTAGTTCGATACCCGGTTCTGGGCCCGTCGCCTTTATCGCGATGGATAAAGCAGTCGTCACTCTCGCACTTATAAACTGGTCAGAAAGTGATAGATGTTTTATATTGTTTATCCACATCGATAAACACGATCATAAGAGGCCAGCAGGTAAACGATTAAAAAAAAAGTAGATAAATAGCATGCTTAAGGGGAGACTCGCTCCAGGTGGCATTAGTTTGGTGCGCCCTGTAGTTATTTCAAGTTCGTCTATGCGTGCTTCGACGTAGCTATTAAATAAAAAAATAATGTAATCTAATGATACCTATGTGTTTTAATCTGACTACCGTATCCAAAAATCCATTGTTAACTTTTCGCATTAGGGAGCTTCCTCTTCCAAACTACACCCAGCTTGATCTCAAGTTCTTTTGTTCAAAGTTCTCTAACAATTCAGTTAAGCAGTAGGGATGTCTTCTCAATTACCTACCGGAGCGACTTAATTATATTAGATATGCTCGAGACTTCGGATTTGAATTTCAATCGCTCCCACAGACAGTCCCGAAACTCGAAATGAAAGAATTGTTAATTTTGTTTCCCGGGACTCTTTAATGTAAATCGAGCTTAATCTCATTATTACCTACAATTTATTACTGAGGAATTGTCTGTAGATGAAAGAAAAATGCTTCGAGGATAGACTTCACTTTACAGATCCTTGAAGATTTCAATGTTCAAATGAGCCTTATAGAAACGAACATTTCTAGCTTAGAGACTTTTAGGTGGCTTACGGTTTGATTTTCAGCAGCAGATAGAAAAGAAGAAATGACAGAGTAACTCGCAAACTAATAGTCACTCCAAATTAAGGCATAACATGTTTGTTATTAATGGAAATCCGCTAAAACCCCTTTCATGCATGTTATAATGTATCGTATCGCCTGGCACTTAAACCGCATAAAGCTATGCTCGTGTATGCATATGCACACCGTCTGCTGGCAGGCAACCAAAGCGATGTTACTTGCATAATGTCGAGTTATACGAAGCCAGAGCTGAGCGGAACTCGTCTGAGACCTAAGCAATTTTCGCGAAAGTGACGCCCGAATACTCCCTAAGTTCATGCCGTCCTGGTACGTGTTAGTAATAATTAAAGTTTGTTTGCCGCTGTTTACAAAACTTTACTAAGAAATCTAAATTATCCTTAAAACTTTGCGACAGCCTTGTAACATGATAAAGCTGTTGGCAATAAAGTAGGATTATTTTTTTGTTGGTGAAGCTTAGCCATAACTTATTAGCATAAGCTTGTAGCTAGACGCGCTGTTAAAATACCTACTATTTGCATACGAAGCGTTAGTACTTTACATTGAAATCTAAGAGGGGTTCTCAGGGCTAAACAACTTGCATTCTGCGAGCGTTATAGACTGCAGAAATCACATTGATGTTAGTGCTCGCTTATGTCAATTCAATATGATACATTTATTTTAGCTGGACTTTCGTAGAATTATTAAAATTGCCCGATTAGATTTACAATTTTACAAGCAGTGTTAAAAAACATCTTGTCTGTATTATTCTGTTTTCATAGCTTATTATCATGATTAAATTGTTTAAAGCGGTTACTGTGTAAGTGTGTAAATGTACGTTCACAGCATTTTATTATTTCTGTGGCCCCGCTCATCTAAAGTGAATGTGTAAATTTTGTTTACCTTAAAATTTAATTTTGCTACCATTTTAATGAAATTCAAACCACTGCTACACACGCTACACACACTAGCCTAGCTTTGACGACACGCTAGCCTAGTTGGGAGTGACCCTGCCTTCGAAGCTAGGGGTCCTGGGTTCAAATCCCGGTAAGGGCAGATATTTGTGTGATGAGCACGAGTATTTGTTCCTGAGTCTTGGATGTTTTCTATGTATTTAAGTATATATTTCTCTATATAAGTAAGTTTATCGTTGTCTAGTACCCATAGCACAAGCCTATTTAGGGCTTAATTTGGGACTAGGTCAATTTGTGTGACATTGTCCCGTGATATTATTATTATTATTATTACTGCTTCTAAAGCCTCCTTGAATGCAACTAATATAAAATATGTATACCTAGAGATAATGGAAAAATAAATTACTGTGCATAAGATCTTTGCCATAGGTACATAATAATAGGTACATAAACAGGGTGGAAAAAATCTAGGGGCCCTGGAGGGGATCTACCTTAAATCCTTTAGTTAGTTCATTTTACTGAAAGGAAACAATCCATTTTTTTTAAAACAAAACTGCATTCAAAGATCTAACATTCGCTTGTCTCACCCAAGAATCGAAACAACTAAAAATGAAAAAAAAACACTCGCTATTTTATTATACAAAACGGAAGGATTATAGTTCAGGATAAAATTTGTCTAATCAACATTTAGTTTTTGTAATAAAAAAATTTAATACGCAGAACACATAAACATGAAACTTTTAGAAAAGAATCTAATAATTTAACAGATAAGTTGCTCGAAATGACCCCTCGTCCCGGATACAGAAATTTAGTCTACGTTGAAATTCATTGGTTTGGGATAAATGAGTAAGAAACACTTTCATTTGTTGCGCGTATTTTCTTAACAGCACGTCATTGCGTTCAGGTTCTCGTATGAAAAGCGTTTGGTTTCAAAAGAGTATTTTTGCGGAAACGTCACTTTACTCTTCTAAGAGCAAGACATCCCGAGAGTATCTGTAAATTTATTTAAGTGTGTCTAGGTATCACCTGTGCTGTATCAGGCACTTTACACTATACCCACGAGGCGAGAATCGAAATCGATAGATCGCTTCGACAGACGTTCGCCACGTGTTGAAAGGTCTTAGATAATATAATATAAAAGCTTTCAAGAGAATAGCACTTCAAGGGATGTCTGAAGTATCAATTCTGCTTGTAAGATGACTGCCTCTCGGATGTACGGAGCTCTGATGGCTGTATTGGAAAATTGCTCCGGCTCTCCGGAGGGGATTCTTGCTTGATTTTTATTTAAACTTTGTGAAGAGGTGCTTGGGAAGTACGTAGTAGTGATTTCACGTTTACCTTGTACATATTATTATAAGTGGTTGGAAAATGAAAATAAATAGCAGAATTTTCTTTTAAAATTTGAACCTGTGTTTAATCTGTAATGATTTTATTTACAAATGTCTGTTTTTGTTTTAAGTGTAATGCAGCCTTCATAGCTAATTACTATCTGGGCTTCCCTTCTATTAAAAACGTGGTTAACAAACAGCATCATTGCTGGACTTTACATTAGAAAAAACTTATTCAAACTCTTCCAACCTCACGTACCTTTCAAAATCTTTTAAAAACTTCAGGATTACTTAGTTTCTAAACGAATACTTTAATGCCTTTTCTTTGAGACAGTTTATAACAAAAGCACATGAACTCCGCGACGCATGCACTATAGGTATGGGTGTAGACTTGCTCCCGTCTAGTGCGACCTCCGTAACGTACTAATAACATTACACTACGAAATCTACTTTAGCCAAAATGGCTTTGTCAGTAAACATTAGTCTGAGATTTAATACGTATACCTCCCGTCACGACGTCAACGCATAGTAACAAACAATCTAATAGGAATGCCATTAGAGACGTAAGTTCGTCCGTAGTTCACAGATTGCATGCAGTATGAATAATAAGTATAGGGTTTGGATTGACAGCAGTAAAAGGCGAAGGATTATTTGTGTTTTGAATTATAAATATTTTAATTTTAATTTTAATTTGTGCTTCGGCCATGGTGAGGACAGGACAACCGGTGAAATAGAAAATAGAGGCCATCCAACTTAACAGAAACGTTACTTACAGTCAAGTTTGCTATTTCTGACCAGTTTATTTTTAGGGTTCCGCACCAAACACTCAAATGCAATACCAATAAGGGATACCCTTATAAGATGACTGTTGTCCGTGTCGCTCTTTATGGCCGCCTGTCCGTCTGTCCGTCGGTCCGTCGTTTTACCGGAAACGGCTGAAAGTTACAATATTTTAGTATTTAGTGATCGGCACTAGGTGTCGTCATAAGATTTTTCATAAAACATTTGAAAGTTTCAATTGTATGTTATAGGTTAAAGTTATAATATGTTTTGTGAGTGAGGACCAAAAAGTTGGACCATAGTTAAGCGTGGTTAACCATACAAACAACGAAGGCGAAAAAAGTTCCGTTGTGCGACGAAAAGTATCCTTACAATTGTATGACTACTGTATAGAAAATTTAATTGCTTGAGTTAGCGTGCCCAACTTTGTGCTCCTTAATCTTATAGGATTTTTAAATTGATGGTTTTTGAGTTATTCGGGACCCGGCCCCAAATAACCCAAAGATCAAAAGATAATAAATGATAATTATAATCTCTTGAAGTTGCAAATCTTACAAAAAAGGTCTTCCAAGGAAATATGATTTTTCACTTAAATTTATTTCGTAAACCTACTTTTCTTCTCTTTTAAACCAAAATATTTAAAAAGGGCACGAAAAAAGGTTAAGATAAGGTTTGTTGTAAAAGGGGTAATTGCACAAAAGATGCGGCCGTACTGTTTTCAATCCATGTACTGCCGATAGACGGTACAGTATAATATGTAAAATAGAGCAGACGTTAGCCTGCAAACACTGGGTGAATTAATGTCTTAGCAACGTCTCAGCGTCCCGGGGGGCGAACGACTTGAATTGCAACAACACCGCCTATACGTCGTAATTATAATTTGCTATTTAAAATCAGAAACAATACGCTGGATTCGCGTGCTTACCCTCTTGTTTGTAGATTTTGCAATAATTACTTTCCATGATACCGCACATTACGGGTATAAATTCGACGCGAGAAGGGTGAATAATGTGTAATTTTTTGCGCAAAAGGTAAAAGAAGTTTACTTAGGCTGTTTTAATCATGTAGTACCTGCGAGAGCCTGAGTCGTACTTGTTTGTCAGATTTTTCTTCAGTGCACATAAATACATTTAATTTATGTAATCAAAGGTTTTCGCCATGATAAAGTTCCATTCACTTGTTTCCTCAGAAGTAGGGAATTTTGGATTTGTAAAAAAAAAATGCATGAATACCTTCATTACGTGGTGAGCGGTCATCATGGAATGAAAACACTATATACTCGTACCTACCTAATGTTTTTGCGCCAATATAATATAAAGGCAAAGTAGTTATAATATATGAGGCACGATACGGATCAGGGATGTCAAAGTTTGAAGGTTTAAAAAGAAACCAATTCATTTGTTTTCTCTGTATGTGGATTTTTTGATTAGGTAATTTCCGGTAAAATAATAAATACTAATTGAGTAGGTACATTATAATGTACATTTTGCAACTTTTATACGTTAATCAATGCGACTTGCTAATTAAATTTTATTCGTTGTTCTAAGCGTAAATAAATCTTCAGACTTCTATAGACAACTCTGCCCCTGTTCAAATTATGCCTCTGTCATCGTCATCACTACATAGTATACAACAAAGTTGCTTTTTCTATCCCTATGTATGCTTAAATCTTTAAAACTACGCAACGGATTTTGATGCGGTTTTTTTAATAGATAGAGTGATTGAAGAGGAAGGTTTACATGTATAATACTTTAATCCGGAGCGAAGCGAGGGCGGGTCGCTAGTTATACATATAATTATGCTGGTGCAAAAGCACTATTATAGTCTTGTGAATAAAGGAAGCGTAGAGTGCGTGAGCAGGATCCTAAGAAATTTCTTCAGTATGCTTAGGGAGTGAACATACCAAAAGTCCCCACTTCTAGGAGGTGAGCGATTGCGATTTTACTTATATCTATAGAATAATGCGACGTAGAAAAAAAAAATGAAAGAACAGGTGAAACCTTATAAAATTGTCTAGAACTTTAATTCACCCATTAACAAATTCGTAACCGTTTTTGAGTTATGTGCTCCGGAATACTAAATATTTTTGAATACCTCACGTTTTTCACCTAACATTTCTTGATAATATTTTACCTATTTATCTGAGGTTTTTTTTTTGGAAACATGTTAGTATAGATGAACTATCGAGAACATGGAATTGCATTTGTAGTGGTTGTACCGTTTGCAACAAAAGGAGAATAAATTGCTCTTAATTTAATAAAATTACATACCCTTAAGAAATGGAATAAGTAGTAGTCCTCTGTTTTTTGCTTTTAGTCGCTATCATGTTCTTCATCTGAGCTGTCACAAGTATTGATGATAAGATTGTTTGAAATTCGATCCATTTCCCGTTCCTGACTACGATATTTATTTTCTTCACTTTCGACATGGCGACAAATATTTTCCCAGTCCTCAGCAGTAATAGTATTCATTCGTTCAGTTGCTAAACTCATAAGGCCTTGCATGTTTAAAGAAACGTTTCTTTTCGCTACATTTCCTTTTACAATGGACCAAATATTTTCGATCGGATTGAATTTCGGGTCATACGGTGGCAATCGTATAACGGAGTGGCTATGTTCTTTTAAAATTGCATCTATGCGGTACTCGCGAAACCGCTCTTTATTTTGTTTAATTAAATCATACAAACTGGTTTTGTACATCAGCGGGCTCTATGAAATGTTGTGTTCTGTCAACCAATCCATCATTTCTTGTTTATATGAATTTGACGTTGGAGCACGACACAAAAGTTGGTTGTGATAGGACGCATTATCTACGATAAGTACGCTATTCGGTTTAAGGTTCGGTATTAATTTTTCTTTTAACCATTTTTCGTAGTTGACAAAGTTCATCTGGTCATGGTAATGTCCCGTTTTTTGGTTTGCCTTAAACATTAACAAAGCTTTGGCAATAAAACCATCTTTTCCTCCTGCGTGCACTATTATTACCCGCTGGCCTGTACTAATTGTTTTTTTTACACCAAATTCTGTTCCATCGGTCCAAGCCTCTCCGGACACATGTCATGTGAAGTGTGGATGTAGGTTTCATCAGTATAAACTAGTGGTCTACCTTTAGACCGATATTCCGCAATTTTGGTAAGGTAATTTATTCTTAGCAGTCGTATGTTGTATCTTTCCATTAATATTTTTCGGTTGTCCTCGGTCTTTTTCCATTTAAATCCTAATTTTTGTATTTGTTTTCGTAAGGTGGAAATGCCTGTATATAGTTCTCCGGATGACTTCCTGATCAAAATCGTCTACTGCTGATGACGGACAAGTACGTAACTTTTTATTTCTCGGGGAGGTGAATTTCTTTGTTGATGCGAATTCTCACTATTGCTCTTAGACACAACGTTATAAACAGTAGAGAGACAAACATCTGTAGCTTTTTCAACTAACTGGGCAGCCGTGTAAGGGGAATTTATTTTTTTCTTCAGTTCAAGTTCAAAATATTTATAACAGTTAAAAATAATTTGCTTACTTTGACTCTCAATCGGACCAAAATTACTCACTGCCATATTTTTTGAAAATTATGTAACTTACACTTAGTCGTACGGGCTGACACAAAATTATTCTGATAATTGCGAGAATACAATAAAATCAGACGTAAAAATATATGAACAACGTAAATAATATTCACAATTTGAAACTGACATTATTTTGGTATTTACTTCTTCAATATATAACAAACCTCTTTTTATGCTGATAGTACGAGAAAATAGAAAATTAAAATATAGAATGCCTGTAAACATACAATACTACTACATATGCAATTCCATGCTCTCGGTAATTTATCTATAGTAGTAGGGACTTTTAATATCTTCACTCCCTAAGCATCCTGAAACTGAAGAAATTTCTTAGGTTCCTGCTCACGCACTCTATACCCTCTTTTTAGCCATTTGTTGACTGGACTATAGCCCACCACACAATTTTACATTTTGAGATCACGTATATGTACGTAAAAATAAACCTAGTGAAGCGTCATAGAGGTTTAAAAACTAACATCCCATGACGGTTCTACGTTCACAGTAAGAACATCCGATGACGTGTCTTGACTCTTGACGCCTATAACGTAAACGTAACGTACCTAACGTAATTTAATTTTTAACAATATTTATATGTAAAAGAAGAAACTGTAGGTTGACTGATCGATCAACACACAATCAAAACCGCTGGACCTAGATGCTTGAATTTTGGAGAGAATATTCCTTATATATCCTAGGGGTACACTGAGGTGTTTTTGGAAATTCACCTCCTAAGGAGTTAAAATAGGGGGGTAGCGGGAAAATAATTCTACGCGTACAAAGTCGTGCGCTTCCTGGAGCTTCGTTAAAAAAATAAAACAAGTGTTACGCATATCAATCATTTATTAGCTTCACAAGAAGTCTCAAAGTAGAATGGGATTGTACGACATACAAGGCACTCTTAAATATAAAATATACGGATATGAGAAGAAATGAAAAACAAATGAAGCAGACAGGGCTGGGATTCAACACGGTAATATCGATATCGTCTTGGACGTGTTTTCGTATGGTCAACGTTTTGATAACTCTTATGTCATTTACAATAATGGCTACTGTGACATAAACGATTCTAAAACACGTCAAACGCGATATCGTAATGACGCAGTAGAATAGAGGCCCAGTAGTCTTCAATGAAAAATATCAGTACATCAAAACCGCAATACTACAATAAGGCACTTAAGATTTTGAGTATTTATAGAACCCTGTGGTAATGATAATATGACTTATATTAACGTATAAGAAATTTCTTCTTAATAAACATAAGCCCCTTACTAATAAACGTTGAAAAGTTATCCTTATCTGTCGAATTGAAATGTCGCAATGACAGATAAGGACAAAGCAGGGTATAACAATTCCAAGCGTATTCAACGTTTATTAGTAAGGGGGTATCTGTCTACAACAAGGTTCTATGGTAGATGAAAAAGTGTATTACGTTACCAAAATACAGCTAGTCCAATCAAATAGACGGAAAATAGCCTTCAAAGAGTTTATAGACCCAACGAACTGTTTGTACTTCACACTGAGCTGAGTATTACAATATAAAATTATATATTAATATTAAATGTTAATTACTACGTAAACAGAATATGTTAATTATATTCAGTATTTATTCAAACAGTATAAGATGTATACATTTTATTTACAGTAGTGAATGAAATCGTTGAAAATCAGGAAATCATGGGTTGGAGTAGTTGTCTATTCTAGCCAAGATATATATATATATATAATAACGATATATATAATAACGCCACCATAACCTATGGAAGAGCCAAGATATAACAGAATTTGTTTTTTGAGGAAGAAAACTCAGCAAATTTATTTCAAAATTTATTAGCTACACGTATGAAAGTTCATTTTTTTAATAGGATATACTGATAACTCTACTTCATTTCCCGGAACAAATTTACACATTTAGCTTTAAATCGGGTCCACGCATTGCGTTGTATTGAAACATTTATCTTATGCTGTTTTTACCTGTGTATTCAAACGTATGGTTTATTCTTACATTCTTACAGTTAAGTGAAACCGAATGCGGCAAATAAATCTGTTTTGTTTATAACGTTGCCGTTGTATGTAAACATTTTAGTTTTTTTTTCGAATCGAATAAACTGCAATAGTGTGAGGCATATGCATACCTCTCGTATGCTTAAGCACGAGTCTGTACCAAATAATACAAATACAATTCTGGTCGATACTCCTTTTAATAAAAATGAGACTGAAACTATTTTAAATCGCAAACAAGTCAGGTTTCTGGTATAATTAGTTTTTTTTAACTTTTGATCGAAAGACGATGTTCGAGACTCCTAATACAAATTTAAAGATCCGCTAAACATAATATTAATCTGCTGTGAGTTCGTTTGAACGCACATAGTAAAACTAATTAATTGACGCAAGCTTTGTTTCACTGGTAATTTTTTTTGCGTTCCTAAACCGATTGACTATCTATCTACGCTTAGGATTAATTCGTCTACGTATACGCAATGATTTTTTACTTGTGTGACAGTTTAAAAAGACTTTATTAACTCGGCATCTGAGATTGTTTGCAGTTTCGTTGGATAGCTTACTTGTTAGCTGCCATTTGTTAAACTAGTCATGGAGCGTTATAGGTATGTGCTGGCTTTCAATATATAGGCCCTTTTAAAGATGACACGGCCAACGCTTACCAAGGCACGCCTTACCAAGGAAGTAATAATATACCCAATGACTGTTAGTGACCAGTAGAGAATGCAAACCGGTTAAGAGGTAGGTTGGTGTACCGGTTTCTAACGAACCGGTAAATTAACGTACCGTAAATACCGGTAAATTAAAGGATATCAAAATATAACAATTTTCATTAGTAGTTTAAATCGGTTATCATTTTTTACATAAAACTGATATTTAACTGACATTTGTTGATTTTACAGTAAGTACAGTTATTAAGTTATAACTGTTCATACATTAAATTACATCGTATTAAATTAAAGCTCACTGCCAAAATACCAGACTAACAGATTCCCAAAATAACAGCTCCGAAATATTAGGTAAGGATCAATCCCTTAATTTAAATGTTATTTTTGGTAATTCTAGTTTCTCAAACCTAGTATTTTAAAATTCGTATATCGGCATGGAGCGTATAATTTTTTTTTTTCTGTCAATATCGCACAACATATTCAACGGCGCTAAGTTTTCTTCTTAAAAACATAGAACACGGTAATTTAACAGTTACTGGCTTGCACATTTGTCGGGTTTTTGCATTCTCTAGTGCGCAAGGCAGTGTTATTTGATGAGCAGCCAATTGCGCATAAACATTTGTTTAAACATAGGGTAAATGACGCTTGTAACTTCAAATAAACTTCGCACAACTCGAAACTTAAACAACCTAGATATTTTACATTACTAAAATAACTTTAAACCAAAGTTCAAAATTATGTTAACTATACATATTATCTTAACATATTAATATCAGATTTTACCAAGGAAGAGGATATTTTTTTGGGATATTAATAAGAACATACATATTATTCATTTCCCACCTGCTTTATAAGGCACGAACACACAATTTTTTGACTCGAACAGATATAATCGAACTTCGTGGTAGCAAAAGTTTGTCAAAAGAAAGAGTGATTGCTATAGAGCACGAGAAACGCTAAGCCAAGTTTTATCTATTGAAATGATATGACCTTGACCTTCATTACCTAAAGCAGATTTGCCCTATTGGTAATGATTTGACATTTTAGCTTGAGGCAACGGGTGGGGCATCTTTCCATACTAACGTTGTGCAAGTTTTTCTTTTTTTTGTAGTGGTTTAAAATCGATATTACAATCACGGATATATTTAATATCTCTTTAATTAGTGCGTCTACCTCAATTTTAGATTTTAATATTTTATTATAATTTGTAAAAATACTATAAAACTAGGTTGACGCACTAATTTAATCAAAAATATACGACAACCGCGTGAAAAATATGTTTTTTTTGTAATGGTATCATGTACAGAGATAGTATGGAAAAACTTTAAGCTAGGGTTTTCCATCGAGTGAATTGGGTGAATCAACTTTTACACCCACACGACTTGTTGTCGTTACATCAACTTTTACTCTACTTTCGTTCATAAATTGAACTGCGCGTGCGCGCGTAAATGTTTTTAAGATTCCAAAAAGTTTTTAAAAAGGAATGCTTATTAGGTAGTGCCATTTCACGGGACTTTGGTGCGTAAGCTTAGCATGGATATAGCTTTCAACCCCGGGATTTCATACGACAAATTTTAAGTTTGTGTTTGGTTCAGAAATGTTATAAATGTATAATTTTACAATTATTTTGCTAGCTTAGATTATGGCGTTGACAAAATATTAAGACAATAGTTTTGACATTCATGCCAACAATAAAATTAAATCGTACGTCTTATCTTTTGGTATTCATTCAGTTATAATCGAATAAATGAGTTACAAATGAATGCCCTACATTTTGTTTAAGGTATAACGCGAGATTTAAGTTCTTTTAAAACATTATTTATAATGATTAAATCTTTTATTTATGCGTTTCCTTATATAGCATACTTCAATTAAAGACGTGTCAAAAAAAAATCTGTGAAAAATACGAGTCCCGGAATCTATGTTATGCACAATGTTTAAAATGAAATGGCACGACCTATTCCGATCATTGCTAATGAAATAGGATCGCTGGTCTCCTTTGCCGGACAAAATCGTGTGGGTTGAAAAGTAAATTTACCCAATAACCTCAAATTAATGTATTCATTTCAATTATCGTTCGTTCAAAAAACTTCGGCTACGATCTCGATCAATCGATGAGTTATTAAAAGGAAAATGGAGCGGCACTTCGCTATCCTTTTTGTTCCGATTTTATGAAATAAACATTATTTGAATATACATACTCACTATGTACTTAGATAGATTAAACATTATGGCACTCTTATAAATAGATTAACATAACACTATTATTAAATAATGTGTTTGCACAAAACTTTTAAAAGCGAATAACTATGACATATTTCACTTGGTTTACGTTATCTAGTTATTTTAATTAGTATGCTTTCTGCAAGTAGCGTAGATTAGTAAAAACTTTCCAACGTATATTATATTTATAATAAAATATGCTTTTGTGTCATAGCTTAACAATCGTATAACGAAAGGCTCCGTGTTATAGATAACATTTATACTTATATCACTTTATTAGCACCATTGCTTTTGTGCAAGGCTTTTTTCGTATAGAGCAATCTAAAACTACATCGGGTCCTATGCGAAATCAGAAAAAAAAAGATTTCTGGGCGTTTTCCAAAAAAAAAGCACCTATACTTAAGGACAAAAATTAATAAACATATTTTTTCTATTACGACACGAAAATTTAAGCTTAATTTTTGCTTTAAGAGAAATAGAGGCATCTGAGACAAAACTCCTGTAACAAGTTCGCCCATATCACTAACAGGTGAGATTTGAATCTGCTATGCTTATTCAATTTGAAATACCGCCTGCTGGCTTATGAGGGCAGTATAAAAAATACGACCAATTTTCGTGACGTAATGGAAAAAATACCGTTGTTCATTTTTGTCCTTAACGACAGGTATATTTTTGGAAAACGCCCTTCTACCTTTTTAATGTCATATGCCAACGCAAAATACAAAACAACTGACAGTTGGGCATCGGCGGTATTAAAAGTCAACGACTTGTCTTACCGCCTTGGAAGTTCAAGGGTTTTAATTCAGTTTCGTACGGAACCCACTGTCTTACACATTTTATGCGCTTTGTTATTGAGTTTGGTGTCGTATTATGCATTAGAGGTTAAGATTACATTACAAATGCACTCAAGTAAGTTGTTAGCCATCGGACTTCTCTGAGAATTTCGCATGGCGGGAAAGAGGGGTTCTAGTCGAGATGCATAAAAGCTAGTAATTTTCGAAAATAGACCGAATGTATAGGACTTAACATTCGTGTGGGTTCCGGATTAGAATAGTACCACTCCATGTCTTCCCGTGGATGTCGTAAGAGGCGACTAAGGGAATAAAGGCTTGTAGTACTGTTAGGCGATGGGCTTGCAACCTGTCACTAATACACTGGTAAACATCTTAGCCTGATTTTGCAAAATGTGGTTATAGAATTATCAACAAGTTTTTTTAGAGTTGTTGGTAATTCTGTAGCTCTGCCTATCCCTCTCTGGGAATGAAGGCGTGATGTTATGTATGTATGTATAGGACTTACGTAGGTTGATAACAGATTGCACAAACCGCTTAAGTTAAATCCATACGTTTCGAGTATAGAAAACAGAAACGTTCGCAGCGTTTGCATCTTTGGAACGCCTAGAGGTTTGTGTTCTGTTTTGTATGTATTTTTTTATATACTAGTACAGATGCTGACACTATAAGTAAGCGTACCTTCTTTACATAGAACACATTATATGTTATTTTATTAATTACCTAAGAACAGGTCCAATGTATTTGCAATGTAATTTTATTTCAATACATAATACTTTCAATACAAATGATATATCCGCTTACCTGATGCTTAGCATAACATAAGTTTCACACTAGTTTAAACCTGGTATTATGTTGATAAGTATTAGGACTGTAGTACAGATGGCCTTATAAATGCACACTTTTGCACCTTGTCGCTTTAACATTTCAAACTACATTAAAGTGACAAAGCACTAGTGTGCAGCTAATTATAAAGCCCACGGTACCTTATTACTACTATTAGTTACTTACTAGCATATCGTAGCTATATTACAAGTCGTGACCAAGTAATTAGATTGTTTGGACGTTTCCAGGTGCTATTTATTATATTTGATGTATAAATGGCAATGTAACCTAAAAATTCAGATATATTAAGCGCCATACTCAGAGTAGATTTAAGAGACTGTTAACTTGTTCCTTTTTAAACATATAATGTATAGAGAATCTTGACTCTGAGTGCGGCCGTTAAACTCCAAAATAGCCGTGTATATTTACAGTAACTTGGTTACAATAGTAATATATTATTTTTTTATATTTACGATTTCTAAATAAATACATATTTACAAAAAATCTGCGGGTGATACACTCAAGATGTCCATGACATGACGTAAAACAAATGAAAAAGCAATGTATTAATACGCTCACAAAATTGTTTAATGAAATCACACAAGTTATTTTTTATATTATTTGTTTAATTATAATATTGTCAGTGCAACTTGAAAATTATGAAGGAGACTTTTAACACAGTTTATTCATTACTTTGCTTGTAAATTAAGAGTTGAAACAATTCTGTTTGTCTTGTGGTGTTTGAGAGATAACCACAGGTACCGGTATATAACCAAGTATATATGTACTAGTTAATACACCTAGATATAATTTGGGTTTTAACTTATTTGAGCCTATGACCAACCCTAATTGTGGTTTTAATTCCTTTTAGTCAGAAGAAAATTATCTTATTGCTATTTTGTTACAATATTGCTATGCCAAATTGTTTTAAGTCACGCGTGATATTAACATTAACATACTTGATAAGATATAGACAAGTCAGTAATAAATAACAAAAGTTCATATTTTCTTAAAAAATGTGATGAAAAAAGTGCTGTTTCTTTGTTCTATGAACGATTGCGACTTATCGACAAGCGACAACAGTAATTTGTTTGAAATAAAACTGCATTCAGAGTTTTAGTAGGATGTTCATAGACCTAAAGTAGCTAAAACGTCGACGACACGCTAGCCTAGTTGGGAGTGACCCTGCCTTCGAAGCTAGGGGTCCTGGGTTCAAATCCCGGTAAGGGCAGATATTTGTGTGATGAGCACGAGTATTTGTTCCTGAGTCTTGGATGTTTTCTATGTATTTAAGTATATATTTCTCTATATAAGTAAGTTTATCGTTGTCTAGTACCCATAGTACAAGCCTAGAGCTTAGTTTGGGACTAGGTCAATTTGTGTGAGATTGTCCTGTGATATTATTATTATTATTATTATTATTAAAACACTTATAATCGTATAGTTTTTGCCGAAATAATACGGAAACTTAGTTATTACTGACTTCTATATCTACAGGCTTCGAGATGACAAACAAACAAGACGGCATCAAAAATTAAGGCACTTAAGTGGTAAGTAATTTATATTCAACAATCAACCACAAAACGAGTGGACAAGAATTTGGATCGTTGATAAGGTGGCTGTTAGATTTACTATCTTTGCTGCCGTCTAAGACTAAGAACTTGTTGAGATGAGGCGATATACGCTCGATTTTGTACGAGTATAACTAGGAGAGTTTGTTATAGAGAGAGAAAGTGATTCTTTCATTTGCAAATGAGCCCTTTTCCCCATCTCTGGATAAATAGTAAGGTTAAGTTAGTTTTACTCAGGCTTTAATTATGCGAATGGAAATACCACTTTCACTCCGGTATAGAGAAAGTTAAGTTACCTTATTATATAGAGTCGCATATAATGCCTCAGCAGAAGTAGTCTCTTAAACAATTCGCTGACTAATTATTTACCTGCGTAAGTTATCCCATCAGTGCGTATGATTTGTGAGTTCGGTCGCAAGTTATCGTTCAGGCAGCTTGGCTAAAGTGGGTACCGATAGTGTTTTCAATAGGCTAGTGTTCCGGAAAATCCAATTAAGTCCGTCAATAATATTTTTTTACATTATTAAAATATATTGCACACTTCCTTTATATTTTGTAAACATAAAAATACGAAGTTATAGTGCGTTGAGGTTTCGCGTGACGTCACACCACGGCACACTTTTTACAGCTTTGTGACGTCACGAGCCCCCAAATACGAACTTTGATACGCGGTATAAACTTATGTCAATTTTGATTGATTTTGTTGAAGCAAAAATACGTGTTCAATATTTTGGATAACCTAACTAACGGACTAAACTAATTAGAATTACTTTTTTTTTCCCACGACGCATCGCTATTCGCGCGTTGCGCCTCACTACTTTTGTTTAGTTTGTAGCATTCCCCGTGCATTGGAAACACTACAACTCTGAATTATTCCTACAAGCTCGACAATACAAGCTAGGCATTTAATTAGCCACCGATTAGTTTAAGAGACACGTCTGAACAAGTTCCAGCCACGTCCGAAGCCTACTGCAGAGTGCACCACCCTCGCAACTGTCAGAGGTTGGCGAGCCCGTTTTCTGCGACCAGCTCGGCCGGCTCGCGGATCACCACGGTCGGGTTGTTGGAGCAATTGGAGTTGTTGGATATGGTGCGGCGGGTGGATTTGCATCTGAATGTGAAAAAGTTTCTGTCAAATTCTATGGGACAAGCTTTTGTTGCCGACTGTACTTTTTTGCAGTCATTTACTTCTTATAAAGAACAACCAAATGAGTCCGAACACGGTGGGTCTACTTCGAGCATAGCGACCTTCAGACTCCATCATCTGAACAGCTTGATGATGCCATTTATTATTGTATTGTTATCGAAGTTACGTAGGAGTTCAAATCTTCCTTGCAAGATTTGTCTCGAACATACATACTCGTACATACAAACATTGCAAGTTAGTAAAAAACTTAAGTACACGATGAGTTTTGGATATTTTCTGTGAATTTCCCTATATCTCGTTGCCTAGTATCCATAGCACACTTACAGCCTAGTAAATAATTCTTACTAATCCACATTAATATCATAATAGCGATCGGTTTGTTTATTACGCTTTCACAATTAAACCGCTAATAAGATTTGAAAGTTTTTTTTTTTAGTTAGTTTGAACACTGGGCAAGGACATATAATACTTTTCATCCCAGACAAATATAGTTTTCGAGGGAAAAGCTATAAAAGGGTTCTACGCGGACGAACTTAATAGCAAAAGCTAATTAAAAAAAAAGAAAAAATGTACACTGACAGCTCGAAATTCTTCAGAACTTATAAATTAGTAAACCTTTCAGAGAAGAAATCTATTATAGCCGGCACACTTCTCCATAAGCTAGCAAACTAAGTAATACTGACCTCTGGCACTCAACGACTACGATAGAGTTGTCGATATCGGTCTCAATACTGCTCGTGCGCCGCAGTCTCTCCGATCCGTTTGTTTGTAAACGGTGTTCTAGTATTGCCCGCCATAGACGAAGCTCGACGCCGCCTCTGTAGATATTAATTGTTAAATTACACATAAGAAATTAGAAATTATTGGAAAACCTGATTAATACGCAAGGAGTATTTTGAACATATAAAGAGTGATTGGTATAGAAATACGAGAATAGCTACGCTAAAAGCTTCATCGATTGAATTGAAGACGACCTTAAATTCATGTCCTGAAACAGATTTACCCTATTGGTAATGATTTGCCGTTTTAGCTCAAGTAGACATATTGACGTTTCAGTGTTAAGAATAGAATATTGTAAAATAAAGCCTCGACTTAATTCTGTAGGTATGTCCAGGAATAAAAATTACATAAGAATAAAAAAAAACAACAGTACAGAAGAAACCCACGAAGAACTCAATACAGATTACTTAATACGATGAATTTTATGCAGCTAATTGCGATGGCTGAGATGTTTTATTTGTTTAATTGCCCTAAGAAGTAAATCCTTTGGTGACCTGCCTCTGGGTGGTGCTAAGCAGTAATTTTAAATTTAAATAGCTTTTATTTGCGCATGTGTTTTTGTGTAAGTACCTGTAACATTGGAGTTTGTACTAAACTTAAAATTTGCTACTCAGTCACTAGTATACAGAGTATAGTATTTCAAATATGTGAAATCTTTTAATTAGTTTTGTGTTTCCTATTCTCGTTTCATAGAGTGTAATTATAACTGTAGGATTTTTTTTACAAAAATACAAATACCTACATGATACCTACATGTCTGGTGTGAACAATTGTAAAACTCACTTTAAATTCAACCTCGCCAAATCTTCCCTCTGAACATGCTGCAATACATCATCCAACGTGAATTCCTGGTCTATCAGTACTTGGGCAGCTGATGGAGGCACCCCTCGTTCCGTCAGCCAATCACGAAGCGGGGAAAGCGTGACGTCAGCCACAAGCGTCGTTGTTATTGGTTCAGATGGCTCAGGGTTGGCATTGGATGCTCGTGATGTTGAACGGTTTGTATCGTCAGTGAGATCTATAGTTGCTTCGTGATTTGATTCCCTTGAAAAAGATGTTTTGTTAGTTTTCTTGCCGCTAGAAATATTTGAGCTACAATAATTTAATAAATTTTATACCTGTTTTTGTTGCTGACGAAGTCTCGAAGTATTTGCGTCTGCAATTTCTGCTCCTCTAGCATTTCTCTTAGTAGAGATTGGTACTGTTGATAGCTTTCCAGTAGTTCTTGGTGAAGTCTAAAAATAAACGAATAAGTATAATGTATAGGAAGACCAGAAAATATTATATATATGTATGTATACTCTTTATTGTACAAAAATAAAAAAATAAATACAAAACAAAGGGGTGCTTTTAAGGGATTTATTCTAGCAGACATTGTTATGAAAAAAAATTTGTAAATGTACATCCACATGATTGCATCGTTTTGTTTTAACTCGGCCGCCATTACTGTCATGTAAATAAGAGTTATCGTAACGTTGACAATACGATAAAATATCAAAAGCAACATAGTTTTACCGTAATAGCATGTGGTTGCCGGGTTTGAATAGTGCCACGCCTTCCCGTGGATGTCGTAAGAGAATAAGGGCTTGTAGTACTATTAGGCAATGGGCTTGCAACCTGACAATAATGCACTGGTAAACCTCTTGGCCTGATTAAGGAAAACGTGGTTATAGAATTATAAACAAGTCTTTTTAGAGTTGTTGGTATTTCTGTAGCTCTGTCTACCCCACTCTGGGAATGATGGCGTGATGTTATGTATGTATGTAATAAAATAAAAGCCCTAGTTGCTTTGATCACTAAATGTACCAGGCTACTATGAAAGCGAAGAGTTCTCACTTGTGGTTTTCTTGCCGAAGCTGAAGCATGGTATGGTCCCTCGCGGACGTGGCGGTAGAGAGGGCTGAAGGCGTCGCCGCGTCGGTGGGGCCGTTAGGCGAGCGCCCGCCGCCACGCCTGTGGTCCTGACCAGCCAGGTTAGCTCCTAGTTCTAAGAGATATAATGGGGGTGATGACTTTTTTTAATAAAAAGTGGGTTTGTTCCGTCTGATCCGATTAACTGATCGATGTAAATTTTATACAGGGATAGTTTGTAGACCGGAGATGGACAAATAGGGAATATAAATAAACGGCTAAAACTAAGTTACAGCATTATGACGAAGGGGACCGAAGCGTACGGAAACAAAAAACACAAAGAACCGGCCAAGTACGAGCCGGACTCACACGTGGAGGGCCAAGTGCTATCGTACAATATAAAAATAGAGCCAAAAACGCCGTAACTAAACTCGTTTCTTATCCCTATAGTAATACACTCTATATTATGGTTTTAAAAATACAGGCCTGTGACAGACGACCGGACAGCGGAGCCTTAGAAAAAAGATCCCAAAAAGGATTGTGCATCAATTGTCAGTCAATGGTAAGGGATCACCAAAGCAACATGACTTACCAGGAGTTAACACAGTGATCGCAGCCTGCACAGCATTCCTTACTAAATTATCAAGCGCGAACATCCAATGCGGCTTGATGCTATGCATCCTTAGTACCACATTGACCGCATCTTGGAACATATAAGTGGCATCATTTAGCTCGTTGATGGCGTTAGAATCGAAATCTAGATCTTCTTTCAGACTTGTTATGGCTTGCTCAATTGCGACTCGGTTTTGATCCATTATGTAGTCTTTGAATGCGCACCGAAGAGATTCCAAGTGATTCTATAAACAAATTATAGTAATGATTTGGATGAAGAATGAACATTTGCGGGTATTCGTTTCGGTACCGTCAGATTATTTACCATATTATAAACGTCTGTTAGCTAGGAAAATAACACTCGATTATAATGTGACCCATAATTTACTGTGATTTAGGTAACCAAAATAAATAGGGATCTTTATAATATAATACTCACTAAAAAAAGGTAACAAATATATAATAAAAATAAAAACCCAGATTTTTGTGTACTTTTATGGACAGTCATCACTAATAGATCTCTAAACATCTTCCCTCGTATATTTTCTATGGTCTGCATTAGACTTAACTTTCTGTCACTATGGTAAATTCTTCCTCATTCGACGTATGGTTTTTATTTACATTAAATTTCAGATCATTGCTCTAGCAGAAACCAGTTTAAACCCCATTGGCAAGGCTTGAACTAAAAAACATAGCATATACACATCTGCGAAGCTAGTAAAAAGTTAGTAAAAATAAATCTTACCATAGTGAGAACAGTACCGCTATACTTGAGCTGTATACTGTGCATCCATTTAGAGCATATTTGTTCGCTGTCCTGCTCCAACACCCGTGACAGAGTGAGACGTCGCTGCGAGTCTTTCTTCAGAAGGTAGAAACCGTCTTGCTCAACGTCGATTGAAGACCGCGGGACGTTGGTCATATCCACCTATAAAAAAATGCATTTTAATAATAACCTTGTGGGGCCCGGTGAGCCATAGGAGGTACATAGTCAAAGCAATTTACATTAAACTATACTTCAATGCCTATGAAGTTCATTTTAAATTGCTTCGAAATGAAAAATGGCAGTCAGCAAAGGCAATGGTATTGTGAGCAATGGTTATTAAACTTTATTCCCTTGCTGGTAGATTCAAATTCCCACTCGCAAAAATCTGCCTGTTTGTAGTATGGTGGGCCAAACGAGGTTAAATAAATCGCAGTTACTTTTTTGACAAACTTTGTTCAGGTCTTGCAGTAATATTTTAACTCTAATCTTTTCTTCAACATAAATAAGCAAATGTGTTTTTATATTGCCCAAATTTGTTTAATTTTTAATTAAGTATTTCACGACACCTCTTTTGTCGAAACCGAGCCTCTTCTTCAGCCTCTGTTAACGGGAGCAAAGAAGCATACGTACATACTCACCTACGAACATATATTTATAGGACATAAAGGGTTATCTAGGAGATACTTACATGTGACTTTTAAATATCAAACCCAAGAAGCTTAACATATGTCGCTGGAGATTGCACGGGGAACAACGAATTGAGGCCAAGAAAAGTGACTTTGAATGACGGCGCTTATGTTATTTGTCCTTTTCTTTTCATCCTAAAGAAAGGGACCAAAAAACATAAGCGACGTCATCCGTCACTTTTCTCGGCTTCAAGGTGTTGTTCGCCGTGCAATCTCCAGTGTTATATATAAGCTTCTTGATTAAACCTTAATCATATTACTGTAATATTAAGACATCTTTCAGAAAAATGATACAAAAGATTACATAGCGCTTGAAGTGTACTGTATTGCTATACCTAATTATAAGTTTCTTTACGAATATTTTACTTTTGTTGGTAACTTTGCCATGTAAAAGTTAAAGAGGTAAAATTGTCTTTGACAGCAAGAAGTCACTTCGGTGTCCTTGAAACTGTCAGCAACGGCGGTTGCAAGGAACAGGGGCAAAGGGAGATAGATACACAGAAACGTGATCAGTCCATCCCAAATCACCAAGAAGATAAAGGAGAGAGGGAGGGAGAGAAGCAGAGAGAGAGTAATATCGTGAGAATATAACTTATAAGAAAAAGCCTCGGCTATACGAAAGAAGTAGACCGAGGGGTGGTGGAAGTAAAACTCGTGTAAGTATAGAATGTACCGTCGATCAGGTCCTCTATTCTACTGCGTTAAAACGATATTGCGTTTGACATGTTTAAGTATTGTTTTAACTCTGCCAATACTGTACATAAGAGTTATCAAAACGTTGACAATACAGAAACACGTCAAAGGCGATATTGTTTTTACCGTGTAGAATCTCCGCCCAATATTACTTATTATAATATCTTGACGAAATATCTTTTTAAACTCAGGCATCGAGAAATATATTTAATATATAGGGTGTTTGGCTGTCGGGTGTAGGGGTTAGAGATGACAGTTTACGTCATTTTTTTTTATTTTACCACATTTTCAAAGTGCAAAGTTGCAAGGTTTTTGAGATATTATGATTTATGACCGAAGATATAAGAAACCCTTGGTTGGTTTATTATAATTGTCTATAATGTAGCAACAATTGTGTAAGGGTATGGCTTATTATAGATAAACTTTGTGAATCTTAACTCTGCCCTCCTAAGCCAATAAGCAGTATCTCAAATTCAACGTCCAAAGCAGATTCAATACTATTTAGTCAGTAATAAGGTTGCATTTGCTACAGGAGTTTTGTCTGAGATGAGAGGTGTTTTGTTTTGTTTGTGTTAGCAGGGCATAACTGAGTTTTAATCTCACGCAAGCACTGACGTGTGAGCGTAAATTTTACTTTAATTATGTTATGTCTGACACAAATGCAAACTCACCTCTGGTGAAAGTAAGCCTCCTGATGAACTTCTTCGGTTAAGAAGAGTATCGTTTGCATCCATTTCGTCGGTCGACGATGGAGTGTTCGGCATAGTGCTGTGAAACAAATGGCAAAATTATACTATTAATTACTAGACGATATTGCAATATCATGTACCTACACTAGACCAACTTGATATGCCACATGAAGAACCTTGGTATTTTAACGCACACAACCAAAAATAACGGTCTGTTCCGACTAGTTACATTATTAGTTCCATTGATGGAACTAGATGGACTTTTTTAATCCACATTCAACGAAGATGATTTCCGTAATGGAACTACCTGGACTTTTTTTCCAAGTAGTTACATTAATAATGCAGGGTTTAATGTAACTACTTGGAAAAAAGTCCAGGTAGTTACATTCATAATGCAGGGTTTAATGTAACTATTTGGAAAAAAAGTCCAGGTAGTTCCATTATGGAAACCGTCTTCGTTAAATGAAAAAAGTCCATCTAGTTCCATCAATGGAACTAATAATGTAACTAGTCGGAATAGACCAAAATAACTACCGCAAAATAAACAAGGTACTAACTTGTTTAGACAAGGTTTTCAGTGGTTTAAAGAAAAGATAGTTTCGAGTAAGTAAACTATATTCTTTTTTGGATATAAAGTCGGTTCTGTCTTTGCGTTTTTCATACGTATCTAAAAGCCAGTCAGCCATCTCATAAATATGGTTGTAAAAGTAAGTTAAGCATATTCATGTTATACTAAAAGCGTTATTATAGAAGAGCTTCAGTTTTAAATAGAGAAATTTTAAGAGACTATAGACAATAAAGACAGACAGTTAGTGCATTGTGAATTAAGAAGTAGAAATGAAAAGGGTGAATTAAAAAAATAACATTATTCGTGAGTTTCTAGTGTGGGTTTCCGTGATAATACATTGCAAAAAGTAATTTAATTTAACCAAAACGTCATACAAACACTAAAAATGTTTGGCTTAAAAATAATACTACCATCGTTTCATTTCCAACCACTAATCAACAGCCAAAAAATTGTCAACACTTCATTAAACTAAAGGCAATAGTTCGCTAAAGATTTATGATGCATTTCAATTTTCGGTTTTGTTGGTATTTTAGAGTTTCTGGCCGTGTCAATAATCTTCTACTTGATTTTACCGCGGCTATTTTCCATCTCTTTTTTATTACATTTATATTAATTCTCCTTCTCTTAACATTACTAACTGTACTCCATTTGTTTAAATTCCTACTTCCCTCTACAAAACAAACCAAACCAAGTAGCTCTGTAAAACAGCCACACATATGCGTGTCCTGCTTCAATTGGCTAAAAATCTATACCACGTGGTTTTTTGTTCACATTTAACCAAGCACTTAAAACAAATGAATTACATATACAAACTACTTCGTCAACAAGCGACAGTAAAACAATACAATGGTAGTATCACTCATGGTTACCTGCTATTGGATAAGTCCGGTGGGTATATCAGTATCGGTGATAGCATCGACGAAGCCGTCCGTGTGATGGTAGGGTTAGACCGGACCGTCTTCACCCTTGACCGAAACAAACACACGCTTAGGTGCAAAGCAATCGACAAATGTTATAGACAGATCTACGTAAGGTTTGATTGTCTTGATTTGTTAGATTTTGGATTATACAGGGTGTTTTAGAAGTAATGACTTTAACATTGTTTTTGCTCTACAACGCTCTTAGCTATAGCTATGTACATATTTTTGCCATAAAAGAGCTCATAAGGGTACAGTACTTATGGGAAAATATTTATTTTATACGTCGTGACATTTGAAAATTTAATGCAACTCTGTCTAATTAGTATAATGGTGTAAGTAAATATATAATACCACACTGGAAGCATTAATAGGTCAGGCAGGCTGATGTTTTTAAATTGCTATCATCCCCCTAGCGTGAAAGTCATTACATCTGAAACAGACTGTATAGTACGTTGAATTCCACACTCACTCATGCTAGCTTGATAGTTTTAAGCAATTCTTTAATATTTGTAGGTAGGAGTGTGTTATCAAAACTTAACACGTTTCATTCTGATTAAGTATCGCCAGCAAGCTCGCCTCACAATACTTAACACAGATATACCTATTACTTCCAATGTTTCCTGATTGAATTATACTAAACCCGATTCGCTCTATAGCTCCTAAAGGATTAATTCAATGTGTCCTTTAATCATTAAATCGTAACTTTCGGTAAGGGAACACAAGCCTACTGGTGACCTTAAGAAAAGCTGGTTCAGTCTTGAGAGTCCTTGTCAACAAGACTACCCAGTCCTACTAACATTTAGTTATCGGATCTTCCTTTGCTGTATTTCAAATAAGTTACTTTGCTACTAAATTAGCATGTACTGCTAAATCCCTAATTATTTTGCACCTTATTGCCAGTGAATTGGTGAAAAGGATATGCGTATGCCAATCAATGACGAAACTTCACAATTGGCAGCCCACAATAAGCCCTTTCACCCAACAAAATATGGACATGAGAAAAAAAAACATTACACATGCAGAACGCAACAAAATGAAAAAAAAAACAGTCTTCTCTGTCGTTACTTATCATGCAGAAAATCCTGCAATTTGGACTTTGGAAATATTAATTTTAAATCATGCGACTACCTTGGATACTAAGGTTACAGAAGTGGAAAGGAGCTTACTCTATTTCGGGTGAACTGGGCAAGTTGCCTGGCATAGAAGGCTCTGATATTTTCTTTTGCGGCGGTCTGATTTTATCAGCGGGAACTGATACACTTCTGCTGTAGTCCACATTGCTGCCGAGGCGAGTTGATGTCTTTTTCTTTCTGTGGGCAGAAATTAAATTATGTAATAAAATTTTCATGAAAGTGACAAGATATTTTGTGTGACACAATGGATTCTGGCACTGTGTTTTAAATACGCAACGTCTCTTTTCGTTGTCTCAACCCACCGTTGGTTAAATATAACTTTCCGCAACCGAGTTGTTTTTTCGATGATTCACGTTTTCCCGCCGGTCTTATCATATCAGATTAAAGACGTCCACTGCTGGGCATAGACGTACCCAAGTTTCACCACAGTGTCCTGTACCGCATGGCCCGCATCCATCGAACTCTTTCGCTTTAACCCCTTCACCAGGTAATCGGTCTACCAAATAGAGGCCCTTCTCCATGCCATGATGTATCTTACAACACGCAGTCACCATTCAAGTCTTTTGTAACTTTTCAAAGCAGTGTTTTTATAACAAAGTTACATTATTATGAGCACTTACTCGCATAAGAAAGGGTCTTCAAGTAAGTCATCAGCCGTGGCGCGGTCGTCAGGATCAGGGATGAAACAGCGTTTTATGAAGCACTTCGCTCGAGGAGACAACTCGCTCGGAATCTCCGGGTGCATTTTGTAATATCCCACCTGTACACATTGTATATGAGTACATACAAGTTTAGATGTTATACTAATGGCGAGTTAAGATATCTATCAATTGCTTTTGTTCAAAATCTGACCTGAAATTGAATTTACCTTGAAAACTGCAGCTTGGGCTGATCCCAGCTCAATGAAGGGTGGGTTCCCAGTTGCCATTTCCACAACGGTACACCCTAAGGACCAAATATCCGCCTGAAAATATAATAGTAAATAAGAAATATATACTTTTTATTCTAAGTACATCCGCGTGTAAGTGATCTCTTCTGTGGTGCTAGACAAGTTGCATTCGACAATCGTTAGCGATTATGTTTCGATTGATAAATGTATGGAATTGACGTAAGCCACCGAGATAGTAACGTGACACTTACGTCAATTCCATATATTTTTCAATCAAAACATAATCGCTAGCGAGTGTCGAATGCAACTTGTCTAGCACCACTGGTTAGTCTAGTAACACATTCTCGCCAGCTCATCACATTGCCCTTATCCCAATCAGCCGTGATCTCAGTATTCACTCCCTAGTTTTTCATATCTGCTCTTCTCTTTCAAACATTCCATCCATCTCTTCTTAGGTCTTCACCTCCCACTAAAGTCCTCCAAATTTATATAAAACTCTTTCATTCTTCTTCAAAAAATCCCCATACCATGATGATGTTCCTCTAACTGGCGCCACTTTTAAACTTCCCCTTACATACTCGTTCCCAAGTTATGATAAAAAATGAAAAATACTTACAGGAGCTCCATATCCCCTCTGGCCTTTGTCAATCACCTCTGGAGCCATATACTGTAAAGTACCGGCAAAGGTCTCGGTGGAGAGACATAACCCGGCCAGGCGCTTCGAAGTACCGAAGTCGGATATCTTCACTACCCCACTGTACGTGTTCACAAGGACGTTGTCGCCTTTTATGTCGCGATGCACGATCTTTTGGTCGTGGAGGTATTTTAAACCTGAAAGTGTTTTTTTATAGGAAAAATGATTTGACCCGCAGGGAGATTGGTTTAGCATCCTCTTTTCTTAAGACGCATAGTTAGCAACTACAATAAGGACGCGCCTTATAGGGTTGAAGACATGAATCTTAGGGCAATTATAAAATGGATGCTTGATTTCATAAGATAATTCAGTACTTTTTTAATTTTCATTTGGAAACATGGCGTTGTAACTTTTTTGGGCAAAAAACATTATATGGTTGTACACTGTTTTACAGAAACTCATTTCATAGAATGTATCACTTCGCAGAATTTTCATTTTATAGAAAGCTAATTTCTGCTGTAACCTTACTGTTTTCATTTTCTTTCGGTGATCACTCAAAATATTAAGGTTTCAGCAGAAATTAGCTTTCTATGAAATGAAAATTCTGCGAAGTGATACATTCTATGAAATGAGTTTCTGTAAAACAAGGGGACACCACATTAAATACACTTGAATTTTTATTGAAACTCTCAAAGGATCTATGAAGCTGGGAATATTACGTGTGACCGTGCCAAAGAATATCTTGCAAAAGCAAATAAACACTTTTGCACCGAATACAAATCTTACCTTCCAAGATCTGCTTCGTATAATATGCTATGGTGGATTCGTTTTCCTTGAGCGGACCCCATTTGGAGCGGAGTAACGCTGACAATGAGCCACCGGGAACTTGCTCCATGAATATTTTGAAATAGTTGTCTTCAGATATCGAACCTAGGTACTGGAAAATAAGTAAGAATATAATAGAAAGTATTTAATTAGAGCACAAAGACGAAGAACAATAGAATCCCTTTTAGTATTATGCCGCAGTAAGACGGCGACGCTGATTTCCAGAAGGATCTTAAAAAACGAATTTAAATAAAACACCCATCAACCTTCCATGTCTTCCATCATAAGGTTGAATTCCGCTTGTTTGGAAATAGTATCAACATTATCACACCACTATTTGAGCGACTGATCCTGGTCGCTTAAACTTCGATATCTTTTTAATGTCTCTTTATCTTAGCAGATTAGTTTCAAGCAATGTCATTAGCCCCTTAAGGTCACAGATGTTTCATTTTTATTAATATTATATTAACACAGCTGCAGAATTAATGCGCCATAACCAGTGTTTTTATTGCAACGCTGTGCTGGCTTATAAGTACAACTCCCCTTACCAAGATAGCTCAAACTGTAACATTAAATATGGATAGATGCCTCATGCATAGACCTGGGTGTCCACCCCGACGCATGTTTAGAAATACTCTTTCTAATATAAAACATGTTATTTTCATTACATGTAGAAGCCATGTATGTACAAGGCCACCCGATGCTTAATGGGATCTGAGACTCAAAGATTTTTGCATTCTCAAGATAACAGTCTCAATACTGCAAAAGCGTTGACTTTGAGCATTCCATCTTAGTCCTCTGGGTAAGCAACGCATTTGCAGTCTTAAGATTGCAAATGTTTTTGAGGGTTCTCTATCGTTTGACCGAATTTCATATGCATTAATTTCATTTGCCCGAATTTCATGTCATTATTTTATATGCCATACGAATCATGTGCCATAAAGGCATTTTTTTCTGTAACCGTGAACTATTTAGAATTGTAATAAAACAAACCTAACCTATTGGGCTCTATACGATGGCATGTAAAAACTACCTAAATGGTTTACGATTTCAAATAAAATGTCTTTATGGCAAATCAAATTATGGTATGTGATATTAGGGAAAATTAAGGTTATAGCCAGTGACCATTATGGCAAATGAAATTAGTACAAATTAAATTATGAAAAATAAAGGGATTCTGTTTTTGAGGCTCGATTTCCATTACCATCCGATGGCCTGTGTGCTTTGAAATTCGTTTTTACCTGCACTATGTTTCGGTGTCGAAGCTGGGAATGCAGCCAGATCTCCTCATGCAAAGGCTGCACATCGCCCAAGTTCATTTCAGGTATCTCTTTCACTGCTATCCTAACTTGAGTGTTGAGGTCCCGGGCCGCAAACACGACGCCAAAAGTACCTTTGCCGAGGACAATGCGCTTGTTGCAATCGTCTAGCTCGTATTCGAACTGTTGACAATATTTGTTAATCAATACTAATAAATTTAACGACAATTTCACGCAAACTAACCTCAATCTCTCGAGAGTTAGCTTGAAGAGATCCCTTGAAGGGATAAGTTCGCCATCAAACCACCATCTTCGTAAATAGGGTCACTACAAATTAGGCTACACGAGGTGTTTAGATTGATGTAGTTAATAATTTATAATAATGAATATGTTTAATGAGACCTTAAAATTAATCGTGTCGATACTCGGCTTTGGTAGTGTAGATACTCGTAGAAGGTAAATCGACCATAAGAGGGCTCTTTTCAACGACGAGTAAGTATTTTGAATTTGAAGCAATAACAAAGTAAGTTAAAATTTCGTTTAGATACTTAATCCAAGAAAGAAACGATTTTGGCGCACAAACAGCGAAGCGCAGCGGAAATATTTTTTCCCTGCTAAAGCGTTATAATCTTTGCAAATGTTTAAATAAGATCGAAATTAATTAACCCTCATGCTCAGGAGACGCTTGCGTAGATTAATATAATTTTATTTAATTTCGATCTTATTTCAACACTCCCAAAGACGATGATGCTTTGGCAGTGAAAAAGGCATCGCTGTATGTGCACCGGCACGTTTTCACTTTGAACAGCGACATCTCACAAATACCGTCAAAACATTTTTCATAGTACGATCGGGATAAAAAGTATCATACGTCCATCTCCATATAACTCCATACATCCATACGTGCTAAATTTAATGGAAATATGTTTAGCCCACCTTACATTTACATTTAACACACCTTGGCATTTATGGTTCGGTCCCGTGGTCACGTTCCTCAGACGGCACAGTCGCAGTCTTAACCATGTTAACACTTGTACCTTATCACTTTCATTCACTGAGACAATTCCATATACTTATTATATATTAAAAAAATGTCTCAGTGAATGAAAGTGACAAGGTACTACAAGGAAGAAGAAGCAATGTTTACTCACTTTCAACTGTTCCTGCATCACTGTGGTATCCAAATCGGTAACCTTTTCATGATCTGCCGTCAGCTCCCCTAGTTGGTCGTGTAATCGTTGCCTGCATGCCTCTGATGGTAGAAAAATCTGGAAGTCGTCCGAATTCTCGCTCACGTACAGAAAGAGACAGCGCTCGTCGCGTTTGTATAAGCTAGAAAGAGATAAATAAATTGAGTCGATTATTTTATGAGGAAACAACTGCCGAACTGCCGCGGCTTGTATAGTGCTTTTCTCTAACAACGCGAGAAAATATGACACGTACATTTCAGTGTACATGGCACAGCTTATATGAAACCGAGTGATGTAATTAGCGTGTTAACTTTGCAATGTATACTGAATTGTCACCTGTCACGTGTCATTTTCAAGATGGTGAAATAGGGGTCAGATTGATATTTGGATCTTGATCTCTTATATAACACGTCAACTCGCTTAATACCCTGTATAATCAATGTAATAGTGATGTTATAAGTGTTATAACTTCCAACTTAGATGTAATGAATGAGTATATTTACATTGGTCGAACTTAATTTTAAGCAGACAAGCCGTTTAAAATACAAAGGGATACTAGGTTAGTTTACGAACGCCAGGTTACTAATGAAGATTTGATAAACAAAAATACACAACATGTTATCTAATAGTATTGTTTTTTGCGAACATCTAAGACAAAATAAACACCTGACAAATAACAATAAATTATCTTTGTGACACGTGAATGGATCATTCATTACGCTTTGTGTAAAATGGCAGACCTAACATGAATGATATCATAACAACCTTTTATACAAATACAAATAAGTCGATGCTCTGCTATCAACTGACAATTTCGTTCCCAACAATAATTGGAGATGTGATAAGGTCCGAGTGCTCGTCGCTGTACTAGTAGATGTCACCATACTTTGAATTGCGATACATAAAATAAGTTCAACTTTACTTTTATCACCACCTCATTTTAGCGATGAAAAATGTGTTGACTTTTGATATTTCACACGCCAATTTTAAAATATAGAACTTATTTTCATAAAGTCCGACTGACGGACATTTTTTTTTCATTTTAAGTAATTCGATATCGTCGTCTTACTTACTCAAACTCATATCTGCATATTTTTTTTGCGGTTGGTAATTTCATTTTCGTTCAGAAATACTTAGAGGCAATAAGTTTACCAACGGCAAACAAAATATGCAGATATGAGTTTGAGTAAGTAAGACGACGATATGGTCACCATATTTATCAAATTTGATTTAACAAAAGTAGAACACAGGAAATTGTTTGTTATCTCTTGACATGCCGAGCACTCGGACGTCCACCTTAATTATCCATGCTAATTTTATAAATGTTAATGTAATGCTGTCTGTCTGATGAAAAGAGGACTAATAACGACAAGCAATATGTAACCGGATCGGTTATTTTAAGTTCTAAAACTTTACTGTAGCGTGTTTTCTCAAATCTTCGAGTCAAAAAGTTATCAGTGTTATCACCATATAAAAACATAACTACATGTTTTTTTATGACATTCCAGTTCGACCATTATTTCTCACAGCGATGTGACATTTCCTGCCAAAAAAACGTAGAATATAAATAGTAGATTGTACAACAAGGGCATAAAACTGAGTTATACACTCTGCTTTTCACTTCAATTGCGTAAAAAAAAAACCTTTTCTTGGATTTAGGCGGCAATATCTTTTCAATAAGTTCTTTTACATTTTTAACCATTAGTGTGTTAGGTGTGAGCATTATTTCCTCTTCACTTGACAAAATTAACTGTATTTAAAAAAAAACCGTAACGTACAACAACTTTTGCAAAGAAAACAACTAATTAAATAGTCCAAAACGAGACAACAAACTCTTTCCCGCCATTGCTTTTTTACTTTTTTTTAATTTTTCAATTGTACAAATAAATCAAATCTATTTAATTACAAGACAAGACTTCAGTTTATGAAAAACATTAAAACCCACAACATTTTACTATTGTTTATTAAAAATCAATAATAGTAATAGGGGCGCCAATGGACGCTCGGCGTTTGCTCGGTGCTAGCAAATAACGTAGTAAATTTCGAGATCACCTCCGGTACTATATTTTGTTTACTCACAAAGACAATTGATAGGTAAAACCTTTTGTAAAATTTGTAAGCTTGAATAACAAACTACAAATAATGTAAATAATAAATAATGACTGAGTCACTGTTATAAGAGGGATTTTTATGTGGAATACGCATCAGTTGTTAACGACTATCACGAACATGAAGATTCTAGCAGGTTAGTAGTACGTTTCTTTTTTTTTAATTGCACCTTTCTAGTGTTTTCAAAACTGCAATACTTCATTAATTATACCTAATAGTCCTTGTATGAATTGAAAACGTAGTTAACGTATCCTACGTTTTAACGTAACGTAACCTTTTAAGCGGCGTACTAAAATATGCCCTATTAAACTTTAAAGACCAATATTTGTTTGTTTGTTCATATTTTATGCGCTATTATACCGTTCATCCGATTGTGATGAAATTGAGTATAAAGATAGGTTGAGTCCCGGGGAAGGACATGATATACTTTTTGTCCCGGAAAGTAGGGCAGTTCCGGAGGGAATAGCGATAAACGATCTCTACGCGGACGAAGTCGCGGGTAGCAGTTTGTATATTATAAAAAACTAGATTTATGTTAAGTAATAGTTTTTATCGACGACTTTCTAGTCGTAGTTGTAGCATTAGGCGTAACGCAGTCCCTATATCAAACTTATTGTCTTTATTTACAAAATGTTCTTTACCACGATCAATGTTTTAGAAAATATTTCTGCATTAACTTACTTACCTACTTTGGAATATTTTCTGAAATGCTTGTACATTTTTTTTTAAAAAATATATGTGATGCTCGTTCATTGGCATTTAATAGGAAAACTACACTTAAACAAAACGCACACTTTTGACACTAAAATCTGAAAGAATGGGAATTATAGTAGTTTTTAGGGTTGTGTAGTCAAACTCTACCTAAACTAAATTTTTACCATATCCATCCATTTCAATTAAATTTCATTTAACGAGATAAAGCTAGTCAAGTTAATTTTTCAGTTCACCTCAACACAAATTTCTATTATCACCACGGATACCCCTCATGTACTTATTATGTATGGACCGAACAGCATTTGTTTTTTTTTATCATCGCTGAAGGCTGCTTCTCACACAACTCGTATTTTTTTCAGGGATACTACTGGCGATTGAGTACTTACTTCCAGCACAAGGCCAGGGCAATACTAATGAGGTAAATCCAATATCCGCCGACGACTGCAACTACTTTTGCCCAGTTGTAGGCGTCTACCCAGTCTGTGGAATAGATGGCCGTACTTATCCCAGTCTGTGCCACTTGGAGTGCCTGAGTTTGAAATACGAGAAGAACAACCAAGAGCCCATCGACGTTCTAGCACAAGGAAGATGCCCTGAACTGCCATGCGTTTGCCCAACAGTAGTTGACCGGGTCTGCGGAACCAACGGATGGACGTACCCTAACGTATGCCAACTGGAATGCGAAAGTAATAGGCTACAACGGTATAACTTCCCGCCTGTTGCCCTATTCACCAAAGGTGAGTGCCCAGGCGAAGGCTGTTCATGCCCTGCAGTTTGGCAACCCGTATGCGGTACAGACGGCCGCACTTACGGGAATGCTTGTGAACTCGGCTGCGCAAGCAAGAGACTTCAAAATATCGGTCGTCCTCCTACATTCATAATCAGTTACGGACCTTGCCCTGCGTCTTTATGCGACTGTCCTCAATTTATTTCCCCTGTCTGCGGGACAGATAACAAATCCTACAGGAGCATCTGCTTCCTTGAATGCGCTAGCAAATCCAGCCGGCAAAACGGTCAGCCAGGTATAAAAATTAATTCCTACGGTTTATGCAGGCAAGAATTCTGCCTCTGTCCTACTGATGCGTCGCCTGTTTGCGCCACCAATGGCAATACATACGAGAATGAATGCTCATTGAGATGTGCAAACGCCAGAAGGTTCTCTATAGGACAACCCCCATTAGCAATTTTAAGTAGAGGTCCATGTAAAGATTGTAAATGTCCTACAAACCACGCAGCAGTGTGCGACAGCGCTGGAAGAACGTTTTACAATCTTTGTGAATTGCAATGCGAAAACCAAAGAAGGCAGCACCAAAGTTTGCCACTCCTAACTTACACTGTAGGGGAATGCGGTTGTAACTGCCCTCATGAAAAGGAACCAGTATGCGCGAGTGATTTCGGAACCTATAGGAATCTATGTATCCTTGGTTGCGAAAACAGGGTTCGGGTTCATAAAGGGTACCCACCTCTTCATGTGACAAGACAAGGCGAATGTAGTTGTAACTGCTCAACGTTTGACCTGCCTGTTTGTGGCTCGGACCGCAGAACCTATAGGAACTTATGCTGGTTGAACTGCGCTAACTTCTACCTCCTTCGCAACGGGCGGTCAGCTATTTCTATTACAAAGAACAGCGCTTGCTAAATTAATTATATTCTTTTTGTTTTTTATAAACCTCTCCACTACCTGAAAGGTTGCGGCAGGTAGCTCAGCATACAAATACCAATCTATAGCCAAATGGAATCGCTCCGCCAGGCAAACAATAATTAAGGCAGACCCAAGATGTCAATCTTGGGTCTGCTATGAGTATTATATGACAAATACTCAAATGTTACTTTTTTTTCGGTGTTTGATTAAAATATTCAAAATAGTCTGTGGTTTATTTGGCCTGCTTGTTATGCTGCTCCTACGTTTTTTTTGTGTGTTGCTGTATGATCTAAGTGGTCTCAGAACTAGATCTGCCTTAAGTAAAATAGTTTCTATCTTATTTAAAATGCTAAAAAGATGCCGCATAACTTAAACTTGAGTTAAAAGATGGTCTGGTTTCTGGACACAAAACCGCTCCTTTATGGACTGGCCAAGAATGTTTTCATCGGCCTATTTGCTGATCAGTCGACAACATCTATCCATCAATGTTTATCAATATAATGAAATAATAAAACCATTCAACCAGAACACACCATTTTGTTTCGTAAAATAATTTATGTTTTTGCATAAGGATAAAAAGACTGAAAAGAATACCACAACTTTTTAGGGTTCCGTAGTCAAACTAGGAACATTCGCCATGTCCGTCCGTCCGTCCGCAGCCTAGCGCAAAGACTCTTAGTACTAGAAAGCTGTAATTTGGCATTAACATGCATCTAGACACGCGGGAGCGTGTCAAGCCAAGTTCAAGAAACAGAACTGGCGAGCCGCACCGTGTGTAATATTACACGAACCATTTGGAGCCACTTTTGACCCCCTCATAAATCAAAAACTATTTTACATAAACGTATCAAATTTGGCTCATATATTGAGACTAGCGAGATACATATGTGTTCTAAATTTCATAAGCTTATCTCAAACGGTTATTTAGATATTAATGTCCAAAATTCCTAATTTTTATCATTGACTGACCTATAGACCAAAACTCTAACCCAGTTCCAGATGACCTAGAGAGTTAAAATTTGGTATGCAGATAGGTAATTAGATGAATACAAAGGAATAAATAAAAAACTGTCAATTTTTAAATAATTAGATTCTATTATGAACGCTTAACATAAATACCTAATATTACTTAGGGTACCTACGTTATTAACTGGGATTAATTATTATTTTTATATTTAGCGCACATCTATAGTGTAAAATCATTACCTACTCATAAATAATGATAAAATAATAGGCATTTAGATTTTCGGTAAATACACGAGTGACGCCGGAGCGGCGCGGGCAGGGTGGGTGGGGCGCTGTGACAACCGAATCGAACCGTTGACGCGAACGTGGCCGAGCGAGCGAGCGGCGTTGCCTCTCGATATCAGACCTATAAGGTTGCGATTTATGCTGCGAAATTGCTAAGTTTTCTTAAGGAAAACTTGTAATTTGTAGTAATATTATTATTACAATTTCTTTAATAAGTAGGTACGTACGTATAGTATTATAGTATAGGCAATAGTTTAAATAAATAATAATTTTATAGTTATAAGTAGGTAGGTGTATATACTTATTATTAAAATAACTTACGTTATATTCGTATAATATAAAGTCTACTTTTAGTTTTGAATTTGTCCTTTTAAAAGGACCCACGGCGTTACGAGGATATATTATGTACCTACTTACCTACAAAAAGTAATGATATCCCACCAAAAACATAAATGTAAAAAAGGAGAGCCAAGTTCAATACAAAAATTATTCTCTGCTCTGGGCTTCGCCGCAAAAAGAATGGAGATCTGAGATTGAGTGCCAAGTTCTATGCAAAATACAAATATGTAGTCTAAGGGCTGACTTGGCTGGTTTTCCCATACGAATTATATAGCCTTCGCATGTTCTAATACTGTTACCTTTCGGTTCTTATTTTATTATTCCGAAAATTTGGCTTGCTGGTAGAAACTACCCATCGAACATAATAATAATAATAATAAATAATAAAAGAAATTTATTTACCAACATAAACAGGAAAAGGTTACATTATAAAAATATATCATTAACACGGTTTATGCAGTAAAATGGGATTGAGACTCAGCGAAATCGCTGATTTTCATGGCTCTTCCATGACTTTATAAAAGTAGGTACTTAATAATAATTCGTATGGGAAAACCAGCCAAGTCAGCCCTTAGACTACATATTTGTATTTTGCATAGAACTTGGCACTCAATCTCAGATCTCCATTCTTTTTGCGGCGAAGCCCAGAGCAGAGAATAATTTTTGTATTGAACTTGGCTCTCCTTTTTTACATTTATGTTTTTGGTGGGATTATTATTACAATTTCTTTAATAAGTAGGTACGTACGTATAGTATTATGGTATAGGCAATAGTTTAAATAAATAATAATTTTATAGTTATAAGTAGGTAGGTGTATATGTATACTTATTATTATTACAATTCCTATAATAAGTAGGTACGTAGGTTTAGTATAGTATAGGCAATAGTTTAAATAAATAATAATTGTATTTTTTAGTAAGTAGGTAAGACTTACCTACAGAAAGTAATGATATCCCACCAAAAACATAAATGTAAAAAAGGAGAGCCAAGTTCAATACAAAAATTATTCTCTGCTGTGGGCTTCGCCGCAAAAAGAATGGAGATCTGAGATTGAGTGCCAAGTTCTATGCAAAATTTAAATATGTAGTCTAAGGGCTGACTTGGCTGGTTTTCCCATACGAATTATATAGCCTTCGCATGTTCTAAACCTGTTACCTTTCGGTTCTTATTTTATTATTCCGAAAATTTGGCTTGCTGGTAGAAACTACCCATCGAACATAAGGCTCTTCCATGACTGTGTAAAAGTAGGTACTTAATAATAATTCGTATGGGAAAACCAGCCAAGTCAGCCCTTAGACTACATATTTGGATTTTGCATAGAACTTGGCACTCAATCTCAGATCTCCATTCTTTTTGCGGCGAAGCCCAGAGCAGAGAATAATTTTTGTATTGAACTTGGCTCTCCTTTTATACATTTATGTTTTTGGTGGGATATTAGTCACGCCAACAAAGTGGTACTTACAATAAAATGTTAAAAAAAAAATTTTTACGGCACCTCCCCTACACGTTACGTGGGGACGTATTTTTTTTCTCGTCTTCCCTATAGTGTGGGGTGTCGTTGGATAGGTCTTTAAAAAATATTATTGGTTTGTGCGAACAGTTTTTCGATTAAGTAATTCGTTTATAAAATATTAAGCTTTAAAGCGCTAATTTTTGTTAGATTCAAGTGTCCCCCTCCAATCAGAAAAAAATCTTAAATGAAAGAGCATATAAGAATTTTAAAGTAAAACTATCACGACTAAGTAGACATCATTGGTTCTTGAGATACAGGCGATTAAAGTGTTTTTATGTTTGTAGTACTTAACGACTTCGGAACCTTACACTGAGCATGGTCCGACATGCTCTTACCCGATTTTTAAATGTCATTTACATTAGTACCCTCGAACCACTTGAGATAAAATAACAAAAGAGCTTCGTCAAACATACAACTTTATATTCAGATTTCATTTTCATCTCTCTAATGGAACATCGATGAAAAAAAAGAGCAAATGTCATCCAATCCATTGCAGGGGATACTCTCAGGATACTGCTACTATTATTCGACCGTAATAAGAATGGTATTAGAAAGTACTGTTAGCACAGTAGTACCTACTTTTAATTATCAATGTCCTCATTGATAATTAAAAGTCAGTAAATCGATTATAGCTTTGAAGATATATTAACGAATACCTATTCGTTAATATATCTTCAAAGCTATAATCGATTTACTAAATCTATTTAATGTATCTCTATCCTCTGCAACATTGTACTAATAAATACACCAAAATATTGCGACACGGTTAATACTGTTATGGAAGGAAACACATTATTTCCTTCAGTTAGGAAGATAATGAACGAAAAGTACCAGGACATCATTACTCACCTGTAGCTTCTAATCATGTCAGAAGTGAACAGCCACCGGTGGACGCGCTTGCAGTTTCCGCGGACAGAGTCCACACATAGACATAGATTGAATATCTCCACAGACTTCTGCTCTGCCCCCATATTCACATTCAAGTAAGAAGGCGTGAACTTTTTATTAGCCTCCAAAATCAATACCTAAAACATACAGTCATAAAAAAAAAACATGAATACAAACAAGCACACAAGTCATCAGCTCATTGAGATAAACCTAACAATGTCAGGAAATGGGTATAATTTAGTACCCATTGCAAAGTTTACGAGAGCCTACATCACTTGACTCTATACAGGGTGGGAACGAGTAACCCGCCAAATTTTAACCATCGATTCTAGAGCCTATTTTGAGTATATAATGTGGTATACCATGAAGTCCAACAAAGCATAATTTCCAATTTTTTTATTACCTCTTTAAAAAACAATTCCATAGTTAATTTAATTTGAACTCTGTCACCTTAACCTAAAGCATTATTTACTAGAAAGATTCATTTTGTAAGTAGCAATATTATATCCTCAACGTACAACATAAATTAATTTAATCAATTTCTTAGTAAATAATGCTTTAGGTATAGGTGACAAAGTTTTAATTAAATTAACTATGGAATTGTTTTTAAAAAACTCTCGAAAATTATGTTTTACTGGACTTCACGTTACACCACATTATATACTCCAAATAGGCTCTAGAATCGATGGTTAAAATTTAGCTGGTTACTCGTTTCCACCGTGTATGTATATTTAAGCTCCGTAATGTACATATCTATTTCAATAAAGATTTTTCCCTATCTTGGTAAATTGTCTCTGAGGCACACAGACATGAAGATTGCAAAATCCAACTCCGAGGGTCAAGATGGAATGCCTCTATGGCAGTCATTTAGCCCACTGCAATGTAATTTTTACACCGAACCTAGTATAAATAGAAAAATCGTTTCCGGCACTTTAAGAGTTTCTGATACCTATTGCCGCTTGGGAGCTAGGGTTGCGTCGATGCACGTCGCTCGATACTTAATACGCACGCAACCAAACGTGGCGACGGTGTATGGCGCAGCCCCGACTAAACCGACTTGGCGTAACTTGTTGAGTTTGCTTGTGATAGCTTGAGGAGTTTACGGTCAAGGCACGCACACATGCAAGCCGCGCGATATACTTTGAAGACGAACTACTGTCCCAAAAATGGAGTAAAAGTAGAGGGTTTGCGCGTTAGATGGTGGTAATCCTAACAGAAGCTGTATAAGATCCTGCCACCCTGCAAATATGGAAAAATGACATAATATATACTTACAGGAAACCTGATTATATTTTCACAGCTGCTCTTGGTCGCTTCAACAAAGTATTCCATCCAAAATGAGAAAACTTGCTGCTCTATTGAAGATTCTTCACTTTTCTTCCTAAATCTGTAGGAACAATGTATTTTGATATTTATAAAATCACTGTTAACACTAACAGACAACACACGTATATATGTATAGAATAATGCGATGGTCTTTTCTCACGTTGTGACGTTTAAATTGTAATATAAAAGAACTACATCGAGATTCTATTCACTTGGTAGCCGTCGATTTTTTTCAATAGTTTTTTTTTGTTGCATACTCTAAAACTTTTCAAATAGTATTGCAATTTGCAATAAACACCTAATTATATCATACCCGCGAGGCATGAGATGTTATTGCATTTGGAAATTACCAAACTACCAAGTGGCCAAAGTTTAAAGTATACAACACAACACATTACTCTCTTTACTGAAAACCAAAAAAACAGTACATTTACATTTATTTGCATTGATAATAATTTGGCATACCTGTCAATGAGTTCAATATTTCCAATAGTACTTTTCAAGTACCAATTAGGCGGTTTCAATTTGAACATACACTCGGCAGCTTGTATGGCCTTCACATAGTCTTGTGCCAGGACAGAAATCTCGAAGAACGTCGCTACATCCCAGTAGTCTTTGAGAGACGAAAGACTTCCTTTCTTCCCTATGAGGTGATTTAACACCATTCCTGGAAGGATTTTTTCATTTATTGTTGTTTACTGATGCGTCAGAAGTTGGGGTAGGTAGAGATGTGGAAAGCTATGAAGATCTTTACCCAACAGTGACACGATAGCAGATAACAAAATGACTAAAACTGATGACATTTCAGACAATTCATAGAATATGTGCGTTGAATAAGTTTCCCTCTACTTTCCCTATTTCTTCACGTTCGAGGTCCAGTTTCCGAAAATCCTTTCTTAGTGCACCCCTAGTACCCAAGAAATATTCCCTCCAAATTTAGAGTCCTAGGTTCACCGGTTTAGGTTGTACGTTGTCTCAGTCAGTCAAGGAAGTTTTAATTTTATTGCCATAGACAGGCAGACCTGATGGGAAGTGGTCTAAGTTTTATAAATAAATATGAGGGGAAAATTTCACACCAGTTGACCAAGCCCCAAACTAAGCACTAGGCTTGTACAAAGATTAATTGACAAAGATAAACATATACACAGAAACAAATACTTAAAAACATAGAAATCTAACACTCAGGATCAATTACTCGCGCTCAACGCACAAATATTTTTTATATGTATACATTTACTAGCGACCCGCCAGCGGCTTCGCCCGCTGCATTTTTTTTTATATCACTTAGGGGTATAAAAAATAGATGTTGGCCGATTCTCAGACCTACCCGGTATACACACAAAATTTTATTAAAATCGGTCCAGCCGTTTCAGAGGAGTTCAATAACGTACACCGTGACACGAGAATTTTATATATTAGATTATATTCTTTACCGATATGTTGAAGTTCCTGTGAGTTCTTGAAATCATTTCCGGCGATAACAAGTAACGTCGCTAGGTTAATGCCCGCGTATTCGTTCGGTTGCACTTCGAAGCCCTGTCGGTACCTAAAAAAATAATTAGGCGTCAAATCTAATGAGATTTTTGTTTGCAGCGGAACTTACTCTTTGGGAGACGTCAGACTCTATACCAAATATGTTGAAAAAAATGCCACTAGATCCAAGCATCAGAAAAATCCGCCTGCTCTGGTTAGTAAATTGAAGAGCATTGATTGCTAGGTCAGTTTTTTGTAAGAGGCTTCGTAAAATATACAACTCTGCTAAAGAGTGCTTATTATGACTGTTTTTAGAAAGGCCTAATGTAACTTTTGAATCTAGTGTCTTTGTTTCAATTTTAAACTGCATTACAACTTACCAATGTATAGCATTATTCAGGCTCTCTGTATCGGAGTGTTGAGATTCGACGAACTTATCCTTGTAAATGCGTCCGCATAAACACAACATGTCGGGGAAACGGTTCTCTTTCTTCTCCAATGCCTTGACGCACACTCTCAGAGCGTTTTCCCTGTCGCCCTCTTTGTTTCTCCTGAAAAAATAACATATTGGATTGGGCAACTTTTCAGCATAAGCACAGAGGATAAGTGTAATAGCTAATATGCACAAATATTGCTACGCGGGTAGTGCTATTTGTATTGATATTAATTAAGTTACGATTTTGACTGCCTTTTACATTTGGGCGGTTTTCCAAAAAAAGGCTCCTAGTTAAGGACTAAAATTAATAACAACTTTTCCATCACTTCTCGAACGTTAAGTATATTGCTATAAGAAAAATGGTGGTATCTAAGACAAAACTCCTATAGCAAATACAACTATATCAGCAACGAGTTGGGACTGAATCTGCTTTGGTTCTTAAATATTGACAAAATGAAATGTATGTCCATTTACCTTTTTGTTACATTTATCCTTGTTTATTCATCTCTACATACTGTACAACAAAGTCGCTTTCCGCGTCTCTGTCTTTTTGTCTTTCTGTATAGCTATTCGCTAACTCCCCCCTAAACCACGCAATGGATTTTGATGCGGTTTTCACCATCAGTTAAAATAAATAAATAAATAAATATCACGGGACAATGACACACAAATTGACCTAGTCCCAAACTAAGCTCTAGGCTTGTACTATGGGTACTAGACAACGATAAACATACTTAGATAGAGAAATAAATACTTAAATACATAGAAAACATCCAAGACTCAAAAACAAATACTCATCATCAATCATCACACAAATATTTTCCCTTACCGGGATTTGAACCCGGAACCGCCGGCTTCGGAAGCAGGGTCACTCCCAACTAGGCCAACGTGTCGTCAAACATTTTAAGTTAAATATTTTTTTGCGGAAGATTTTTATGTACAATTAATTCTGGTTTATGTACGGGTGTTAAAGAAAACTCACATAAAAGCGAAGCGAAGCGAGGGCGGAACGCGAAATACAAGTGATGATTTCGGAAATCAACCCCGATCCAGATGAAAGAGGGGATGTAGCCGAATACTAATTCCATGCAGACGAAGTCGCGGGCGTCGTCTAGTTATTATTATACTACTTTTAAGCTATTTAACTAACAACCAGGCATTAGGTAACGTCTATAAGACGCTAATAAAATGCAAAACAGTCATTAAATGTTTATTATAACAAACGAGAGCTGGTTCCACAATTAAAAGTAACCCACATAAAATCTATTTCAAGGTAAGAATTTATGTTGTTGTTTGTTCATTCATATTCATATCATTAATCCTATTAATTTTATATAGCTTGTTTGTCTTTGTCTACTTGGGACTTCACGGTTAATCCACCCGTTTTTTCTGACTGCACTTATTTTGTGTTATGATTTTTAACCACCGATAACCATAAGATCAGAGACTTGTGACGTCACAAGTCAGTTTTAAATAAATACAAGTTCGACGCTGAAACGCAATAAAGGGCCGAAAACACACCCAACATCGTCCAATTGTCGTTTTTACTCGTATCAGTCTATGTATGGGTCAACCTTTTGCCTGTTTCTGCTCTCCTGATTCAGGGGTGCTATTCTTACAACTCAAAAAGTGCCGCGTCGACATGAGTGGCGATAATTACAAATAAAAAATACAGATCAATGCGTCATTTCAATTATAACCGCATTGAACACTAAACCCATCGAGTAACCGCGGAAAATCTTGAATCACTAGTGACGTATGAGAAAATTCCTATAACGGGTTTTCGAGGGCCGCGGAATACAATTAGTCATAATATCAATCTGATACCTGAATCTGTTTTTTTTTACATGCTAAGGTTAGTTAGGTTATAGGTTCTAGTGGATGTCTTTTTTGCAACTCTGCCACTTAATATTCTAACATGCTTATATTTAACTTGATAATTATAAGTAGGTAAACAAATACAGGAAGTCGATCTTAGTTTAACCTAGTTGTTAGTTGTACTTGTTGCAATTATAAAAACATATTTTTAATGCATTTACGTTGATGAAATAATAGCGTGGTGTCATCTAAATAACTATGTTGTTATTTTTATAATAGACTTGTAGGACGGGCCCCCAGTCGGAAAGCGGTCACGGTCTCTCAAATACGTCAGGAATCAGCAAAGTTCTATAATGTAGGACATGTCATTGGAGGAGTTGGAGTAAAAACTCACCTATTCATGGCAAACGCGTACAAGAACCTAATAATAGGCATGTTGATATAATTCTTCCTGTACATGACAGTCTTCAGATCATCGACCATCTGGACTATAGCATCATAATCCTGGGTTTCTCGGTAGGATATCAGCATGTTTAGGATGGTGTCTCCGGATAGGACACCTGGGTCGTCTAGGCGTTTCCGCATAGCATGAAGTACGTTGGTTAGATCGGCACCACTGTAGACTTCACGAGCTTTTCGAAGGTCCGATAGGAACTTTTCTTGCAAGTGTGCCCTGAAAGTTAAAGTTATATTAATTTGGAATGTGTTGAATTTTAATGGATATATTCTTCTCACTCTTTGCAGTCCTGTGCTTTCATATAAAGCGCGGGCGCCAACGACGAAGAATTTTGTACTTTGACCTTTACTGTAGGGCTCCGTATTACAACGTTGCTGTGAAAGCGCGACAGCAATGTTGTGCCCACCCTGATGGTAACTGGGATAATCTTAAGTTCACAATCCTTAGATAGCAAATGCGTCGCCATACTTGAGGACTAAGATGGAATGCCTCTATGTTAGTAGTTTCCCCGGTTGTCCTATCCTCAGTGGTGGAACCATCACATAAGCCCAAAAGCCTGGCTTGCAAAAATGGCTTCAAAATGGGGATAGGGTTCTAGGTCTCTAAGTCCGAGCCTGGGAATACAATCTTTCAAATGAGTCGCATCGAGATTTGTACACTGTTCGGGACATAGGTGATGAACAAAACAAAACAGGTAACAGTCGTCGAGTTTGTGTATAGGTTTAATTCTGGTATCAATTTTCCTTGTTGATATTGTGTTTATTCTATTATAGATAGTGATCAGATACATACTTGGTCTGAACTTCGACATCCTGCAGTATATTCCTCAGTCTCAGAGCTAGATGCTGTTTAGGGTCGACTGATTCTTCCCCCTTGAACTTGGAAGTTGCTGGGTTGGTCATGACACATGTTCCAGATTCACTTAGCTTGTAGGATACAAAGAGGAAGTTCGGCAGCGACGCCTGTGGAAAAAAGGCTATAATTTAAAAAAACTATTATATAGTTAATATATAATAAATAAATAATAATAAACAGAGACCATCTCACACAAATTGACCTAGACCTAAAATAATCTCTAGGATAAACTTACTTATACAGAAAAAAACATTCTTAAGTACACAGAAAACATTCAAGACTCAAGAGCTAATACTCGCACTCATCACACAAATATCTGCCCTTACTGGGATTCGAACCCATGACCGCTAGCTTCGTAGACAGGGTCACTACGAATTAGGTTAACGTGTCATCTAAATTATGTTATGTATGTATGTGAATCATTTATTGTTGTCACCAGCAATAATTTATTTATTGGGTTAAACTGAAATGTCTCTTTACGTAAAGGCAATAGAGCGTGTCAGACACTCTTCAGTGCAATGTTGGATAACAGATCATTATAAAAGACAAAAGCAATACAATTTATTGAGATGTACAGTCGACTTTTGGGCTTTATACCATTGAGATAAGGTAAAAAGTAGGTGTATGTCTTTGTTGTCGACTGTACAAAGGCAAACTACGAGCTTACATACAAATACAATAAGTGGGGATATGATCAATCGACAAGACTTACTGAGAAAGTTCATATAACAAAAAAAAACACTTGCAGTCTCTATTCCAAATGAATAAGGTCTAGAAATGCGTTCAAAAACTTCAAAGATTATACTGCTATGTATACAATGTAGGTGTAATTCAATAAGCAAGTAATAAAGGTGTCTTCGTATGATTGCGCTCATAGGGCAATGGATAAATTGAGAGTAATAGCTATTGAGATTGTATCGCCAAGGTTGCGAGATTTGAATTGCTGGACCTACAAATTCTTTACTGCCTTAACAATAACTACATTTTAACATGTAAATAAATGTTTTAAAAACTAATAAGCGTCTACAAAAAGCAGGAATTGACTTCATTTAAATTAGTAGTTAGGTAGATGGGTGGTATACTTATATGTTCTCACATCTCAATGAATAAGAAACTTGCAACGCCGCGGGAAAATCAAAGTTACGCGTATAAATGTTGAAACCATTTGAATGTGCCTCGTCATAGTCGCTCAACTATCTTAATCGAGATATCTTATGGCCACCCTCGAAATAGGGACCGTTAACGATTTCCGGTGGCCATCATTCGTCTTCATGATCAGTTCTACTTTACTGAAAATACTAATATTGCTATATGTATTCCTATAACATTTGAGGAGTTTCCTCGATGTCTCCATGATCCCATCATCAGATCTTGAAGTGCTGAAAATGGGAACAACAAGAAAGTATACTCAATGTTTTAGGAAGCGACCACACCGGAGCTACGGTGCGTAAAAACAGTCCGTCAAAATTGACGCCATGTAATTAGTATGACCCATTGTTTTGTTTACGCAACGTCGCCGTATTTTACGCGTCGGTGTTGTCGCTCCCGTTGATAACGATTAAATAAAAAAATGTATAAATCCTGTTATATAGTTCAAAACCTATAGATATTTAATGCAATAAACAATGTTATATGACCTGTATTTTTTTCATTGAAAGAAGTTAGTTTTTGAGAGCAATCCCAAGACCAACTAAACCAATTTAAAAGAAATGTGTTACGAATAGGAAGCAAGTATCCCAGAGCGAAGCAAGAGCTAGTCTCTAGTTATTATTAGTCCAGTCATCATCATCATCATCATATCAGCCGAAAGACGTCCACTGCTGGACATAGGCCTCCCCCAAGGCTCTCCATTCAGACCGGTCCTGTGCTTTTCGCATCCACTGCGTTCCCGCGATTTTTACAAGGTCGTCGCTCCATCTTGTTGGAGGCCTACCTACAGCTCGTCTCCCGGTCCGTGGACGCCACTCAAGAACCTTCTGACTCCATCGGTCATCAGTCCTGCGAGCAATGTGCCCCGCCCACTGCCACTTAAGTTTAGCTATTCTTCGGGCTATGTCGGTAACCTTAGTTCTACTGCGGATATCATCATTTCTGATTCTATCACGCAGAGAAACCCCGAGCATAGCTCTCTCCATAGCCCTCTGAGTGACTTTGAGCTTCCTTATAAGGCCCATTGTTAGCGCCCACGTCTCAGATCCGTAAGTCATCACTGGCAACACACACTGGTCAAAGACTTTTGACTTCAAACACTGCGGTAATTTGGACGAAAAGATGCTGCGAAGCTTCCCGAACGCTGCCCAGCCGAGTCGGATTCGACGAGTGACCTCTTTCTCAAAGTTGGACTTACCTAACTGGACCGTTTGTCCCAGGTAAACATAGTCGTCAACAACTTCAAGCGCAGAGCCTCCGACCATCACGGGAGTTGTCGCGACATGGACATTGGACATGACTTTCGTCTTGTCCATGTTCATTCTCAGGCCAACTTGGTCGGAAACGCTACTGAGGTCAGCGAGCATTGCACTGAGTTCCTCCATGGTCTCAGCCATGACTACGATATCGTCAGCAAATCGAAGGTGAGTGATGTACTCGCCATTGATGTTGATGCCTCGTCCTTTCCAGTCCAGAACCTTAAAAGCATCTTCCAATGCAGCGGTGAACAGCTTCGGAGAGATCACATCTCCTTGTCTGACTCCCCGCTGCAGAGGAATAGGCTTCGTGCTCTGGTCCTGTAGTCGGACGGACATAGTGGCGTTTTCGTACAGACACTTCAACACTTCGATATATCGGTAGTCAACTTGGCACCGCTGGAGAGACTGCAGCACAGCCCAGGTCTCGATCGAATCGAAGGCTTTCTCGTAGTCCACAAATGCAAGGCAAAGGGGGAGGTTATACTCTTCGGTCTTCTGTATAACCTGCCGCAACGCATGTATGTGGTCTACGGTACTATAGCCTTTTCGGAAACCGGCTTGTTCAGGAGGCTGGAAATCGTCAAACCTGCGCGCGAGACGATTTGTGATGACCCTCGAAAACAACTTGTAAACATGGCTCAGAAGTGAGATGGGTCTATAATTCTTCAGCAAGGTTTTATCACCTTTCTTGAAGAAGAGAACCACCACACCTCTGTTCCATGCTTTCGGCGTTCTCCCTTCGTGGAGAACGGAACTGAACAGCGTCTGGAGACCCCTAAGGATGGGTTTACCACCCGCCTTCAGGAGTTCAGCTGTAATTCCATCCTCACCTGGGGCTTTGCCATTCTTAAGCTGTTTGAGGGCCATACTAATCTCGTATAGGCTGACGTCGGGGAGATCTTCGGTATAGTGTCGGGTTAATCTAGCCCTCGGATCTTTAGCTAGATTTTCGACGGGTGTTCGGTTTGTCGTGTACAGCTGTCCATAAAACTTCTCAACCTCCGCCAATAGCTCAGGTTTGGATGAAATGACTCTGCCGTCGTCGGTCTTCAGCTTCATCAATTGGCTTTGGCCAACAGACAGATCCCTGGCAAACACCTTAGAGCCCCTGTTACGCTCAATAGCCTTTTCAATACTTTTAGTATTGAATCGGCGTACATCACGCTTCAGAGACTTCGAGATCTGTCTGTTGACTTGCCGATAGCGACAAGCGTCACCAGAGGACTGCAGAATCATCTCGCGCCTCACCTCCATGAGCCTAAGGGTGGATTCCGAGAGCTTCTTGATCTTTGTACGGCGGATCTTAAAAAACTTAGACCCGACCGTTTGGACAGCTTCCACAAACCCGTCGTTGTAATCGTCCACGTCGCTACCTAGGCACTCGAAACGGTTTTGAAGTTCGAGCTGAAAGCTTTCGGGGTTTTGGAGCTGAGCGGGTGCCGGGCGGAGCGTAGACTTTATCAGTCTAGACCTTTCAAGCTTGAACTGGATATTCAATGAGCCTCGCACCATACGGTGATCACTCCCGGTTTTAACCGCACTGATCACGGAGACATCATTGAATATATGCTTTTTCGTCGACATGATAAAGTCTATCTCATTCCTCGTTACACCATCAGGGCTCATCCAGGTCCACTTCCTATGCTCACGTTTTCTGAAGAAGGAGTTCATCATATAGAGTCCCTCCTTCTCCATAAAACTGGCCAGTAGGTGGCCCCGGTGATTCCTATGCCCCACTCCAAAATTCCCCACTCTCTGCTCTTCACCGTCTCGTTTGCCCAGCTTTGCGTTGAAGTCCCCCATAACAACCGTGAAGTGAGTTTTGGAGCTATGCATGGCTCTGGAAACATCCTCATACATAGCCTCCACCTCATCGTCGGAGTGCGTTGAGGTCGGAGCATATACCTGTATGACCTTCAACGAATATCGTTGGGTCATTCTGAGCACAAGGCACGCTACTCTGCTCGACACGCTCTCGATCTTCACCACGTTGTTCACGAGGGACTTGTGGACGATAAACCCGATACCTCCCTGGGACTGGTGGTCGCCCTCCCGGAAATAGAGCAAGTTACCGGACTCCAGGGTTGTCATGTCCTCCCCCTCTCTACGGACTTCTGACAACCCTATGATTCCCCATCGTAACCTGCTCAATTCCTCCTCCAGTTCCAGCAACTTTTCGTCGGTCCGCAATGTTCGGCAGTTGTATGTTGCCAGGGCCAAAGGTCGTCGTTTCTGGTAGCCGGGTCTCTGCCGGAGATTACCTAAAGCACCCCCTGCCCCGCCGTTACCATGGCCGCTACCGGAGCCAGGAATAGCGGGGCCGCCGGGGACTAGGGGTCTGGGCTGTTGTTGTACATTCATGTTTTTTTTTTTTTGATCTAGAACCGTTTGGGGGAAAAAATGCCGTAGTCGCCACACTTGGCAGGCGGGTTGGCGACCGCAGTCATACCATGTAGTCCGCAGAGGACGCTGCTGCCCATCCTCCGGTTTATTAGTCCAGTGTCAGTTTTCAATTATTGTCATATCATTTCGACATTGTCGTGTTTTAGAAAGTGAATCAAGTACAGTTTAATATGGCCGATACTGTTAAACCCTCCTAAAAGATACGCAAACGCAATCTAACGGAAAATTAATTCAATCGGCCATTAAAAAAAATACTTTTACAAAGACGACTAATAAGTATACAATAATGCGTAATGCGTAATCCACAATGCAATGAAATATCTAAACATATTATTTACCTACTGAATAATTATGAGATTCTCTTTGCTCTCATAATTATAGGTAAAACTTATGAGAACAGTTACAACAGTAAAAATAACTATTCTTTCCGTTCTTATCCTCTAATTGCGAAGGTCAACAAAATTTACAGTAGCACTACTCGTAAAACATCTGAGTCACTCATTAACGTTTTGTTTGTCTTCTCGGAATTAACTACATTTCATTGATCGTTTTATTCAGTGAACTAAGGATAAATTCCACTTTTATTGTAGATTCAATAACGGTAATAAATTAATGGATATGATTGTACGTTGTCACTTTTAAAGGGTGTAAGTACCATACTAATTTGTTAAACAAGTGAAAGCGACAAGTAAAGGTCACTAACACCCAGTACCATACTTATTCATTGCTAGGGGTCCCGTGTTGATAAGCTGAGCATGCGTATTTGTTTGTAAGTTTTAGAGGTATTCTATTCGATCAAAAGAAACGACGTCTAAGGGTGCTATCAGTTTCCATCAGTGCTACGCTGCGAGGATGTGAAAGCTACCAGTTTCCATCAGTTCTATGCTATGTGGACTAACGAATATGATTGGTGGATATCAAGCGCTTCCATTGCAACATAGCATAGTACACTTAAGGTAGCATAGTACACTCAACATAGCACAGGTTGAACCTTTTGTACCATTGTTAAATTTGGTACAGGTGGTTTGGTATTTTACATCAAACATGAGCATGATCAGCCAGCGGGTTTCAAAATATAGGTAGTATTTATTAATTTCTGTATTTTCATGTAAACAAAATAATAAATATTTCTACAAATTTCAAGTACAACAACAACCGAGGATGTGGCTAAAGTTGAAGGAAACCGATGAATGCAAGCAGAGGCGTATGGTCCAGCAGTCCACATCATTAGACTGATGATGACGATGCTTATCACACAAGCTATAGCTTAGTTTGTCCAAAATCATGTGTGAAATTGTTTTCTGGTATTTTATTAGTGTTACACTTGCCTTTAGTCGCATCGTGGCATCTGGATCCAAGTCATTGTACAAGAGTACATTCTCCTTCATATCGAAGCTCTCCCGTACTCCCAGGTGGTAGAGCAGGGAGCTTTGCTGGACCTGCATGCTGAGATCCACCAGCACCACATCCGCATTGTAGAATGTGTCAAGGACACTTGTCTCCCCGAAGTCGAGCTTTTCAAACTGGAAACCAAATTGAAATTGTTAAATTAATTCATAATATAATTTTGTGCCATTTATTTAAGGAAAAAGAAACAATATACATGAAGTATTTTTGATTTGAAGTAATTGACGTCAATTTCTCTGGAATTATTTAATTGTTCATTGTATTTTAAAAGTGCATTTTAACCATAAACATGTATATGGTTTCAGTAACAAACTTAAATATTTCAAAAAATTGCAAAGATTTAAACCAAAGATTATTTTTAAACATCCAATCAAAAATATATTTTTTATCCCACTATGATAAGCTGATGTCAATGTCTAACAGTTTATTAAAATCACTGAGTGACTTTAACTAAACCATAATGATGGCTTCAACTGTCAATAAAATGTCAAGAACTTATCAGGAATGCATGTACTAGTTGCATCAATCTGGAATGCTCCCTGAGACTATGCATAAAAACCTGTATTATACTTGTATAAAGAGCAATCCAAAGACATATTACACCTCAATATTCCATTAGAAATCCGAGAATTCATAAACCACACCTTCATTCCCAGAGTGGGGTAGGAAGTGCTAAGGTAACAACACCAGTACTCAACAAAGGACCAATGTTCAACACTGACTCTTATTCAAAGAAGATAAGAGTTATTCATTTGTTTTGCAACAATCAATTTATAACCCTATGGTCCTTGAATTAAAAGCTTCTGTCCATGATTGGTGCATGTTAGCTAAAAGTGTTGAATTTTTTTATGTTTAGTTACCTTACTACAGAAATACCAACAACTTGAAAAAGGCTAAGATGCTTACTAGTGTATTAGTGACAGTACTATGAGCCTTTATTCCCTTAAATAAGAGAATAAGTATTAAAAAAATACTATTACCATATGGGCTATTATAAACTTACAACCCACCTTTCAATACAAAATAAATTACTTATTTATATAATAGTTAACATAAAATTAAAGTGATTAAGAAATTTGAATTTCGCAAGTATACCAAGATGAACTGCATTTTTTTTTAACAAATCTGTAGATTTGTAAAGAGTATTAATTGCATAAATGATCCTACGGTGTGTTTATGCGCACGAGGGATATTGTTGTTAACACATTGACTGCCATTCACTCTTATTTCCATACAAAACGGACCTGCGTAGCAAGACACTGGCAATCACAGTGTTAACCCACAAAGTTAGCCGTTACCTAATTTTACATACACTAGCTCAACCATGCAATGTCAATTTAATTACCTACTTGGATTGATAACTCTACACAACCTTATTATGACATGACCAGAGCGACACACCTTTAGTATGTATGTATGTATGTATGTATGTATGTATGTAAACACTTTATTGTACAAAAGAAAAACCAAAACAATACAATGAATAAAAATAAAAAGATGTACAAAGGCGAACTTATTCCTTTAAAGGATCTCTTCCAGCTAACCCTTGAGAGATTGAGAAAAGTGAAAGGTTGTGCATCGAGTAAACAGGTGTACAAATTTATTTAGAGCACAAAAAACAAAAACTAACCAAGAAAACCATAACAAAAAAAAAACCATAGAAAAAAACAAAACTAATACATTTCAATACCTACATAAATAGATAGAAAGATATGTAATTATACATCAATAAACATACTTAAACTTACATAAACTACATATATGTATATATCAACATTTGGATAGTTGATACAATATTTAGGAAAAAGAGTCAAGCCAGAACTTTTTTAATTTGCCTTTCAGGGAATCTACCAATTGTGATTGCCTAATACCTGCTGGTAGCCGATTCCACAACCTGACAGTGTGCACAGAAAAGGATTTGGAATAGGATTTAGATTTGTGAGACGGGAAAGCGAGGGTGAAATTTGCCTTTGAGCGCAAACGGTTTTGGGAGCCGGTGGCCTTGAAGCCAAACCGCTCAGAAAGGTAGAAGGGAGAACGAGGATTAAAAAGTGTTAAAAAGCAGCAACAGGACGTGAACATTTCGGCGAAAACGAATTGGTAACCAGTTTAGCTGTGCATGGAAGTGGGAGACATGATCATATTTCGCAGACCAAAAATGTACCGAATGCACACATTCTGGAGGTGCTCAAGTTTATCGAGCAGCCATTCTGAGAGGTCCATATATGCAACATCAGCGTAGTCTATGAGGGAGGAGAAGAGATTGCGCTAAAGTTATCTTGGTTTGATCTGCATCATCTGCATGATTCTAAGTAATGAAGTTATATGTCTGTTTAGTTTTGTAATAATTATGATTTGGAAAGTTGTTAGTTAAAATTATGCTGCTGTTCGCACCACCAACTTAAATTCCTACACTGCAATGTCTCTTCTCTCTAACATAGTCAAAAATAGAACACTTTTATCAATAAGACTGCCTGTTATCTTAGAATTTCATGTTTTTTTCTTTGTTTATGTTATTTTGTATGGTGTCCGAGAAAAATAAGATCTACAGTAAGTATGTACATTTTGCATTAATAAGGTTGATATTTTTTTACTAGCATGTTGTTTACAATCACTGCTAATTAAGTTAATTTTTTTACTTGGCTACTTATTTGTAACAGTTAACCCTAATATTTACCTAATTTAACATCTGGATTTAATGTTTTATATTTATTGCAATAGCTCCTTATTGTTAATTGCGTACTTTAACAACAAAATAAAAACAAAAGCAAACACATACTGGGTTTTTTATATTTGTCATCTTGGCTTGCAGAAATAAAATCATTAAAGAAATCTTACTTGTATATGGTGCAGGTTTCCATTGACCAGTTCAGCTGCCAGTTTTACCTCCTCCAAAGCTCGTTTCCTATGAGCGATGTTCGTGATCTTAGTGCTTTGCGTCACGTCCAAAACACATGCAATATCCATCCGAGGCCTCGAGGAAGCCCCGGGCTGTACCGTGGCGTTCGAGCCATCACTACAAACACTCTCGCAAATACTTCGCACTTCGCCTAAAAAACAACAAAAATAAATACCAACCCAAAAGTTAACAAAAACACACCAACACAAAGTTCATAGCGTCGCACCTGTGTCCTCCAGCGCCGTGGAAGTGCTTTCAGCGCCAAATTTCGTCATTTTTGCATGTTCCCATCAACATTTGGACGGTTTTAATAATTCATTTCAGTTTTAATTCACTGGAGCGATTTAACTAAACTTAAATTCTCAGCAAGCAAGTGCCTTGTTATTTAATACTAGTGTTGTACCTCGCTGTCAACATTGACATGCCTATTGGAATGCAATGCAATTTGTCCGGGCAACACACATCAACTGGTTGTTTAAATGTATAATATTTTTTGGTAAAAATTATCACCTTAGCAAAAATTTAATGTAAGAGATAAGATAAACGGCTAATTACTAACAATGTGATTACATAAAGCTTAACATTTTTGAATGATAACCCAACTTTATTAGTTGAGTACCTTTGGACATTGTAATATGGTCACAATGTTTAATGTTGGTAAAAACCACAAAACGTGTTCAAAAATATGATGTACCATACATAGGGAACATAGTACATACATACAAAACATCACGCCTTCATTCCCAAAGTGGGGTAAGCAGAGCTACAGAAATACCAACAACTCTAAAAAGACATGTTAATAATTCTGTAACCACATTATAGTAATTATAGTAATTATTATTATTAACATAGTATTATAGTAATACTGGTTAGTAGATCTACCTACACTATACGAGGTAATTAGCGCCGACGGCAATGTCGATAAGCGGAATGCAGAATCAATCAAAACAGTAATATACCTATAACGATGCAATTATTTTCATCAGTAGTAATCTCTTCTCACATTGTATTACAATAATATTCATATAAATGTAGTGCTAAGTTAAGCTCTATAAGACTGTATGTCGCGTTAATAAAATTTAAATCCAAATGAATATTTTCACGTCAAAATAAACTGTGTTACCAAACAATAAATTGTGTCCTGGGCATGCGACAAACATTTTTAGGCACTTCACTAGTTTGCCCTTGAATATTTTTTTGTATTCTGTGCCATCTATGTGAAGTACTTTAACTTATTATGAATATGTCACTGGGCGTTTAACATCAAAAAGATGGTTGGCTCTTTCGACAGATGTCTCTACTCACTTACTGCCATAGTATATGTTATAATGGAACAAACAGATTATAAATATTATGATTTATGAATATTTATGTATATCAATTGACTTTGATATTATTAAGTTAAAGAAGTGTCCACTATTGTATTGCGTTAAGTTAATTAATTAATAAAAATAAATCTAATAAATAATGTTATGTTACCTTATTGATAATACTTCTAACCTTTTGCTCAAAATAAACATGGCTCTTTTTTGATACCTATTCGGTTTTGTCTTTTCACTCCAATATTCATGATGTTGGTAGCTTTTTGCTACGCGGTTTGAAAATTCCTGACAATCCTGAATTCCTGACATCATGATTGCTATCGACAATTCTCTTTAAAAAATCGATCAACTCTACGCAGGTTTGGTTGCAGAAGGTGGTAAGGGGCCAGCCAGGCGTGCAGAGCCACAGAACTATATCGATATAGTTCTATGTCCAGAGGCTTGTTTTATAAAGCTACAATTAATTACAAGCGGAAGTCTCTTTCGGATCCTTTTGCTAGAAAGAGAGCTTGTAATTTGTAATTTGTAGCTTTATAAGGCCTTTATGAAGTTGGTGCCGTGGAAGCTCGGTAGGGCATAGGCGTGGGGTGGGATGCAATCTGTGTCGACGCATTCGCTCTGTCCCACATCCAGGCGAGCCCAAAATCAGGCCGGTGCAGCAGCTGATCAGGCCCAAGCCCAAACGCGCGGAAATGATTCTGCATTATTTAATTATTACGAATTGCGGCGCTTGCAGGGGAGACCATGGGACCCGAGTCATTTGACTTGAAAGGTTTTATGAAGGCTCCCAGCTCACAAACGCCTTGGGATCCCAGAGCTGGATTCCCTCACAAAGGATAGGGCGCTATTTATCCATAGAGGTAATGCAATGAGCGTCATGAGGACCACGTCGTAGGCGGATCTGCTGTAGAGAGTATTCTGTTCTTAACAATCACATCACGGGACTATGGGAGTTTATAGTCTATGGACCTTTGGAAGGCGTACATGGAGCTGAAGCCACCACTACTAAAGTGTATATTTTACAAAGATGTGAACAATAAATACGCTATAGGGATGAAATGATATCATGGATTGATAAACTGGGATATTGATTAAACTATGGTCTATGATGCCTGGCCTGGCTGGATTTTCTTTGTGTAAATTAAAACGGCAGAAGGTGGCTTGCCAACTCAATGGAATGGACCCCGGCAAAATAGCCGCATAAACACTAATAAACAGATCATTAAAGAAGTAACTGTTCCAGAGGGGCTAACGACGGATGGACAGATACTTCTCGATTTTAAACGACCATAAGGTGCCACTTATGTAGTTATGTAACACATCCGCCATTCAAGCACCCTAGTTCTCGCCGCTCTACTCTGACCGACCAATAAGGGCCAGGCAGAGGTGAGGGTCTGTTCCTCGTCATAAGTACAGTCTTTTTTATTATAATTCTTATAATAATAGTGAAGCTGTCGTAACGTGTATTGCTATAGACAAAATGGTGACCATATTTAACTAACTTTATAACTGTTTAGATTGAGGCAATGCGAGAAGTGACGCAAATCTTCTACTACTTCTACTAAATGGTCTCGCTACATTCGCTGCTATTTGTACTAGGCTCGCATATTTAGGAAGAGGTCAACGCTTTCCCGGACTTAGCAGCGCCAGCGCTGTGGCGGCGGAGGGAACATTACAAGATAAGCGAGTTTTGATAGTTTGACTACTCATTGATAGATGGCAGAAAACGAAAGTTTTAATCGTTTCACTACTATCAGATCTACTAGATGGCACTAATATTGAACGCTAGGTAATATTTAACGGAATCACGAGTACTCATTGTTGAGTTCAGTCTCTTAGAAAAATTGTGTTGTTTAAATTAATTAAGTTTTTTTTTGTATAGGTCGCTTTTTACTGTCCCAACCTGTCTCGGATCGATCTTTCATCACGGACGGACTACTGTGGCCAACGAACTCAATCTCAACGCCCGGCGGCATTGCCCGTCGAAGTCACCATACATACCGCATGGCGAGAACCTCGTGAAGGTTGGGAAGGACAAGCTCGTCTGATTAATGTACCTTGACTTGGCTAATGAGGTGACCGTTGACTCTTACGATTATTGTCCCGATAGTTGTTTCGGTGACCGGTCTCATAGCGCAGTCCGGCTAACAAACACCTCAGGAGACTAGCTAGATGGTTGGAACAAGGGCCCAAATTACAGATCGCAGTACTCCTCGGCACAGCACCTACCTATTTGTCAGGAGGTTTTTCTCTCTGAACCCATACTTGCCCTGCCCCGCTGCCGGCGGCACCCGTAGTAAGGTTTTTTTATAATATAAATATTGTAAGTGTTAGCAGAAATCAAATAAAAATATCCTGAAATAACGATGTAAACAAATTAAATTGGGGCCACTTCGCGAGTTGTTTCGCTACTTTCGGTTTTCGACACATTCGCTGCCTTATGTACTAGGCTTGCATACTTATGAGGAGGCCAACCGACACGTTCGGTCGTAGCGGCGGAGCGAACAAAATAAGATAGTTTTCAAAGTTTGGCTACTCATCGATAGATGGCAGGTAACAAAAGTTTTGATCGTTTCACTACTTACTGTTAGATGGCAGTGTTATATAAAACGTTACATTGTTTTCTTTTCATGGTTCATGTAAGTATACGCATGTTTGTGAGATTCTTTATGGGCCGACCTTGTTGATATTTGATATTTATTTATAGGGAACCTGTTGCGTCCCACTAGTAGACAAAGCCAGTCCCACTTTTTCCAGGATTACCGGTTGTCAGCTGGCCAGACTGGCCAGTTCTGTATCGAAAGGAATCAACTTATCCGACCGACGTCGCCGATTAGCTCGCAGGTGTCGCAACTACTTACGCCCACCCTGTTGGATACCATATTTATGTTTTAGCGAGTTGTACCTACTTTTTTTTAAAATGGAATATGAGGCAAACGAGCAGACGGATCGCCTGATGGTAAGCGAATACCGTCACCCATAGACATCTGCAGCACCAGAGAAGTTACAGGTGCATTGCCGACATTTCAAATGAGACAACGCTCTTTTCTTGAAGATTTGAAGGTCGTATTGGTCCGGAAAACTACTTACACCAAAGTTAATGAAACGAAGGAGTATGACAAAAAAGAAACAAAAACACATTGTAGTATTTTATTTAATATACAAAAATAGGTAATCAAAACCACCACCAACATGGTTGCTGCTGCTCTAATTAACTGAAAAATTAGTATAAAATATTAACTAAGGTAAATAATGTTTTTAAACAAAAAATATTTTCTAAATTAAAATAAATATTTTATACATTAATCTATACGAATAAACAATTAATACATAATCATAATAAGGTAATTAAGTAATTGGTGTTATTAAAAATAGAGGTCATGGACATAAATTAACGAAAGCGAGGCCCATTTTAGACATTGACAATACGATGTCGCCAATATCCTGCTAGCTCTTATTAACTTGACAGCAAAAAATTTGGTTTATTACTTAAATAGAATACAGCTGTTAAAAGTTTTTTTTTTTGTTTTAGATGGCTCAGAATTGTCAATGAAGTAGTCAGGAGAAAAAATTAACCTTTTCAACGCCATTGACGGATATTTCCGTCATGGTTGACAGCGCAAAATAGACCAGAGGTATTTTTGAGACAAATTTGAAATTCGCTCCGCTTTTGTGTTAAATACAAAACCAGAGCCAATAACATAGCGTTAAAAAGGTTAAGACAACTTCGATCATTCAACAAACAGCCATTTAGAAAAAAAAACCACGGTTTTATTGTCATTATTACATTGAAAATATATTCACTAAATTATTTACCGCATTCTTATTATAACTAAACATTGACTAGACGCGTATGAACAAGCTCCTCGCACTTCCTATCGCCCTGGTACTTCACTTGCCGAGGATGATCTTGCGGGACGCGCCGAAGTTCTGTCCGGACTGTGTCGCCAGTTGGTTAGTGCCTGCTTGCAGGCCAATCACGGTCTGCCCTGCACGTAACACATCCTCGCTGAATTCACGTCGGTTTTCTTCAGCTGGTTTAGGGCCGAGGCAGGGACCACGCCACTCGGAGTGCTTGTAGGCCTGAACAACGAACAAAAATATTAAACAAACATTACAGACAATTGTGAGAATCAGTTAAATCAAATAGCTTTTTCTCTGATGTTCAGACACGGTACCTCGCCGATTCAATTCGCAACCTACTTGTCATCTGTTACGTTAGGTTAGCTCTTTGACTCTCTCTTACACAGACTCTATCTTTGGCTTCTTATCTAGTCTCACCGATGTGTTTAAGCCGAAGAAAATTTTAAAATCTCACAATTTGAATAAGCATAAATAAATCATTGCTGAATGATTTATGGAAAAATGCTATCAAAAAGAAAGTTTTAAAAACCCGATTGCATGTTTTGATTATGTCGTCTACAAAATAATGTTAGTAACCTACCATTTATGTATTTACCCAGAGACCCTCGCGACGTTAACATGAATCTAACAACACCTTGAAATCGGCCCATCCGTCCAGCCGAGAAAATACTTACAAACTTTCGGCAGTCAGGTAAAAAAAGCTTACCGTCCTCCCAATAGCAAAGATGGTCTGAGTGACAAGAACGATGTTTTTCTGGTCCCATAGATCAGTAGTCTGGAACAAATCTGTGTCGGGTACGCCATATTTAATGCAGGCCTTTTGGAACCTGCAAATAGAAAAATCATTAGAAATTTATGTGACAGTCACCACACTTAAATCTTTTCGATCAACGAAGCCAGCCTCTATTATATTATTTCTAACTATATGATTTTTTTTATGTTAAGGAGAAGGCACGCTAGCACTCAGACCACCTTATGGTAAGTGGAATCTGAAACCCAAAGACATTTGAATTCTCAAGGCTTTATAATCCTAAGACCTCAAATGCGTTGCCAACCCTGAGGACAACGATGGAATGCCTCTATGCTAGTAATTTTACCGGTTGTCTTATCGCCACACCGGAACACAACAATGTGAACACTGTTGCTTGGCGGGTGCCGTGGTTATCGGATAAGACGGTGGTAGCGATCCGGATAGACCCTGCACAGGGTGCTACCATCACTAGTAGTATTGTTAACGTAGCTCTTATTCTCTGGACGTCTATCGTGAACAAGGGGCCCCCATTTCTCAGGCCAATTAACAGCAATGCTAGTTTTATTGCAAAATCTTGGGTTACTACAGATCAAATTATGGCATGTCAATAAAAATAAAACTACTGCAACAACTTCCTCCAATATGCCAATTAAGATTCAATAAATGCAATCTAAGTTCTCACTTATTTGACGTGATGACACATGGTAACTTTGGGCTGATTTTATGACTTACTGGCTGATGTTATCCATGAATTTGTAGTCACCACCAGACACGTTGACCTTTGTGATGATGCCAGGCTGCAGTCGGTTCATCAGCTTGCACAGGATGATGCCATCCCTAAGAGCTAGCTCGTAGGGCATGTTGGGGAACCGCTCCCCGATCACCGCCTCTATCCATTGTTGAGCTTCGGCTTCCTTCTCAGGCTCGCGTTTGCCAGCACACTGGAAATATTGGAATAGTTTAGTTAGTACTCGTATTAACATCGCTTTTGTATAGATCGTGGAAAGATCTCTGAGTAGGCTATTGGATTAGATTCACATCATATTTTGGCCAAGATGAACACATAATATAGTAAGTTCTCACAAGGGACAGTTATTGCGATCAACATTAATTAATCCAATGAGGTAACAGAATAAAAAAGTGGTGAAAGGGTATTTGTAATGTTTGGCTTCACACAGGCCCAAGATTAAAAGAAATGACGTAGGTACAATAGAAGATACACACATTAAGTGGCAACAGGTTGAAGAAGAACGATAATCATTAGGTGGAACTTTTGAATTAAAGCTGGAGATTATGTGAGCTATGTCTTATTATCTGATTTTATCATAAATGTCTTAGTGCGAAGCAACAATAACCCAAGCTTCGATGCTTTCAATTCAATATTCCTTGGGAAGAAACGAATGCCTACACGTAACACCATTGAATTACTCATCTCTCATATACTTTCTAAATGATACGATACGAGTATAAAGCTTTACGTTGAACAATGCTCAAGGAAGTTTGTCGTGGGATATTCTCATATTATGGCTGACGGCTAAAGGATGGCCAATTTACTTCTAACCACTTACCATTACTTGGCTTTAGTACATTGCACCATTCAACACAAACAATCTAGGCGTACTGATCTTAGGCACATTATTATGACTACTTGCAGGCTCGTTAGGTTAACAAGGCGTTAAAACGTATTTGGTATTTGCGCAAGATTGAGGAAAAAGGTAAAGATAGCCTATGAAACTGTGGCAGCGTTTCCTTTGAGACGATATACATACATTACATGTACATTGTAAACCTACCTAAATTTAGTTTAACCTTCTGGTTTAATGTACGGGTTTTATCTTTGGATTTGTTGCGCTCATTTTTCATAGTGTTCTTAACTTCTTAACAAAAAGCAACATTATATCATACTTCAGGGTCTGACAGTAAATTAAATAAAACACATTAAATTTTTTTTGAACCAAAGATTACTTTAAAATGGGAATAAGTAGATGTTTCTGAACAAAATTAAACGAGAGCGGAAATTTTTATCAACGTCAGAAACGCCTGTGTGGTTAAAAGTTAATACTGTAATTTAAATATTTGTTTTATATTAGGGCTTCCCCGCCACGTGGCCAGATTTCCTGTTTTTCTGGCCGTTTGCCAATCCGAGTCATTTATAGAATACATTTTCGTAATAATTGATAACCCTTACTTCAATGTGTTTTGAAAAGCTGACAGCGAGCCGCATCCGCTGACGTTAAAAAGATCAGTTTAGAAAGCCAAGGATGGGTTGCGAAATAATGTGAGATTAATTCTATGGTTTCCGTTCCAAAAAATAAGTAACTTTAAAATCAATTTGTGCAGCGATTTAATATACGAGTGGGCCCACCTTTTGGATTTGAAATCATAACGCCTTTATCATATCAAATCCAAAAGGCGGGTCCGCTCGTAGATTAATTCGCCGCACAAATTGATTTTAAAGTTTGTAATTTTTCGTCGATGAGCTTCAAAACTTGCCACGAGAGATTATCATTTTCACTGCCTTGAACTTGTCGGCTTATGGCACTTCGTAATACGTAAGGTCAGGCAGAAGTGAGAAGAAATTTCTTAAAGAACTACAATAATATCAGTATCCATACAATTCAATTAGCAATTCTAACTGAATCACCCATGCATTAAAGCCCGGTCTAATTCTTATATCATCATACTACGAGCATAAGTAGTAAAGACATACTATAATTTATCAACATGTTAAAGTCGTATTGTTTATAACTCGGCTGCCATTACTGTCAAGTAAATAAGAACTATACTAACGTTGGTAATACGAGACCATCTCAAAGGCACTATGGTTTTACATACCCAGTAAGGCCTCTAGTCATGATAGAAATCTAAAAATGTGTAGCAAGATTGCCGCCGTATACAAAATACATAGGGTGAACTCGTAGCTTTTTAGGGTTCCGTAATCAACCTAACCCTTATAGTTTCGCCATGTCCGTCCGTCCATCCGTCCGCATCCTAGCTCAAACATCTTAGTACTAGAAAGCTGTAATTTGGCATGAATATTCATGTCTATCAGTCACGCCAACAGACGTAAAGAAAAATCTCGAATAAAACTTTTTTTGCTTACCTCCCCTGCACGTAACTTGGGGGTGTATTTTTTTTTCTTGTCTACCCCATTCGTTGGATAGGTCTTTCAAAAATATTACGGGTCCGTGAAAACAATATCCGTTTATGTAATATTAAGCTTTAAAGCGTTAATTTTTGCCAGAGTCAAATGTCCCCCCCACCCCTACAGCCAAAACTACAAATACTAAAAATCAGAAAAATATCTTTAATGAAAGCGCATATAACGAATTTAAAAGGAAAACTATCACTACTAATTACACATTATTAGTTCTTGAAAAACAGGCGATTAAAGTATTTATACCTACTAATATCATTTAAAATTAAGTAATATTTAGTTATTACTTGTTGTTTTTTTACAGTACTAAACGGCTTCGAAACCCTACACAGAGCATGGTGCGACATGCTCTTGCCTTGTGATTGTAACATTGTCACTAAGCAACGACTTAATCGTCATGGGTGACTCTTGAGTGTGGCCGCCCTAGGTTCAACAAGTAAATTCATAGACAACTTTACTGAAAAAACGAATTAATTACAAAGTTATTGTATAGGTACATAATATACGATGTCATCAAACCTCTCTCTACATCAAAACATTTTGTAACGTGAGCCCGGGAAATGCACTATAAATAGACATGAAATCAATAAACTGCAGCGTGATCCGATCGGGGAGTCTGCGTACTAGATTCTAGGTCCCAGATTTTGAACTTATCCCCTCTCAGAACACCCCTAGATACTGTTACGTTGACACGTCCTGTACTGTGTTGACAAAGTTGCTTCCTTCTCTAAAAGTGATCAAGTGGAGAGTATTAACTAAGCATAAACAGCAGCTTGCAGCGGAGATTTGTCCCGGTATTTATTACCAGACAGACCCAGACGGAGGCTAATGTTTTAAAACGAGTACACCTGTTGAAGTTTAATCAGGTAAGGCCTTCTTTTGTGTACGTTAGTACAACGTAATTCCATACATACATTCGTGTTTATACAGAATATAACGAACCCTTTGCAAATCGAAAAATAATAATTTCGTTTTGAATGAAGAAAAACCTTTCAGCCATTTGTCGACATGCTAGCCTAGATGGTAGTGACCCTACCTTCAAAGCTAGGGTTCAAATCCCAGTAAGGGCAGATAATTGTGTGATGAGCACGAGTATTTATTCCTGAGTCTTGGATGTTTTCTATGTATTTAAGTATATATTTTCTATATAAGTATGTTTATCGTTGTCTAGTACCCATAGTACAAGCCTAGAGCTTAGTTTGGGACTAGGTCAATTTGTGTGGTATTGTCCTGTGTGATATGTATATTTATTCTTAAAAACCCTTTATTCTTTTTGTGAAATATATTGTTGAACTAATGGCATTATTTTTGCAACATTCTTTCTTTTCTATTACTTTAAGCGAAATTTTAAATGTATATTTTCAATAACCATTCGTAAAAATACATAGTCGCTCTATGAGTTCCATAACTTATTTTTAACCCCTCACGCAAAAGAGGGGTGTTATAAATTTAACGTGTGTATCCACGTTTGTGTATCTGTGTACTTGTGTGTTTGTGATATCGTAGCTACGAAACTGATGTGATCGATTTAGACGCTGTATTCTTAAAATAAGTAGTGTAATCGAGATGATTTCATGAAAATCAAATGTACCGGTTAAGAGATCTCGGGGGGCTTATTATGATCGCGTTTGTTGCCGTGGATAAAGGAGCATCTCGCGCATATTAGTCATAGAGTGTTGTATGTTTTATCGCTATAAACGCGACCATAATAGGCCCTCTGAAAACAGAGTTCGCAGTTTTTTATCTATTTAATTGTTGTTAACCGTTCTTCTTTGATGTCATAATGGTGACAACGTTTCCAGAGAGTATGATAATAGGTATAATGCAACCATAATTATGTATTTTGTTTACAGGAGACGAAAACTCCTCTTTGGGGGTAAAATAGAGAAGAATTAATCGTTGAAAAGAAAAACCCAAAACTATCGGAATTCATAATTACTAATTGTATCTTAGCTTACTAACTAAGTATATAAAATAATCTATTATAGCAGTAGGTGTTAGCAACCTAATTGTATTTGAAAGCCTCTTTTTGGCTCGTCTTTTAATTAATAACAATTTTAACCGATTTATTTTTGAATTAAAAGAAAGATGGTTGATGTAAACCTTACAACCGACTTCTCGAGATTTACACTAGATATGGATAATTCGCATACCGATGAAATGACCAGACTTATGTGGTTTTTGTTGATGTCTGTGTTACATATATATGGCACATTATATATTTGCATTTCTTTTTATAAGTTGTCAACCTGGCGGCAGATAATAAACTGCGTTGTCGTTTATATTTTCTTGCTCATAACCCTTAAGTTCGCTTTTACCCTGGTGTTTGTACAATTAAGCCGACAACCGTATATCTGCGTGTATCCATGCAATATTGACCCTAAATATCTTGATATTGGAGATATTGAACCTGAGTTTCTTGTGGCTGTTTAAGGTATTTTGTTGTCAATGCGAAATCTTGTCAAGTTATTTTGATCCTAAATCATTCGAAGATAATTTTTTTGATTTGTGATTGGCATATTCGAATCCACTGCCTAGATTCATAGATTATTTCGTTTTATTTGTTGCTGGGAAAGCGGTGGTTGCAAAGTTAATGTTTTTATTAAATTGTCTATTACAAGGACATGATTTTAACTTTGTCTCCCTTATTATGTGTACTTATCCTAGGGCTCATTATGTGTATGACCAGTAGTATTTCTATCGAATAATTATGTATTATCTATCTACTATTATTAGTGTTTTCCGTGTGGTTGCCGGGTTAGAATAGTGCCACTCCATGTCTTCCCGTGGATGTCGTAAGAGGCGACTAAGGGAATAAGGGCTTGTAGTATTGTTAGACGATGGGCTTGCAACCTGTCACTGATACACTGGTACCTAAACATCTTAGCCTGATTGTGCAAAATGTGGTTACAGAATTATCAACAAGTTTTTTAAGAGTTGTTGGTAATGCTGTAGCTCTGCCTACCCCACTCTGGGAATAAAGGCATGACTTTATGTATGTATGTATTATTAGTGTGATGTTCTATGCGTGTTTGCTTTTCAGTTTATTGTTTCGGTCGAAAGCAATAGATGTTTTCTGACAAGGGACAAGGGGGGCTTTACATGAGCTTATACTAGTAGTATCTGCGTATATACCTAATATCCAATGTCTATTTGTAACTATTGCAGACATAAAACATATTTTAATAATCTAATAGATTTTCCCGCGACTCCGTCCTCGTAGAAGTAGTTTTTCGCTTAACTCGGGATTTTTTTTCTGGATAAAAAACTTGTGTCAAATTTGAGTAGTCCTTATTCAAATTTGTTTGCTAAATTTTATCTGAATCCAGTTAGCTGTTTAGATATGATTGAAACATTAATATAAATGTTCACTTTAATAATATTGTTGAGTAGGAATTTATGTAATTGGTGTCTAATTATGTAATTAATCTAATATAATAAAATGTTTGTTTGTTTTTGTTTCTATATAATGTTTGTCTTTTTTGTTTTTTTTTTTTATTATTTTTACTTAGAGTGTATTTTAGTGTTTTATTTGTTTAAATAATAGTTCGTTTTTGTGCACCTTTCGTGTTGCCCACCGTGCTCTCACCGAATGGGCCCTGCGGAAGATCAGCGCTGGCTGTAAAGCTAGCAACATGCTGAGTAGGGTCCATTTCGTGGCAAATTGTGTTGTTTTATATTTTTTATTTTGTTTGTGTTTTATTTTATTATTATTTATATTTGTCACGAATAAATGCTAGAATTTGAATTTGAATATAAATTCTCGTGTCACAATTTTCGTTGCCATACTCCTCCGAAACGGCTCGACCGATTCTTATGAAATTTTGTGTGCATATCGGGTAGGTCTGAGAATCGGCCAACATCTAATTTTTATATAATACTGGCGGGTCGCTAGTATTATATAAAAATAACTAATGTAAAACTGTTCTTACATAGTGTTTATAATTCACGCTGCCGAGCACCGCCACATTACACCAAGAAAAAACAAGATTTATTCAAAAAATAGCGCACACAACGCAAACATAACGCAGATAATAGCGCACAATTACTCAAGTAAATTATATTATTCGGTGCGTAGCAGAACACCCTGTGTGCCCTAGAGTCTAGTGTTGTGATGCTCTTACTGTTAACACAGCAGCAAGATTTCTTAACACAGCGCTGCGTCGAACGCGTTTAAGTAGTCCCGTCGGAGCGTACAAAACACATTTTAGCGCGTGCCTTCTCAATTAGGCAGCTTTATACAGCAATGTGTGCGGTTCTGGCTCAGCGGGTCGAATTATTAATTCAAATAGAGAACTCGGTTTTTCGAAAACGAGTTTTCATTTTAAATAGAAGTTAGATTTAACGTCTTTTGCAAGCGAAATTTTTTTTCAGCTTGTTAAATTTTTAAAAATGAATACGTTTTAGCATAAAGTTCTGTTTAGTATAGAGAATAACTGTTTCATGGAGTTAGAGTTAGATTTAAAGGCCTAGTTGCATTTATTATTAAGATATATATGTGTATATTCAAATTAGTACTTAATAACACAATATTTCTGCTAGGCATCTACAACAAACAATATGATCATCAAAATTCAAATCAATCATATCATATTATCAAAGATGAAGTTTGGAGGGGTAGGCCACTCAGCTTAGCCTAACAGTGGGTGTGAAAATAAAAAGTATTTTATGAAGATAATGTAGATGTATTATAACATTTGGACTAATTTATGGCAAGTGAATAATAACAAATACGAATTTAGAAAAAGTGTAATTTTGGCCAATATTGCAATTACCTATAAGCAAATAAGGGTACCTAGTATAACCGTTTTGACTAATATTTTTCTGTCTAAATCTATGTGTCATCTATATGTCGTATTGTTCCAAATAAATGTTTCAAAGTAACGTTTTGTCTTATTTGAAAGCTAATTATAATCATCTTTAAAGCTGCAAACGGTCTGAGACACATGCGGTGCAATGCGTTCCCAATGTTCCTAAACGCTTTCGCTACGCTCTCGCTACGCTTTGGGCACGATTTTTACTATGGGAAAGCGTTGCAGCTTTTAGTGCGTTTGGAGCTTTAATAGGGGTACAACGATGAAAGGTAAGGAGGTGAGAGTCCAGGGGCCTATTGCATAAAACAATCTAATATTATAAGTGGAAATCTCTTTCTAACAATATGTATTTAAAAGAGACTTCCACTTGTATTACAAGATACAAGCTTTTTTGAAACGGGCCGCAGCCTTAACACTGTGTGGGGTTGATGTGGGAATATGCGAGGCTAGGGAGCAGGGGCTCGGCCCTTTTGAACTCAAATTTCGAACACATGAACGTTTGCAATTGTAGTGTTTTCAGACCATGACGTCCCGCCTAATAAATATTTATTCATACATTGACGCCATGATGCAGTTTTATCTGGCAAGTTTAAGAAGTCCCGTCGGAGCGTGCAAAACACATTTTAGCGCGTGCCTTCTTAATTAGGCAGCAGGTAGTGAGTCGAGTTCAGTGTCGTATAAAGCTGCCTAATTAAGAAGGCACGCACTAAAATGTGTTTTGCACGCTCCGACGGGACTTCTTAAACTTCCAAAACTTCACCTATAAGATCGACGCAGCGCTGTGTTTAGAGAATAACCCCCCTGGAAAACACTGTAAAAGTTTTTTGGTCTCTTCCTTTTTGTCCTCACCTTTTTTCAACCATTTCATGTTGAATTGAACACCATCAAGTATGGATTAGATAAGTGGTATCAATTTTTATTCCTATTTGTGACCGCCAAATCTCATTTTCTCTCAGGGTGGGAACAAATAAACTTACCTAACCTAATGAGGTAGGAGTAACCTAAAATAGCCAGAGGGAACTCCTAAGTGAGCCATAATTAAATTCAAACTTCGGCATGTCTGTTAATTTTGGATTTCGTTATTATGATGATAGAATATCGAATAATTATTTTTTACTGTTTATATGATACTAGATACAATAATTTAATATGAGCGTTATACCATACGTTGAGATAGGGTAATTCCGGGGTAGTTGGCCATAGTTTTTCTTAAATACTGTTAAAAAAAAACCTTACATATTATTATAGAAATTTTAATTTGTAATTAAACTTTAAACAATTAACTTTGGAATTATATAAATAAAAATAACAATTACTAATGAGATCACATAAAAAAAAAATATTTTCTTTAAATTCACGGTTGGCCATCTCTCCCGAGGTGTCCGGGTGTGATGACCATGGCATACGAGGTATGATGGCCATATCCTTAATTCTAATTGTAACATAGTTTTTGGTCTTATTTCCTATTTTTAAAAAGCCTTTTTTTCTATGCACCACATTTAGAGCACATGTCTTCAAATTCAGTGCAATTTTCGTGTACCCAAAACTGGCACACCGTGCATTGAAGCCAGTCCTCGAAGAGAAGAGTTTCATAATAATTTTCTCCACACCCGCGACAATTATCTTTTTCATTTAACTTCTTTTTCTTATTCTTATTTACTATCATGTTTAACGGGACGTCGTCACTGCTATCAGATAGTCTTCGGATAGCTTTTCTTTTGTTAACTCGCCGAACAGTATTCTTTTTTGGCTCTTTGTTACTGGATTTTATAGTTTTTTCTTTTTTTATATTTTTCTCTGCAGCACATTTTCTGACGCATTGATGTGTTCTTCCGAAGTCCATAGTGTTGCAACCTGTTTGGCCCGTTTACGGGTTTCAATTAGCTTTTGTGGAATAGGTGTTATTTCCTGTAAAATTCGAGATAAGGTGTAATCTAGATCTTCAGTGGAAGGATGCTTTTGTGGAGTGATTGGCTTTGCAACATTCGACACAATGGCAGTGTTCAATGAGGTTTCGGTGCTATTATGACTAGTATCTCTTCTTAGATCATTAGAATAACCTGCAATAGATGCATCTATATTATCCTCCACTGTGAATGTAGTTAGAGGAATCGCTGGTGTGTTTGAAGTATTAGACGAAGTACCTGCTGATTCTTGCATAAACGCATATTCTGGCACTGCTTCTGGATTCAAAGGATACACACCCGTTGCTCTAAAGCCAGAAATGGCATTTCTCCGAATCAACTGGATGGTCCCATACGCCCCTTTTTGTCATTATTCTTCTTTAATCTCCTTTCTAAGGTTTTTCTTGGAATGTTGTACTGGAGAGCTGCGGCACGCAAAGAAGATTCGTTATTTTGTACAGCAATTATTTCACCCCAATTGCCTCTCACATTGCCTTTCGCTTGTATTTATTAGGCATCTAGAACAAATAGAAAAATAATGTTTTGTTTTTAATAAGATATAATTTCGGTATCCGGTATAAGATGGCCATATGGCCATCATATACCGACTAACACTGCCCATCTCTCCTTTTCATCCGGGAGAGATGGCCACACCTTAAAAAAAAACAAGTCATAACACGATGCGAGTAATTTTGAGGTTAGGACAAACTGTTACTCGTATACTTTGCAACCAAATAAAAAATAACAATTATTTTACGAAACTAATATCATAACAACGTTAGGCAAGAACCCTCTGAAAAATATTTACACTATACGAAACAAATAACACGGATTTTACTTACTTTTTGATTTTTTTTCGCCAAAAAGTTGCACGCACGCCTGCACCCGCGCCGGTCGCGAAGCGATTTAAACTATTACTAGTGCCATCTAGCCAACCGTTCAGGAATTATTTCGACGGGCCATCTCTCCCTTATGGCCATCTACCCCGGAATTACCCTATTACTAACTAAAAAATAAACTAAATTAAATATTTAACGCTATTTTAAACGTACTAGAGGACGTCTGAGATTTACAGTAGAATTAGTTTCCCGCTACTCCCCCTATTTTAACCCCTTAGGGGATGAATTTCCAAAAATCCTTTTGTTACTGCAACCCTAGACTTCATAAAGAAGCTACGTGCCAAATTTGGAATCTCTAGACTCAGCGGTTGGGGCTGTGCGTTGATTATTAGTCAGTCAGTTAGTCAGCCAGTTTCTTCGTTTATATATTTAGATTATAATCCTATTAAATGTTGTTATATTTTATGAGATGCGTCTAAAAACTTACTGTATCTAAAATACTGTCTACATTATAGCGCTATATTTCACAATATGGGGAAAACAGTTGCATAACAGTGGGAGAGTGGGTGGTAGGGGGTAGTGAAGGGGGAGCGGGGGAATTGTATTGATTAATTGCATGTGATGTAGAACCATTATGCTTTGAGAAGCATACGTTGAACTTTTTACTAAGTATTAAAATATTACTTTCCGTGTCACCCAAGCCATGTACTGTCGATGTCAAGGATAATGTTTAACTTTTTACCTTATTTCAATGGAATAAGATACAAAATGTGAACATATCTTTGAAGCCGACCTTGCAGAACCTTCCAAGAAGTTTTGAAATATTCTCAAGAAATTACTGAGAATATTCTCTGAAACAGTAGGGAGCATCAATAATGTTCTCTTTCCTTAGAATAATCTTATTAGTTACCGATAATTTCTTTAAAGATTTGAGAAGTTAGTCGTCGGTACTATGACAATGGTGTCTCCGGAAGGAGCCAAAGTGAGAAGACAAGTTGTTTACGAGAAACTTTGGTTAATAGGGGGCTGTTAATTATGTAACTCTTTTTTTCCTAATTAATGGCTTTCACTCCTGGTTTTTACAAGGTGTATTTCGCCAGTGTCGAGTTTTACATAATCACCATGACCTTACTAAGAAATAAGTCCATGTTCACATGCGATAACAATTATTTTACTCTGGTGGACTAAACAGAAGTACATGGTGTTAGCTCCACCGCTTCGGTCAATTAGCATGTTAGTCTTATTTAGTCTGATGCTTTGGACTTTCGGCTCACCCATTGTCTTATGGCACGAAACAAATGTTGGGGTGGTGTATAAGGGTATTATCAAAATAAAGTCTACCCTAGTTAAGGAAAATTAAGAA